>CM062294.1:482843694-484043694 GCA_031216915.1 Pictodentalium vernedei
TTCAGCAGTTATGACCAGATTTTATAGGATATACCCGACCGGTCTTAAATTATGGATTATGCATTCGCCAACTTGTTCAGTTTGTTACAATGTTTCAGTTTGTTACTACTTTGAGGAACCCAGCACAGTCGCGAGCGCTATTTTGGATTATGAGGCACGAATTACGACTATTTTACTGGCATTTTTACCTGCATTTTACCACCACAATGTAGCCCGCTGTGCGACTAATAATGCCTACACAGTATATGTGCTTTTGAATATACATTATTACGTCAATCGCAGCTGCACTGTGTCCCCCAAAGCAGCAACGTCTACCTCAAGGGAGACAAGGCTTTTCATACAAGGCCATACTGGACCACCAACCAACTACTTATTATATGTACATATGAGGCATGATATAGATGTATTTTACTGGTAGATGTGTGCACCACTGTATGTATGTTGTTTGATTTACAATGTCAATACAGCGTATAAACCTATGAATATACATTATTATATCACCCACACCCGTACTACGCTCCTGAATACAGCAACATGAGTTTCAAAGTTTTTCTGAATCTCCACTGTATGTGTGTTTTTTGATTTACAATGTTAATACAGCGTATAAAACTATGAATATACATTATTATATCACCCACACCCGTACTATGCTCCCCAAATACAGCAACATGAGTTTCAAAGCTTTTCTGTCATAGTAGTACTGGGCCACCAACGAATTACTATATCTACCTTATAAAGCACGAACAACATTCAATACACAAGTAGAAGTGTTCACCACACAGCATGCCACAATGTGTACACCACACAACATGCTACAAAGTGGTCTGTTGGGTGATCTTCAATGCCCTTAAAGTGGATGTTCTTCTGAAAATACATTATTGTATCGCTCACAGCTGTACTGTGTTCCCCAAAATAGCAACACGTACTTAAATGAAGTACATGTTTCCTAGTCTCAGCCCTACAGGGCCACCAACTGGTTACTTTCTAGATGTACCTTATAAAGCATGAAATACAATTACTTTCCTGGTAGGAATGTACACCATACAGCATGACACAATGCGGCCTGCTGCATGATCAACAATGCCTACACAGTGTGTGTACATTTCGGTAAATATCATTATATCAGTTACAACTGTATTATGTTCATTGAAGTAGCAACACGAGCAATGTTTTCCTGTCATTGCTGTACTGGGCCACCATCCAATTAGTACACGCGCCTTATAAAGTATGAAATTGCCCCCCCTCCCTCCCCCCCCCCCCTGGTTGTACTAGACCATCAAACAGTTACTTGTTATACACATATTATGCGTAGAACTAATTTATTTTACTGCTCAAGAGTACACCACACAAACTATATTACTAGTAGAAGTGTACATGCGCCTTATAAAGTGTGTGTGCAATAGGTATTTGTGAGGGTGTGTGTGTGTGTGTGTGTGTGTGTGTGTGTGTGTGTGTGTGTGTGTGTGTGTGTGTGTGTGTGTGTGTGTGTGTGTGTGTGTGTGTGCGTGTGGGTTTGTCTTACCAACTTCACGAGGTAATTAGACAAAAGAGTTTGCGTGTTTTGCCTTACCGAGGTACAAAAGACAAAAGAAACCCTTTAGCTCGGTTGTTTTCCCAGAACTGTACCGGCAAAACGAGGTAGAAACCGTTAGTCCACTCAAAGGACAAACATAGGGTAGACAAGACTGAGACTGGGTGTGTGTGTTTGAGGTTAAAAAATCGCACTGGCACAGACATTTCCTACTGAAACGTTTTTTTCTTTTAATATGCCGCCGAAAAATTGTTTTCATTTACTGAACCCTGATTGGTTTCAAACATAACAAAAAGTTACACAAAATTGATTTAAACTAAGTGATGAGCTTAGGAACTGGTTAAACTGACTGGCAATAATTGGTGTTATTCATTGATGGGCTCTAATTTAGTCCTTACAAGGATGTTACGCAAGCTTTTGTTTTTCTTATAGGCGACGACAGGTCGAAGATTCAAAGGTTCATTTAATTTAGCATTGGTAAAATTGAATTCATCTTTTAACATTTTTGCTATTTCGATATTCATTCTGTTGTACGTTAAAGTGAAAGGAATGATGGACCTCCTTTCGCATTCGCCCTCTGATATGTTCATACCAAATGGCCAGAGGGTTTGAAGCGTATTGATCCAAAAAGCTTCACGTTTTTTTCTAAATTCATCCGTTTCTTCTAATGTGTCTTTAATTGGTGGTTGTTCAATTGGGTGGATTTCGAAATCGTCCAAAGAATGGCCAGGAAGGTTAAAATGTTGTGCTACTGGGGCATCAGCATTATGTTTTATATCCTGTTTGTGTCTAGTAGCACGTTCTCGGAAAGGATTTTGACTTTGACCAACATACTGTTTCCGACATCGCTTACAGGTGATAAGGTAAATAATGTTTGGTGAATCACAATGGAGGGGGTTACGGATCTGATAATGATTTTTCGTTTGTTCGGAGGAAAATTCCTCTTTCTGATCAGGCATAAATGTATGCAGTCTACAACGAGGCTTTTTGCAATTAAATACCGCGCCACTACCATTCTGCAACGGTCTGTTGTGTTCAATCTTCAGTGGTTCGAAATCGGTAGTTTCAGCTGGACTTTCGAGCTTTTTCAGGGTTTGGGATTTCAGGCTACGCAAAAGGCGCAGCGAGTACCCTCTCGATCTGAGGGCGCCAAATAGAGTAGAACAAGCCTCATTGAAATTTACCTTATCACTTGAATTGCGGTGGAAACGAATGAGTTGTGATTTGATGATACCTTTAAAAGTATGTTGAGGATGAAATGATTTTGTGTGCAACAATTGATGTGAATCAGTTGGTTTAAAATACACTTTATAATCTAAATGACCCGACGCCTGAAATTGCTTGCCTTTATACACGGTCACATCGAGAAAATCAACAGAATTTTCACTGATAGTAGCTTTCAATTTAATATTTGGATCGTGATTGTTCAAAATTTCTAAAAATTCATCAAAATCTTCTTTTGAATGTTCCCAAATAATAAAAATATCATCTAAATATCTGAGATATACGAGAGGATGCTTTGCACATTTGCTTAAGGCATTTTCCTCCCATTCCGCTACATAAATGCTTGCAAAATTAGGACTGAATCTTTTGCCCATAGGACAACCCATTATTTGTAGAAAATATTCTCCATTGAATTGAAAGTCATTACCTTTTAAGCTCAGCTCTAAAAGATCCAAAATTTGTTCATCCGGGCGTTTCGCATCCGGATATTTTTCAAATGCATTTTTAACTGATTTAACACCTTTATCAATATCAATGTTCGTATACATACTGTCGATATCCAAAGTAGCCAGAATTGCATTTTTCGATATTTTCAATTTCGAAATTTTTGACAGGAAATCCTGTGTATTTTTTAGATAGCTCGGATGTCTATTTGCTATAGGTTTCAGATGATAATCAATTAATTCCGAGATCGCATAAGATTCCGAATTACAATCTGATACAATTGGCCTCCCGGGTGGAGTTAAGTCATCCGTCCATGAAGAACGGTCCTTGTGGATCTTTGGTAGGATATAAAATTGTCTTGTTTGAGCACTGAGCTTAGCTGTTAAATATTTCAATTGTTTTTTGGTAATGTGACCTTCGTCGAGGAGAAATTTTAAGATCTTATTGAATTTTTCGATATTACTAGGCCAAATAAGTGAATCTATTTTCTTATAATGTTTAGTATTGCTGAGTTGTCTCATGGCTTCCTTTATATAATTATCCCGAGATAGAACAACTACC
The DNA here is from genome assembly GCA_031216915.1 of Pictodentalium vernedei. Classification (NCBI taxonomy): domain Eukaryota; kingdom Metazoa; phylum Mollusca; class Scaphopoda; order Dentaliida; family Dentaliidae; genus Pictodentalium; species Pictodentalium vernedei. Next base: position 482,847,455 of record CM062294.1, read on the forward strand.
GACCCACCTTTGTCGGCTGGTTTAATTACTAATTTCTTATTTTTTCGAAGTTTCGTGAGGGCTCTCCTTTCACCAGCTGTTAAATTGTCTTTATCGGAGAGTATATTCATGCTGAACACCTTTTTGATGATTCGTTTGCTAGCCTCAATAATTTCGGGATCTACTTCACTATCTGGAGGTGACCAACCAGATGATTCTGTAAAAGGAAGTTTCCGACCGCTGGAGTTTCTAAAGCGGTCTGCTAATTTCATTTGCCTAAAAAAATTACAATTGTATGATGGTAAATTTGTTTGGTTATCAGTTTTAGGCTTTGGTGCTGGTACAAAAGTTAAACCGCGATCTAAAAGAGATTCCTCTTGGGTTGTTAGGTCATTGGTGCCAGACAGGTTAACCACATTAGTTCCTAATCCCACATCTGTTAGGCGGCTGTTACCTTTGCCTTTACTTAGTTTAAATTTAGGTGGTTCAACCAGTGATCGTACATAATATTGGCGGTTCTCGTGGTCCAATGGATTAAATCCTGAGCAACATCAAACTTCGCGTCATCAATTTTTGGTATCACGTTAACGTCCTTCACTTTCCGAATGGTTTCGTTGATGATGCTCAGGGTTCTCCTCTCAGCCTGAGGGAGTTTTTGCGAAAAGTTTAGTTCAGCGAAATAAATTTTTGCTGATCTAAACTTGACCCTGATATCGCTAAGCATATTCCGCAACGGCTTAACTACGAGATCAGAATTATCGTTTCGAGAATTCACGCCAATATTTAATAATATTTTTTGGGGACTGGACTGGCCCCTGTGCCCTTTAAACATAGAGCGCAGATGATTGAATTTGGCGCCAGGGTAACACTCCACCTGGATGTCCGGATGGGGATTTCGATCAATGCGTCCTAAATTTGAACTTCCAATCATAAGGATGTTTTTACAAACATCGGGGAGGCGCCAATTCCTTTTGTCAAAATTAACTCCGCTTTTATGCCGAAACTGGGAGAATTTAGAATCAAATGAGCGGCCCGAGTTGCGGCTCGGTGATTTGACTTTCTCTGAGTACGATATACCTGGTTGAACCACACTAGAGGCAGGAGAGGGGGCAGAAGAAAGAGAAGCAGGAGAGGAAACAGAAGCAGGAGAAGAAACAGAAATAGGAGGAGGAGTTCTAGTGAGAGCACTAGGAGAACCAGAGAAGAAAGGCTGAGGAGGAGTAGGAGGTAGAGGAACAAGACGAGGCGAGACAGCGTTGCTCAATTTGCGAGCATCTTCAGTCACAATATGGACCGGAGATGTTTGCAAATTGAGGCGCTTACTCTGAGAGAAAGAAGAAGTAGAAGGAAAAGAAGAGGGAGAAGTGCTTTGCCTTGATCTTTTCTTATTTTGCTTTTCGCGTTGGGGTAGAGGGACAACACGGGCCGGAGTTTGCTTGCTCCCTCCCGTATTGTTCCTTACTCCAGACGCTGGGCGAAGTTCCGAAATGTAAGACTCATAGGCCGAAATCGTCTTATCTGTCAACTTATTTTTAAAGTTCTTTTTTGCCCAGATCAAGGCACGCGCCGAAGCGCTGTTGAAGTCTATTTTTTCGAGTCCTGGAGGTGGTCGCATAGCCAAAGTTATCTTAGACTTCAACTGGTTTAAATTTACCTTATAATGCTCAACTAAAGCATTTAACGTTTGATTGGCCCATCCCACACTAATCTGTCGAAAAACAGAAAAAATGTGTGGGATGGGAAGAGCTGGCTTTAGAAAGCCACCTAACTCAACTACTTTCTTCTCCAGCTGTTTCGGGAAATCCCGATTTGCCAAATGGTGCTCTAATAGCCAAATGTGGTGCAAACATTGAAGCACCTGAAACAAAGTCTTGACCAGCCTAGAATAAGCCTGGAACGATTCTTCCTGGCCAGTTCCGGACTGGGCAATTCTCTGCTTCTGATGCCTCTGCCCTTTTCTTGCCATTGTTAAAGAAAGTAGTTGAATTAAGTATAAATAAAATATAAAAGTGATGAAATAAATAAAATTGGAAAATTAGATATTACCTATTAAAGAAGATACCTGGATTGGTTGCAGTCTTCAGCAAAGGTAGAAAATAATCCGTCTGTCTCGACGCGTTTCGCTTGGTTTGGCTTTTTCAAAGAGACTTTGAGGAAAATGATTCCCATGCGCCTTATAAAGTGTGTGTGCAATAGGTATTTGTGAGGTGTGTGTGTGTGTGTGTGTGTGTGTGTGTGTGTGTGTGTGTGTGTGTGTGTGTGTGTGTGTGTGTGTGTGTGTGTGTGTGTGTGGGTTTGTCTTACCAACTTGACGAGGTAACTAGACAAAAGAGTTTGCGTGTTTCGCCTTACCGAGGTACAAAAGACAAAAGAAACCCTTTACCTCGGTTGTTTTCCCAGAACTGTACCGGCAAAACGAGGTTGAATCCGTTAGTCCACACAAAGGACAAACAATGGGGTACCTCGGTATGTAGGGAAGACAAGACTCTCTGTGTGTGTGTGTGTGTGTGTGTGTGTGTGTGTGTGTGTGTGTGTGTGTGTGTGTGTGTGTGTGTGTGTGTGTGTGTGTGTGTGTGTGTGTGTGTGTGTGCGTTTGTCTTACCAACTTGACGAGGTAACTAGACAAAAGAGTTTGCGTGTTTCGCCTTACCGAGGTACAAAAGACAAAAGAAACCCTTTACCTCGGTTGTTTTCCCAGAACTGTACCGGCAAAACGAGGTTGAAACCGTTAGTCCACACAAAGGACAAACAATGGGGTACCTCGGTATGTAGGGAAGACAAGACTCTGTGTGTGTGTGTGTTTGAGGTTAAAAAATCGCACTGGCACAGACATTTCCTACTGAAACGTTTTTTTCTTTTAATATGCCGCTGAAAAATTGTTTTCATTTACTGAACCCTGATGGGTTTCAAACGTAACAAAAAGGTACATAAAATTGATTTAAACTAAGTGATGAGCTTAGGACCTGGTTAAACTGACTGGCAATAATTGATGTTATTCATTGATGGGCTCTAATTTAGTCCTTACAAGGATGTTACGCAAGCTTTTGTTTTTCTTATAGGCGATGACAGGTCGAAGATTCAAAGGTTCCTTTAATTTAGCATTGGTAAAATTGAATTCATCTTTTAACATTTTTGCTATTTCGATATTCATTCTGTTGTACGTTAAAGTGAAAGGAATGATGGACCTCCTTTCGCATTCGCCCTCTGATATGTTCATACCAAATGGCCAGAGGGTTTGTAGCTTATTGATCCAAAAAGCTTCACGTTTTTTTCTAAATTCATCCGTTTCTTCTAATGTGTCTTTAATTGGTGGTTGTTCAATAGGATGGATTTCGAAATCGTCCAAAGAATGGCCAGGAAGGTTAAAATGTTGTGCTACTGGGGCATCAGAATTATGTTTTATATCCTGTTTGTGTCTAGTAGCACGTTCTCGGAAAGGATTTTGACTTTGACCAACATACTGTTTCCGACATCGCTTACAAGTGATAAGGTAAATAATGTTTGGTGAATCACAATGGAGGGGGTTACGGATCTGATAATGATTTTTCGTTTGTTCGGAGGAAAATTCCTCTTTCTGATCAGGCATAAAAGTATGCAGTCTACAACGAGGCTTTTTGCAATTAAATACCGCGCCACTACTATTTTGCAACGGTCTGTTGTGTTCAATCTTCAGTGGTTCGAAATCGGTAGTTTCAGCTGGACTTTCGAGCTTTTTCAGGGTTTGGGATTTCAGGCTACGCAGAAGGCGCAGCGAGTACCCTCTCGATCTGAGGGCGCCAAATAGAGTGGAACAAGCCTCATTGAAATTTACCTTATCACTTGAATTGCGGTGGAAACGAATGAGTTGTGATTTGATGATACCTTTAAATGTATGTTGAGGATGAAATGATTTTGTGTGCAACAATTGATGTGAATCAGTTGGTTTAAAATACACTTTATAATCTAAATGACCGAACGCCTGAAATTGCTTGCCTTTATACACGGTCACATCGAGAAAATCAACAGAATTTTCACTGATAGTAGCTTTCAATTTAATATTTGGATCGTGATTGTTCAAAATTTCTAAAAATTCATCAAAATCTTCTTTTGAATGTTCCCAAATAATAAAAATGTCATCTAAATACCTGAGATATACGAGAGGATGCTTTGCACATTTGCTTAAGGCATTTTCCTCCCATTCCGCTACATAAATGCTTGCAAAATTAGGACTGAATCTTTTGCCCATAGGACAACCCATTATTTGTAGAAAATATTCTCCATTGAATTGAAAGTCATTACCTTTTAAGCTCAGCTCTAAAAGATCCAAAATTTGTTCATCCGGGCGTTTCGCATCCGGATATTTTTCAAATGCATTTTTAACTGATTTAACACCTTTATCAATATCAATGTTCGTATACATACTGTCGATATCCAAAGTAGCCAGAATTGCATTTTTCGATATTTTCAATTTCGAAATTTTTGACAGGAAATCCTGTGTATTTTTTAGATAGCTCGGATGTCTATTTGCTATAGGTTTCAGATGATAATCAATTAATTCCGAGATCGCATAAGATTCCGAATTACAATCTGATACAATTGGCCTCCCGGGTGGAGTTAAGTCATCCGTCCATGAAGAACGGTCTTTGTGGATCTTTGGTAGGATATAAAATTGTCTTGTTTGAGCACTGAGCTTAGCTGTTAAATATTTCAATTGTTTTTTGGTAATGTGACCTTCGTCGAGGAGAAATTTTAAGATCTTATTGAATTTTTCGATATTACTAGGCCAAATAAGTGAATCTATTTTCTTATAATGTTTTGTATTGCTGAGTTGTCTCATGGCTTCCTTTATATAATTATCCCGAGATAGAACAACTACCGACCCACCTTTGTCGGCTGGTTTAATTACTAATTTCTTATTTTTTCGAAGTTTCGTGAGGGCTCTCCGTTCACCAGCTGTTAAATTGTCTTTATCGGAGAGTATGTTCATGCTGAACACCTTTTTGATGATTCGTTTGCTAGCCTCAATAATTTCGGGATCTACTTCACTATCTGGAGGTGACCAACCAGATGATTCTGTAAAAGGAAGTTTCCGACCGCTGGAGTTTCTAAAGCGGTCGGCTAATTTCATTTGCCTAAGAAAATTACAGTTGTATGATGGTAAATTTGTTTGGTTATCAGTTTTAGGCTTGGGTGTTGGTACAAAAGTTAAACCGCGATCTAAAAGAGATTTCTCTTGGGTTGTTAGGTCATTGGTGCCAGACAGGTTAACCACATTAGTTCCTAATCCCACATCTGTTAGGCGGCTGTTACCTTTGCCTTTACTTAGTTTAAATTTAGGTGGTTCAACCAGTGATCGTACATAATATTGGCGGTTCTCGTGGTCCAATGGATTAAATCCTGAGCAACATCAAACTTCGCGTCATCAATTTTTGGTATCACGTTAACGTCCTTCACTTTCCGAATGGTTTCGTTGATGATGCTCAGGGTTCTCCTCTCAGCCTGAGGGAGTTTTTGCGAAAAGTTTAGTTCAGCGAAATAAATTTTTGCGGATCTAAACTTGACCCTGATATCGCTAAGCATATTCCGCAACTGCTTAACTACGAGATCAGAATTATCGTTTCGAGAATTCACGCCAATATTTAATAATATTTTTTGGGGACTGGACTGGCCCCTGTGCCCTTTAAACATAGAGCGCAGATGATTGAATTTGGCGCCGGGGTAACACTCCACCTGGATGTCCGGATGGGGATTTCGATCAATGCGTCCTAAATTTGAACTTCCAATCATAAGGATGTTTTTACAAACATCGGGGAGGCGCCAATTCCTTTTGTCAAAATTAACTCCGCTTTTATGCCGAAACTGGGAGAATTTAGAATCAAATGAGCGGCCCGAGTTGCGGCTCGGTGATTTGACTTTCTCTGAGTACGATATACCTGGTTGAACCACACTAGAAGCAGGAGAAGGGGGAGAAGAAACAGAAACAGGAGAGGAAACAGAAGCAGGAGAAGAAACAGAAGGAGGAGGAGGAGTTCTAGTGAGAGCACTAGGAGAACCAGAGAAGAAAGGCTGAGGAGGAGTAGGAGGTAGAGGAGCAAGACGAGGCGAGACAGCGTTACTCAATTTGCGAGCATCTTCAGTCACAATATGGACCGGAGATGTTTGCAAATTGAGGCGCTTACTCTGAGAGAAAGAAGAAGTAGAAGGAAAAGAAGAGGGAGAAGTGCTTTGCCTTGATCTTTTCTTATTTTGCTTTTCGCGTTGGGGTAGAGGGACAACACGGGCCGGAGTTTGCTTGCTCCCTCCCGTATTGTTCCTTACTCCAGACGCTGGGCGAAGTTCCGAAATGTAAGACTCATAGGCCGAAATCGTCTTATCTGTCAACTTATTTTTAAAGTTCTTTTTAGCCCAGATCAAGGCACGCGCCGAAGCGCTGTTGAAGTCTATTTTTTCGAGTCCAGGAGGTGGTCGCATAGCCAAAGTTATCTTAGACTTCAACTGGTTTAAATTTACCTTATAATGCTCAACTAAAGCATTTAACGTTTGATTGGCCCATCCCACACTAATCTGTCGAAAAACAGAAAAAATGTGTGGGGTGGGAAGAGCTGGCTTTAGAAAGCCACCTAACTCATCTACTTTCTTCTCCAGCTGTTTCGGGAAATCCCGATTTGCCAAATGGTGCTTTAATAGCCCAATGTGGTGCAAACATTGAAGCACCTGAAACAAAGCCTTGACCAGCCTAGAATAAGCCTGGAACGATAGTTCCTGGCCAGTTCCGGACTGGGCAACTCTCTGCCTCTGATGCATCTGCCCTTTTCTTGCCATTTTTAAAGAAAGTAGCTGAATTAAGTATAAATAAAATATAAAAGTGATGAAATAAATAAAATTAGAAAATTAAATATTACCTATTAAAGAAGATACCTGGATTGGTTGCAGTCTTCAGCAAAGGTAGAAAATAACCCGTCTGTCTCGACGCGTTTCGCTTGGTTTGGCTTTTTCAAAGAGACTTTGAGGAAAATGAATCCAACTTTGGGAGGGCATGCATGGTATATATCCAAATGTGGGCTGGGGGTGTTTTTCACAGCTCAGTACATAATTAAACTCAGTAACAAGCTGACAAATGTCACTCATCTATTTAATTCTTTTCAATCTGAGATGTCCCAAGTTTGTTTTTCACAACTCAGTTTGTGTGGTCCAAACAAATTAGATGAAGCCCTATTGATTGGCTTCCATTGAATTTTAATCAGTCAGTGAGTGGTTTGCTTTACTGACCCCATGAAGCCCCATTGGTTGGCTTTGATTTAAGTAAAACCAATCGGGAGCGGTTTGCTTTACTGGCTTCAGAAGTATGTGAAAATAATATGAAAAAATGGTTTGATAAAATATATTGAGACTAAAGAAATAAATGAAAAAATAACGCCAAAGATCATGATGCCTCACGAATGTTAGTTTAAACAATATTTATTCAAAAAAAAAAAAAAAAAATGTCAATAAATGTCAATAACAGTATACACAAAGATGGTATAAACATCGGCGTGGATTCGGCAGTAAGCTTTGAGCTTATACAAGGCCGTCTCCACAATACGAAATTACAAGCGCAATGACAACGGCAGATAAGAGAAGTTTATACAGACAGTACAAGTCAATGTTGATCATGAATTACTTCAACGTACAACGGCCACGTCCGCCCGTCAGTTCACAAGTCCCCTTGTGAACCGAAATGCGGGCATAGCCGCCGTACGTTAACGAAATATATGAGCCTGCTTGAGCATAACTTCCCACAAGAATTTACAAGTCAGGTTAAGTCGGATTGGAGTCGATTACTTGTAGGTTGACAACGTATTGCGTGGAGTGGATATTGTGTGTGTCGTAAACTTCAATGACTAACTAAATGTAGCACATTCCTAATACATCTTATTTTTTATACGAAGTGACCCGATGCTACATTGGTATCAACAGTGAATCTTTTACTAGTCAGTATAAAGTCGTGTACCGCTTCAAAAATGAGGCGGTTCTCATCGTCACTTAGGTATTCCGAACCATAAAGAAGTATAGAGGTGTCCACGTCGAATGGGAGAAGATTAATTGTAGCAGAGCGAGCAACTGCGAAGACTGGACAATTCAAGAAAAAATGATCAGATGTCTCTTGCTCACCACACTGACATAAGTCAGTGGGTGATAGGTGGTTAAGGTACAAATGGGACTTTAAATTGCTACACCGAAGTCGTAATCTACAGTGGTATATTTGGGCTATACGGGATTTCGATTTAAGGTAAAAATTTGGTAGTCGTCTATTACCGGCATTGAGAAAAATCTTAAAATTTATCAGTGATGGGTTTTCACGGACCACAACAGGTAAATTATTCCATTGTTCAGTTGCATTAGGTATAAAAGAAGACCTATACAGTTCGGTTCTACAAAGTGGAATGCGGTGATTTTGACTTGACCGAAGATTTAATGAAGGATTAATCGAAGAAACAAGAGGCGGGATTTTACTAGATAAATAGGGAGGAACCATATGATGGTACATTTTGAAAAATTGTATTAATTTATGTTTTCGCCGCCTATCTACGAGGGGCTCCCAACCCGTTTCCGTGTAAAGTGAGGACTTACTGGCACTGACGGTCGCTCCAGTGACAATCCTTGCCGCTGCTATTTGTAATTTCTCCATTTCCTGAACATTTGTCAAGGAACAGTTGTCCCAGACAGTGTCAGCATATTCAAGAAGAGGCCTGACAAAGGCAAAATATATTTTTTCTAAGACGCTACGATCCAAGTAGAATTTCTGCTTCCTTAGTAAGTCTATCCTGGACCAGGCTTTGGTGCAGATATGATCGATGTGATCATTCCATGTACATGTGCTGTTAAGTATTACTCCAAGATGTTTATGATCAGGGACCTCAGATATCGTAGAACCGACGAACTGCAAGGGAGGGTGGATATCAGAATTACTTTTGCGAGATATTAACATGCTTTCGGTTTTAATGGGATTAAACTCAACCAACCATAGTCTTGCCCAATTTTCAATTGAGACCAGATCATGATTGATTACCCTCGAGGCTTGTTCTGGATTTTCAATGATTAAATATAACGAAGTATCGTCCGCAAATAAGCGTATGCTGCTCATAATATCACTAGTTAAGTCATTAATGTATATGAGGAACAGCAAAGGACCAAGTATAGATCCTTGTGGAACACCGGCATTTATACTTCTCCAGGACGATGTCGCAGACGCTACAACAACTCGCTGTAATCTGTCTGTAAGGTACGATTGAAGAAATAGCAGAAGTTCACCAGAGACCCCGATATTTTCTAGCTTGTGTATTAAACCAGCATGCCATACTTTGTCGAAGGCCTTACTGATATCGCAAAATACAACTCTAACCTCTTTGCCTTCGTCCAGAGCACGACAAAATTCATCATAAATATCTGTGAGTTGAAGAACCGTCGAATCACCTGGTGTAAAACCAGACTGAAATTGACTGAGAACGTTATTGTCAGTAAGGAATTCCCATAACCGTTTAAAAACACATTTCTCAAGTAGTTTTCCAACGCAACTAATCAAGGAAATTGGCCTATAGTTAGTAACAGAATTGGACGGTTGTTTTTTTAGAATCGGTGTGACATTCGCCCTTTTCCACAACAATGGAAAATATGATTTGTTCAGTAATATATTGAATAAAACAGTGAGTGGCTCACAAAGGGATGATTTGCATTCTTTTATAAGACGGGGGCTAACCAAGTCTGGACCAGATGCCTTAGAGATTTTAATTGATCTCATTGCAGCGTATACTTCGTTACTTTGCAGGGTGATAGAACTGATGGTCGGACGAGCATGTGAAGACTTATTAGGCAGAGAAGCATTTGAATCATCAACCGTTGAAATTGAGCTGAAGTGATCATTGAGCACTTCAGCTTTTTCCACATTAGACGAGTATATCTGGTCGGAATGGGCAAGGGTAGGAATCTCAGTTTTAGCATTCCCGATGACTGATTTAAGTGTTTTCCACCATTGTGACGGCGGTGTTTCTCTACTCATTAGAGTGGTTTGAAGTTTGGACAAGTAAAAGGCTTTGGCTTTCCTTATTTCCGAAACAACTTGGTTCCTTTTGTGTTTATAATTTGCCCAGGCATTCTGAGTATTTGAACGTTTGGCAATGCGATACAAACGTTTACGCTGTCTGAGAAGCAACCGTATTTCATTATGCATCCATTTGGGCTGATTTGTACGAACAGTGGCAATTTTGTTTGGTATATGTTTGGATGCCAGATCGAGTAATTTATCGGTGAACTTAGAAACGATATTGTCAAGAACTTGGTCGTCGAAGATGGACTCCCAGTAGACTTCGGAGAGTGCTTCATTCAATGCTTCATAATTACCCTGCGAATAATCCCAGACACGCCTCTTGAATGATAAGGGCGGTGGTTTCAGGAACTCCAATTCAAGCGAGATTGGACAATGATATCGTTTCATATCTGGAATGATCGGTTCAAGGACCTCACAGTTTTTCATACATAAGGAATCACTGAGAACAAATAAATCCAGTAGTGATGCCGAAGTCTCCGAAAAACAGGTCGGTTCGCTCACGACTTGTCTAAGATTGAAATAACATAGGATTTCAAAAACGCCACCTCTTGATGACGACATCTGGTTGTCATTAAAGTCGCCTGTTATAATGAGGTCAGCAATTGACGTATCCCGAGCTTTTTGAATGGATTCAGATATGGCCTCCCATGTCTCATTCGGACTGTTCGGTGGACGATAAAATACCCCTACCAAAAATGATTTAGTTCGCTGTGTGAACACTTCCACCCAAAGACACTCTGTCTTTAGATTATGTAGGTCAGGCCGTGGTCGAAACGGTATTCCATCTTTTATGTATATCGCTACCCCACCTCCTCTTGTAGAACGGTCATGTCGCTGTGGCTCCTGGAATCCGGGTACCATAATGACGGATGTTGCATCATTCTCGTCCAGCCATGTCTCAGATAAGGCCACAATATCGAATGACGCGAATTCGTATTGGATTATGTCTACTTTGGGTTTTAGGCTCTGAATGTTCAAATGCATAATTTTCAGGGTATTGTGGATGAGATCCGAGTTGGCAGAGCTTGGGCCGGGATTGGTTTCAATGTCACCAGATTGTAGAAGAATCACAGGCACACTGAACAACATGGTAACAAGGATAAAAGATACCAATAAGTGCATTCTCTTTGAGGGTGCAATGTTGAGAGTGTCGATGCTGTGGAACTTTGAGCGAGGCAACCCCAAATTGCTGAGCACTGCGATGAGCAAGGTGAACGCAGCGTTAAGGCTTTGATTCAATCCGACACCTAGGAGGTACAAAAGGTGGTAGATCGAGCTACGAGTGAAACTCATTTTTGATAGTTTACATTTTGTACTCCTACAAAGAACATTCAAGTTGAAACTTCCAATCCGAGCTCTATAAGATTCAAGGGAACACATATTGATCTGTTTGTAACCTGATGGCACAGTTGGGACGATAAGCAAAAGTAAGCTCAAGCAGGCAAATAGTTAAGATTGTATATTAAAAAATACAGTTGATTTGATGAATATCCAAAAGGGATTGATTGTCACTGTCTGTCGAGGATAAAAGAACATAAACGTATCAAGCTGAGAGGGAGAAATGAAAAAATGTAAATGTTTTGGATAAAGTGGAAACTGGGAGCTAATAACAGAACATCACTAATCGTGTTTGGGTAGATCAATCGATAATTAGTACAAATACTATTCTTGATACAGACAGTCTTTAGTGCAAATTTCGATGACGATGTCAACACGAGGAGTAGGAGTTACAGTAATCATCAGATAATAATAATGTCTCTATTGTATTGCAGAACACGAAAACACGACAAAGAAGACATATCGCGACCTGAGGTCAACACCGTGTCCAAGCACTAAGGAACTCCATTGCTCTACAAGCAATGGAATTCCTTAGTACCCGGACACAGTATGGAACTCAGGTCGCGACATGCACACGGATATGGCAGTATGTCGCTGATGGAGTGTTTACTTACTATAGTTATGTCTAAAATGGAGCACGGTGTTTAAAAACTATGTAATCCAAGTATTCAAGGACAGGTGATATGTCAGAACTTACGCAGCAAAATGAGCGAATTTTGAATCGAAGAATAATATTTTTTTTATTATTCTTCTATACACGATAATGCCCGAACACTTGTTCATTAACTTGAAGCAGAATATTCGCAAGAAAAGTGACAAAGTCCTTAATAAGAACTAAATTGTTATACAACAGTAGTAGCTCGTGACGCGTGGTTCACGATTTCTTTTCAATTCCAACAGATACAGCTACTCCAACAATGGGTGAAACGAGGAATCTGATTGATAGCACCTTTATCCGACATAAGTGAGTGAATTGATACTGTGTGACATAATTATGTCAGTAACATATTGATTAAATGGGACCACACAACTGTGTCAATAGCCCAGAAAACAAAATTTGTGTCCGTGTGACTTTCTTAAGAGGATTGACCTTGATATAGCTAAGTGGTTCATTCAATGCCAGATAATATCGTTCAATGCCAGATAATATCGTCGTGTACTTACAAGTGAGGAATAATATTGTCATGTTACTAGTCCTCACATTACTTTACTCTGCTGTAAAGGCCAGGGGCTTACCAGGTATATACAATTAACCCATATTTAGGCATCAGCCTAGGGGAGGGGTAACTCAGGGTGGCGATCAATTTACTTATTTTACTAATATTTACTAATATTGTCATGTTACTAATCCTCACATTAATTTACTCTGCTGTAAAGGTCAGGGGCTTACCAGGTATGTACAATTAACCCATATTTAGGCATCAGCCTAGGGGAGGGGTAACTCAGGGTGCAATCAATATACTAATATTTACTAATATTGTCATATTACCAATCCTCACATTACTTTGCTCTGCTGCAAGGATCCTGGGCTTACCAGGTATATACAATTAACCCATATTTAGGCATCAGCCTAGGCGAGGGGTAACTCACGGTGGCAATCAATTTACTAACATTTACATAATGTGTCATGTTACTAGTCATCACATTACTCTACTCTGCTGTAAAGGCCATGGGCTTACCAGGTATATACAATTGACCCATATTTAGGCATCAGCCTAAGGGAGGGGTAACTCACAGTGGCAATCAATTGACTAATATTTACTAATATTGTCCTATTACCAATCCCCACATTACTCTACTCTGCTGTAAAGCCCCAGGGCCCACCAGCAGAGCAAAGCACTGTTAGGATTAGTATATAATTGACCAGATGTATACAATTAACCCATATTTAGGCATCAGCCTAGGGGAGGGGTAACTCAGCGTGGCAATCAATGTACTAATGTTTACTAATATTGTCATGTTACTAATCCTCACATTAATTCACTCCGCCGTAAAGGCCAGGGGCCTACCAGGTATATACAATTAACCCATATTTAGGCATCAGCCTAAGGGAGGGGTAACTCACGGTGGCAATCAATTGACTAATATTTACTAATATTGTCATGTTACCAATCCTCACATTACTTTACTCTGCTGTAAAGCCCCAGGGCTTACCAGCAGAGCAAAGCACTGTTCGGATTAGTATATAATTGACCAGATGTATACAATTAACCCATATTTAGGCATCAGCGTAGGGGGGGGGGGGGGGGGGGGGGTAACGCAGGGTGGCAATCAATGTACTAATATTTACTAATATTGTCATGTTACTAATCCCAACATTACTTCACTCTACTGTACTGTAAAGCCCCAGGGATTACCAGCAGAGCAGAGCAATGCTAGGACTAGTATATAATTGACCAGATGTATACAATTAACCCATATTTAGGCATCAGCCTAGGGAAGGGGTAACTAAGGGAAGCAATCAATTTACTAATGTTTACTAATATTGTCATATTACTGATCCTCACATTACTTCACTCTGCCGTAAGGGCCAGGGACTTACCAGGTATATACAATTAACCCATGTTTAGGCATCAGCCTAGGGAGGTGTAACTCAGGGTGGCAATCTATATTCTAATATTTACTAATATTGTCAAATTACTAATCCTCACATTACTCTCTCTACTGTAAAGATCCGGGGCTTTCTAGGTATATACAATTAACCCATATTTAGGCATCAGCCTAGGGGAAGGGTAACTCAGAGCAATCAATGTATTAATATTCACTAATATTGTCATGTTACCAATCCTCACGCTACTTTACTCTGCTGTAAAGCCCCAGGGCTTACCAGCAAAGTAAAGCAACGTTAGGATTAGTATATAATTGACCAGATGTATACAATTAACCCACATTTAGGCATCAGCCTAGTTGAGGGGTAAATCAAGGAAGCAATCAATTTACTAATACTTACTAATATTGTCATATTACTAATCATCACATTACTTTACTCTTAAAGAGCTGTTTATTGTTCCTACAATTACTAATGTTTATTAATATTGTCATGTTACCAGTCCTCACATTACTTTACTCTGCTGTAAAGGTCAGGGGCTTACCAGGTATATACAATTAACCCATATTTAGGCATCAGCCTAGGGGAGGGGTAACTCAGTGTGGCAATCAATTTACTAATGTTTACTAATATGGTCATGTTACTAATCCTCACATTAATTTACTGTACTGTAAAGGCCAGCGGCTTACCGGGTATATACAATTAACCCATATTTAGGCATCAGCCTAGGGGAGGGGTAACTGAGGGTGCAATCAATATACTAATATTTACATAATATTGTCATGTTACTAGTCATCGCATTACTTTACTCTGCTGTAAAGGCCATGGGCTTACCAGGTATATACAATTAACCCATATTTAGGCATCAGCCTAGGGGAGGGGTAACTCACGGTGGCAATCAATGTACTAATATTTACCAATATTGTCATGTTACTAATCCCCACATTACTTTACTCCGCCGTAAAGCCCCAGGGCTTACCGGCAGAGCAAAGCAATGCTAGGATTACTATATAATTGACCAGATGTATACAATTAACCCATGTTTAGGCATCAGCCTAGGGGAGGGGTAACTCAGGGTGGCAATCAATGTACTAATATTTACTAATATTGTCATGTTACCAATCCCCACATTACTTTGCTCTGCCGTATAGCCCCAGGGCTTACCAGCAGACCAGAGCAATGTTAGGATTAGTATATAATTGACCAGACGTATACAATTAACCCATATTTAGGCATCAGCCTAGGGGAGGGGTAACTCAGGGAAGCAATCAGTTTACTAATATTTACTAATATTGTCATGTTACCAATCCTCACATTACTCTACTCTGCTGTAAATATCCCCCGACGGAGGTATATGACGGAAAATATTTTACACCACGTAGAAATTGTGTTTTTTACCTTGTGAACCTCTACATTGTGTGAAAGGTATGAAAAATTAAAAATAAAAATAAAAATAATAATTTAAATAAATGAATCAACCAAATAAGTAAATAAGTAAATAAATAAATAAATAAGTAAATAAATAAATAAATAAATAAATAAATAAATAAATAAATAAACATTACTAAAAAATAAAAAATAATCAATAAATAAATATATAAATAAATAAATAATAATTTTATTTAGGAAATACATACACATGATTGAAATTGGAACCTATTTTGTTTTGGGGCATATATGAACTCTGGCACTCGCCTGTGTGTGTTTGAGGTTAAAAAATCGCACTGGCACAGACATTTCCTACTGAAACGTTTTTTTCTTTTAATATGCCGCTGAAAAATTGTTTTCATTTACTGAACCCTGATGGGTTTCAAACGTAACAAAAAGGTACATAAAATTGATTTAAACTAAGTGATGAGCTTAGGACCTGGTTAAACTGACTGGCAATAATTGATGTTATTCATTGATGGGCTCTAATTTAGTCCTTACAAGGATGTTACGCAAGCTTTTGTTTTTCTTATAGGCGATGACAGGTCGAAGATTCAAAGGTTCATTTAATTTAGCATTGGTAAAATTGAATTCATCTTTTAACATTTTTGCTATTTCGATATTCATTCTGTTGTACGTTAAAGTGAAAGGAATGATGGACCTCCTTTCGCATTCGCCCTCTGATATGTTCATACCAAATGGCCAGAGGGTTTGTAGCTTATTGATCCAAAAAGCTTCACGTTTTTTTCTAAATTCATCCGTTTCTTCTAATGTGTCTTTAATTGGTGGTTGTTCAATAGGATGGATTTCGAAATCGTCCAAAGAATGGCCAGGAAGGTTAAAATGTTGTGCTACTGGGGCATCAGAATTATGTTTTATATCCTGTTTGTGTCTAGTAGCACGTTCTCGGAAAGGATTTTGACTTTGACCAACATACTGTTTCCGACATCGCTTGCAAGTGATAAGGTAAATAATGTTTGGTGAATCACAATGGAGGGGGTTACGGATCTGATAATGATTTTTCGTTTGTTCGGAGGAAAATTCCTCTTTCTGATCAGGCATAAAAGTATGCAGTCTACAACGAGGCTTTTTGCAATTAAATACCGCGCCACTACTATTTTGCAACGGTCTGTTGTGTTCAATCTTCAGTGGTTCGAAATCGGTAGTTTCAGCTGGACTTTCGAGCTTTTTCAGGGTTTGGGATTTCAGGCTACGCAGAAGGCGCAGCGAGTACCCTCTCGATCTGAGGGCGCCAAATAGAGTGGAACAAGCCTCATTGAAATTTACCTTATCACTTGAATTGCGGTGGAAACGAATGAGTTGTGATTTGATGATACCTTTAAATGTATGTTGAGGATGAAATGATTTTGTGTGCAACAATTGATGTGAATCAGTTGGTTTAAAATACACTTTATAATCTAAATGACCGGACGCCTGAAATTGCTTGCCTTTATACACGGTCACATCGAGAAAATCAACAGAATTTTCACTGATAGTAGCTTTCAATTTAATATTTGGATCGTGATTGTTCAAAATTTCTAAAAATTCATCAAAATCTTCTTTTGAATGTTCCCAAATAATAAAAATGTCATCTAAATACCTGAGATATACGAGAGGATGCTTTGCACATTTGCTTAAGGCATTTTCCTCCCATTCCGCTACATAAATGCTTGCAAAATTAGGACTGAATCTTTTGCCCATAGGACAACCCATTATTTGTAGAAAATATTCTCCATTGAATTGAAAGTCATTACCTTTTAAGCTCAGCTCTAAAAGATCCAAAATTTGTTCATCCGGGCGTTTCGCATCCGGATATTTTTCAAATGCATTTTTAACTGATTTAACACCTTTATCAATATCAATGTTCGTATACATACTGTCGATATCCAAAGTAGCCAGAATTGCATTTTTCGATATTTTCAATTTCGAAATTTTTGACAGGAAATCCTGTGTATTTTTTAGATAGCTCGGATGTCTATTTGCTATAGGTTTCAGATGATAATCAATTAATTCCGAGATCGCATAAGATTCCGAATTACAATCTGATACAATTGGCCTCCCGGGTGGAGTTAAGTCATCCGTCCATGAAGAACGGTCTTTGTGGATCTTTGGTAGGATATAAAATTGTCTTGTTTGAGCACTGAGCTTAGCTGTTAAATATTTCAATTGTTTTTTGGTAATGTGACCTTCGTCGAGGAGAAATTTTAAGATCTTATTGAATTTTTCGATATTACTAGGCCAAATAAGTGAATCTATTTTCTTATAATGTTTTGTATTGCTGAGTTGTCTCATGGCTTCCTTTATATAATTATCCCGAGATAGAACAACTACCGACCCACCTTTGTCGGCTGGTTTAATTACTAATTTCTTATTTTTTCGAAGTTTCGTGAGGGCTCTCCGTTCACCAGCTGTTAAATTGTCTTTATCGGAGAGTATGTTCATGCTGAACACCTTTTTGATGATTCGTTTGCTAGCCTCAATAATTTCGGGATCTACTTCACTATCTGGAGGTGACCAACCAGATGATTCTGTAAAAGGAAGTTTCCGACCGCTGGAGTTTCTAAAGCGGTCGGCTAATTTCATTTGCCTAAGAAAATTACAGTTGTATGATGGTAAATTTGTTTGGTTATCAGTTTTAGGCTTGGGTGTTGGTACAAAAGTTAAACCGCGATCTAAAAGAGATTTCTCTTGGGTTGTTAGGTCATTGGTGCCAGACAGGTTAACCACATTAGTTCCTAATCCCACATCTGTTAGGCGGCTGTTACCTTTGCCTTTACTTAGTTTAAATTTAGGTGGTTCAACCAGTGATCGTACATAATATTGGCGGTTCTCGTGGTCCAATGGATTAAATCCTGAGCAACATCAAACTTCGCGTCATCAATTTTTGGTATCACGTTAACGTCCTTCACTTTCCGAATGGTTTCGTTGATGATGCTCAGGGTTCTCCTCTCAGCCTGAGGGAGTTTTTGCGAAAAGTTTAGTTCAGCGAAATAAATTTTTGCGGATCTAAACTTGACCCTGATATCGCTAAGCATATTCCGCAACTGCTTAACTACGAGATCAGAATTATCGTTTCGAGAATTCACGCCAATATTTAATAATATTTTTTGGGGACTGGACTGGCCCCTGTGCCCTTTAAACATAGAGCGCAGATGATTGAATTTGGCGCCGGGGTAACACTCCACCTGGATGTCCGGATGGGGATTTCGATCAATGCGTCCTAAATTTGAACTTCCAATCATAAGGATGTTTTTACAAACATCGGGGAGGCGCCAATTCCTTTTGTCAAAATTAACTCCGCTTTTATGCCGAAACTGGGAGAATTTAGAATCAAATGAGCGGCCCGAGTTGCGGCTCGGTGATTTGACTTTCTCTGAGTACGATATACCTGGTTGAACCACACTAGAAGCAGGAGAAGGGGGAGAAGAAACAGAAACAGGAGAGGAAACAGAAGCAGGAGAAGAAACAGAAGGAGGTACAAAAGACAAAAGAAACCCTTTACCTCGGTTGTTTTCCCAGAACTGTACCGGCAAAACGAGGTTGAAACCGTTAGTCCACACAAAGGACAAACAATGGGGTACCTCGGTATGTAGGGAAGACAAGACTCTGTGTGTGTGTGTGTGTGTGTGTGTGTGTGTGTGTGTGTGTGTGTGTGTGTGTGTGTGGGTTTGTCTTACCAACTTGACGAGGTAACTAGACAAAAGAGTTTGCGTGTTTCGCCTTACCGAGGTACAAAAGACAAAAGAAACCCTTTACCTCGGTTGTTTTCCCAGAACTGTACCGGCAAAACGAGGTTGAAACCGTTAGTCCACACAAAGGACAAACAATGGGGTACCTCGGTATGTAGGGAAGACAAGACTGTGTGTGTGTGTGTGTGTGTGTGTGTGTGTGTGTGTGTGTGTGTGTGTGTGTGTGTGTGTGTGTGTCGGAGGGGGTACAATAGGGTACTTGCGGTATATCAGACTGCAACTTATTTGCGTGCAACAGTTATATTATATCAAATTGTTTCAATATTTTTGTTTAACACCTAAATTGTTTTTAACCCTTTATCCAACACGAATATCAGTTGACACTTGGCACGCAAGTTTCTGCATAACGAAACACGTTCATGTATTGCTTTTTATACCAGGCTCACCTATGTTACTACCTGTGAAAAGCCCGTATGTTAAATTTTAGCTTTTAACCCCACTACCGGTGTAAAGATTCTACTGCGGTTAAAACGTTTTCAATGGGAATTCCATTACAAATATTTCCACCTACAGTAGGAACTACATCCAACTTGTCCTTTGATAAGCCAACTTACCGACTTAGATACATTCACACTTCACGATGTTTCCTTCAAACATATGACGTTTTGCGGTACCATCTACTACGTGCAATGACTTATTAAGTTTAAAATAACTACAACTAAATATTTTAAATAAAATTTAAGAATTGTTGATAATAATCTGAATGAAAAAGCAAGGTAAATTCAGTCAACTTTGACGATGTGTCTAGCTGTCAATCAAGCATTCACGTCCTGCCGGAAGTACTGCCCACCGGCGCAGATGTAAATAAATCCAACCCATTTGTTTGCGATAGAAAAATAGAATAAGGGTTTTAACCACTTGGCAGAGCCTCGAGGTTAAACCCTTATCCTACTCGTGGTTTAAATCTGATTACCGGTCCAAGTACCTGTTTATTCTATATATAAACATATCATGAGGCCCCTTACTGGAACGAGATCGTTTTGAGACAAATAAAGATAAAAAAAAAATAAATGGCAATTGTTGTGAAAAACACTTTTTCTCTTATGTTAGGTAATCGGTTGATGAGGACATACACAACGATGTTTTCATCATCGTCTGCCTCTAGTATATGTATATAATGGCAGAAGGTACACCACATTGACTTGGGAATTCCAAACGCCCTTCATTAGAAAATGTCGAATATTTCTCGCTCTGTACACAAAAAGAGTTCCATATTTTTCTCAACCTATCCTTAGATTATTGGATTTCGCAAACGTGACTTATGATCATAATTAGAGGGGGGCGTAGTGGCTCAGTAGGTAGAGGTACAGTCTGCAAGCCGAGAGGTCCTCGGTTCGAATCCCTCCCGCGGCAACCGCGTTGTGTCCGTGGGCAAGACACTTCACCCCCACTGCCCACGTGGGGACACGGTGGCGTTGTGTTCTAAGGCGTACTGCACGTCGATGGTACACTTGTCTTCAACCAATGCATACCTGCTTGTGTGCAGTTAGTATGTTGGGGATCTGGCAGTTGCTCGCCGTTACTCGGTGGTTGTCTCCGGGTACTCCGGCTTCCACCACCCGTAAAGCTGCCGTGGTCATGATTAGCCATAAGGCAGAAGTATGTGACCTTAAACACCAAAAAATAAATAGAGCGAGCTTGCCAGGCTTATTCTAGCGAGCTTTAGTGCACTACGGCTCAAGCGGAGGGATTACTGAAAACAGATTCAGAAGAAATGTTGGTATTTATTTTTTGAAAAGCCAATTAATCCTTGATCTGAATAATCTGAAAATCAGCCTCTTGCTATTCACGGAGACAATTATTCCATGTTTGTAGTTAAATCAGTTTTGTCTTTCAAATCCTAGAGTTGTGTGACCCGCATGGTAATGTATTCCAGTGAATGATTGATGATAAGTTATGGTTTGCACAGAAAGAATATTTCCAGTTGTTTGGGAAATAGTGGGTGCTGTTGCTGTTGGCTGTGTCACGTAAAGAATTATTAAGTGGAGTTTTGAGTAGTGTTATGACATGAGCAATCTAAAATCCAATCATGGTCTGCGATTGACCAATCATCCTTTCATGTGCCGCAGTCCTGTGAAATCTAAGATCATCATTGTTTGTGGTGTGCTCTTGACAAGGCAATATTTCAAAAATTCTAATTGTGGAGAAATAAGATTGCGATTACGTCTTCTTTTTTCAGCACTCGAATGAAAATGATATTAACAAGAAGAAATTCATTTTTTTTTTCCTTCATTCATTGAATGTATCTATCCCTAGATTGTTCATTTTCCTATTCTATTTCCCAATGACACTTGTTTTTTATGGCAATTACGCGTTTCTTTGAAAACACAAATTGCATCAGCTAATGAGTACCCTATTGTTCATGTATCACACTGGTCTCTATACAACTGGATTGATAGAAGGTCAGAGAAATACGCCTGTGGCTCGGTGTTTAAAAACTTACATCCAGGTACTAAATCTCCATATACCATACATGTTAGCGAAGATAACTTATAATAAGCTCCACTGCCATTGATCAATGGTGATAACGCACGTGTTGAGTGTAATTTGTCAACAAAAGGCTCAACAACCATTCATGTTTATACCATGCTCGCCTATGTTACTAACTGGAAATCCTGAATGTTTACCGGTGTAAAGCTTCTACTACGGTTAAAAAATATTTACACCTATCATCCAACTTGACGTTTGTCATGACGCAATTTGCCAACTTCGAAACATTCAGACTTCGCGATGTTTCACTCAAACATACGCCATTTTGCGATATTATCTACTACGTGCAATGACTTATTAAGTTTAAAATACCTACAATTAAATATTAAAAATAAAATTTAAGAATTTTAATAATAATTTGACTGAAAAAGCAAGGTATATTCAATGTAAATACAATTAACTTTGGCGATGTGCCCAGCTGTCAATCAAGCAATCACGTGCAGCCGGCAGTACTGCCCACCGTCGCAGATGTAAACAAAACAAACCCGTGTGTTTACGATAAAAAGTGTCGTCTTTTCTCCATTTTAATTGACAAAGTCGAGTATTTATTAAGAGCATGGTATAAATAAAACAAATAGATACTAGGGCCGATAATCAGATTTAAACCACTCGTTTTAACCACTCGGCAATCCGAGTGATTAAACCCTTATCCTACCAGTGGTTTAAATCTGATTACCGACCCAAGTACCTATTTCTATATTTCCTACAGTTCAGAAGACATGGATACTACTGACTGCCGGGTGATTTTTAAATTTTTACTCTAAATGAAGTTATGATTCCCGAGGAGAGCCCAGCAACACTCGTTTTCGATTCGAAGGAGGTGTTTCTAACTCTAACAACAACCAGCGGTAAATTCAAAAGTTATTTCTAAAAGAAACATGATTAAACGCGTGTGGTTTTTCGTACAGTATCATACTTTGATGTGGCTGACTGCAATATTAATGGCACCTTCAGTCATTAGAATGTCATTGTTGCTTCATTCCACGTAAATTTATATTCTCATTTCCCAAGAAAATGAATATATTTATCACAACACCACTTTAACTCATTAGGGTCGATTTAGACTTTACATATTTTTAACATAAGTACACTCCCGGTCAGTGATGGCGTCAGGATGTCCCCGGCTAGGATACGCCGACAAGCCACCAATGAAGGAGGCAGGTGACTTGATCTCCCCGACAGGGGCATGCAACCCCCCCCCCAGGCGCCACACCTGCTCACCGTGGGAACCCCGGAACATAATACACCTTCTTATCCGCATCGCATCTTTTATGCTTGAATTTACCCGATTATCTAACCACCCTACAACTCAACCACTCACCCAATAGCACATTCTAAACTCGGTTCCACTACCTCCTACACGTGGGCATCATTCTTTCTCAATATAATACTGTTTACAGGGAGGGAGCGCGGTGGCTCAGTGGTAGACTGTTGGACTTCTATGCTAGAGGTCCAGAGTTCGATCCCCGTCCGGGACGACCCGCGTTGTGTCCTTGGTCAAGGCACTTTATCCCGGTTGCCTGCATGGGGGCACGATGACGCCGTGTACTAAGGCGTACTGCACGTGGATGGTGCACATGTCTTCAACCGCTGTAACCCTGCTTGCGCCGAGCTTGAGCGGAGTTAGAATGTTGAGGAGCTGACAGTAGCTCGTCGTTGCTCGGTGGTTCTCTCCGGGTACTCCGGCTTCCTCCACCCGTAAAACTGTCACTGTTACGGGTAGCCACTGTGCATAAGTATGTGACATAAAACCCCAATAAATAAATAAATAATGTTTACAGGGAGAAATTAAAAGTGGATGGAAGGGCTCTTCAACTAAGATTTTCATCATTCGAATGACGGTAATGTCTTCTCAGAACACTTTGACTGATGTGGTTCCAAGAGCTTGGTCCTACCCCATTTTATTTAACCCTTTGAACCCCAGCGGCCGCTTTTCCGGCCCAGAAGAATGATAAGTCATACCTTCATTAAGTCGGATGGCTGCAGAGTGAATGTGTGGAGTAGACCAATTAATATTTTCAACGTGCAGCCGCACGGCTGCACGTTGAAAATATTAATTGGTCTACCCCCAAATAATGAATGTGGACTCTTCAAATTGCTGCCATTGTATTGACATGGCAGATACCATGGGGGTGCCAAAGGTTAATCATATAAATCAACCAAACACGTGTAAATCGTCTAAAAGGTGGTCAAGCTTTCAGACTGATTGTTTATAGACGTCGAGTCATACATTTCGTCCAAAAACACGTGGAATCAATCGTTTGAGATAAATATTTTTTACTTTCAGATAGCCATGATGTACGCGGCAATCAACGACGACCAGTTTTCAATTCACTTCCGACTGCATTCCTACATAATATCTACGGTGAGCCTGATATGTTCAGTTTTGCTGTTTACTTATCTTGATAACAGAGAATATTTTTCCATGAAATCCACGACTAAATGTGAATATTCGTTTTCCTGTTAATTTCGTTTACTAACGCTACCCATCCTGAAATGCATTAAATGAAAACGTCAACAGAACAGATGTTTTGACAAATCTTACAATATATCGCAACACCAAAGCAAACTCTTTCCCAGAATTGTGGACCTGTACCCCGATTTCAGAGCAAGGACTAGATCACAGAGTGGTAGAAAATGGCGTTGGCTACGTGAGTGGTGACATCACATCGGATGGGTTGCCATGTTGTGATGTCATTACAATGGAGAAGTGTTGTGTTGCTGCGCATACACAGAACACGTTTTGGTGACACATGTTTCCCTCAGCCAATATTGTTGATGGAGGCCGGTTTTTGTGGTGGCACGTGATTTCTATAGACCCGAGTAGCGTGTTTTGATGGCGTTGTCGATTTTCGGAATGTACTCGGGGATATGTAACTGGTGTTTTCTGGTTACTATGGAAACAAAAATCCGCTATCAGACTTTTGTAGAGGAGTTTTTGCCATGTGTGGTGATTGTCCGTTGTCGGTGAGGTGACTCGTAGTGCTAAAGACTTGGTTGTGTGTTCTACTCACTACTGTTGGTTATCTATACATTAACATACCTCTGCCACTTTTGCTGCGTTCTTGCTACTGCCATTGCTAAAAGAGACTTCATAGGCGTGGTCATGCCCCAGAAAAAGATCCCATTACAAAGATTTTGTTCAAGAGTTTTTTAGTAAGGTTTCACACAACGTGGGGCTGGCGATTGACTCTATACGTGTGCTGGTAACATGTTTGTATCCATAATCACAATATGTGCTATCATAAAATCACATCCGGTGAAAATGGGTGACTTTGTGGAGTCGGTTCTACGATAAGGGTGCTGAATGTGGGGTTCGCGGAACGTGGAACTGGTGATTCACTCTATGTATGCGTGCGTAGTATATGTTGTGTCCACCATTGTTACAATATGCACTATCACATAAGCACATAAGATAAATATAGAGTAATCGCGTGACTGGACTGGTTACGTGAAGTAATTCACGAGAGGCGAGGCACGTTGTACAAACACGAGTGCGCGAATGCGCACGAGTATTTTACAATATAGTCCCTCGCCTCGAATGAATTATTTTACGTAACCAGTCCAGTCAAGCGATTACTCTGTATATTACTTTTCATTATTAACGATAATGATATTATTTAACTCTTTATCTAACGTAACGGCCAAAACCGGCCAAAGCTTTTCTCAAAAATCGCCAATTAATTTTCATTATTTTTTCATTTTTGCCTCTAAAACATAGGTTATGACCCCTCATTGGAACGAGCTCGTGAGCTCGTTCCAATGAGGGGTCATAACCTATGTGTTTGAGACAAAAAATGAAAATAATAGTTATTCAAAACAATTTTTGGCAAGTGTCGTCTGCTTTTCATGTTAGGTAAAGGGTTAAAAAAAACAATGAAGTCCCCATTACATCCACGGCAAAGCGTCTTCGTTTGCACGCACGGATACATGACCCAATTGTTGATTGCATAATTCACTTGTGTTAAGTTTATCGTTTATAATCAAACCCGGAAATCCCAGTAAATCACACTTTGGAAAGTAATAAAAAGAGGTGTCGGCCCCAGCCATTTCTAGGATTAGGGCGTGACTGTAATAAATATGTGTTTTCGCGAGTGACATTAAAGTTTAGCGCGTTGCGCAATGAAGCCACGTGGTTAGGTTTCGTGCCCCAATTCACAGATATTCTTATGGGGTATCCATTTTTCTGTAGTTGTAAGCGACATCCTTTTCACAACATTCACACGGAATACACAAAGTTACAGAAGAACTATTTATGTTGTTTGTGGTTTCGAATTGTATGGAAATGTAATTGGTTTTCATTTGTTGAACGCTTACTTTTTGCAGACCGAAGACTCGTCTGTGTGGAACACTCGTGCTTTATTGAACGACACATCCAGAAACCCGGACAGGCTTCTTGTAAATGGAGGACGTAAGTTTATAAACTCTACTTTACAGACTGAGTACCGACAGCCGTGATACAAATAACAGGATGGTGAGGTTTTCATGCATTGCATGTTCCTCACACAGAATGTCATGGCAAATCCTTCTGTGATTTTTTTTAATGGAAATGAAATAGCACTCACCACCACCAAATCATCTGTCTATTGTACCCAAAGTGGATACGGGAGCACACACATTGCCCCCCTCTACCCTATTTGTTATAACCCAAATTACTTTCAGAAGCACCGTATTATCTGCAATTACACGTGCACATCCACTGTCGGAGGCAGTGGATGTTCCCGAGTTATCGCGAATAATGTCGAACTCCGCGCATACAGTTTCTGTAAAGAAGTCATCGGGTGGCCTTGCTGACATCACATTTCCCAAACTTTTCCCCAGAGGCCCGCAAACTCCACCGTCGAGAGTGCCACATTCCTTCTTGCCTAAACTCCCACTACACGTTCTCATCATGACTCCCAACTGAAATGTGGCGGCGCCCCTCCCACCCAACTCGGAATCCTTGATCCGCACTGGTAATATATTACAAGCAAATTTCACCGGTCTTTGTTGAAACTTATTCCATTTGCCCTCCTTCTGTTTTCGGTCTCTCGTTACACATTTGCACCAGTAGTGTTTTACAATTTCCTCTGCCCTTTTCAGCGCGATTACCTTTTACAACTCGTGCGCAAATTCAGCTTTATCCAATTTTAAAAATATACCAATAGGATGAACGTGTGAGACTCTCATCGCATCCCAAAATATGCCAACCTTACATCCATATACACCCGCGTTACCAGGTCCACTTCAACCCATAAAATCCCAATCATCCGTCAATAATATAACGATTTAACCCTTTACCTAACATGAAAAGCAGACGACACTTGCAAAAAAAATTCTTGAATAGCTAATTTTTTCATTTTTTGTCTCAAAAACATAGGTTATGACCCCTCTTTGGAACGAGCTCGGCGAGCTCGTTCCAAAGAGGGGTCATAACCTATTTTTTTGAGACAAAAAATGAAAAAAAATACTGAATATTAATTAGCGATTTTTGTGAATAGCGCTGGCCCGTTTTGGCCGTTACGCTGGGTAAAGTGTTAAAACACAGTTACTTTGTTGGCTCATGAGTATTAGCATTAACGTTTTCCTTGTGTACCTCTTAAAATAAACCCATTGAGCTTTAGTTTTGCCATCTACTATATTGTTTTAAAAAAACCAAGACACCGCTTTCACCCCGTTCATTGAAAAGCAGAGAACTGGTACTCTGTAAAACTAAACTTGCGGCCGTTGTATCCAAATGAAACAATAAAAAAAAGATAAAAACATAAATCTAGTCATAAGGGTGCGCTTCAATGCGCGGAAAGGGATGAAAAGAAATGTGGCAACAACTAGGGTTTTTATCCGGGGAACGGAAAATTTCTAGTTCTCATTTTTGAAAGTCAGTCACGATACCGGGAATTTTCCAGTTCTCGTTTGTGAATATCAGTCCCACTACCCTGGAAATTCATAGGACAGAATCGGGAATCAGAGGTTGCGCTTGCATCCTTTGATCCCCGATTCTAGTCTATGAATGTAGTACTCATTTTCAGAACCGGTAACCAGGTAATTCCCGTTCGCGAGATTAAACCACAGCTCCAACGTTGATCTCGGAAGACATTGATACTCGCCGAAACTATAATACGCAATCACTGATACCATGGTCTATGAATTTACCGGGTATCGTGATTGATTTTCAGAACCGGGACAAGCAGAGCCTCTAAATTCCCGTTAAACCTTAGCAACAACGCATAATTTCCGATTTGGTTAACAGACTGTTTTCCTTAACGTAACAACTATGCAATGTCTAAAGGTCGCCGACGAAGCTTCTAAAGGATCAAGGAACTAAGCATATGTCCCATTGTGCGCTTGGGATTATAACTCATCAACTCGTATTCGTTTTTAAATAATATTCGAGCACGTTAACCGATTAGCCATTGGCGAATAGCAGATGACATTTGCAAAAGCATTTCTTGAATAATTGACGAATTTCCTTTTTGTCTCAAAAACGTTTCTTGTGACCACTCTTTGGAACAAACTTGATCCAATGAAGGCTTATAAGCGATACGTTTAATATAAAAACTGAAAAAATAATAAAATTTGAATGGTATTTTTTGTGAATAACGTTGGCCGGTTTTTCACGGTTGAGTGAATGATTAAACAATTTGTCTTTCGTGGATGCGTTCATTTCGTACTCTCAAAACCAGATCAGTCTCGTGACATGTCGTTAAAACGGAACGGTTAGGCATCAAGCTGGCGATCATGCCGAATAATATTAACAGGACTGCTGGACAGATTTTAAGATTTTTTGAAAATTTGATTTTCTGAACAAAAGCTTAACTCTTAGAAGCCGGCGAATCAGAATTAATTTATTGAACATGACATACCGCGAAAAACGTACAGTAAAGCAGGTGCTTCTAGTCAAGTGTCGTCTGCCTATTCAGGCAGACGACACTTGACTAGAAGCACCTGCTCAGTGTTTAATTCTCCCCCAGTCCAAAGATAGCCGAACCGTCACAGCCAGATTACCTGCCGTATTACATCACAGGCAAGAAAACTCGACTCCAGGCTTCTAAGAGTTAAAATCTTCAATCAGAACGATCATCGTAAACTTGTTCTAGTTGACGAAAAATAATTATGCGCAAGTCAATTAAAAATAAAAAAAAAAAATAAAAAAAAGAAGACATGAAACTGCAAATAACCTTGTACAGATTGTTAAGGAGCCAACTCCAATCAGTAAGAACTCAAGTACTTCAGTAGATCTAGTGCTCACCTCTTCCCCGAAACTGATCTCCAGTATCGAAGTCATTCCTCCTTTTTGTAGCGATCACTATGCCACCAGAATTAAATTGAAATCTACAAACCCTAATCTGCCATGGGGGGGAGATTAGTTTGGGATTACAGAAATATGGATGCAAATGGTCTGTCACACTCCCTTTCGAATTTTGACTGGAATTCTTACTTCAAATCCGGCTTAGTTGATGCTATAACAGAAAAAATAAGAGTTCTTGTTATGGAAACCGTGAGATAGTTTTCTCCTCCTAAACCGATCTTAATTCGGCCAAGCGACAAACCCTGGATGACATCTTTTGTAAGAAGACAAATGCGCATACGTAATATAGGGTACACAAAAAAGAACAAATAAGACTGGCAAAATCTCAGGAGAACTAGAGAAACAGAATTTACTGCACCCAGTAAATTTAAGTCTGTGTGAAAAGGGTTAAAGAATCAGGAATAAACTATACAGAAAGAGAATTTATGGAGGCTTATTTTCAGGAGTAAAATATTTTTAAACAAATCAGAAGTGGGTTTTCGTTAACAGTATTTACAGATATTCATACTGGAATCAGAACAGTTATTTATAAGAAACCAGAAAAGGCATACATGTGACCAGCATTCAAAGGGTTCGATACTCGAATCAGAAATGGACATTTTTGGCTCTGCCCACTAATTTGAGTGATGAAATACGTTCATAAGCTTTAGAAATGCATTAAGGTGTAATAAAATTCATTTCCCAGTATTTCTGAATAATACGCACTTGATGACTTAGGTGACCTCTTTCAGGCAGACCCCTAGGTGACCTCCATGACCTTGACCCATATTTTGAATTTCCATCAAGTGTCGACTCATTTGGTGTTAGTTCTAGGTCCATTCATCATACCACGATTGAGATATGAGCAATACCCACTTTCAAAAATGTTGGCTACGCCCACTTTTTTAACATAAAAATGCATGTATGGACCTCAGGAATGCTTGGGGGGGGGGGGGGGGGGTCGAAAAATGTGATTTCCAGCAATTCTGAAAAATGCACTCAATGACCCCTAAGTGACCTCTGTGACCTTGACCCATATTTTGAATCTCCATCAAGTGTCGACTCATTTGGTGTTGATCCCAGATCCGTAGGTCATACCACGCTTGAGATATGGGCGTGACCCACTTTCAAAAATTTTGGCCACGCCCACTTTTTTACGTCAAAATGCACGTGTGTATGTCAGGAATACTTTACGGATCAAAAAAATGTGATTTTCCAGCAATTTTGAAAAAATGCACTCAATGACCCCTAGGTGTCCTCCGTGACCTTGACCCATATTTTGAGTCTGCCTCAAGTGTCGACTTATTTGATGTTGGTCCCAGGTCCATACGTCATACCATGCCTGAGATATGGGCATGACCCACTTTCAAAAATTTGGCCACGCCCACTTTTTTACGTCAAAATGCATGGGTGTATGTCAGAAATACCTTAGGGGTTCAAAAAATGTGATTTCCAGCAATTCTGAAAAATGCACTCAATGACCCCTAGTTGACCTCCGTGACCTTGACCCATATTTTGAACCTCCATCGAGTATCGACTCATTTGGTGTTGGTCCCAGGTCTGTAGGTCATACCACGCCTGAGATATGGGTGTGACCCACTTTCAAAAATTTTGGCCTCGCCCACTTTTTTACGTAAATATGCATGTGTGTATGTCAGGAATACTTTAGGGGTCAAAAAATGTGATTTCCAGCAATTCTGAAAAATGCACTCAATGACCCCTAGGTGACCTCCGTGACCTTGACCTATATTTTGAATCTCCATCAAGTGTCAACTCATTTGGTGTTGGTCCCAGGTCCATGCGTCATACCACGCCTGAGGTATGGGCGTGACCCACTTTCAAAAACTTTTTGGCCACGCCCACTTTTTTATGTTAAAATGCATGTGTGTACGTCAGGAATACTTTAGGGGGTCAAAAAATGTGATTTCCAGCAGTTCTGAAAAAATGCACTCAATGACCCCTAGGTGACCTCTGTGACCTTGACCCATATTTTGAATCTCCATCAAGTGTCGACTCATTTGGTGTTGGTCCCAGGTCCATATGTCATTCCACGCCTGAGATATGGGTGTGACCCACTTTCAAAAATGTTGGCCACACACACTTTTTTTTACGTCACAATGCATGTGTGTACGTCAGAAATAGTTTAGGGGTAAAAAAATGTGATTTCCAACAATTCTGAAAAATGCACTCAATGACCCCTAGTTGACCTCCGTGACCTTGACCCATATTTTGAACCTCCATCGGGTGTCGACTCATTTGGTGTTGGTCCCAGGTCCATAGGTCATACCATGCTTGAGATATGGGCGTGACCCACTTTAAAAAAAAATTGGCCACACCCACTTTTTTACGTCAAAATGCATGTATGTACGTCAGGAATACTTTAGGGGGTCGAAAAATGTGATTTCCAGCAATTCTGAAAAATGCACTCAATGACCCCTAGTTGACCTCCGTGACCTTGACCCATATTTTGAACCCCCATCGGGTGTCGACTCATTTGGTGTTGGTCCCAGGTCCGTAGGTCATACTACACTTGAGATATGGGCGTGACCCACTTTCAAAAAATTTGGCCCTGCCCACTTTTTTTACGTCAAAATGCATGTAAGTACGTCAGGAATACTTTAGGGGGTCAAAAAATGTGATTTCCAGCAATTCTGAAAAATGCACTCAATGACCCATAAGTGACCTCTGTGACCTTGACCCATATTTTGAATCTCCATCAAGTATCGCCTCATTTGGTGTTGATCCCAGGTCCATGCGTCATACCAGACCTGAGATATGGGCGTGACCCACTTTCAAAATTTTTGGCCACGCCCACTTTTTTTTACGTCAAAATGCATGTGTGTACGTCAGGAATACTTTAGGGGGTCAAAAAATGTGATTTCCAGCAATTCTGAAAAATGCACTCAATGACCCCTAGGTGACCTCCGTGACCTTGATCCATATTTTGAACGTCCATCGAGTGTCGACTCATTTGGTGTTGGTCCCAGGTCCCTAGGTCATACCACGCCTGAGATATGGGCGTGACCCACTTTCAAAACACCCCCACGGAGAACCCTAATGCCCCAGGAATCTGAAAATATTCAGTGCCGAGAACTTGTGGCAGTCTATCAGCATGCCAAAAATCAACGAGATAGGGCAATTCGTTTTCGAGTTATCTTGCGGACAAAAAAGTGATGAGAAGACAAAAGACAGGAGAAGAAGAAGAAGAAGAAGAAGAAGAAGAAGAAGAAGAAGAAGAAGAAGAAGAAGAAGAAGAAGAAGAAGAAAAAAAGAAAAAAAAAGAAAAGAAAAAAAGAATCCGTGCAAAAACAATAGTCTGTGTGTTTCACACAGACTAATTAAAAATTAGACCATAAATTGTGTTAGGCTTGTGAAAAAGTGTTGTTATTAAGTTGAAAGAATCTGTACCTATAAGAAAACCATCCTCTGAGCAGTGGTAGAAGAGTTTGAAAAAATTTACCAATCAACAGTCTGTGAGTGCAGCCTTTGCCCCGTTGCTTGAGGATGATGAACTTACAAACGATCCTGAAGATATCGCGAACATTTTGAACAATTATTTTGTAAGTCAGTGTAATACTATCGTCGAAAGAGAACTACCTTGATTTTTTAACCCTTTACCCAACGCAGACGATATCAAAATTTATTATTTTAAATATCATGTTTTCAAATTTTTCAAAAAAATTCAATAAAACCATATCATGTGACCCCTCGTTGGAACGAGCTCGACGAGCTCGTTCCAACGAGGGGTCACATGATATGGTTTTGTTGAATTTTTTTGAAAAATAATCTTTTTTCAACTGCTGAATTTGAATATTACGCGGGCGGATGCGGCCGGTTCGTTGGGTAAAGGGTTAAGCGTGATGGGTCGGCAGAGACTACCGACGGGGTGGATGTTGAATTATTTTTAACAAAATTGGATACGACAAAAGGTAGAGCCCCTGATCAAATAAGCAATAACATAATATTGAAACAATTCTCGAGGCAGCTATCCTTTCCGCTTTCTAAACTATTTAACCTGTCTTCGTCAACAGGAGTCTTTTCCAAATGGTTACAATACGCTGTTTTCGTGCAAACAGCGCCTCTAGCGGTTTGCACAACCTTTAATGGAGGATAAAAGTTTCCTGATTTATCCGATTGATGGAAAATGAACTGAGCTTTTAAGTGTGAAAAAAATTTTAAAATGCATGTTTTGAAAAAAAGTATCAAATATTGGTGACAACTGTCTTCTGAAAAGTATGAGAGAAGATAAAAATTGGGTGGAGGTAGGTAAAAATTTGTCTATTTCATTCAGTGCGAAACTGGACGGGAGTATAGGAATCACCATATTTAAATGCAAAAGTCACATGACGACCTATATTTTTTTCAGTATATTTTTTCACGAGATGATAAACTAAATGGATAGATGGTTGTTTTTGCCCAAATCAGCTTGATGAAACGGGGAGAGGAGGAAAGATTAGCACTGTCGTCAATGAAAAAAAACCCAGTGTATTGTAACTAAATCCTGGAAACATGCAAATGTTATACTAATCCATAAAAAAATATTAGAAAAGTTACTAGAAAAGGTAGTTTTCACTCGCGTATATAGATTTCTTGTTGAAAACAACCGTCTTACTGACCTTCAGTCTGGTTTCAGGTCTGGAGATAGTACCATATTTCAGTTAATCTCTGTAGACAATTATATAAACTCTGCACTAGGTAAAGTTATGGAGATCCGCTTTGTCTTTTGTGACATGTCATTGAGGCGATATCAATTTTGTCAATATTTCAGGAAGGTGGATATTGAAAACAAAATCTTTTCGTAATTTGATATTTATTTGTTATTTTATGAGAGCCTACATTTTATGTAATAAGAATTAAATATGGACGCTCAGGCATTCGTGCGTGAATTTGTATCTGGCTCACAGTGTCTGTAATGTGGTCGAAATGTATTTACTGCAACTATGCTGTCCAAAACAAGTTAAGCCCCCCCCCCTCCCCCCCCTCCCCCCCCCCCATAATGCCTGTGGGTGGGTATACGAATAGCTCATATTGTGACGTTTTGCATTCCTCTATCGGATCGGGCATACATCCTTAAAACAGGTGAATATTTGCTGGCTATTGACTACTTCACTGCCGTGTGCTTATAGAGAAATGAGACAACATCACAGTGAGAGAAATTCGGAAGGTCATGGGCAGCATGCCACGCCGATTAACCCTTTACCCAACGAGACGGCCAAAACCGGCCAGGGCTATTCTCAAAAATCCCCAATTAATTTTCATTATTTTTTCATTTTTTGTCTCAAAAGCATAAGTTATGACCCCTCGTTGGAACGAGCTCTACGAGCTCGTTCCAACGAGGGGCCATAACCTATGTTTTTGAGACAAAAATGAAAAAAATTAGTTATTCAAGAATTTTGTTTGCAAGTGTCGTCTGCTTTTCATGTTAGGTAAAGGGTTAAGATGTGTTAGATATTCTCTAGGCTGTTCCACCAGGTACTGAACAACGTGACGTTTTTTTAACGTTGTGATGACGTCCGCGGTGCCTAATATTCATTCAATAAAAAAGAAAGCTCAATAAACCCTTGCTTCACTAATAAAGCGTATTCCCCTACTGCAAATAGCAGGTTTTCTCGGGAGAATTTACCCATATACTGTATACCCACTGGTAGTATACGGAGGTGGCAGGGAGGGTGAGGGGGGGGGGGGGGTTAACCTTTTGGACAGTATATAATTCAAATCATCACCCCATATTCAGAAAATGGATGTAGCAGCAACTTTTGATATGAACTTTCAGAAGTGTACAAAGAACACGAGGAGTATCGATTTTTTAGCAATTGCATCTTTCCCTAAGAGTACGGATCTTAAAATTATTTTTTCCGAAATTTTTTTAACCTATATAATATCAATTCCTGCTAAGAATATAGTATGCATGAGGATAAGGATTTCAAACTGGCAATTTCTTGGTTCAGACCAAACATTTAACATACAAAACTACTTAATTAGCAACACGGGGATTCAAATGCAAAAACGTAAAATTCCTGCTTGTTACATGGGATACAATGATTTACACAGGAGTTTTTTTATGACCAGACATCGTTCCAGTCATGGTGGTGTTCGACCTATCCGTTGTTAAAATACGAAATGAAGTTCCCGATGGCTTTAACAAATCAAAGAGACTGTATACTCAAAAGAAATGGAGAAGTATTCAGAATTAGCATATGACTCAACATGTAACATGTTACAGCGGCGACATACGTGTTACATTGCAGACACATTTAAATATGTTTTAGGGGTAGGTACATGTAAACGCGGCAGGTAGGAGGAGAGAGAAACTAGATACTTATAAAAGATTTATACATCGAATGTCTGGGATCAAAATACTGTTCGGTCTGGTTTCATATCTAACAAAATACATTGGAAATCGAGTAAAACCGACTAGGTTGAAATTAGAAGAACTCATTGTTGCGTCTTTTTCTTCGAGAGATGGGAATAGAAGAAATAAGAATAAAATTAATTTTTAGAATGAAACAATACTTTTACAGCTAAATAAAGAGGCTTTCACCTCCAACATTTGGGCATTCGTTACTGTTGAGACATTCGGAAACGATGTAAACAAACTTCACCCAAAATATAT
This sequence comes from Pictodentalium vernedei, assembly GCA_031216915.1. Lineage (NCBI taxonomy): Eukaryota > Metazoa > Mollusca > Scaphopoda > Dentaliida > Dentaliidae > Pictodentalium > Pictodentalium vernedei. The sequence continues at coordinate 482,882,930 of CM062294.1, forward strand.
CACAATCAACAGCCTTCTCGGAAAAAAACAAACAAGAGTCCGCTCATCCAAATTGCTATAATCTATATTATTACACGCCTGCTCTGTGTAATCTCCATCTATAGCAACACTAAATCGTGCGGAAAATGAAAATCTGTTCGCGGAACGGAAATCGCAGACGGACTACTTTTAAATAGAAGCTTAATTTCGCTGGAATTTTCTACTAATCGTGCAACGCAGTTACAATTTGAATCGCGAGAGATAGCTGAAAATCGTCCCCTGAGATCCAATGTGTTCTATGTGCCATTAGGCACATAGAACACATTGGAACTCAGGGGACGAAATAGTAACACGAGTTTCTCTCGCAAATTTGGTTGGCGATACAATGAGTTCTTTTTGTTGATAGTTGTCAAATGATTTGCTGAGTGTACTTCTAATAATTGCTTTTTATAGACGCGAAGGCGTGTAATAAACACAGAACGACACACGCGTGTGAATGGGTTAATCGATATGGCACTTGTGCCATCGCGGGAGGATAAAACTCGTGGCCTGCGGCCTCTCGTTTTATCCTTCCGCGCTGGCACTCGTGCCATATCGATTAACCCATTCACAAGCCTGTGTCGTTCTGTGTATATGCTTTTTATCAAGCATGCATTCATTTGTAAACATGACTTAGATTGACAAACAACTGTTTTTGATGCATCTCGGCTGATCAAACTGTAAACGCTTGGAAGTTAAGTAAATGTACAGTACAGTAAACGTGGGCAGGCACTAATCCATAGGTGGGCAATATTGTCTACATGTGCAATTTTAAGACTACTGACAATAAATCACATCAAAACACTGAATTCATGAAGCAATAGGTTAAAATAATAAAAAAATACTATATCTGTCAACTCAGGGCTCATCTCCCACACAAGAATAATTATGTATCACAATACTGTATGTCCTGTAACAGATGTTGTATATCATGTAACAAAAACATTTCGTACACATGCAACACCTCTTCAACATTACACTTTTTTCAATTTCTGTGTAAGAAAATGCCACTTACCAGAAAATATTTATGAAAAAACAATGTTTGTCAAGAACGTATATAATGTAACAAGAAATGGTATTTCTTGTAACATTTTTGTGATTTTATGACTCTTTCTTGTGTTTTTAGCTCATCTGAGCGAAGCTCAAGGGGAGGAGCTTCACTGATCACTTTCCGTCCTTCCGTTGTCGTCCCCCGTCGTCCGTCCGGCGTAAACTTTACATTATCGACTTCTCCTCACAAACTCTTGGATCAAATTGAACCAAATTTGGTGTGCATATTCCACATCATATGTTAATTCAAGTTTGTTCAAATAAAGTTGCCACACCCACAGGGAGCACCACAAGGAGCATAACGCCCATAAAATATATAAAAAATCTTCTTCTTCATATCCAGTGGTCAAAATCTTTTCATATTTGGTATATAACATCTCTAGGGGGGTCAGATTCAAGTTTGTTCAAATAGAGTCGCCGAGTTAATATTTGGGCTCCTTATAAGAGCCCAAATTTTAACTTTGTGCAATACGTGGAATATTCTTTAAAAATCTTCTTCAGATTCACCAGTCAGAATCCTCTCATATTTTGTGTACATCATCACTAGGGGGGGGGCTAGATTCAAGTTTGTTCAAATCGAGTTCCTCGGTTAATATTTGGGCTCTCTATGGGAACCCGAATTTTAACTTAGTGCAATATGAGGAAATATCTTTAAAAATCTTCTTCTTCAGATCCACGAGTCAGAATCCTTTAACATTTGGAATACTTCTTCTCTAGGGATGGTGGTGTGTGTGTGTGTGTGTGGGGTGTGTGGGGTTTGGGGCTTGGGGTGTCAGATTCCAATTTGTTCAAATCGGGTCCCTGGGGTTGAAAATTTTGGGTGTTTCGGACTTAGAAACTTTTGACCAAAATTCGCCCAAAATTTTTTTTCGATTTTTTATGCATTTTGTTCAATTTTGAAATGAAAAAAGAATTTTAGCCCGAAAATTTTGGGGCCGATTCCCACTCCGAAATTTGGATCAATATTCGGACTTTTTTTGGGGGGGGGGGGGTGGGGAGGGGGGGTGTGGGGGGGGATTATGCGTTAATTGGGACGAAAATTTTGGGTCCTGTTCCGACTTGGAATTTTGTCCCAAAATTCTGAAAAATTTTTTCGATTCTTTTCAAAATCAAGTTCCTAGATGAATTTGTGATTTTATGCGAAAATGGTTTTACCCTATGTCCTCCCCACTTCCTTGTCGGGTGTGGGGGGGGGGGGGGGTGGGTGCGGGGAGGGCAGTTAGATGTAACAAAATGTTTGATCCAAAATACTTCTTTGAACAACTTGTCATATGAGCAATTTAGGCCCCTTGAGGCCTCTTGTTATTAAATTATGAAGTCCATTCCCGCATATAGCATATTCCAGTACAACAATGAACACTATTTGGTCAACTGTCAAACTAAAATCAACATCTCCGGTAACTAGACACGCTTTGAGTTGAATTTTAACTATTCTGTAACAGAAAAGTAGTTCCTGTAACGTTACATGAGTAGACCGTTACATGAGGTATATACTTGTATTCATGTACATTATTATAAATGACCTATCCCTCCCGTGCAGGCTATATGTGAATATAGGGAGTGCACAACAGAAGCTCTAAAAAGCCAATAAGGGTACATTATGTTTTTCGGTCAAGGTAATGAAAACCCCGTTAATTTTGATATGTTCTCGAAATATACGACAGAAAGTGGATTCACTTGAATGTCAGAATATGTACAGTGGTATGGAAAATTTTTCTCCGGCACCTTCAGTCAACTTCCTGACATTAATAGCTTTGTGAGCAATTTGCGAAAAAGTTCCTGATCAATGGTTGGAGTTCAGTATTCTATAATAGTCTGAAATTGTTACAGGAGTTACTTCGAGTTGAGGGACAGGAATCGGGGGGGGGGGGGGGGATTTTTTTGTGGGGATCAAGGTAGAAAGACATTTTTTCGACTATAATTCAGAGTGATGAATCGTTATCCACAAATGGAGCACATGCCGTTAGTCGTACGAGTATTAATGGTAAAAGTTCAACAAAAAATGCAATACTCGCTGGAGTTCCGCAAGGATCAGTTTTAGGACCTCTTCTTTTCAATTGTTATATTAATGATATCGTCCATGATATCCAATTGAATATAAGACTGTATGCAGACGACACGTCCTTATTTATTCATGTAGGGGATGAAAATGAGGCTGCAAATATATTGAACCATGACATCAAACGAATTGGGTTATGGACAGAAATTTGCAAGTGGCTTTTAACCCTAACAAAACAGTAACCCTCGGCTTTACAAGAAAAAATAACCCAAATTCGAATCCGCCACTCTGTGTAAAGGGTTTTCTTATAACAGAAGTTAACGTACACAAATATCTATGACTAACGTTTCAAAACTCGGGATCTTGGAGTAATTATGTAGATCGTATCACCGAGAAAGCCAATCCAATAATAAATCGCCTCTGTAGTTTAAAATATAAATTGTCCAGGTCAGCTCGGAAAACTCTGTATACTCATTTCATACTCCCTCTTTTTGATCACGCCGATATTATCTGGGATAATTATACAAAATGTAAACTGCATGAACTCGAAACTTTACAACTTGGTGCGTTTCGAACAATATACGGTACTCCTAGAGACACAAATCCCGAGTGCATCAAGTGTGAAACTGGCTTTATTACATTACAAGAGCGCAGAAAAAGACAAAATAGTTACTAAGTTTAAAATTATGACTGGCAATGCCCCCTCATTATCTTACTGCAATGATTACGCACCAAGTGTCGGAATATACAAATTATCCACTTCGTTCATCAAATAATCTACGTGAAATACAATGTCGGACTAAACTTTATTCTGATTCTTTTTGCCGTCCGCTGTAATGCCCTGGAATGATATGAATATAAATATGAGAACCTGTAAATCTCTTTTGGTACTGAAAAACATTGTTAAAAGGAATGACCCTGTTATTTCAGGGTATTATTATGTTGGTGGGAGAAGAGGCCAGATATTGCACTACAAATTAAGATTAAGATGTAGCGACTTGAATGGTCACATGTATGAACGATTTCTGCGCGTTGACCCGAAATGTAATCACGAATACGAGGACTCTGAACACTACTTTCTTTTCTGTCCAATCTATAATACCCAAAGAGAAATTATGTTTCAAAGTGTAGGCTATATTGTTGAAGATATTAGCATTATCATATCAGGAAAAGAAACAAAAACAGACTCGGAAAATATTCGCATATTTAGAGCTGTACATACCTAACTATATTAAACAAACGATGAGATTCCAATGAATACTCAAGTGGTAGAATAACTTACCTCAATCAGTCATTACATCCCAATATCCGACTGAAGCGTCCTATTCAGACTCATGCCACAAGTTTTAGTTTGATAGAAATTTTGATTGATAGGGGACTGTGTCTAGAACAAACTTCACAACTCTGAACTTGTTTACGCACCATTGTTGGTAAAATAAGAATGTATGTGTTATGTATCGGTGAGCTATATGCATAGGCGTATTTCTCTTAACAAACCCTTTCATGAATAAAATATTGTTTATAAAAAAATAAAAACACGCAGTAGATTGCTTTCTTGTCTGCATACAGGAAAGGGATGACAGAATTGATTTTATGATGGTCTCACCAAACTGAGTTAAATTAATGTTTCCGTTTTATATTTTCAGAACTTATATACAACTTCAAAAACCAAGTACTGAACCTTTTTGAGGGACTTACTCCACCCGACCACGTTATGTTGTTCACACGGTTTGTATAATTGAGACAAAATCCATTATTTTAATATGTAATTGATGGTAGTTGTATCGCATGTTAAGCCATGCAGGAATGTTCACACAGAACGTTAATGGTTGCCTTTGGTTTTACAATTCAGAAGCGGACTGACCGTATAACCCAGTGGGAAATTTCCCGATGGGCCCCCTCCCCCCCCCCCACACCTAATGGGAGTCACCGACGGCCCTCAAATTTACGCAGCCCAACACCTGTCCACGCATGAGATTTCGGAAAATGACCAAAAGGCGAAATGGATCTAATTGCAAAGGCTGTCTCTTTATCGAAATGCCCTCTATGTGGACTGCCATTGGCAGTCCACATAGAGGGTATTTCGATATATCAGCAGTTTAGTCTGATCGGTGATCGGTGCGATGCAAGGAAACAGCGTTCTTTCCGTTAAAAAAAAATCGACGTTTTCTCCCATTGGGCCGAACTATGGTCATCCTGATGAGTCCGTGGCCCCCTTAGGTGCAACCAGTTTTGCCAAATCAGCGACAAAGCTGACACAAAAATGCCATCGAAAATATCCTCTTTGTGAACAGGCACTGATCCCTCAGGTGCAAGGAAACAGCGTTTTTTTTCGGTTCGAAAAATCAAAATTTGGTACCTATCCCGGCAACATTTTTTGATCCAGTCCGCTCCTGTCACAATTCTGTGATTGGGATAACTTTTCAGATAGAAATCCACATTGCTCAGTTGATTCAAGCTGCCTCTGTAAGGTAGGGTAAATATATTTGTAAAGATGAATATTCAAACAGTGAGCCAGTGTCCTTAAAGCAATATTTAAACTTTGCTCTCTTCTTCAGTCCGAACATTGGTATAAAAATGGAAAAATTCGCGTTTTCCATAATCGTTTCAAAAGCATGGATGCAAAACCAAAGCAAAGATGTTGAAGGTAATGCCGTTCAAGCGACTCAATGTATTTGACCCCAAAACTGAGACGTTGGACACTGTAATTCTACGTGGTCCTCGTAAAAGTAAGGATGAGACAATTCAAAATTAACTTGGTGATTGCTAGAAAACACTATCAGAGCTTTTAAAAAATGAGGATACCAGAGCACAAGCCAACATTTTGCTCGCCCATGTTTCATATTCAGTCAAACACAAATAATATTTTGTTTATATAAATTGTTTTGTTACAAAATATTGGGGAGTGGTTATTGGCACTCTCCAATAATTCGTTAAAAAAACTAATTTTGAATAACAAATTCAGACCACCAAAAATAATCTAGCCCTCAGTCAGTTAAAAAAAGATGTCATTGTATCAGTAAGTGGACGTTTGAAACAATGAAGTTCGATTCCAACAAAAACGCTAACACATGGAACATCAAATCGCAGACATTACTACAATGCTCTGCGTAACAGTACCGTGTCCATTTCTCTGCCCACGGCGAGCAATTGGTCTATGCCTTGCATTAATCTGTAAAAAAACAGAAAGATCGACGACGTTCGATACAATATAATTATAAATATTGCACTGCGTCGAGTTGACTATGCCAAAATAGTTTCTGCGCTTTTTCGAACCGAAAGAACGCTGCTGTTTCCTTGCATCAGAGCGATCAATGGCTGTCCACATAGAGGACATTTTCGATGGCAATATTTTTACCATCCCTGTCGCTCATTTGGCAAAATATTCTTACGCTAAAGGAGGCCCCGGACTCATCAGGCCAACCATAGTTCGGCCCAATGGGAGAAAACTTTGATTTTTCGAGCCGAAAGAACGCTGTTTTCCTTGCATCTGACCGATTAACCCTTTACCCAACGAATCTGCCCGCGTAATATGCAAATTCAGCAGTTGAAAAAATATTATTTTTCATAAAATTTCAACAAAACCATATCATGTGACCCCTCGTTGGAACGAGCTCGTCGAGCTCGTTCCATCGAGGGGTCACATGATATGGTTTGTTGAAAGTTTTTGAAAAAATTTAAAAAACGATATTTAAAATAATACATTTTGATATCGTCTTCGTTGGGTAAAGGGTTGCCAGACTGCTGTTATATCGAAAATGGCAGCCCACATAGAAGGCATTTCGATAAACCGACAATCTTTGCAATCAGATCCTTTTCGCCTTTTGGTCATTTTCATGAAATTCCACGCGCCAACAGCTATTGGGCTGCATAAATTGAGGGGGGGGGGGGCTCCCAATAAGGGGGCGGGAGGGGGTGGTGCACCGGGAAATTTTCCGGTGGACCATATTGCCAGTTCACCTCTGTCTGGTGCGTGGCCTATTTGTCCTCAGGAACTACTTTTCTGGCATAGTCAATAGCAAGCCGCGCAATAATTATTTTATTTTATCGAAGAAACTCAGGAAGAATAAAACTACACATCGAGATTCCAATCCTAATTACACTACCTATAGTCATGGACCTTGCCCTTAGAATGGCATTTTCATTCTTGGACTTAGAAATAATGAAAAAGAATTTTAGAAAAAAATCTCCAATACGCAATTTGTGTTCTGTCAGTCGAAGGTCCAAGAATATTCCACGACTATTTTTAGAAAGTGTATAATGCATGGGGATAGTGTTGACTTATTTTTTAGCGCCAGATATGTAAAATTATTGGAAATAGCATGGTACCTCTCGGCCATGGGAAAGTCACGTGCGATGAATATATAATAAACGTGTAGTGTTTTTTAGTAAAAAGTTTATTCTACGAGTAGAATTAAGAATGAAACCGACGAGTCTCTGGCGAGTCGGTTTCATTCTTAATCCTATGAGTACAATAATTGTTTTACTTGAAAACACTATACGTTTATTTTGTTTATCGCATAAAGCATTTACAGAGCAGTCGAGGCGAAGTCGTTCTGTTACTCGCTACAAAACACTGCGAGAAGTGAGGAGCACATTGGTCCAATTCGATCGACAAGCAAAACTTCTGAAAATAAACAAGGCGCAGTGATAAATTTCTGTCAAAAAATAATTCCCTTACAAACTTGAGCTAAAGTTGCAAAAATACTTTATTAAATGAACAATGTTTATCTTTCTTATTTTCGTTGTTTATCGTTGGTTTTTTTTTCGCTGTCGATTCAAATTGAGTTTTATAAACAAAGCAGACGACACGTACATTTGTTTATTTACACTTTCCTAATTTGGAATATAAAACATCACTTATCATGTCCCCGCCTTTCACAATCGAATTTGTATGCTTTCAACGCAGAGTTTTGATTGATTTACTTTGTGTTTTCTTTGTTAATTGTTGTTCGTGTTATTGTTAGACAGAGTTGAAATGTGTCATGTATTCTAAAACTAAACATTTCAGCGACGGTCAACGTTTGATAAACGTCGCTTCATTATGTCTCCCACAAACGTAAAACAGGTCATGACGACACGAATGCTGTAGAGGTAAGAGGTCAACAAGTCCGTCTCCACTTTTGGAATAAATTCTTTTAGTGTTAAACCTACAGGAAACATTTATCACCAGACTAGCAGCTGCTAGGTGAATAAAGCAAAAATTTAACCAAGACTTTTATTGTTTGAATAAGCATCCATTTATTGGATAAAATGCACCCTAGTATATACCAATGGATCAAATTGCTACAGCTTACTTTAATTTTGTTATTTGTCAGCGAACGATACAGATAAAACAGATGACGTATTAAATAACATACAGTTGAGAAGATAAGTAATATTTCAACCACACAGACCTACATCAGTGCTGGTGCTCTCTTCCAATACAAAGAATATTCATCCGCTTGCACAAGAAAAAATTATATATGACAGTGCCTTTCCCCTACACAGGATTGAAATGGTTAATTTTGCCAAGCAAGACTCTATTTAACTCTTTACCAAACGTAAACGATATCAAAATTTATTATTTTAATTATTATTTCTTCAAATATTTCAATAAAACCATATCATGTGACCCCTGATTGGAACGAGCTCGACGAGCTCGTTCCAATGAGGGGTTACATGACATGTGTTTGTTGAAATGTTTTGAAAAATAATTGATTTTCAACTGTTAAATTTGTATCGATCGATTCGTTAGGTGAAGGGTTAAATGTTTTTCTTTCACACTTCTCCATCTAAATGGAGCTAAATTCTGTATGTAAATGATTACTAGCGGAAATTAATTTTTGTTCCCGATAAAAAGGAAGTTTACGGGAGATAAAGAAATGGGATCCGCCCGTCCATCTTTCGTTCGTTCGTTCGTTCGTGTCCGCCCGTCCGTCCGTCCGCGTAGAAATTTTGGACCTTCATTTCTCAGTCAGTGGATGTTTGATTTAAATGATCTTTGGTATGCTGATAGACCACCATGGGGAAAGGACATTCACAAGTGACAGGTTTTGTCCATTTTTTTCTTCTAGAATTATGGGCCTTTTTCTGTTTTTTTTTCAACGTAGAAACCCTTCAACTTAGAAACCCTTGGCGGAGAATACCGGTGGCGTTGTACCTTGTAAGGGATCTAATATCGTATATGCAGTGTCAGTAAATTTCGCATCGGGTTCGAGCTAATACCCAAGCCAGAGCTGGATTTTACTAACACTTATATACCACATTAGCTAACTAACTAAATGTGTAACTAATACCATTTGTATTTAATTTTATTTTTTGTAACGCTATCCGACTTATTTGGATATGATTAATTCGAAACGTTGAAAGTATGTTCATATGTTGAGGAATGGTCTTTATATGTGCATAACAGTTTGGGATTTTTGACTTCCCCCATGCAGCACATTTTCCTGTCGTATGAATGATTTTGTTTTGTCCCGCCCATTTGTCAAATAAAATATTATGGGCGTGTCCAATCGTGCAATTAAACTGCAATTGCTATACAATACAGCTGCCGTGGACTGGTCATAATCCACATGTGGGGAGTGATGTCCACGCATGTGTTTACCAGGTAATAAAAAATTATCATCAGCAAAAGTTTAATTAATGAAGCAACGGTGCTTCACTAATTAAATTTTTGATGATTATTCCTATAATTAGTGTTTGGAATCTAATATTATTACGTCCTTGGAAATATTGCCCACCCGTGGAAAGTGACCAGTCCACAGCGGCCGTACTGTAGATTGGCTGTTAGTAAGTATTTACGTTGGGTTGTTTACACTGGATTTCCTCCTTTTTATTATTCGAGACCGCATGTATTAGCCTATGTTGAAAATAATAAAATTTACTCCTACACAAAAGTAAACATGACTGGAATGATATAAATGACGGAGATCTCACCACATAAGGATACATGATAATACAAGGAAACATGTGAATTAAATTATAACAATTGAAATGAATCATATGTCGCTTTATCGGAGTATGAATGTGGGAAGGGCATGTTAAGTTTTCTATGACGTGCTATGCACTCCATACAACTGTACACGTCCATCCCACATCCATACTCCTAAAACGCGACAAATAACTGATTTTGTTACACGTCTGTACTATGAAATCCCCATCTACTGCAACACTAATCCGTTCCGCACACATGTGCCCAACAGAAATCATTAAGCAGACGATTGATCACCCGAAACTGAACCGACTGCGAAATAACTAAATAAAATGTCTAAAATTGAAGAATATGGCGAGTTTAATGTGTACAAAATAGCGAAGACGATATAGAGTCGATATATGAAGGGGATAAAGAATATCCAGAAGAAGAAGAAGAGTATGAGTACGCAAATTTGGTTGGTGATAAAATGTGTTCTTTTTGTTGATAGTTGTCAAATGAATTGCTGAGTGTTCTTTTAATAATTGCCTTAAAAGACGTGAAGGCGTGTAATAAACACAAAACGACACGCGCGTGTGAATGGGTTAACCGAATTGGCGCTTGTGCCGTCGCGGCAGGATAAAACTCGAGGCCCGCGGTCTCTCGTTTTATCCTTTCGCGCTGGCATTCGTGCCATATCAATTAACCCATTCACACGCACGTGTCGTTCTGAGTATTTAATTCTTATTCAAACGATATTAAAGTATTTTTATGCCAAACATCGTTTTTTCCGACGATACGGTGTAAGCAAGAGTAAAATTTAAACAAAGCCGACGGAGCACAGGAAGGGCATTAATCGTGTTTTCGCCATTCATTTCTTATCATATAATGTTTTGAAAATATGGTCTAAATAGTAAATCATTTTATGCCGAGAATTAGTCAGTATTGTAAACGTCTCGTGCTTTTACGGTGTTCTATCGATGCGACACTTATCGAGACAAACTTCGATATCGACCTGTACAAACGGAAAGACTAAATTCAAAACTTTGGGCCGTGTAGGTTAACCTGAATAACAAATGGTTGTATTTAATCTAATATCGAATTGATGCAAGGTTGGTTGTGCTATTTTCAACAAAATACAGCCACGTACCTAGTCCTGAAGACGCCTCTTATTAGTTCAATGTGTGAATAATATGTAGAATATACCCATCGTAGCTTGGTGTACCAAATATTCACCACGAGTGGTGAAGTGGTGTTAACCGCGAGCCTTCGGCGCGCGGTTAACACCACTTCACCACGAGTGGTGAACATTTGGTACACCAAGCTACTTTGGGTATATTTTATTTATACCATGATCGTCAGATTATTAAGAGTAGCTATTATTTTTTCTCGATTTTTCTGAGCACCAGACGTACATACTTGCGAATCTGTTTTTGTTTACACGAGCATCGGTGGGCGGTACATCCGCTGTCAATTTTATCGCCGAAACGAAATGGAAAACGAAACGGAACCTTTTTCATTTTAATCGCATAATAATACACCATTTCGAGTTATGGATACTTTATTAACACGAGGCAATGCATGTTTGTTAAGTTTTGGTGTCTTATGGGGCAAACTCATTTAAAAACGTAATAAATAATTGCCACTTTCATTTCACTCTTCGCGAGGCGACGTGCGATAAATTTAGACAAGTTCGCATTCAGGTCGACGTCATCAAAGGTCAACTTGGATGTAGTTCCACTGTAGGTGTAAATTTTAACTATTGAAATTCCATTGTTGGCGTGTTCACCACGGTTGGTGTGTAAAGCTAAAATGTATGTCATAGGCTTTTTATAAATTGTACAATAGGTAATCATGGTATAAAATTTATACACTTTGTTGTTCATAATGAAATGGCTGTTCTGTTTCTTTTTTTCAGTCACGATATATTTATGGTGAACAATGGGGCAATATACTCAAGTACAGCAGGTTTGTTAAATTGTCGTATTTACTTTTACGGTATAGCGATGCTGGTGAATGTTTTGTTGTCAAATTCTTCGTTGTCTTGGTCGATAAAAATATCATTACTCAGAACAACACCTAAAATCCAAATGTTCTGAACTTTTCCAACCATTAAACTTATACTTTGCCAGCTGAGAAACACGATCGATCCATAACATTCCGGAAGTAGGCGAGGTGTAAACAGTGTCCGATTCAATTCTTACTCAAAATAATAACCTCTGACAGTGACACGGTAGAAGAGGAATGAAATTAAAACACTTTTAGTGACATCATTTAACCATTTGAACCCCAGCGGCCGCTTTTCCGGCTAGGAACAAGATACATCATAACGTCATTATGTAGGATGGCTGTTCGGTAAATATTGTGGGTTACACCAATCAGTATTTTCAACGTGCAGCCCGAGGCTGCACGTTGAAAATACTGATTGGTCTACCTCAGATAATGAATATGGACTCTTCTAATTGCTGCCATTAAACTGGCATGGAAGATACCACTAGAGTTCAAAGAGTGAAGGTGCTTTTAATAGTTATTTCAATAAAATTGTATCACTGTATAGCTTGAAATTTCTACGCCATTTGAGACGACTTATTGAAGCGCTTTCCAAAATGGTTTGTTTTAACCATTTACTTAACGGACCGGACGCCTCCACCCATGTAATGTACAAAATGAACAGTTAAAAATTTCAACAAAGCCATATCATTTGACTCCTCAGCGGAACGAACTCGTTCAAATGAGTGGTAATATGATATTGTTCTGTTGAATGTTGTGATTCAATTTACGAAAAATAATAGATGAAATAACACAATTTGATAACATGTATGTTAGTTAAAGGGTTAACAACGTAATTTGAAGCCTTGCAGGAAGCGCTGCTTGTTTCTCGAGCCATTTAGAAATCATCTACAGCACGTGGAGAGTTGATTGTAACAAAATCACCCGCGGAGTGGAGTTATCACCCAAATTGTACATATGGACAAACAACTCAAGCCACGTTTCAGTGAAGCCACGTTTCAAATCCTGTACATATGGACAAACAACACAAGCCACGTTTCAGTCAATGGACTTCCGGGTTGAATGGCCGCTGTTGACAAAGATGTATTATCACCAAGCTGTGTATTGATGTACAATATTTGGAGAGTGGAGTGTAACTAAATTACCCATCGTGGGGTGAAGTTATCACCCAAAGTATCACTTTCAAATTCTGTACATATGGACAAAAAACACAAGCAATGTTTCAGCCAATGGACCTCCGAGTTTAACTTTGGAACTTTGCTTGTGCTTGCTATGCTTTGCAACAAATTCGCAATTATTGATTGGGTGGAATCTCTACTCCACGGGTGATGTAGTGATAATACACTCTACATGTGCTGTATGGGGTTGCATAGTGAAACGGAACTCATTTGTATGTATTTCGTCATAGGTGACGTCCAGATAAGGGTGCCGGGGGTGGGGGCGTTTGCTAGGCTATTGAGAAAATTTCGACGATCCGAAAAAAAATTCACAATAAACTGAAAGGATTTAGCCCAGACCTAATTAACTCTTTTAAAACCATTCTCTATAAACTAGAGACGAGTTAGAGGTGTCTGTATGTGGCCACACTTATTTCGTTTCCACATCAACGGGTCATAGTAATTCGTTACTTACTGACGAAAGCACGTGACTTCCTACGATAAAACACAAATGTGTATGGAATATCAGAGTGTGCTATTTTACGCAACCATGATCAACACAATCTGAGAAATTAGAGCGGATTTATTGACTATTATCAGATCTTTCGATACAGCCGTTGTTTCAAGTCATGTGGCGTTTGCCATTTCAGATAAATTACACTACTATTATCCGAATTGTCAGTGTCCGAGCATCCAGTGTTCGCAACATCCTGATGAGTTAATGCTCGTTTTGTTTAGGCAGGCATTAACGACAGCTCAAGTTTTGTCTTAGTTTTACGAAATTGTCGTTGGCTAGTAAAACTGCTGGTTGATTCACTGTCTTGTAAATATTTATTGTCGAGAGAGAGAGAGAGAGAGAGAGAGAGAGAGAGAGAGAGAGGGGGTGGGGAGGAGAGAGAGGGAGTGTTTCATATCGTTTAATAAATGAAATTATTGTTATTATCAATATTGACTTTTATGGTGTTCATCGATGTCTCAAGAAAGTAGTATCACATTTGGTTGTAGGGGAACGGTGGCGCTGTGTACCAAGGTGTACTGCACGTTGAGGATGCGTCTGTCTTCAACCATTGCTAACTCAACTTGTATGGAGTTAGTACGTTGGGAAGTCTGACAGTTGCTCGCCGCTGCGCGGTGGTTCCTCCGAGTACTCCGCCTTCTTGCACCCGTAAAACAGTCAGACACGAGTTGACCCCGGCTGTCGAACGTGTCGTTAAAACCCAATAAATAAATAAATAAATAAATAAATAAATAAATAAATAAATAAATAAATAAATAAATAAATAAATAAACAAATAAATAAATTTGGTTACAATTCGATTCCTTTTATCGGAGTGTTATGCCTCTGCATCGAAAGTGTAAAAAGTCCAAATACTCAAAGGCAAAGTATCACTACTTAGCTGGCACTGAGATGGTAATAGAGAGTAATCGCTTGACTGGACTGGTTACGTGAAATAATTCGTGAGAGGTGAGGGACATTGTACAAACACGAGTGCGCGAATGCGCACGAGTGTTTACAAAATAGCCCCTCGCCTCGAAAGACTTATTTCACGTAACCGGTCCAGTCGAGCGATTACTCTGTTTATTACTTTTCATTATTAACGATAATTATATTATTTAACCCTTTACCTAACGTAACGGTAAAAAACGGCCAGCGCTATTCTCAAAAATCGTTAATTAATTTTCATTATTTTTTCATTTTTGTCTCTAAAACATAGGTTATGACCCCTCATTGGAAAGAGCTCGTCGAGCTCGTTCCAATGAGGAGTCATAACCTATGTTTTTGAAACAAAAACTGAAAATAATAGTTATTCAAGAATTTAAAAACAATGAAGTCCCCATTACTCCCACGGCAGTGTGTCATCGTTTGCGCGCACGGATACATGACACAATTGTTGATTGCATAATTCGCTTGTGAAGTTATCGTTTATAATCAAACCCGGAAATCCCAGTAAATCACACTTTGGAAAGTAATAAAATAAAATGAAATAAAAACAGTAGGTGATAATATGAGCCCTGTGATGTATATACTGTCCACTATGCGACGATCATTTCGGGAAAGATAGAGTTGGGGCCAACATCGACATTCAGTACAGCCAGTGCCGTATTAAGCCATGGCCGCGCCCCTAGGCTTTTAGGTACTTCGGGCCCCCTCCGGCACTTCAATCTTTCACCCCACTACAGCTGAGAATTAGCAGTCAGCTGATGAAATAAACAAACGCGGAAGTATACACATACCATGATAGAGGGTGGAAGATAGTTGTCTTCCGCGTAGTCTCGAAGGCCTGTATCATTTATAGATTTGCTGGACATATTATTTATATAAGAATTAAAGTAATTAAATGTACTGTATATAAATATAGATATTTATTATGCCTCACGTTTGTAACATCAGCCGTGATTGGTTAATTTGACACCTTCTAAAAGTCATAGTACTGGAGTTTTGGGGCAAAACACGGGTACTATCGGAACGTTTTTCCCTGGAGACAAGACAACGAAGAAAATGTAAGCGCCACTTCCATTGATCAGCGTCGATTGGAATTCCAAACGCTGGCTCCGTGTCCGTTTAACTTTTTTCAACACCGGTAGACACAAAGTTACCAACAAATATATCATCTTCAGTGGGTGTGTGTATTTTCAATTTTAACTGCAAACAATGAATTCAAAAGAATCAGAAATATTAAAAAACTCACTCACGTGTTGTTCACCACTTCAGTGAATCCTTAATATGAGTCTCAGTTGTGACTTCAATCAATTATATTTCCACAAGTTTAGTACTCCTCGACCTTACTGAGCCTACGCCTCAAGTTCAAAATAAATTTTTTCACTCCGCTTAATTCTATCAACTCTTGTCGTCCGAGAAACATGAATTTATATTCCATTAATTTAAATCACTTTTCACACAAGCATTAACAATGAATTATAACATGAACAGCATGATGCAGTTGTAAAACATTGGCATTTGTTGATATAGAAACTCCCAAAGCGACGGCACTTGTGACAAGTCATTTTCGAAAAGACGTCATTCGTTCGAAATGACGTCATGTTTTTTGGATTCGACTACATTGTTGTTACAAGATTGATGGCATGTTGCAGTTAACGCTTAACAATGAAAGTCATTGTTTGTTCGGCATGACAAAATAATTAGAACGTTTCTTTTCATGTTCTATCGGTCGATAGTACCTGAGTTTGTGTGATTTTTTAAATAAAACCTTCAGCAGCTTCGCTGCTTCAGGTTTTATTTCAGAAATCACACAAACTCAAGTACTATCGACCGATAGAACATGAAAAGGAACGTTCTAATATTATAATAGTATACTTATGAGAGTATATATGTATGGATAAATACCTATGTACGTGTATCGCTACGGCGCAGAATGCAAAGTGCCTTTAACCGTTGTAGCCCTAAGGCGCTGGTAACAGTGCCTCGGCACCCCCCTCCCCCCCCCCCCAAAAAAAAATAAAATAGATAAATTGGCGGGCCCCCTGTCTCTGCGGGCCCCTAGGCTTCAGTCTAGTCAGCCTCATGGATAATACGGCCATGAGTACAGCTGCCGTGGACTGGTCACTTTTCACGGTTGGACCATATTTCCACGAACACAATAATATTAGATTCCAAACACTAATTATACAGTACGTGGAGAGTGTATTATCACTAAATCACCCGCAGAGTGGAGATTCCACCCAAGCAATAATTGCAAAGCATAACAAGCATAAGCAAAGTTTCAGCCAATGGACCTCCGGGTTAAACCCGGAGGTCCATTGGCTGAAACGATGCTTGTGTTTTTAGTAAAATATATGTAAAATAATATGTACAAAATTTGAAACTTATAGTTTGGGTGATAACTCCACTCCGCGGGTGATTTAGTTACAATCCACTCTCCACATACTGTAGGAATAATCATCAAAAATTTAATTAATGAAGCACCGAGTACAACAAAAGTTTGCTGATGATGATTTTTATTACCTGGTAAACACATCACATCACTACCCACGCGTGAATTCCGACCAGTCCGTGACGACTGTACTGTTTTAGTATCAGTGCAGTTGTGACATATTTCAATGAATATCGCATCTATATGTTTGTGGTTTTATTTATTTATTTATTTGAGTGAAAAATCTACAAATTAGTACCGGAATAAATAAACCATTGACTGAGGGTCGACTTTCATTTTTAGGGTTGGCATATGTGGGTGCCATGTGTGGATCCAGCAAAGTGTCCATCGTCGAAGATCTGAATGGATATGTTACAGTAGGCACTGCAACCCACGAACTTGCACACAGGTATAAAATTCAATTGTATATGTTGAGATTTGATGTGAATAATGAACAGTCACACCTGTATTTTCTTCCACTTCATACAAATCACCACACCTTTAACTGCATATCTTCACATTGGTAGGCTCAGATAACATATCAAGGAAATTGTTTTTTCCAGGTTTTTTATGGATGATGTATGTATGCCATGTATATATAGAATATACCCATAGTAGCTTGGTGTACCAAATGTTCACCACGAGTTGTGAACAATTGGTACACCAAGCTACTTTGGGTATATTTTATTTATACCATGACCGTCAGATTATTAAGAGTCGCTATTATTTTTTTTCGATTTTACTGAGCAGCAGTCGTACATACGTGCGAATTTGTTTCCACGAGCATCGGTAGGCGGTACTTCCGCCGTCAATTTTATCGCCGAAACGAAATGAAACGGAGCCTTTTTTTCATTTTAATAATAAGATACCATTTCGATTTATGGATGCTTTATTAACATGAGACAATGCATGTCTGTTACGTTTTTGTGTCTTATAGGGTAAATTCATTTAAAAAAACGTAATAAATAATTGCCTCTTTCATTTCACTCTTCGCGAGGCGACGTGCGATAAATTTAGACAAGTTCGCATTCAGGTCGACGTCACCAAAGGTCAACTTGGATGTAGTTCCACTGTAGGTGTAAATTTTAACTACTGAAATCCCATTGCTGTCGTGTTCACCACAGTTGGTGTATACAGCTAAATGTTATGTCATAGGCCTTTCATATATAGTGGAATAGGTAATCATGATATAAATATGAATTTGTTGTCTTCCGTAAAACTTAACTTCTGCAATAGAAGCACTCACTTCTTTAATTAGGTGTTCCGTCTCTTTTCATTTCGTTACCACAACTGTACCTCGGTGCTTTCTTTGACGAAACTTACACACACACTCACACACATATTGCGCGCCTAGAGTAAGAGGATACTCCTTCTAAAACAAACCATATATCCAGTAGGGTCAAAAGCAGAACGGAGTAGCTCACCAGGCAAGCGGGTACTTGCTCGGTAAATTTGTTCAGATTCTCAGAATCAGATTCTTTATTCACGGTACACATACACGTAAATTGGTTACAGATAAACATATTGCACAAATGTAACAAGTAGTATACCGTGGGAAGATTGGCTGTCTACATGCTACCTCCTGGAAGATGGGGTGATTACAAACAACTGTGACCAAACGAATGAACTTAGAATCGGTTATGTGACACATGATGGAGAATGGTGATCGAATCATTTCTTTTCTGGACCAGGGATTTGGTGCATCATATACGCCAGCGGAAAGTTTGTGCTTCAAGTCAGGCAAGAAGCAACCTGCTTATAGGACTCCCTCAACTACTCATCATAACAGGGTGGCATGTGTGATAAAGAGAAGCCTGGTTTTGAAGAGTACCTTGATGGCATCTTTTTTTGGCGGGGGGGGGGGGGGGCACTGTTGTTCAAGCTGAGGTCGCGGTCCCTGGAGCTGAGGGGAAAAATTGGGAAAAACATTGAAAAGGAGTGCCAGATGTGTAATTTGGGCGTGGTGGAGACCCTGGAACACTTTCTTCTAGAATGCCCAAAATACCAGTCTAAAAGAACAAGTTTCACTGGGAGTATAATGGGGAAGTGGAATGGGAGAATGAAGGACATGTGGTTAGTGGGCGACTCAAAGGAGAGGGTTAATATGCTAATCGGAGAGATTGGGAAGATTGGGGAAAGGGATGTCATCAAGCAGTTCGTCTCCGAGTGTTGGGAGGAGAGAACAAGTGTGAGAATAGGGAGGTAGTTGGGAGTACAGGGGTAACCAAGGCCTTCTCATACGAGAACCGCGACAAATCAGCGACCGGTCAAAGTGTTATTATTATAACACCTTTCTTCCCGAATATAATTAAATTCAAAGAGAATCTGCCTGTTTTTTTTTCAAACTAAAGTAAATGTCAATGAAATTCTTCTGCCATTGCCTTATTATTAACATGGGTCAAATGTAGCTCCACTTAGCAACCCAACTCCATCCTCTCCTCACCCCCACACTCACACAACAAATAGCTCAACCCCAACTAAATACCAAAGCGTGTAAGTATAATCTTCTTATGCTGTTTCATACCATACAGGTATTTCTAAAGCATGTGGCGGATACATCCCACCTCTTTGATAGAGGGCTTAACCGAAGTCTTAAAATAACGTAAATTTATAGGAAGTGAATTAAATCATACAAAACACAACACAACAACATTAATTTTTCAACCCTTCAAACCCGAGCGGCCACTTTTCCGTCCAGGAACATGAAACGTCATAATTTTATTAAATGGGATGGATGCTAAGTGCATGTGTGTGGTAGACCAATCAATATTTTCAGCGTACAGCCACAAGGCTGCACGTTGAAAATATTAATTGGTCTACCCCTAAATAATGAACATGGACTCTTCCCGTTGCTGTCATTGAACTAATATGGAAGATACACCAAGTGAGGGTTAATACTGAAATTTATCCATGGATACGAGAACCCAGTTAAAGGAAAGCAAATGAACATTCTAATTTATGTTTACTTTTTACTGCCTTTTTCGAGAGGATTCTTATTTAAAATGGCGGTCCCCATTAGAAGTTAAACTACAGTTCGTGAGAGTGTATTATCACTAAATCGCTCATACAGTGGAGATTCCACCCAAGCAATAATTGCAAATTGCTGAAAAGCATAACAAGCACAAGCAAAAAGTTTCAACAATGGACCTCCGGGTTAAGCTTGGAGGTCCATTGGCTGAACATTGCTTGTGTTTTGTGTCCATATTTGTAGAATTTGAAAGTGATACTTTGAGTGATAACTCCACTCCACGAGTGATTTAGTTACAATCCACCCTCCACATACTGTATATGACACCAAATGGTAGTTAAAAGTCATCTGGCTACTTTCAAGAAACATGGCCTTTTAACGATATTTCACCCATTTTTGTTATTTCATATTAAAAATGGTTGTTCTTCATTTGTAAACTTTCACTGTATTTGTTATTTCCATGTTGTTACAGTTTAGGGGTAAAACACGATGGTAACGGTAATAGCTGCTCAAAAGACGACCAGTTTATAATGGCGCCCTCTTCAGCATTTCACCTCCTGAATGAGATTAACAAACTGAACCCATGGAGGTTTTCACCCTGCTCTCTCGAGTATATGAGACTCTTTCTACAAAGGTAAGTGTATATGTGTTGAAACGTAACAGATGCTATTGACATTCATTTCATCCCTCAATTTATTTCTGTTCATCTTTTTTCATATTTCTTAATGACCCCCGAAAAAGCAGGAATGTTTTCATAATTTGTGAACTGGAAATGGAGTGACAAACTCTCAGATCGCTATTCACATTGAATTGAATCCCTACGAAATTTGACTGGTCGCTAAAGAGCTTGATGGGGAGATGGAACCGGGGAGGCGTCCCACTCTAATCCGAGTCGTTATGTTCACCACTACCAAAGAGGCTCGTGGAAAGACCATACACTCTAAAATCAGTTGGGTTGAAGATTAATCCAAATCAACAGGGTTGAGTGGATATGAACCCAATTGGGTTCATATCCACTCAACCCAGTTGATTTGGGTTCACTTTTAGCCCAACTGATTTTAGAGTGTATCAAAGTGCAACCCAATCAGTTTTTCTACTGAACTGGATAATAGGGTCACTGGGGCAAACTACAGATCTCTATCCAAATGGATTGCTGGAACCCTCATAATCGGTCATAAATAGAACAGTGTTCCACTTGCAGTGGTGGTGGGGGGGGGGGGTGGGTGGAGTCTACTTTTACTATAAATAGACAATGCTCACCAAAAACATTTTTTTATGGTTTTCAGACCACACGCAGTCAGCGATTGCTTTTAAATAATATACGCTTATGCCTGCCACAGACGAATATGTTGATGCTGTGCACATTTTTCACCACCCTGCAGTTTAACCCTTTGAACTCTAGTGGTATCTTCCATGCCAGTTCAATGGGGGCAATTAGAAGAGTCCATATTCATTATTTGGGGTAGACCAATGAATATTTTCAACGTGCAGCCTCGGGGCTGAACGTTGAAAATATTCATTGGTCTACCCCACACATTTACTGAACAGCCATCCTATATAATGACTTTATGGTGTATCATGTTCCTGGCCGGGAAATCGGTCGCTAGGGTTCAAAGGGTTAATATTTATAAAGTATTCCAGTTATAACTGACAAATACAAGTGTTGATCTGGGAAAGTTGATACCTTATTACTGGTTTTCGAGGTGAGCGTTCGTTTGTTGTTTGCTGATGTGAAGTGATCACCGTAGTCGCAGCGTAACAGCTTTCACGGCATCAAACGTCACCGATGGGGAGAGTTTATCCCCGCCATCATGTGGGGAGAGAAGAGGGTAAATTTAGTGCGGCATTTTTCGCGGACGTTCCAGCAAACCAGGAATCAGTGGACCAAACGGACATTCAACATAATGAACTTTCTCGAAAAAGGTGAAACACGTGAAAAACACGGCTGATCAAGAATGCAATTGAAAAATAATATTTCAAGTGGCGTTCGGATACCTGACGCCACTGTAGGGCTTCGCGAGATTCAATTCGAATATTAAGAAGATATTTGGCTCATTTTGAAATCGGCTGAGCGATTCGTTTCCTCTCGAATCTTTTTCATAGGAATATAACTTGGTTTGAGTTGTCTTCATCGTCTCACAAAACATATAGTTCAGATGGAAATCGTACATATATAATGTTAAAATAAAAGACTGAGTGTAACTTCCGACACATAAACATAAATAACATCTTCCCTCATGCCACCGGCCATGCTAATTCCAATATCAATTGTCCCTACCACTGTTAAATACAAATTTAAGGTTTCCATCTAAGCAATGTCGACGATGAACTATAATTCTTACATGGTAATATTCCAACTACATCATCAAGGTATGCCTTCGTCGAATGCATGCCTTGGTGATGCAGTTGGATTATTTTATAAGTCGGGACTTTATTTTATCACAGTTGGAACAAATCAGGTGTATAGTACCCCAACCCACATTGGTCATCTTCAAGGCACCGCTGATTCGATTCGTGGTAGACGTGATTCGATTCGAGATTCGAATCGAAAATGTATGATTCGCAGGGCCCAGGGGGCGCGGTGGCTCAGTTGGTAGAGGTGCAGGCTGCAAGCCGAGAGGTCCTCGGTTCGAATCCCACCTGCGGCAACCGCGTTGTGTCCTTGGACAAGACACTTCACCCCGATTGCCTACATGGGGGCACGATGACGCTGTGTACTGAGGCGTACTGCACGTCGATGGTGCGCATGTCTTCAACCAATCTAACCCTGTCTGTGCTGCGGTGCAGAGTTCAGAGTTACGATGTTGGAGAGCTGACAGCTGCTGGTCGTTGCTCGGTGGTTCTCTCCGGGTACTCCGGCTTCCTCCACCCGTAAAACTGTCACGGTCACGATTAGCCATTGTGC
The DNA here is from genome assembly GCA_031216915.1 of Pictodentalium vernedei. NCBI lineage: Eukaryota > Metazoa > Mollusca > Scaphopoda > Dentaliida > Dentaliidae > Pictodentalium > Pictodentalium vernedei. Next base: position 482,905,804 of record CM062294.1, read on the forward strand.
ATAAGTATGTGACCTTAAACACCAATAAATAAATAAATATTCGCAGGGCCCTACGCCACTGGTTCAAAAAATCAGTTTCATTAATTCATGAGTGGTAAGAAAGATATCGTCTTGTGACAGAATGAAACGTGGGCTAGTGGTACACAGGCATCCGCAGGCCGTTGATACTGCATACACACTGTGCATATTTGATTTGAAGCAGTTTTTAAATTTCACATGATTAATTATTTTATAATTACCACAAACCACCCTCCGACGAGCCCTACTAGCTCTACCTTCACAACACCACTACGAAATAGTAATCTGTCCTGAGATAAAAATCCCTATAATTCGAACTTATGTGGGAAGAAAATGTTTTTCAATAAGCGTTAGACGCACCTCAATATATAGAACGCCACAATGTTAAAATTATTAAAGCAACACTGCAAATTGCATTAATTACCCGATTAGTCGGTTGTTGACTGTTAACTAACTACTACATCGGTTGGTGGGGAGGGTGAGGGTAACATCAAAGAAGCGAAAAGCGCGAAAGTTCAGTAATCTATTTGTGCAGTATACACAATGAACGACACACACGTGTGAATGTGTTAATCGATATGGCACGAATGCCAGCACGGGAGGATAAAACGAGAGGCCGAAGGCCACAAGTTTTACCCTCCAGTGATGGCACACGTGCCATATCGATTAACCCATTCACATACGTGTATTGTTCTGTGTTTATTACACGTCTTCCCGTCTATAAAAAACAATTATTAGAAGGACACTCCTTAATTCGTTCGACAACTGTCAACAACAAAAAAGAACGCATTTTATTGCCAACCAAATTTGCGAGGGGAACCCGTGTTACTATTTCGTCCCCCGAGTTCCAATGTGGTCTATGTGCCTACTGGCACATACAACACATTGAAACTCAGGAGACGATTTTCAAGTATCGCTAGGAATTCAAATTGTAACTGCGTTGCACGATTTGTAGAAAATTCCAGTGAAATTTCGCTTCTATTTAAAAATAGTCCGTCAACGATTTCCGTTCCGCACATATCTCCGATTTTTATTTTCCGCATGGTTTAGTGTTGCTGCAGATGGGGATTACATAGAACAGGCGTGTAATAAACTCCAGAGAATATTGTTTATAATTTATCACACGGGTGCATACTCTTAATACATTTAAAAGGAAAAATAACAGAGCTTTCAAAGTAAATGCGACCTCCCATTCTTCAACCGGGGACAATTATCATATTTTCAAATAAAGAGACGAAAAAAGTGTAAAAAACTAGAGAAACAGAATTTATCGAGATCGTAAACTCGAGTCTGAGTGAACATGGAAAAGCATCAGAACTTAACTGTAAAAATGAGAATTTATGAAGACTTATTTTCGGGAGTAAACAACGTTTAGAGATTTTCGTACAGGAACTGAATACAGCTTTTCAAGAAACCAGAAATAACTTCTGTGCACAGTATTCAAAGTGTTTTGTAAAGGAATCAGAAATGGATTTCAGTGACCTTGACCCAAATTTTGAATCTCCATTCAGTTTCGACTCATTTGGTGTTTGTCCCAGGTTCAGAGGTCATACCATATTTGAGATATGAGAGTGATCCACTTTAAAAATATTTGGCCCTCCCCACTTTTTGAGTGTAAAAATAAAGTATAAACTTTGGGAATGCATTAGGGGTCGTAAAATGCGATTTCTAGGATTCTGTTCTGTAAAATGCACTAAATGACTTCTGGGATAACCTAAATGACTCTGACTCATATTTTGGACGTCCATGCGTTTGGACTCATTTGGTATTTGTCCCAGGTCCATGGGATCATACAATGATTGAGATATGAGTGTAACCCACTTTCAAAATCCTTACCCCCCTTGAAATTAACATGATATAAACACATGGAACATGGAAGACATGGACTTCTATTTCAACCGCAGATACACGGTAATATGTTTAACAGGTCAATGTAATTGCACCTCAGATTGACTCTCAGTTTTGTTAATTTGTTAAAACACACCCAGTATCAACAGGGTACGTAGAGTCCAGCGTTGACAGTCAACGGAAACGGGTTAAACCAAATGGCTGCCCCTGTCTTGTGGGCCAAAAAGCTTACAGCGCACAATGGAATTGGGGAGATGCAACATCTGAGCCTCTGTGCAGCACAGAGGCCAGTGGCCTCTCGTTTTATTTTTCTGCGATGGCACTCGTCTCCATATTAACCCATTCACACGCGTGTGTCATTCTGTGTATTTCTACCGCAGTGCATCGCTGGATTACATCAGGATCAGAAATACAACCATATAAATAGTTGTTGTTGTTGTTTGCTGGCCGGAAAATAAACAAGCGTTTTTTACACGCATTCCTAATTTGGTAAAAATGACGTTTTTTGAGAAATCTGTGCGCAAATCTTCATATCCACTGAATCTGATAAATACTAAAACCCCGCGGAACAACCAGAGACCCGCAATAGTTTTGGAGGTTGTTAGAGTTTTAGAGGTTGGTTTGGAGTAAGAGAAATAATGTCTCGTTTGGCAAGAATGAATACACAGGAGTAATACTACTAATGTGTATTTGAGAATACTTATCGTATTCGGAGAGTGAAAGTAATGGAGAAATATTTAATTAACCCTTTACCTAACCTGAAAAGCAGACGACACTTAAAAATAATTCTTGAATAACTTTTTTTGTTTTCATTTTTTGTCTCAAAAACATAGGTTATGACCCCTCGTTGGAACGAGCTCGACGAGCTCGTTCCAACGAGGGGTCATAACCTATGTTTTTGTGACAAAAAATGAAAAAAATAATGAAAATTAATTGGCGATTTTTGAGAATATCGCTGGCCGGTTTTGGTCGTTACGTTAGGCAAATGGTTAAACACACAGATTTAACGTGGAGAAGAAAACACCACCTTGTTTACCACGTCTGTCACAACAGTATAAAAGCTGATCGAAGGGTCGGTCTCTAATTTACAGCACACGATTTTTTTAACCCTTTACCCAACGCAGACGATATCAAAATTTATTATTTTAAATATCATTTTTTAAACTTTTTCCAAAAATTACAACCAAACCATATCATGTGACCCCTCATTGGAACGGGCTCGACGGGCTCGTTCAAAAAGAGGGGTCACAAGATATGGTTTTGTTGAAATTTTTTAAAAAATAATATTTTTTCAGCTGCTGAATTCGCATATTACGGGGTCTGATGTGGCCGATTCGTTTGGTAAAGGGTTAAAGTCCAGAATTTTTGTTTTATTCACTTCTGTTGCAATGTTACAACATGTGATCGAGGAGTCGAGGTATAACTAACTGTACACGCTTATTTAAAAGTCCAAACTTATGTTTTATCCACGTCGAATACAATGTGACAAAGTCTGATAGGGGGGTCTGTCCATAACGAACTGTACTCGCTTATTTGAAAGACAGAAGTTGTATTGGACTACAACTGTTGTGGTAATAAAGTAAACCAGCACGTGGGTATTTACCGAAAAACAAATCCAATTTATAAGTGCAGTTATTAATGGATTATACGGATTTATTGTATTTCCCTGAAACTGGATTTACGAATTTCAAATGGTGACGATACGTGGATTTTGGTCTTGGTTGCATTACCGTGCGATCGTTCGATGCTACTTTTGGGTATGGTTGGGGGTTGCCATTATAACAACGTTGGTAAGTTGTTTTTTTCTGCTTTCAATTAAATTTAATTTTTATTGTCAGAAGCATGTATTGTCATACCCAGAAATTTGTCCAGTCGGTTGACCGCATGCGCGTGCTGAGGCAATAAATCGGCGATTTTTTTAACACTGGAGCCTATGGAGATTTTTATAAAAGTACATTGTCGGAAATCCTTTCACAAAATCCTTTATTGTCAGAAGCATGTATTGTCATACCCAGAACTTTGTCCAGTCGGTTGACCGCATGCGCGTGCTGAGGCAATAAATCGGCGATTTTTTTAACACTGGAGCCTATGGAGATTTTTATAAAAGTACATTGTCGGAAATCCTTTCATAAAATCCTTTATTGTCAGAAGCATGTATTGTCATACCCAGAAATTTGTCCAGTCGGTTGACCGCATGCGCGTGCTGAGGCAATAAATCGGCGATTTTTTTTAACGCTGGAGCCTATGGAGATTTTTATAAAAGTACATTGTCAGAAATCCTTTCATAAAATCCTTTATTGTCAGAAGCATGTATTGTCATACCCAGAAATTTGTTCAGTCGGTTGACCGCATGCGCGTGCTGAGGCAATAAATCGGCGATTTTTTTAAAACTGGAGCCTATGGAGATTTTTATAAAAGTACATTGTCGGAAATCCTTTCATAAAATCCTTCCATGCTGCATCTGATCAGAAAATGTAACAGTTTTTCTTTCATTACGTGTTATTTTTTTTTTATTTGTCATACATTTAATTTTTGATTCCATTTTAATTTGAAAATTAGAAGAGAACTGTGTATAGAAAGACTGTAAAATTTTGCAAAATCGACGACCCCTATTACCTTTAAAACAGCGTTATAAAATTTACGTATTGTACCATCCCGCTTCAGACTTGAAACTACAAATCGTCCCTTCAGCTCCAATGTGTTCTATGTGCAAGTAGGCACATACAGTACGCGGAGAGTGGATTGTAACTAAATCACCCATCGAGTGGAGTTACCACCCAGGCAATAACTTTCAAATTTTGTACATATCGTCAAAAAACACAAGCAGTGTTTCAGACAATGGACCTCCGGGTTTAACCCGGAGGTCCATTGGCTGAAACTTTGCTGGTGCTGGTTATGCTTTGCAACAAATTTGCAATTATTGTCCGGGTGGAATCTCCATTCTGCGGATGATTTAGTGATAATACACTCTCCACGTACTGTAGAACATATTGGAGCTCAGGGGACGAAATATTAAATATAATATATTTCTAAGTATTGATGGAGTGCTATAACGACTTTTTGCCTTCAAATGACTTTAAAAAATGCACACTTTTACCTTTTTCATTCAACTGATATGACATTGTGTCACGTGCGCTTTGATGTAATTCGACAGCAGTGCATCGTTTTGAGAAGGCTTATTGCGTTCTGTTTTTCTTTTTTTTTATCAATTGTCACAATTTTCAATTCACAGTTTTTGGGAAAGCCTTGATCTTAATATTTGATCTTAATGTTTTTCAGTAATACACACGAGTGTGTTATCTCAATAATTTGAAAATGCAGATAAAGTGTTGCACAGCCTGAGAGAGATTGGTTTTCTAAGATTGGGACGGTGTTAATGAAAATTCCAGTAGAATATTATGAATATTTGTTAATTTCGTAACATTTTGTTGTAAAGATCGCCGTATTTACACTATCGGCGTCGAAAAAAAAATATGAAGAGAACTGGTTCTTTTTCAGTTGACTGCACCATAATAGTGCTAGCTAATTATTCAGCCTCTTTCATCTCCGATTAATTTGTCTTCTCACACTTGTCGACTAAAACCTCTCGAAGAAAAGAGTTATCGAATTTTCCGATTGGACAGATTTCTGGACTTGTTTGCTTGAACAAGCTGAAGCTACAAATAATGGCAGCACACTTGACTGGTTCCAAGCTAAAAGTTCTAAGTACCATACAACGCGAATATGACTGGTAATGAGTCGGAGGTTTGATGGATGATGTGTGGATGAAAACCTCGCTAATTGTTTAACATGTTCCATACGGCAACCACCCATCTGGAAGTAAAAAATCATTGATATTTAATGCCGCCTTTTGCTGTCTTGAGATGATAGAGTTGGCACTTTGAGAACGCCCCGGAGACCCAAGAACGCCGATGCCACGAGGCTTGGTACGCAGAACATATTTAAATCGGAAAAACAAACTACTGCAGTTGTATTCCGCACTGCAAAACGCAACTATATTTCCCCGCTTCTCTTTCCGTGAAGACGCACCGTGCGTCCATTGCTGGGATCCTATTTTGACCTTAGTGGCTCGGGTGTGAACGCGATGGGAGTATTCACCCGTTCAAAAACAATTTATTTAACATATCAGTAAACTATAACACTGATCACTGCGAGAGGCGCTAAAAGTTATAAACCCGCCTAATCACCGCCCGAATTACATTCTGTCAACTGCGCTCTACCGTAAATGTGGGTCAAAGTTCGACCAAATGTATTCATTGGAACATGAACTACATTTGGTCATGACGTTTTCATCCAGCTGACCAATGGGAATTGAGTATTTGGACCCAAAACGTATAACTACATTAACAATGTAATTATTTAAACATAACAATCAGTAACAACAACTTCACTGTCAATGAAACATTTCAGGGGGTGCTTACTTAAGTTCCAGGTGTATATACAACCCATCGACGATGATCGTAAAGAAATCTTAGATGGTCTTACGATCGTCGTGCGATCGTCGTACTATCATCTCAGTTGATCTTCATTAATCGTTGATAATCTTACGTTGGTCGTATGACAAGTCACCACAAGTCTTTGTTGATCGCACGATAGGTCATAGGTAATCCTCGGAGGACATCAGTGGTCATACTATAACCGTGCCGTAGTCTTATGACAGTCATACGATTACCACATCCTTGTCGAACGATCATTGAAGACCTGTCGTATAGTGTGACAGCAACCAAATTTTTGGGCTGAAATCAGAGGCAATCGTCACGATTGTGTCCGATCAAAAACCCATCCAGGTCGGAGATAATCGGAGATAATTCTATACAATCGTAATCGTAAGCCCAAGTGTGACTGGGGCCTTGTGAAGGGTAGTCGTACTTGATTCGACATGTTAGTTGGTCAGCATGACAATTTTGGAACACCGATACGGTATGGGTTAATTGAATAAGAAGTCGAGTTACGCTATTACAAGTATATTTTATTTATCCACCAAGAAATTTCTAATACGCAGGGACGTGGCTAGAGGTTTCCGATTGGGGGTGTAGGATAGTTAATTTCCAACTATAGGGAGGGACCGGGAGGGGGACCCCCTCTCCCGGTCCCTCCCCGTAGTTGGAAATTTACTACCGAGAAAGGATTTGAAAATGAAGATATGAAAGGGGGGATAAAATTGATTCTAGTAACTGAAATGCCAACACATTTATTATAGAATTATCAGGTTATTATTATTTGGTATTCTTCTGGGAATTGAATATGTGCTAAACAAATGTTCAAGCTGAGAACTTCGAGCAATTCACACTCTCCTAACATTAAATCAGATCTTATGCAGGAATGATCAATTTTCGATGTTTCATCATTTTGCAACCGTGAATGATGGAATTAACTCAGGATAACGATATTACATGATGGGATTTTCTTGAAGTGCATTTCGAGGATTTGTTTTATTACAATAAGTAAACGTACTATAGAAATCTCGTACCGATTGCCTTCATGCATACTTATGAAGTTCGATATTGCGTACAGTGTAGTTATAAATAGTATCAGCTGGAATTTTTGCCGATTTGAAACCGAGTTGGAATTTTGGGAAATAAAGGAGACATCAGCATCACCAAAGAAGCTCTAAAATCCAGATAGATGGAATTTAAAACTATTCATGACTTGCCCTCCGAATTTCCAACTATAGAACATTTTGTAGAAATATTCCATCAAGCTGGACTTGAGGGTGTCTTCCCACTAGACCATTTCCCTTTCGACCAATTCCCTTTAGGCCAATTCCCAAAAGACCAATTCCCTTTAGACCAACTACACACTGTTATTGATTAAGGGATGATTAAGGATAATAAGGAAAACATTTATTTATAAAGATCTGCCCAACATTTATAAAATATCGACAAGCCAGAAAATGAGCAGACTATCATCTGAAAAATTAGGTCCCCAAAGGGTGAATTTGGTGATGCTACCCTGCAAAGCAGGGTAGCATCACTAAATTTACCCTCTGTGAACCTCAATCTGAATCAAGGTCTCAAACATAAACAGAAAGAGGTACCCAGAGGATAAACTGGCCCTACTGTATGGCATAGCATCAGCAAATTCACACTCTGGGGGACCTCATTCTGCAAATGACAGACTGCTTATTTTCAGGCTTGAATATCAATAACATTAAAAACATTTATAAATATTTATAAATATATCAAATTATTGATATAGAATTATTTTTCAAGTAGAACACACCAGTTGGTCAAAGGGGAATTGGTCTTTTGGGAATTGGCCTCGTGGGAATTGGTCTAAAGGGAATTGGTCTAGTGGGAATGAACCGACTTGAGCCATCACAGTCGACACAAATCAGATCCTCTCTCACTCGATAATTTTCGCGACGCCCCTATGTACACGCCACATATGGGCATACAAACAACTTGAAAAATACATTGCTCCATTTAAATTCCCAGCCTTGATTAAAGCAAGTATCGATTTTGTCTTCTTCTATAAAGACGCGAGGAAGACAAGAATGATGAATCAGGATTACTATACCGACAGTAATTATACATGTTAGACCAAATAAAATCTCACCGGAAAGTACTTTATCATTATCTCTGGTCGGAGCGACTTAGAGACTGCTCAGAAGAGAGCAAACAGATCATTTTTAGACAATTTAGCTGTTTTCTAGAAAATGTTGAGAGCCAACGTTATGTTTCGTGAACTTTAATGACAGTAATGAACCTTTATACAAGACGAAAATACTTTTTTGACGCATAGGTTCGACTTTCGACCCATGTAATTTTGTCACATAATTTCAGGATTCATTTTTCTTAAGTTCAGAGTATGTTGTCAGTGGTTTCTGCTCAAAATCTTTTGTGGCCATAAAAATTGTATTATCAATGTATCTTGATTTTTCTATGCTATCATGTCATTATGCTTGTATGTGTCTGGACACCTGAGGTCCCGTAAGCACTGGGCTGACGTGGGGTTATTTAGTCCCGCTGATGAAGTTGCGGGAAAATTAGACCAACGTGGAGGGTCGGAATCCAAGTGTCGCGAACTCGGCGCAGGGAGCTGAGTTAGACCGACGCCATGATTCCTTCTCTGCCAAATTGGCCTGAAATAGGTTCTATTTCCGTTAGGTGTGATTCCTAATCACTCCAGGCTGTGTAATGGAAAGAATGACTTAAAGTAACAACGATTCTTTTATTCACACATAAAAATAAAGCCGTTTCAATATTTCAACAATCAACAATTCGATTCTTTTCACAGAAATTTGGTTGCTAGGATTAAATAATTCTCAACAATCATATAGTCATTCTATAGCCCTGTACTGGCACTATAGTCTACACACTGGAAATATTACTACCGTGAGCTCGCCATAAGAGCTTCACAAATCTGAAATGCTATTACTGTGAGCTCGCCATAAGAGCTTCACCCGCTTAGGCTCAAATGTCAACGTCTGCGCGTAACTGTACCTCTGATTGTCGGAGGGTTCCGACCAGCAATGTTCGTCATCTATAAAGCCACCGTACTTCTTATTTGGGTCAGATATTGTCTATTCATACCTTATGTGCCTTTTGAAAGTCCTCCGTGAAAGTCCTATTGAAATATTCACCGTTCCTGGTTGAATTCACGATTCACAAATGCCCCTTTTTGTGCTAGGGCGAAATTGTCACTCACACCTATCTCCAGTCGGTATTACGATGCTTCGACAGCAAAACAAACTACTCAGAACGCAATCAGTCTGACGCTTCAAAGGGTTAATACGCACAATACAATTAACCTACACTTCTGACTATTGCAGGCTGATACCTGCTACTCGACAATCTAAACTTTAACGTTTCACCTTGGGTTTTTTCTTTTCAACAAATTTGGCACTGTAGCCGCCTATCAACCTTAAGCTAAATCAATTGTGGAATGCCCTGTCTGGCAATTCCAGCCGTTTCAGGGTCCTGTGATCGAAGCCACCCCTATGCCAGGAAACAGAGTCGCCTGCCCTGGACTTCACCAACGTGTGTGTGACCCCCAAGTGTGTGTCTAATGCTCTGCTCTTCAAGGTATATATACTTTTTACCTAAACTGTCAGGTGGGCCGACGCTCATCTGTCCATCTGTCAAAATGGCGGGAGCAGAAATATGTGACCTTAAACACCAATAAATAATAAATAAAATGGTGGGAGATGATGTATATCGAGGCAGAATCAATACAAGTCATCTCGCGCGTGACTTAACGGTGATTTCACTTGTCGAGAAAACCGATTCGTTCCTGCCACACATTATCATGACAGACATTTCTATCTTTTAGAATCTCGTTTCTCAATTGGCCGTGACGATATCCTGCCAGCAACCGATTACGTCTCGTAAGACTCGCGACTACTGTATAAATTAAATGAGATTAGACCTTATCTAACATACCGTTTCTCCCCTGGGTCCCTGCGCTGAAGCTGGATATGCACCACGTGTGTTTTTTCCATGTCCAGCTTCACAGAGAAGTGCAATTCACGTAGGTTTTTCGCCTTGATGCGGACTGTCTTTTGAACTTACAATATCTTTATATATGAGGCCCCTTGCCCCCTATATTTAGGCTGGCTTTGCCCTGACAGTATGTTTAGTTCCGAAAGACTGGCCGTGTGTAATCTTGATCGTATCACAATAGAACTCCGAAGTATTTCTAAGTAGAATAGTTTCGAAACGAGCAATCTCTGATAGGATTCCCATGTTTTAATAATAATAGTATTGCTTGTCTAATGCGGAGGCCCACATCAAACACGCCAGGCAAGTCATCCCGCCCCCTCCCCCCCCCCCCACTATACCCCCTAATTTCCCAACATTCGGACACAAATTCCCTCATAACAATCCTCGTTTGCGCTTTCTCAATCTACCAACTATAATATTGACTTTGTATGTCACGTCATCCCTCATCCACTTATCTCTAGGTTTTTCATCCATTATTCCATTTGTTTCTTAACACTTTACCCGACGAATCGGCCACATCCGCCCGCGTAATATGCAAATTCAGCAGCTGAAAAAATAATATTTTTCAAAAAATTTCAACAAAACCATATCATGTGACCCCTCTATGGAACGAGCTCGTTCCAATGAGGGTTCACATGATATGGCTTTGTTGCAATGTTTGGAAAAATTAAAAAAAAATGATATTTAAAAGATTAAATTTTGATATTGTCTGCTTTGGGTAAAGGGTTAAGGGGTCTTCCTGCTAGGTAAGTATTTGAGGCACTATAATATGAAATTCTATAAGGTTTTCATAACTCCCAAACTGCATATTTGGCACCCACTGTCCTCGCCTTTCCCGATTCTCCCCTTAATTTCATTCCAGTGACTTTGATCTCACTTTGAACAACAGTGACCACCCCCCCTCCCCCCCCCCCCCCCCAAAAAAACAAAAAACAAAAACACTTCCTGCCATCTTCCATCTTCTATCGTTCACCTTCTCAAAATACTTGATAATTTCTGCAGCAATGCTGCTTTGGTCAATACTAATCGCAACTTTAGCTGGTAGAGTGCTGAAAGCTCAAAGATGGGCTTTATACCGAAGCACAAGTACCACAACTTAAATGTGCTTTACATTAGCTTTGGAATTAAATTATTTAGTGACTAACGGTTTTCCTTGTCACAATTTATGGGAGAGGGCCAAAAGGCACACTCTCGAAAATTGTAACAAGTCAAAGAGAGATGAACAAATTATGATGACCAGAATTAATTTAGCACTCTTCCAGTGAGTGTCTCTCCTATGTAAACCGAAACCAGGTCACACGAGATTCGTGGCAGATTATTGCTGTCAGCATTACTTTACAATGTTGGAAGTGTAAATCCAATTATACATTCCGATATAATTATTTGCATTAGTCTTGTTCCTAATTCTTCGTAAAACGTCCGAGAACATAACACTTAACAGAGTGACTACCATTAACCTATCATGAGAAGCAGACGACACTTGCAAACCAAATTCTTGAATAACTAATTTTTTTCATTTTTGTCTCAAAAACATAGGTTATGACCCCTCGTTGGAACGAGATCGACGAGCTCGTTCCAACGAGGGGTCATAACCTATGTTTTTGAGACAAAAAATGAAAAAATAATGAAAATTAATTGGCGAGTTTTGTGAATAACGCTGGCTGGCTGGGTTAAGAGTTACAGTTCCCCATATCTGGAAGCTTTTCTCTCACGGTCACTCTTAGCTAAAACACTTCTCTTTCAACGCGAAATAACTAAATACATCGCCGAGTTCGTTTTTCCGGCGATTAGTGATGTTTTGAGAACTCCCAAGACATAAACTAATGTACAGCAATCAATCAAACAATATTACTTTTCTTCCATAAGAAACAACGATCTGTTTCTATGACTGGAACCGGCCAGATTAAACGAGTTTATTTGGTTGCGCGCGAAATTAGTTGTCATAAAAATCTGTAACCGTATATTCGAACGACGTGCTAAAGCATTTTTGTCACTGTTTTGCAAAAATTCATTGTCAAAAACGCATAAATTAATAATACAGTACGTGGAGAGTGGATTGTAGCCAAATCAACCTGGGAGTGGTGTTATCACCCAAAGTATCACTTTCAAATTCTGTACATAAGGAAAAAAACACAAGCAATGTTTCAGCCAATGGACCTCCGGGTTCAACCCGGAGGTCCATTGGCTGGAACTTTGCTTGTGTTTGTTATGCTTTCCAACAAATTTGCAATTATTGCTTGGGTGGAATCTCCACTCTGCGGGTGATTTAGTGATAATACACTCTCCACGTAATATATATCTAAAATTGGTTCCATCTAATATTGGGAAGCACAGTTAATAGAAATTATTTGTTTGCAAAAACGAGGCGTTCCCAGACACTGGTATGATTGCTTGTTCGATTGAAGTTATACCGGTCTGGCGTCGTTGCGAAAAAAAACAGTCCTAAAGTGAAGTCATGTCTGGGTTTTAAACAAGTCTGATAATTTAAAAAAAATTCTGTTCAAATACCAAACTAGACTCAAGAGTGCTTGAGTCGTCAAACATAATACTAGCGTTGGTAATCAGGTGAATTATTTTACATTTGTGAGGAGGTTCGTTACAAATGTACTCCTGCAATCTTATAGGGATTAGGTTTTCAGTGATCATTTTAAGCTAAAAAAGCTAAAAAAAGTATGAGATAGATATATGAATAAATATATTTATATTTTCATCAAAAAGACAGCTGAGGGATTGCACTATGACATCTCGTGAATGATTTCAGCGATAGTTGGGTGTCTGACGAGCACACATTCCACGCACTGAGCTGTAGAAGACATGGACGATCAGTCAGAGAATTTACCACATTCAGTCCAAGATCTCAATACCTTGTAAATCCTCCCTGGTTCGCGAGACAAGCGCGGATCCGACGCGGCATACTTCTCACCAAAGGTCCAATATCAGTTTGACTGATGGAATTCCAGTCTTCCTGCAGTGCAGCGGCGAGTTCCTGGACATTGGTAGGGGGCTGTTAATATTGTCGTAGGCGCTAGCCCAGCACATCCCAGACGTACAAGTACTCGATTGGTGAAAGGTCTGGACTTAGTGCTGGCCAGGGCAGTGTAGTGATGTTCTGCTCCTGGAGGAACTCTGTAGCGACACTGGTCCTGTGTGCTCTTGCATTGTCACGTTGGAAAATGAATCGACGGCCGTGACGTCGCGCAAATGGCACCACACGAGCTGCTAACATGTTGTCACGGTAGTATTGCCCTGTGACACGCCCTTGGATGACATGTAATACTTTCTGCTTGTCATGCTTATGCCCCCCCCCCCCACCATAACCGACCCACCACCAAATCCATCGTGCAGCCTAACGGTTACGTCATGGTATCGTTCGTTCCGCCGCCTCCACACTCTGTTTCGCCTGTCGTGGAAGTCGAGAGTGAAGCAGCTCGATTCATCGGAAAACACTGATCAATTGTCCCAACGCTGTCGTACTCCACATCAATTACGCCTTGCTGCGATGTGACGTTCAGTCAAACGTGGAATAATTCGAGGTCGTCGAGTGTACAAATTCCAACTGTGTAAGCGATTTCGGATAGTCTGACCACTGACCCGCACATCTGCCGCTGGGTGCAGCTGCTGTCCAATTTCTGAGGAACTTTGATGGCAGTTACGTACTGCTGTAGTTCGGATGAAACGATCCTGGTTAGCAGTTGTAGCCCTTGGACGACCTGACCGACGTCTGTCATCAACATTGCCTGTCTGGCGGCAGCGTGACCATAACCTGCTAATCACCGATTGAGTAACGTTGAGAATTTGAACCACTGCAGTCTGCCTGTTGCCGACTTCCAACATGCCAACGGCACGTAAACGTTCGTCACGTGTCAGTCTTCGCATACCTCAAAAGTTACGGTTCGACCAGAAACTATTCATGCACGAGTTTGTACCAAGAACAAAACGAAGAGAACTCCGAAAAAGAAAGCCTGTCCAGTACAAATGAAAAATTCACAACGTACCCCACAGACATTAACGCAGGGCTCGTGCGAAAAACCGTTTTCGTGGGCCGGTGACATTCATGATCCACGCTAAACTTGGTAACATATTCATGTGTCCAATCATGCGTATCCAATATCATTTTCCGAACATATCAACATCAGTTTGGATATCCCCTACTTTTTGAATAGTATATATAATGCTAGTCGCTTACTGACCGATGACTTTTCTCAACACAAAGATTTTGGTCTATCGTTTGAGAGGGTAAAAAGCCGACTTAACACAAGGAACTGTCGATTGTTATCGGGAAAAAGTCGGGAATGGTGACGGAAACTTAACGTTATGACTTTCACTTCATCACACGTCATGGTGTTTACCTAGCGTGAAAACTAGATACACGTCATCAACTTTCAACTCACGGCATTTATTTTTGTAAATAATAACAAAAATGTGCTGTATGTATTCAATTTATATTGCCACGAAAATGTGCACTTCAGCATGTTCAGTTTACACAGACATCCAAGTATATTTTTTAACTGGTAGAGTGCTAAATTATTTTTGACCACCAAACTTTGTTCACGTGGACGGACGGAATGGTTTTACGCGCCGAAGGCGCGCAGGGACGGTTTGGGACAAGCCCCTTTCGACCCTCAGTGACTGTACATGATCAGTTTTCTAATGTCAAGGCGTATTGAAGGAGGAAAAGGTTCAGGTACTCGGCAGGTGTCTCCGGTTGCGGCGTGGCGGGTGGATGGCTTCGTTGACTGATGTAGGTTGAACCCTCGGGTGAGGACCAGTGTTGGAGGTTGGGTCCTCTCACAAAGGTACTACCTCTCCCCGAGGGTGCAGTAGTCTTAGGTTTTCAGGCAAGTATAGTATGCCACTTGGGAGATGATTTCGAATGATGGCCATCACTGGCAAGTATAAGCTGCCTCAGGCTGTCTCTGTGTGGTGGTAGGACGTCTTAGAAAGAAAACAACAACGACCCCTTTCGGGGACCACCAGAAGAAGACCCTAACTTTCCTGGTTCGGGGGCAGGCCTGCATTATAATCCTATTTGGGTGGGACAGAAAATGCGCAATGTGGACGCTTTATTCTGTTATTCTTTTGTTCACGTGTCTTTGCCTTGTTACAATTTATAGGAGAGTGCCCACAGGCACTCTCCTATAAATTGTAACAAGGCAAATCTTAACAGACTAAATAATATCACTTCAAAGATAATATGAAACACAGCCACTGAATTTGAAGCCTTTAAGTTGCAGTACCTGTACTTAAAAATAAAGCCCAAATATGGGCTTCCAACGCTCTAGCAGTTAAACAGCGATTGGAGATTTCGAGGCGTCGGGAAACTGAAAACTTTCCAGAAATTTTGTTGTTGTTCAGCATAGTTTATTTATAGCAATTCTCCTCCCTCTAAGATGGTGGAAATAGAGATACTTTTCTATATGTGACCAATCAGCGTTGCAGCAATCTAGTTGTACATAGATCAGTCGCTTTTACATTTCGAAAAATTAATACTTTGCAAGACGAATGCAATACTTATTGACTGGAATATCTATAACTAGGGTACGGAAGAATATCTGTATATCTTTGTGAGTGAAGAAACATCACACCCCATCAACGGTATTCTATACACAAATTCCACGAAAAGTTGGAAAACGCACAACAGCGACGAATTCCGAAGAGACTTTAGCTGATGGCCGGAGAGCTTGGGGTCCCGTTCGAACAAGCGTTGCCCGATCTCAAATTGGTTCCGAATCGGTCCCGTGTTTTCTATGTTCTGTACCACTCTAAGTAATCTAAACATTCGGCCGGGATAATATCATTTTTACAAAATTAGTTCTATCAGTTTTAAATCAAAATAATGTAGAGGAATAACAACAAGCAGTGGAAACTGATCCCCGGTTTTCACACATTTTAGGGAATTGTTGCGGGCAAATTTAAAAGGAGAAGGAAGGCATTTTTACCTAAATTGTTTAAAACTTAACAAACGAAACAAGCAATCTCTGAAAAAACTCCCGTGTGTAATAGTAATAACATTGCTTGGCTAAGGCGGAAGTCCACATCAATCCCGCCAGGCAGGTCATTCCTCTCCCGTAATGACCCAACATTTAGACACAAACTCTTTTATAACAATCCCCGTTTGTGCTTTCTCAATCTCCCAACTGTAATATTGACTCTGTATCTCACGTCACCCCTCATCCACTTATCTCTAAGTTTTTCATCCACACTTCTATTTGTTTCTTAACCCTTTACCTAACAAATCGGCCACACCCGACGGACGTAATATGTAAATTCACCAGCTGAAAAAATATTATTTTTCAAAAAATTTCAACAAAACCATATCATGTGACCCCTCTTTGGAACGAGCTCGCCGAGCTCGTTCCAATGAGGGGCCACATGATATGGTTTTGTTGACATTTTTTTTTAAATTTTGAAAAATGATATTTAAAATAATAAATTTTGATATCGTCTGCGTTGGGTAAAGGGTTAAGGGGTCTTTCTGCTAGGTAAGTATTTGCATCCTAGTTGCTGTGATAAATCTATAAATGACGGAAAAGCAACCTTAAGATGTAAGTTTTTTACGCGAAAGAAACGACAGGAAACAGTGAAAAAGAATCGAGTGAAACAATTTGTCAGTTCGCCTCACTTTATATTACACTTGATCTGTGTTTCTGAATTTTAACTGTTTTCTTCCTTTACTTTTTGTAGTTCATCAAGTTCATGTTTACTCAACACAGCGGTACATGTTAATCAGTCAGAATGGGACATCTACACCGAAATACATGCTGGGCAGAGATATAATGTTGACGAACAGTGTCAAATAATGATGGGACATAATCAATCCGTCTTTTGTTGGGTAAATTGAAGTTTATATTTTTCCCGTTTCCTTTGGTACGATTATCCAACATTATCGAAAAATCGTTATCGTGACGAAGAGATGCGAACAAGCCACGTTATTAGCTCACCTGACTGAAAGTCAGGGTGAGCTATTCTGATCACTTTTTGTCCGTCGTCTCGTCTTTCGTCGTCGTCTGTCGTCCGTCGTACGTCGTGAAGGTGGTGTTTGGGTCATTTTCTCCCAAGCCACTGGCCGCAGTTCAATGAAAATTCACATGAGTAGCAGTTATATAGGGGCATTTGGGTTTTTCTTCAAATTGGGTTTCTGCTCATATTGTGGAGGGGAGTGGGGCCAAAATGCACAAAATTTAAAAAAATCTTCTTCCAGCCGTAGCAGAGACTTGATATTTGGTATGCGGCTTCCATCTGAGGTGTAGACTCAAATTTGTTCAAGAGAAGTTTGGCGGGCAATATTTGCCTTTGTTCTGATAGGGGCAAGAATTTTTGCCCCGCCCAGAATTTCTATTTTCTGAACCGAGAGGCCAATTTGAACCAAATAGAATATGAGGTATTATTAGGTTATAAGTACTTGATTTATGCCAACACATTTTTCCTGCAGTTCCGTGGGAACCTCAGGAGCCAAAAATAGAAAAAAACGAAAACGTCCATATCTCCAAAACTGCACGACACTGAGAATTTTTATTTGGTGTGAGGCTTCCTTGGGACCAACAGAACGGAATGGTAAAAAAATTGCCATCGGTTTTGTCATAAGGTACTATTTCGGGACTTTTAAAAAATGCTGAGTCAGCATTTTTTCACACTGTGGGCAATGGGAAAAAATTCAAGAATCGTTTGCTTCCAAACCACTGCTCCAAAAGCTTTCATATTTTACATATAACATCTTTGGAACATTGATTCACATATTGTTGAAATCAAATCCCTCGGTCCATATCTGGGAGCTCAAATGTTCAATTTAGTGCAGTATGAGGAATATTCTTTAAAAATCTTCTTCTTCAGATCTACCGATAAGAATATTATGATATTTGGTATTCAGCATGCTTGGGGGGGGGGGGGGAGATTCAAGTTTGTTCAAGCCAAGTCCCTGGGTTCATATTTAGGCTGATAATTTGGGGTCCCGGTCCGGACGTAGAAATTTTTGACCCAAATCCGGAAATGAGTTTTTTTGGTTTTTTTATGCGTTTCGGTCAATTTTAAGACAAGCATTTTTTTTTTACACCGAAAATTTGTGTTCCGGGTGGGAGTTTGAAATTTTGGACCAAAATCCGGAAATTAGTTTTTTGTTTTTATGCATTTTGGTCAATTTTAAGACAAATTTTTTTTTTTTTTTTTTAGACTAAAAATTTGGGGTCCGGGTGGGACTTAAAACTTTTGGACCAAAATCCGGAAATTAGTTTGTTTTTTAGGCGTTTTGGTCAATTTTAAGAAGAAAACAAAATTTGGGTCTGAAAATATTTTGTTTGGGACTTCGAAAATTTCCGAACAAAATTAAAAAAATGTGTTTTTTATGTGTTTATCTCAATTTTGGGACGTAAAAGTGCAGGAACAGAAAATAGAAGGAAAATTCCCTGTGTACTGTGTGAGCTCAATCGCTTCATCTAGTTGGTATATGCTTTCTTTAGGAGGGGCGTATGCAACTTTTTCAAGTCAAGTCCCTGGTTTGATATTTAGACTACCATGTCAGGTGAGCACCCTCAAGCCCCTTGGGGCCTCTTACTTTTTTATGTGTTTTTTTATCACGAGGATCTTGTGTAGCTTTGAAATCAGAGTGGAAGGCACGAATATTGAATACAGAGAGGATATCTACGCTGTTTTAGTGAATATCGGGAATTATCTCATTAATGTGGACCTGGAAGTTTTATTTTTCACGAGCGCTTGTACGCAAGTGAAAAATAATACTTTCAGGTCCACACGAATGAGATAATTCCCGATGTTCACTAAAATAGAATAGAATAGATTGTCTTTTTACAATATGCTACGTGACATTTTACTGCGCAATATTCCGCCTAATTCGACTGCAAACAGTTTCAAGACAATAACAAAAAGCTGCTGATCGTTTCTTCAAGGCGACGTTCAAGGCGACGCCAGGCACCGGAGCGTAGCGTCATTTAGGAAGCTACTGATAAAATTCATCGTGTGGACCTGAAAATATTATTTTTCAATCTCGCAAGCGCTCGTGAAAAATAAAACTTTCAGGTCCACACCCATGAGATAATTCCAGATTCTGACTTAAAGAGAGAAGATTTTCTTTTTTATTATATGCTACGAGACATTTTGTTGCACAATACTCAGCAGAATTCGACCCTAATGCGTTCGGTTCAAAACAATAACAAAGATCAGCTGATCGTTCCTTCAAGGCGACCTGATGCGGCGTAGCGTGACGTCATTCAGGAAGCTATGAGGGATATTATAAGTTACACAGTTTGGTAGTGACCTAATATGGTATATATGAGGGTCAGTTAATTCCATATTGGGCGATGGGTCAGTTAATTCCATATTGGGCGAGAGACTATATTGTAAAACACTCGTGCGCATTCGCGCACTAGTGTTTGTACAACGTCCCTCACCTCTCATGAATTATTTCACGTAACCAGTCCAGTCAAGCGATTACTCTCTATGTATTTTGTCTAGATGCTTTCAGTTGTGTTTGGGGAAATACGACCTGTTTGTAAGATAAAAAAAAATATTCATATCATAGAAGGATTAACTTTACCTTTTCAGGAGGGACTAGAGGGTGGTAGCCGTCAATGAGACGGAATCTATACATAATCTGTGAAATAAACAAACGACTCTCAACTAGTGTTTGCTCGAACTCATTGCATTCGTTTCCTGGAAATGATAACCGTTGCACGTCGATGAGCATGGAACCGTGAGCACGAGCCTTTCAGGTATTTTCCTATCAGAACAATGAGTACAGAAGTAAACACTATTATGTCAGTGAAATGACAAAAATATGACGTTTGTTAAATTTGGCAGAGAGAGTATTCATTGTCTTGTTCTAAGGTTTGATTTTTTTCTGATTCTGGTTTTGTTCTTTTAAAACAAAAATTTGTATCCCTCAGTGAAGCGGGACATAACTGCAACAATGGTTGGTAAATGGTTAACTGTTTATTGCAAATACTAGAACAATAACATGATTTAGGAGCGTCTTATTCATTATTATCGGCACGAAGAATGATTATCATCCTGGTGTGTTAATAAAATACATTTTATTATACACTTGTTCTATGAAACCCCCATCTACAGCACCACTAAACTGTGTGGAAAATGAAAATTCGTTTCGCACACATGTGCCGAACGAAAACCTTTGACGGACTATATTCAAATCGAAGCGAAATTTCACAGAAATTTTCTACAAATCGTGCACCGCATTTACAATTTAAACCGCTCGCAATAGCTAGAAATAGTAACATGGGTTCCCCTCGCAAATTTGGTTGACGTTAAAATGTGTTCTTTTTGTTGATAGTTCGTCCCCTGAGTTCCAATGTGTTCTATGTTCCTACTGTCACATAGAACACTTTGGAACTCAGGGGACGAGTTGTTAAATGAATTGTTGAGTGTCCTTCTAATAATTGCTTTTATAGACGTGAAGGCGTGTAATAAACACAGAACGACTCATTATTTTATGACTAATACGAATATCCCATCAATATCGCCGTAGTTTTCCATCAATTCTGGCACGCCAGAAAACGCGAGTCTCAACATTTCCAAAGAGCCCTTTCCAACAAATTTTTATTTTGATAGCCAGAACATTTATTCTCTGTTAATCGCTTCTCTTGAACTTGGCCGCTAAGATCTATCTTAATTTAACACTCGCTTTAAAGTTCCTTGAAATACTCGCATTTTGGTATCTTTTGACATTTCGGAGACAGGATAGATGCGTAATGTGGGTGTGTGTCCAGAACATATGTGATGCAGTGGATTCTACAATTAAATATTATCTGGCTGTAATTACATAGTTAACGATTACAGGAGAATATTGTCTCTCTTACTATTGATCTGTTATCAGATAGCCCATGTGGCGTTCAACAAGTGCGCCATAATGGACATTAAACTTTCATGCCTAATTAACAGAATTTGAATTATTGCCGATCTGTTTTCGGGGTCCGCCATGTACCTATTTTTACGTTTTATCTTTAACGTATTCAGAAAGATTATCGAAAATATTTACACTTTTAAACAAGAAAATCGCAACTTTGAGCTATCACCTTGACAATAATCTTCAACCTTACGTTTAGTTAGTGCAGCCCAGAGTTTTTAGGACTCTGGTCTGTGTTGCAGAGAGTGCGTACATAAACGTACGTTTATGAACATGTGTATTTGGGCGCTGTGGTCCAAGTGATCTGTTCAATACTTTGTATTTACGAGTGATTTTATAAGTGAGATCATAAAAAACACTCGATTTCTACATTGCGAATAGCGGATAAGTACACGGTCTTGTCTCGCGTCACTGCAAAAACCCAGGCCAAAACATTTGTATGCAATAAGCGACCACTGAACTCCCTGTGTGACCAAGTAGATGCCAGCTGAAACGTTGTGCATACTTCTGATTTTTCTCAAAGAGGTGAGAAGAGTGACTTCATAAAAATGTGAGAGGCAACACATAAAAATATTATAATATTAGAACGTTTCTTTTCATGTTCTATCGGTCGATAGTACCTGAGTTTGTGTGATTTCTGAAATAAAACCTGAAGCAGCTTCGCTGCTTCAGGTTTTATTTCAGAAATCACACAAACTCAGGTACTATCGACCGATAGAACATGAAAAGAAACGTTCTAATTATTTGATTATGCCGAACAAAAGTATGTTCATTGTTATAATGTTAAGCGTTAACTGCAGCATGCCATCAATCTTGTAACAACAATGTAGTCGAATCCAAAAACATGACGTCATTTCGAACGAATGACGTCTCTTCGAAAATGACTTGTCACAAGTGCCGTCGCTTTGGGAGTTTCTATATCAACACATGCCAGTGTTTACAGCTGTTCATGTTATAATTCATTGTTAATGCTTGTGTGATAAGTGGTATAAATTAATGGAATATAAATTCATGTTTCTCGGACGACGGCAGTTGATAGAATTAAGCGGAGTGAAACAATTTATTTTGAACTTGAGGCGGAGGTTCAGTGAAGACGGGGATTACTAAACTTGTGGAAATATAATTGATTGAGGTCATAACTCATATTCTGGATTCACAGAGGTGGTGAACAACACGTGAGTTTTTAATATTTCTGGTTCTTTTGAATTCATTGTTTGCAGCTAAAATTGAAAACACACCCACTGAAGATGCCCATTTGTTGGTAAGTTTGTGTCTACCGGTGACGAAAAAAGTTAAACGAATACGGAGCCAGCGTTTGGTGTTGAGAAATTCCAATCTACGCTGATCAATGGAAGTGGCGCTTACATTTTCTTCGTTCTCTTATCTCCAGGGAAAAACGTTCCGATAGTACCCGTGTTTTGCCCCAAAACTCCAGTACTATGACTTTTAGAAGGTGTCAAATTAACCAATCACGGCTGATGTTACAAACGTGAGGTATAATAATTGCTATTAGTCTGCTGGCATTTTTATTTACAATTTGAAATATGGGATGCACTAATCAAAACCGTATAAATAAATTCAACGCCGTTGACTTTGGTAACAGTGGTATGATCTGACAAACTTCTATCCATCAGTGCATTTTTTTTTATTCGACACGTTATTAATACCTAAGACACAATGCAGGAGCATTGTCACTCTTGTCGAGTAATACCAGAACGTTCTTAATCAAAGAACCATTTCATAGACGTTTTTATCCTGAATGAAAATGGTATTCAAGTACCTGGGATAAAGAAACATTGTTTTGAACTCTCTGAAACTACATTTCCTAGACCAGCAAGGTATAATTAACCCACCAGTCAACCGGGCAGTTTCTGGGTGCCTGCCAGCCCATTTTGCTGCCAATATCCGTTTTTACCACTTTGTCACTATGTGTGCCCTTTTAAAGTAGAAATAAATGGAATTCTGTTGTCTATGTGGTCAACTGCACATCGATTTTTGCCTTATCTGGGATGAAGATATCGCACGATCCAAATGGATCTTTCTAGTACACACTTAACTCAACATTCCTGAAGACAGTTATATATAATACAGTACGTGAAGAGTGGATTGTTACTAAATCATTCATGGAATGACGTTTCCACCACACAATAACAGTCAATTCCTGTGGAAATGCATGAAAAGGACAAGCACAGTTTTAACAAAGGTCCCTTGGCTGAAACTTTGCTTGTCGCTCTAATGCTTTTCCCAGACAATGAATTTTTGTTTGAGTGGAAACTTCACCCCACGAATGATTTAGTAACGATCCACTCTCCATGTACTGTATCTGTTGCAATGAACGATTGTTCTTTTGTATTTACCCAGAGGGTAAGGAATATTTTAATCCCGTCGTCCTTTGAGGCTGTAAGATAAGTCTTATCTTTGCTACACTCTAAGAAGAAACAACTCGCAAATCTCATTTGCCACTAGACAGCAAGTTTAACCCCCTGCACACTGATGTCGAAATATCTCAAGTTCAAGGTGCAAATTTTTCCCATAAAGCAACTAGAAATTTAACCAATTCAATCTTGTTTGACAGAGCTCATTGAGCTCTGTGAAACAAGATTGAATTGGTTAAATTCCCAGTTGCATTATGGGAAAAATGGCTACTTGAAATTTGGATATTTTGACATCAGAGTGAAGGGGGTTAAAAGCGTGTATTGATTCGTGTAAAATGTATGTAGACGTATGCACCAGTAGCACAAATGAATGACAAAGACAAATCTGTTTCACAACGTAAACCTCGCTGTTAGTTCCCATGCCGACCAGGAACAACCAGGGATAAGAAACCTCCCGCACAACCAGAAGGAAAAAACCCTGGAAACCTGCATTCGATGTCAAATGCAAAGCTACCACGAGGAGGCATTCGGACCTACGTCTGAGAAAGCTGGGCTACTGACCGGGAAAGCAAACTCGCACAGAGAGAGAAAACTAAACGTCAACTCCCGAAGCGTGCGTGTCTATAAATGACAAACGCAATTCCAATCCCAGCATTCCTAACAAGCATAACACAGTGAAACACATTCCCACTGATTAACAAATTTCCGTGCTCAGTTTGAAGTGTCAATAAAAATCTTAACTCTTCTCGCAACGACAAGACAATGTTTTCTCGCTAATCTTCGAAACGCGAGAAAAATGTATCTCCGTTCTTTCTGAAACAAGCAACTGTTTGTTGTTCATCACGCCATTCATCTTTTTCTTACTGTCCGTTGCTAGCTCATCGAACCTTTTGGGAAAACTCCACTTCTAATGGTACAGCACGCTGCTTCTCATATGTTCGGTAACTTGTGGTGCTGTAACCCGTCCCTGTCTGCTAATATTCAGGTTGAGACGAATTTCAACAATTCGAATTCGCAAAATAGCCCAACAAGACGATCCCAACAAGACGAAAACTTTTATTTTCATTGATTATAGAGAAAATTGAGTGTAAAAAATAGAATGTGTATATTTACGGTATTCGAGGTATGTTGGGGCTATTTTATAGGAGTTTGAGCAGTTATTAATTTGTTTCTTTTTTATCTCCCGTCCACAATCACTGTTCAGTTCGATCAAGAGTTCATTTCCGTAGTAATTTCAAACGTTATAGCATTTTTTTTGTTTCTGTTTTTTCGGGGCTGGGGCGGGGGAGGGGGGTCTGTGTTTTTTTTAAACGTTTTATTGATAAAAAAGATACAAAACTTGAAACTTCAACAAGCAGCGTCTCATACCGATGCGTGGTGCCTTTGATAATTGAAATCTATGTGTCCGACAGCAACACTTGTCTACTTTGTGTTCTCTCAGTGCAAACGGTCAGTCTGTATCTTTGTGAAAAAACTCACTTATGACACTAGAGACGAATTAAAAAAACAAATGATGTTGACAACGAAGTTGAAAAAACATGTTCGAAAAGAGATTTTTATAGAATTTGGAAGTTTGCATTCATAACGAGGCTACCAAAGGTCAGCTTGGATGTAATTCCACTGCAGGTGTAAAATTTAACTTCGGCAATCCCATTTCTGACATCTTCACCACAGACACACGTGTTCACCACGGTTGGTGTGCAAAGCTAAAATTTATGTCATAGGCTTTTTATATACAGTACGTGGAGAGTGGATTGTAACTAAATCACCCGCGGAGTGGAGTTATCACCCAAACTATAAGTTTCAAATTTTGTACATATCGACTAAAAACACAAGCAATGTTTCAGCCAATGGACCTCCGGGTTTAACCCGGAGGTCCATTGGTTGAAACCTTGCTTGTGCTTGTTATGCTTTGCAACAAATTTGCAATTATTGCTTGGGTGGAATCTCCACTCTGCGGGTGATTTAGTGATAATGCACTCTCCACGTACTGTATAGTAGAATAGGTAAGCATGGTACAAAAGTCATTTTTCGTATTATTGCGATCCGTCTTGTTGGGATGACCATTTTCGATTTTCGACATTCGACTTGTTGGGATTCGTTTTCTTGTGAATAAACCCAAATACACAATGTATATAAATCATACGCTTGAATAGGGATGAATATTTGAAGCACAAATGTTAATAATACAAAAGTTTTAAATTGTGCAATATAGATAACAGAGCCCCTTGAAAGAACCAATTTTCACCGCAATCAAAAATGTTAATCATACAAACATTGAGCCAGTTATTTAATGTCTCCCCTTTATTTTTCAGTCAGAGGTAAGAAACAACATCAGTGAAATCTGCGAGTTATTTAGCTGTCGTGTTGATAGCCAAAGTGCGCTTTGCAAACAAACACGTCCCAACAGAGGAACACCATGTGGAAATCATAAGGTTAGTGATCGCTTTTATAATGTAATTTCGATCAGTGGTGGCGCCAGGGGGGGGGGGGGGGGTCAAGGGGGGACTACAGCCCTCCCCCGTCGGAGAGGTCCAGCCCACCCCCACCTCCACCCCCACCCCGTCGGAGATTTTTAGTCAGTCCGTCGGAGAGTGTCGTAAACTCGACTCCACGAGAAATTTCAGACAATCGAATGTAGATATCTCGTCTTGTCAGTCTTGAACCCGTGCAGCACTGGAACTTAGATAGAGAATAGTGATTCTCACGAAATTCCTTAATGTCGTTCGTCAAACTGGCTTTATAGATGAAATATTTCCCGACCTTATTATAATATGTTTACTTTAACCCTTTACCTAAGGTAACGGCCAAAACCGGCCAGCGCTATTCTCAAAAATCGCCTAATAATTTTCATTATTTTATTCATTTTTTGTCTCAAAAACATAGGTTATGACCCCTCGTTGGGACGAGCTCGTTCCAACGAGGGTCATAACCTATGTTTTTGAGACAAAAAAAAATGAAAAGAATTAGTTATTCAAGAATTATTTTTGCAAGTGTCGTCTGCTTTTCAGGTTAGGTAAAGGGTTAAATAATCAACAAACATACTCAATTTGCTTCTATTTTGGTTCTCCAATTTACCAATTTTCACTCATTTTCCTTCGTTTGTGAGGTCATATGTTACAGCCCCCCTGTCGGAGAGGTCAGACCCCCTGTCAAGAAATCCCTGGCGCCACCCCTGATTTCGATGTGTGGAATCGTGGACGATATATATTCTGGCAAACATATTTTATTTGTAGTACATTATTTACTTGGGAATTTAATTATCAAAAAACGTCGCCGCTTGAGCTTTATTGTTAGGTTTAAAACCCACTTAACTTCGACCAATCGAACACACCAGGGGGCGCGGTGGCTCAGTTGGTAAAGGTGCAGGCTGCAAGCCGAGAGGTCGTCGGTTCGAATCCCACCTGCGGCAACCGCGTTGTGTCCTTGGGCAAGACACTTCACCCCGATTGCCTACATGGGGGCACGATGATGCTGTGTACTGAGGCGTACTGCACGTCGATGGTGCGCATGTCTTCAACCAATCTAACCCTGCCTGTGCTGCGGTGCAGAGTTCAGAGTTACGATGTTGGAGAGCTGACAGCTGCTGGTCGTTGCTCGGTGGTTCTCTCCGGGTACTCCGGCTTCCTCCACCCGTAAAATTGTCACGGTCACGATTAGCCATTGTGCATAAGTATGTGGCCTTAAACACCAATAAATAAATAAATAATCGAACACACCACAATATACACAACCACACCACGTGACTTGATCTATAGCACCACGTGACTCCTCGCGTTGCAACCAGCAGACAAACAGAAAGTAAGTTGGTGGCCAGTAACAAACAAATACCACCCACCGCCATGTTATCATGTCATAACATGGCCGCCTATGTGCTCTATCTTGACAACCCATGTGTAAGGTTTAAATGTGATACACTAGTAACAGTGTCAGATATATAAAATAAATAGGCACTTGGGTCG
This sequence comes from Pictodentalium vernedei, assembly GCA_031216915.1. Lineage (NCBI taxonomy): Eukaryota > Metazoa > Mollusca > Scaphopoda > Dentaliida > Dentaliidae > Pictodentalium > Pictodentalium vernedei. The sequence goes on from CM062294.1 coordinate 482,933,321, forward strand.
GTAATCAAATTTAAACCACGAGTAGGTTAAGGGTTTTAACCACTCGGCTTGCCGAGTGGTTAAAACCCTTATTCTACGAGTGGTTTAAATATGATTACCTATATGTTTTATTTACACCATGCTCTTAATAAATAATCGACTTTGTCACTTAAAATGGAGAAAAAATAACACTTTTTATCGCAAACACATGTGTTTATTTGTTTACATCTGCGCCGGTGGGCAGTACTGCCGGCTGCACCTGAATGTTTGATTGACAGCTAGATACATCGTCAAAGTTGATTGTATTTATATTGCCTTTTCAGTCAAATTATTATTAACAATTCTTAAAATTTATTTTAAATATTTAATTGTAGGTATTTTAAACTTAATAAGTCATTGCACGTAGTAGATAGTACTGCAAAACGTCGTATGTTTGGATGAAACATTGCGAAGTGTGAACGTATCGAAGTTGGCAAATTGTGTCATGTCAAAGGTCAAGTTGGATGAAATTCCTACTCTTTGTGTAATTTTTTTAACCGCAGTAGAAGCTTAACACCGGTAGTGGGGTTTAAAGTTAAAATTTAATTTAAGGCTTTTCACAGGTAGTATCATAGGCGAGTGTAGTATAAACTGTAAATTAGTCCACTGTCGCTTGCAAAAGAAACATGTTTTCTTGTTTCAGTGGTGTATCGACGGTGTTTGTGTGTATGACGCTGAAGCGCCACCTATCGATGGTAAGTATAGTATAGAGAGCAATCAATTGATACGTCTTAATATATTCCACGAATGGGTGCAATACGTTGAGAATGCAAATGAGCATTCTCAACCTATTACACCCATTCATAAGCATTCAGCTTTCTTCCGTTGCCCCCATATATTGCTAATAAGGTACCTCCAACAGTCTCCTCCACCAGCCGATGTCTCAATCTCCGAGCAGTTAATGACCTCCGAGTTCCCTTCTGCAACACCCAACTGTACCAGTCTTCATTTATACCGAGAACTACACGCCTATGGAACGACATACCTTTATCAATCAGAGAAAATTCATCAGTGAGTAATTTCGCAAGTTATCTTAACAGGGGCAATCTGCGACCCCCGTCTTTCTATGGCCATGCAAAATCACGAATAGGACAAATCTATCACTGCAGATTGCGGTTGTGTTGCAGTAATCTAAGCACCCATTTATTCAATAACCACCTGTCGCCTTCGCCCCTGTGTCAGTGTGGCGTCCTCGAGACAAGCGAACACTTTCTTTTGTTCTGTCCTGTGTTTGAAGAGGCACGCAGGTCAACAATAAAATCACTTCCATTGCACCAGATGTGACAACACTCCTATTTGACTCCGAATTCCTTACCAGTGAAGAAAATTTGTCTGTATTTGAAATGGTGCAGGACTTTATTCTACTCAGGAAACGCTTCCAATAATTGCGACCCAACCGCTGCTCACCTAAAAGTTTACAATGAGTGGAATCAGGGCCTAGTCGCCTTCTGGATGGTCTCTCAACACAACATCTCTTTCAAGTGAGCTCCTATCGTATTATACAATTCTCTCTTCTGTTAATGGACCATCTAACTAACCTGATGATCGGTGTCGGGGGTTTGCTTGACTGTCTTACGTAAGTTTTCTTTTTTAGTAAAAGTCTACATCAAATGAAATATCTGTGGGTTGAGGGCCTGGTTATTAGTTTCTCACACTGTTGGATGTTTTCATTGGGGGGGGGGGGGGAGGTCCGGGTTATTGTTGCCACGCTGTGTGCCGCGGGTGACGAGCGGTGGTTCGTCCATTACTGAACAAGACATTGCATGCTAATGAATAATGCGTCTTCCACTTGCAAGACACTGTTCGTTTCCCGGCGGTGCATGGTGCTGGCGGCGGTCCTCCGGAGTCGTGTCACTTACTGAAATGAAAAACGTTATCAGCGCTCGCACCCTCCCCCACCCCCACCCCCACCCCCATCCGTTGTCCATTAGAATACCCTCGTCTTATATTAACGTTAGGCTGCGATTTCCAAGTGAGTCAGTTCCCTAACTGTTGTCGATCAATGTTGATGTCTTTTGCATTCAAGTTGGCATCCTTCTCCTTCAATGTTCCTCACTGTTCCTCTCGATCTACTTTCTTCTTCTTTTTTCTCGTTTAAACAATATCTAAACAGACCCACCCGTTCTATCTGTCTAACTGAAATTGTGTAATCTTGCAGACTTGGGAGACGGTTTACATAAGCATTCAGCTTTCTTCCGAATTCCCTACTACAACAAGTTAGTTTGACATTTCAGGTGTTAAATGTATTCACTGAATTTTATGTACAAAACATTCAATACGTTTACACTTGTTTGCATGTATACAGTTAACTTATCTTTTTCAATAAATATTGTTTTAACTTAATGAGCATCATACATCTGCAACACGCAATAGGTTATTCTACAAAATTAATATACATTGATGTTCACAAACAAACCTTTGCTGTGTAGTTTGTGTAGTATCTCTGCTTTTTCAGGAATTGTTCTTAAAATTAAGTGGGCGAATCTGTTTGAATTTCTAGGAAGGGTCAATGGTCACAGACGAAGGAACCGGAGACACATGGGGCGCGTGCCTCTTCCCTCCCACACATCTTTTACAGAAACAGTTGACAGAAATGCAGAGATAGGTGGGCGGGCGGGCGGCCGGCCGGGCGGAAAGGCAGGCAGGGTGGGGTGGGAGTTGGTTGACGACACACAAGCAGCAACCTGGAACTTATTTCTCTTTTGGGTTCCCTTATTTCAATCTCTTTGGGAATTAGAAAGAAAGGGGAAGTACAGAGTCTTTACTCTTGAAATGTGACCAACGATTCTCTCGTTTAATGTGTCTCTTCCACAGCCTTTAAAGTTGAGAAAGTGCACATTTTGTATCCCATATATACACAGAACGACACACGCGTGTGAATGAGTTAATCGATATGGCACTTCTTCCATCGCGGAAGGATAAAACCCGAGACAGTGGTGTGCTTATTACACACCTTCACGTCTATAAAAAACAATTATTAGAGGGACACTCAGCAACTCATTTGACAACTATCAACAAAAAGAACACATTTTATCGCCAACAAAATTTGCGAGGGAAACTCGTATTACTTTTTCGTCCCCTGACTTTTAATGTGTTGTGTGTGCCTACTTCTACTTGCACATAGAACGCATTGGAACTCAGGGATCGATTTTCAGCTATCGCTAGGGATTCAAATTGTAATTGCGTAGCTCTGTTTGTAGGAAAATTCGAGTAAAATTCCGCTTCTATTTAAAAGTAATCCGTCTACGATTTCCGTTCCGCTCCCGTGTGTTCATTTTCAGGCCTCGAGTTTTATCCTTCCGCGATGGCACACGTGCCATATCGATTAATCCATTCACGCGCGTGTGTCCTTCTGTGTTTATTACACGCCCTCGCGACTATAAAAAAATACTATTATTAGAAGGACACTCAGCAATTCATTTGAAGACTATCAACAGAAACAACACATTTTATCGCCAACCAAATTTGCGAGGGGAACCCGTGTTACTGTTTCGTCCCCTGAGTTCCAATGTGTTCTATGTGCCCACTGGCACATAGAACACATTGGAAGTCAGGGGACGATTTTCAGCTATCGCTAGCCATTCAAATTGTAACTGTGTTGCACGATTTGTAGAAAATTCCAGTGAAATTTCGCTTCTATTTAAAAATAGTCCGTCAACAATTTCCGTTCCTCACATATGTGCGGAACGGATTTTCATTTTCCGCATGGTTTAGTGTTGCTGTCGATGGGGATATCATAGAACAGGTGTGTAATAATTAACAAATGTCCACACTGGGACAATGACATTAAGGCACGTTAGCCTAAACTAATATATCAGTGTGTGGGTGCTCTTCTATGGCTCCCAGTTCGAAATGGTTCCTACGCACATGTCTGTAGTAATTTAATCCTTTATCCCCATTGATTTGTAGGAGTAAATTTTTACATATCGTCTCCGCCAAATCTATTTGACCCTCTTGATAACTCCACGATGAACACCACATCTCACTTCACGCAAAGATATATTTGTTCTGAGTAACGGGTACATTGCTTAACTCTTTTTCAACAATGGTGGCATCTAATCAAGTCCAGAATGTTAAAAGACCCCGCCAATCTTTTCCGTCGAAGCAAAGAAGAGAAGTTTATGTCGGTGTTCCAATATCAAAACACGTAGAGTATTTCATCGGTTCACGAAAATCTCACACGAACAGTCAGTTGACACTTCGTTTATATTATCACCAATCGAACCTTGAATTTTATTCAGCTTCACATAACTAAAGCTTGTTTCTGTTCATGCATTTTCAGGCTAAGTGATTGGCTAAAGTATTTCTTTTTTTTCATAACACAATGAAACGAAAAAAAACGCATTTAGGCCCTCCCTAAACCACTCCAATATCTGTCTTAAAAATTACGTTGCACAGTGTGAATGGAAAAGAACCCCTGCACACTCATATATTGTTTCAACATGAAGAGTAATTAATATTTATCTCATCATATTAAAATTTAATAAACAATGAAATCCTTATGCTTCTTATTCCATGTTCAATTTGTTTATACGCAATAAGTGATCGTCTGCGTTCATCGTTTTACCCAAATCAAACGTAAACAATGGCCGGTTATTTACAAACTAAACTCACGCGAACAAAACTTTCCAATTTCCAAATAGCCCGAATGATCTCTTTCTGAGACAAAGTTCAATCAACTTCATGTCATCTGGGTTTATATCGAACTCCACATTTACAAACTGTGTTTTCAGTTTCTCTGAAAATGGTCAAAATCAGAATTAAATTTAACTGAAGTGTTTCTTTGAATGACAGCACCCTCCCGTCAAGTGGAAAAGGAGATTGATGTTTTGTGTAAGCGTGGCCTATGGCGTTCACTTTAACTTCCGCAATTCATTGGTCAATAAAAATTTAAATGACACAAGCACAGAATTTTAAAAAAACTATGCCTTTTTATTCAGTTATTACTAGGAAGCATGATGTGTTCTGGTTTTTATTTTAACTCCGAAAATAAAGAGTGTTTAAATTTATTGCCTCCTAAGTTTAATTATACGGAATGATCGTTTGTTTCTGTCTATTGCTTGAGTTACGAACACCAAGAAAACCAAGGCCATACATATTGGAAACGGGCTACGCCTATTTACACAGTTTGGCCTTTGTTCTCGTGTGTTCATAACTCAACAAATAGACAGAAACAAATGAGCATTACTTATTTGAAGAGTAACTCGCAATTTTAGCTCGCCGTGTATTTCCAATTTTTTGTTCATTTTGAACAAGAATGCGTACCAATGTGATATTGCATAATCAGATCGACACCATCTATTTATTTATTTATTTATTTATTTATTGAGGTTTAAGGTCACATATTTATGCACAATGGCTAATCATGACCGTGACAGTTTTACGGGCGGAGGAAGCCGGAGTATCCGGAGAGAACCACCGAGCAGCTGCCAGCTCCCCAACATCGTAACTCCGCATTGCGGCACAGGCAGGGTTAGATTGGTTGAAGACATGCATACCATCGACGTGCAGTACGCCCTAGTACACGGCGTCATCGTGCCCCCACGCGGGCAATGGAGATGAAGTGTCTTGCCCAAGAACACAACGCGGTTGCTGCAGGTGGGATTCGAACCGAGGACCTCTCGGCTTGCAGCCTGCACCTCTACCAACTGAGCCACCGCGCTCCCCACCATCTATTAAATACGTGCTAACCAACACCTTATTTCAAAAATGTTCAATAATCCAAACAGGATTAAATATGAATAATAGACAACTATTGAATGGTTTGAGTGGTACAACATATTATCACACCATCTGAGTATTGAACCTCCTTGTTCAGCTATAGTCCCCCGATCGTATTTTTGCTGCGCATAAAAAATGACATCAATCAAAAAAGACAGATTGTTCAATAAGAACTGACACAATGGTTCACATTTGTCTCTGTAAATTTACACCACAAACATATAAATAGTTAATTATAATTTTAGATCACTAATACATTAAATCAACATGGACATTTCACAGTGATGCGAATTTGAATAATGTATTTCAACAGAATTTTTATAAACAGACAGCCTCCAGGGGCGTCCAGTTTTCAACGCAACATTATGACTGAATGCCAGTCTTCGAATCGGATATTTCTCACTCAGTTAATTAGTACTGTCATGTACTGAGAGTATATCACACCCTAGCAACCAAACTTCAACTATGCTGGGTGACAAGAGATGCTTTCCTCCGTTAGAATAAACATTTTGGCTCTTGATTATTTTAACCCCCTGCACTCTGATGACGAAACGCCTGATTTGTCATCCATGGTTATCCCCCCTGTGTTGTCAGAAATTCAGCAGTTTAGATTTTGGTTGACAGAGCTCCAATTGAGCTCTGTCAACCAAAATCTAAATTGCTGAATTTCTGACAACACGGGGGATAACCATGGATGACAGGGAGGTGTGGTGGGGCTTAGAGTTGGGGAGGTGTCGAGTATTCTCGACATCAGAGTGCAGGGGGTTAAATACGTGCAATTTGTATGCTCAACGATGTTGAACAATGTAAACACAAGGGTTTCTAAATTATTGTCTCCAGTGAATGTTCTTTCTGCACCAAATAATAAACGAACTGAGAAGGCTAAAATGCGAAATTCTCTGATAGAAATAAGCATATCCATAGAATACAAAATATATTGAAAGCTAAATATTCTTCGAGAACATACTACTTGTATTGTTACCAAACAACGTAAAATATAGTACTAGAAAAGTCACAACAAAAATTAAGTATTTGAAAAAGAAAACGAAAAGTACATTGTTCTTACTAGATTTTGTCTCCAATTAGTAATACAGAGTATTTTTTGCTCCCGTTCAAGAAACTATTCACTCGGACCAGCAAAGTGGTCTTACGTGAAGCATTTGATATGCGAATTCAATTACAAACCAAAGAATTAGGGACCTGTGAATCGTATTTTCGATTCGAATCGAATCGAGTCTAGTATTCGAAATCGAATCGAACCTCGAATCAAATACAGATATCTTGAAGTCCCGACTGATAAAATATTCCAACTACATCATCAAGGCATGCCTTCGTCGAAGGCATGCCTTGATGGTGTAGTTGGAATATTACCCAATAAGGACTTTTGTTAAAACAAAAAACAGAAATGGGGGCGAGAATTCTAGACAGAGTGCTAGCCACTAGCAACCGTGAGCTCATCGCCGATATTGCTTTGGAACTTTAAATTTACTTTCAGCAGCAGTAGTGACTACTGAAACTGGAATTAGCATGGATGGTGTTGTGGGTACAGATGCTCTTTGAGTTGATAAAGCGGAAATTACACTCAATTCTTTATTTTAAACATTATTTACATACAATGTCTATCTCCGCTGTACGTTTTGTGAGACGACTAAGGTTACTGATACCAAGCGAAATTCCAGTGAAAACATTCGAAGGAAAACGAATCGGGCATCCGATTTCGAATCGAACCGAATCCCAATTTAAAATTCGAAATCGAATCGAATCTCTAAGCTTTGCAGGGCCCTACAAAGAATCCGCGCATGCATACATCAAACACATATGATAATTTGGAGGTCGTAACCTGGAATACCACCTGGAAGGGACTCTAGTATATCAGTCGTCATGTGAAATGGTGCTAAGAAAAGGATAATTTATTAGGTTATAATCAAAAGCAGCTGTTTTTGTTGATATATGTTTACTGATATATGCTGGTAAGTGCAGTGGGGGGGGGGGGGGGGGGGGGGCACTAAAAATTTGCAAGACGTGACGTCCTATTTTTTATTCAGCTCCTTTTTACACCCACCCACCCCTACGTGCAAATTTTCTACTACCGCTCTCAGACACCCACCCCACTCTCCCATTAAAATCCAAAATAAACTTTTTAACTTAGTTGGCACAGCTGTCTTTAGGGGGGTTTCAGAATGTTCTTAAACTGGTACCACCAATTTAAACCTCTGTGAGTCGCTGTGGGCCCCAATCTACAAATAACAAGCTGTTCATTATCAGGCTTGGCCAGATCAGGTGTACATATACGGGAACAAATTTTCATTTGAATTGTTCTGTCAGTATTCTCAGGTGTTTGCTACTTTCCTCTTCTATCCATACAAATTCTATTAATAAATAAATAACTTGGGTTGAATTTAGTGCATCAGAGAGAATTTTCCCAAAATACTGTCTGCACATTTTCTACATTTCGAACAAGACACCCACCCCCTACTAACGTGTGACATTTTCCCAGATTAAGCCCAATATTCTCACATATAAAGCTTACTGATTTTGTATTTATGTTAAGAGTGTGATGTACATCATCTTTAAGGTTTGAAACACAAATGATGGCATATATTAGCTGATATATTGATATATTTTTAAAAAATTCAAAAAATTGCACAAGTAGAAAATGCAGATTTCTGGCGCACTCAAGAGACCCACCCACCCCCTTGTCACGTCTTGCGAATTTTTGGTGCCCCCCCCCCCCCCCCCCGGTACGTGTGTCAGTTTTACAATCACTTGTAACGTTGGTAATTAAGAAGGTGCTTTAATCTGATATGTGAGTGTATCCTGAGGCTGGGGTAGGACGGTGGGCAGGTATCAATTGTTTGGGGAAAAATGAATTCAGATAGCATATTTGTGTTGAGAAAATGATCAAACCTGACTATTGCCATAACTGTCCCACTTTTCACACCACAATACATGGGAGTGTATTACTATATATCATATTACCTGTCCGTTTTGTTCACTTTAAAACATCTGATATTTTATTTTCATATTAATCAGTGATAAATAAAGCCTTCCGTCAATTTTATTGGTCAATTTCAAAACTAAACAATTTGATTGCCTGAACAAAATACAACTGGGCCACATTTTCATAATCTGCATAATTAGAGTTGAGAGCTTTCATTGGTCAATTTCAAAAGTGGACAATTTGATTGGCTAAACAAAATACAACTGGGTCACATTTGCATAATTTCGGTTGGGAGAATCTACGTTATCTGTCCTATTTAGGGTGGGTTGTATTGTATTCATCTTTTACCTACAAGAAAAACGCCATTTATTGTTTTTAATATTTTCACTTTTTGCTTCCAAAACATAGGTTATGACCCCTCATTGGAACGAGCTCGATGAGCTCGTTCCAATGAGGGGTCATAACCTATGTTTTGGAAGCAAAAAATGAAAATGTTTAGTTATACGAGGATGTTTTTTCCAAGTGCCGTCTGCAACTCAAGTTAAGTGATGGGTTAAAAAGTCATACTAGCTAATTTGTGCGTGTGTGTGTCGTATGATAAATGGAATATGAAATGAGTGTTTTTCTCATATAATATTTATGAAACTCGTCCGAATTTTCCGTTTGGGCTCGCCAGAGGCTCGCCAAAACGGAAAATTTTTAGACTCGATTCATAAATATTATATGAGAAAAACACCCATTCCATATCTTCTGTATATTAAATTACCTTTGGTGTGGCGTGTTCGCCAGGAAATAGCTCACGCATACTGTTTAAAAAGCATCAAAGACACAAGAAAGTTCCAGGTAATGAACGTTCGGCCGAAACCGGTGGTTCATTGTCAGAAAATATCCATTCTCAAAGTAGATGAGTTATACTACGTGATTGAATGTAAGCCGCTAGCTTCATACCGTGTGTGTTTTAAAAACAGTTCATTCTAAGCCAGAGGCGGAGTTGGGTATACACAATTGGTATGAGGTAGGTGCCGCATAGAGGCGGGCTCGGGGTAGTATGGGAGGGGGGTGTCTGTCTTTGCAGTATAAGAAAAACATTTGAAAATTTATTCCTGAAATAACGCCTTCTGGTGGATTCTGGCGTTGGAAAACGTCACATTATGCTTACCGGGGAAATGAATGAAACATGCTTGAATATTCACTGGTGCAGTGTTTTTGCAAGTTCCGTTCACTGGTGGTGGGCCTTTATTGATAATTATTGTATCTTCATAATCGGAGACCAGTAACACGATACAGATCTACGGCGTTTATTCCCAGATGGATAAATTAATGGGAATGGCTGTAACACTTTCCTTGGTTTTATGTCACTTGTTTATTTCATTATTTTTATGTATAGGTTTATTTCTCATCAGAATAGAACTATAACTGTGCAATATTCTCACCAAAAAAGTTGTTTGGTGTTCCGGATAATGGATAAAATATGTCCAATGTAAATTGTAGACACATAACATTTACCCGATATCTCACCCTCGTGCACTACACACTTTTTACGAAATATGACCTGGAGAATTCTCCTGGTCGCGAAAGGTTAGGTGTGTGCACGCATGCAGGAGGGTGAGCTCAGGGATGTTAGGTGTTTGATAATTAAGATTGATCTTTAGCCATACATGGCGCACACGAAAAGCAGACACGTATAAATATCTCAACATACATGTACACACGCGCGCACGTACACATGTATGCACCCGCGCATGCGCATACGAGCACATCAGATACATATATGTGTGCATGACAGTATACTTCCGTATACACCCATATCACGCATGTACCATACACTCACCTATACATAATCTAGGGTCACATTGAAATTGCTCTAGACCTTTGCGTGCGGATTTGCTCGTACTGGAGGTGGGGGGGGGGGGGGGGTCTGTTATTACTCTTAAGTAGGCGTTAAAAATGATTTCAGGTTTTTTACAAATTTGGAGAGGTTACAGATTTGCTTGATGTTTGTACTTGCAAATAGAGATTGGGCTTTATACATACTCGGGTGTCGTCTATAATATGGTTTAATATATTTATTCCTCAGTTCCGTTAACTCGTCACAGACAAGGATATAATGATATTCGTCACCAATATCGGACTGACACAGATTACATTTTCTTTGTGACATTTCGAGAGGGATAGCCAAAGATAGTGGTAATTTTCGGAGGTAATCTTCAAGGCCGAAGTTAATTTTTATCACCTTATAAAACATATACTTGTTTGACTTACACATGCTTGCTCGCCACTCCTGTAAGAAAATATCTTGTGATTTTTCTTTAACGATATAATTAAATAATTTCCTGTTACTTATGCTCTGACTGATCCATATGTGGGTCATTCCTAACTTGTCTAGAAGGGAGGAGATATCTCGTATCCACGGGCTCGTGTAAAACCCGTGCAAGTGGTTTAGGTACAGGATTGAATAAAGGGAGGTGGAAAATTTGTTTTCTTTTCCGGACACTAATTGGGCCCAGAAATTCAGCATCCGAATTTTAGTCTTCACGTCGATGGGTATCAACCCCAGTTCGCCACATATAAAATTATTTCCAGTTGATTTTTTCAGTTTTAAAATAAATTTAAAGAACCATAGTTCGAGTTTCTGTAACGGTGCAATATTTTCACAGCCCCAAATTTCACAACCGTAAGTTAAGATCGGAAGAATTGATTTTTCATACATTTCACAGACAATGTGGACAGTCAGTTGATTTTGTCGGACTTTACTTATTAAAGAGAACATTGCCCTTTTCGCTTCAGCGCATCTAATTTTTATTTCATCAGAAAATTTGCCTGTTTTAGAAAAAGTTACCCCTAAGTATTTAAAATTTTTAACCATTTCGATTGCAGCTCCTCCTAAATAAAATTTATCATTTTTCCCAGCCCGAGCCCCGAATTTTATTATTTTTGTTTTGCTTAGGTTAACCTCAAGTTTCCATTTTAAACAGTATTCGTAAAATATATCCAATGTATATTGTAGATCCTTACTATTCGTGGATAAAAGAACAGTGTCGTCAGCATATAATAGCACGAGGAGCTCTAGGTAAAATTGGGCACTGTCATGGGGAGTGGGGTGTACAATTTGTAACCCATTACAGCTTTTGTCATACAGGAATTTTTCCAAGTCATTTAGGAACAGGGCAAAAAGTATCGGCGATAAATTTTCGCCTTGCCTTACCCCTACGAGGCTTGGAATATATTCACTTATTTGTCCACCAATCATAACTGTCGACTTAATATCGCTGTACATGTTTTTAATTATTCGTAGTATTTTTCCTTCTATGTGTGAGTTGGTTAGTTTTTTCCATAGTGCCGCACGCCAGACCATATCGAAAGCCTTTGAGAAGTCTATAAAAGCACAGTAAAGGTTTTTTTATTCAGGCGTAGTAGCTCCCGTATAGCTCTCAGTGAAAATATGTGATCAATTGTGGAGTATTCTTTTCTGAATCCTGCTTGTGATTCGCTTAAAATATTGTTTTCTTCAAGGAAAATATTTACTCGTGTAGTTAGAATACTTGTGAATAACTTTGATATGTTGCTCAGTAACGTAATTTTACGGTAATTTTCAGGGTGAAGGGGGTGCCTTTCTTTTTGTATATTGGTTTAATAATCCCAATTGTCCAGTCAAATGGAAGAATTCCTGTGTTCAAAATTAAGTTGAAAAACCTCACATAAATTTTCCTAAATTTAGAGAACGTTGATTTAATGTACTCGTTACTTACTCCATCATACCCAGGGGCTTTTCCATTTTTAAGTCTTTTGACTGCATTTTCGATCTCTTCCTCTGTAATATTGTCGTTAAGTACGGTTCTATCAATGCTGTCTGATGGGTTTAAGGTGGGACGAACCGTATCTTCCTCTTCCGCGGGAGTAATAGGGATATCGTTTTCTAGCGTTTTATAATAGTTATAGAACTCACCCATAGAAGATATTTTATCCTCACATTTCCTATCGTGTAAATTTTTAATTATGCTCCAGAATTCCTTACTGTTATGTTTCTGAGTACGACGCAGTTTATTTCTTATTTGGCTGTTAAGTAGTAGTTTACTTTTTCGAAGCGCAATTTTATATTTTTGTCTGCACTGGAGTAACATATTTTTGTTATTCACACATGGGTACATCCTATAGTTTTTCCTCGCTCTCCTTAAATCTGTTCTTGCCCTAACACAGTCGTTATTAAACCATAGTTTCTTTTTAGGGCTAGTCTTTTGGGCTTTATTTCGAGTGAGGTCTCTTTTTTCTTTCACGCCAAATGTTTCCCTGCCAGTTGCCAAATATATATTACATAGGTCTTTGTTTACTTCCTCCACTTCGCGTCGGTTGGGATTTTCGGTCATTTCAAGGGCCGCCAGTTTAGTTTCTAATTTTTCGATATCTGATTCTTTTACATTTTCTTTAAATTCGGTTATTCTGTTTGGATCCCATTTAGGCAAGTTCATATCCTTGTCTGTGATACATGAATTAACTTGATATTCACCCGTGTTGTTTCTTATTTCGCTATGCGGAACTAAGGTACCGTTATCGCATATCGCTGATTGTTCTGTATCGTAAACACATTTTGGATGCGTAAATGCGATACCGTTATCCCGTGTCACTGATTGTTTTGCATCGTAAACACTATAATTTGTTTGTACAGCGGGGCAATCAATTGTGAAAACAACTGGGCAGTGGATATCTGAAAACAATTCGTTTAAGTCTTCCACCATAAAATCGGTCAAGCATTCCGTGAACTCAGGGGTACAGAGTAAGTAATCAACAATACTAACTCCCTTACAAGCGGTTGCACCTACATTTTTATCCCCCCCAAATCTACCATTAACAACAAGAAGATTATTGCTTCTGCATAAATCAAGTAGTCTTCTACCATGGTTGTTTGTGGTTTCATCCGTGGATAATCTGTCAACGGACCAAAGGGGGAGATGGGCGATTTTCTCTTTCGCGTCATCGGACAGGTCATCGAGGTTTCCAATTCGTGAATTAAAATCGCCCATCAACGCTATGAAAGTTGTTCTGTTAAATTTGTCCAATATGGATACATGTAATTTGTCATGTTGGTCCCCAGAATCATACTTTGATCCTTCGAAGGGTAAGTAAATATTTCCAAATATAGCCTCAAATTTTCCTGCAGAGAATTTCGACCACTGGATATTTTCGTCGTCTTCAGGGATAATCGAAAAAAAAGTTTCGAATTGTTTCTTTACTGCTGTACATATACCTCCGGATTTAATTTTTGCTAGTTTGTGCCTATTTTGGGGTTTAAAGACATGGAATTCTTCTATTTCAATTATATCTATTTCGTCTGTTTTAGTTTCTTGGAAACAAATGACATCGAAGTGCGATATGTATTCTAGGAACTCCGGGTCCCCAAGTTTTGACTGGAGCCCACAGACGTTCAGGGAAAGGAACCTAAGGCTTAACCTTCTCCGGCAGTCCTAGTTATTATTGTTACGTTGGTAACTATTATCGTGACTACTGTTTTTCTATAGTCCGCCACAGCTTTTGGATAATGCTCACTGACAAAAAAGTTACTATCTTTCAGAATGTACGAACGATTTCGAACAAGCTCCCGATGTTTGAAGTAAGAAAACTTTGCCACAATTGGACTGATTCTTCCCGATTGTTTTTTCCCTTAACGGTGGACTCGTTCAAAATAAACAGGTCTTTCGATTTTCATTTCGTGTTTGATGAAGTCCGTGAGGAGATCCTCAGAAGATATCTTGTCTGTCTCTATTTCATTTATGCCAGAGAAGAGGAGATTGTCACGCATGGAGTGCATTTGGAGATCGATAAACGATTCATGAATGGAAGCATTGTCCCTTTGCACCAATGACAAACACTCACGGGTATGTTTCTCCTGACCCTGCAAACACCTTACAGTATTTTCCATGTCCCTATTGTTTATTTCTAGGACAGATACGTTGGCTTTAATACTATCGGTTTCATGCTCAAGTTTATCAACCCTCTCACCTAAGTTTTCAACAGAAGTTCCAATACAATTCAGTTTTTCGTGAACTAAACGGAATTCAGACTTGAATTCATCAATAAATTCCAGCTTTGCAGATATTTTTTCTAATAAACTGTAAATGTTACTCAGTTCGGCAGTACACCCTTTGCACGTCGTTACCATTCTTCCGTGTGGGTGAAGGTCACTTATATAACCTGCTTCATTACAGTTCGTTTCAGGACGATCTGTTGAAGTTTTTCTATTTCTATCAATCTCCTGAACGGGATCTCTGTGTGATTGGTGATCTATTTGAGAATTAAAGTTCATACTCACATCCCTCGATAGTTGCGTCCGCCAATCTGCTCCATCACTACCTACATCACTATTTACAATACGAAGGCTCTCCGCTATAGCTGCTGGGAGATCAGTCAAGACGGGTGACACGGCCTGCAACCCTGTGTATATCGGAATATTGTCCGCCATTAACTCCCTCGACCTTTTAGGTGGTGTCAATTCCTTTGAAGCCTTTCTTTTATTTTTACTCCCCTCATCCATCATCCATATAACGACAAACTCTCACAGAACATCAACAGATGTCTCCCAAATACTTTTCACCACCCTACTTTTTATCTAAGAGTGCTTTTAAACTAGAAAAATGATTTTAACTGGAGAGGTGAAAACTCGTTGTTGCTCTACCCGGACATGCGCAACGGTTTGTGTTTCAATTCGGTGTCTTGATACTTTTGAGTGTTCGTAATATCCTGCTCTACCGGCTTGTGTTTATTGTATTTTTTGTTATTATTAATCCAAGTTGAAAAGTGAGTGTTAAAGAAAGACTGGCAGAAAACTATCAACATTTAACTTACTTCTACAAAATAATAGCGTCCACGGTAGAAATTAACATTTGAAGCATTTACAGTTCATCATCTCATATCAACATCCACAGAGTTTTGGCTCTTTTTGTTCCATACCACGTTTTCTTTTTCTTTGACTACCGTTCAATATAATATGTCGCCAGATTGTCCAGAGTTTTTCAGCCTGTTGTCATATTTATTCGGCAGGCTGCTTCATTTATTCAGAATTTATATTTAATGAACATACTGCATTTCACCCCGTGAGATTCCTTCTGAAAAGAGCCATATGCTGTTGAGCGACACACTGCTGGAAAGGCCCTGTCAATGATTGTGTCACACAACATACTTTCAACAGCAACGATAAGTGCAGATTATTACATCCGCCAACTGCTCTGGATCGTCGTAATATTTATATTTAATTAAAATACAGCATTTCACCCCATGAGATTCCTTTCTGAAGAGAGTCATATACTGTTGAGGATTCTGTCACACAACATATTTTCAACGGCAACGAAAAGTGCAGATCATAACAACAAGCAACTGCTTTGGATTGTCGTATTCGTCGATTTAAGGAAACATGCTCAAATAAGACGTCTCTGGCGTCATGTTTGATCTGGACGATCGAGTCATGTTGATAGGCCCTGCGAATATTCGAGATTCGATTCGATGTAGATACCATACGTCTGCTTTGAGACCGATCCTGAATCAGTCTCAAGATTCGATTTTTTCGAGTCTCTCGTACCAACTTCAATTTGTTACATTTCAGTAGTAGTGTATGTACCTTTCACCCCTCATTTGGGGGATCTCATCGGGGGATCTTGCATGTGACGTCATGTCACGTGACCTAGTTCCGCCATGTTTGGTTGTCAAGGTAACCCGCGTGAGCGGCCATGTTGTGACGTTATCTCCATAGTGATACGTGGTGTCAGTGCGCATGCGCAGCGCGTGTGGTTAGGGTGATACGTGTTTCCGTCGTCCATTTTGTATACTGGAGGCTGCCATCTTGGTTTCTATGGTAGCACGTGATTGCTATGTTACCTAAGGCCTACAATATGACAGGGGTATGTTCGGAGGGTATGGTTCTTTGTAGAAGAGTAAATCTAATTACCACAAACAACCCGACATTCCCTCCAAATCACCAAAATCTATCCCAACTTGTATTATTTCGAATTCTTTCAGAATTCTCTGCTTCTATCTATATATGCAATAGTTTACATCTACCTAGGCATGTTCCTTTATTCTAGAGTATACTCCAGTAGCGTAGAAGAGCCTATTAGTTGGAACAGTTTACCTTATTATTACTATATTTAGCAATTTCTGGTCTATTCTTGTTAGTTCTGACCCTATTCCAAGCACTCTTGTTGTTTCATATATCTAGATTATAACTAACCAATCAGATTGCTTGATTTCCCATAATCTGTATACAGAGTTATCTCCCTTCTGTATAATAAAAGACTATATCCAATAGCAATATCCCATGGAATCCCATTTTGGGGAAACACCTGTGGCTATGGAATCCCTTTTTGTCATATATGCTTATGTGAAAAGGCACAATGTGACACAATATGCCCTATTACATAGACACATGCTTTATGTGCCGATATGTCCTTATGTGAAAAGGCACAATGTAACACAATATGCCCTATCACATAGGCACATACGGGTATTTGAGGATACCTATGGCCTGGTATTGTATTATTTGAGGATACCTATCGAGGATACCTTTTATATGATACTTATCTGAGGATACTATATAGGCTGTGCATATACCTGTAGGTCTCTTGCTGGCCCTTAGTACTATTAATCCACCTGATGCTTCATGTTATCCTATAACTGGTATAGGTAGTATGCAAAGCTAGGCATAGGGGTATTGTGGATAGGGGTACTGCCTGGTAGTTTAGAACGGTACTATAGTATGGGCGGTATATACACCTATAGGCCCCCGTTAGTGCCCCCGCAAACACTGATTCAGGAATAAAATAATATTATAAAATCCAGTTATACTTATTTTACAATATTATTTTATTCATGGACCATTGTTTGAAACGAACCTCTGTGTCCCGATCATGAACAAGTCAGAATAAAAGCATCAGTGGGATTGGCCAAACAAAACACGAATTACTTGATTGGTCGCAATGATCACGGATATTGTATGGCATATGTTGTATCTCGTATATCCTATCTCGCATGTCGAATGTCGGTCCAGGATTTACAAGTTTTAAAGGTATTTTCTGATTAGCTGCTATTTATAGTAACTAGGTGCAACGGTAATTTTCTGATTGGCTAGAAACAAAACGCACGTTGAACTTATATCTCCATTTTAGGTAATCAGGTCACCTTGTTTCCTTTTATAGAATTATGCGTTGGGCGTGTAATTTTTATCGATGCACCTGTATTTTATAGTTGCAACGGTATTTTGAAAAGTAGGTGCACCTGTATAAATTATACGATGGACGTGTAATTTAATATACGATGGCCGTATAATTTGTAGGTGCACCGGTAAACTTTATAGGTGCACCGGTATTCGAAAATAGCGTTGCAACTGTAATATCCAGGTGCAACGATAAAAAAAAATATACGTCGGACGTATATTTTCAGAAATTTATACGTCAAACTTATATTTTGACGAGGAAAATATACGATGGACGTACATTTTATTCTAAAATATACGTTGGACGTGTAATTTCTATCGATGCACCCGGATTTTATAGTTGGAGCGGTATTTTGAAATGGAGGTGCAACTAGAAAAATGTACAGGTGCACCGCTAATTTCTACGAAAAATACATGTCCAACGTATACTTATACGCCGGACGTATAAATATACGTTGGACGTGGATTTTAATATACGATGGACGTATAATTTATAGGTGCCCCGCTAAATTTTACAGGTGCACCTGTATACAGAAATAGCGTTGCAACTGTAAAATCCAGTTGTAACGATAAATAATTATACGTCGGACGTGTTTTTCAGGGGAAATATACGTTGGACTTGTATTTTGACCGAAAAAATATACGATGGACGTGTATTTTGTCAGAAATATACGTTGGGCGTGTAAATTTTATCGATGCACCCGGAATTTACAGTTGCAACGGTATTTTGAAATGTAGGTGCACCTGGCAAAAATGTAGGGACATCGCTATTTTTCTCTAAAAACACACGTCCAACGTGTACTTATACATCGGACGTATAAAATATACGATGGGCGTGTAATTGAATATACGTTGGACGTATAAATTACAGGTGCACCGCTAAATTTTATAGGTGCACCTTATTGAGAAATAGCGTTGCAATTGAAAAATCCAGGTGCACCGATAAAAAATATACGTCGGACGTGTATTTTAACCTCATTGCGATGAAAATAGACTTTTGACCCAAATGGTACGCCACACTGAGAGGGCTAAAATGCGAAATTCTCTGATAGAAATAAGCATGTCCATAGAATACAAAATATATTGAAAGCTAAATATTCTTCGAGAGCATACTACTTGTATTGTTACCAAACAACGTAAAATATAGTACTAGAAAAGTCACAATAAAAATTAAGTATTTAAAAAAAGAAAACGAAAAGTACATTGTTCTTACTAGATTTTGTCTCCAATTAGTAATACAGAGTATTTTTGCTGTCGTTTAAGAAACTATTCACGCCGACCAGCAAAGTGGTCTTACGTGAAGCATTTGATATGCGAATTCAATTACAAACCAAAGAATTAGGGACCTGCGAATCATATTTTCGATTCGAATCGAATCGAGTCTGCTATTCGAAATCGAATCGAACCTCGAATCAAATACAGATGTCTTGAAGACATGCCTTGATGGTGTAGTTGGAATATTATTACACATCCACTCAACTTGAAACCCTTGTATTTAACGGAATAACCGCTATGACATAAATGATTCAGTATTCAATGGTTGATGCACAAGCCGGCACTTTTTTCCCAGCGCCGTTCAAAACCAGTTCCTTTCCCATCGCGTCATTAGTTACGCTTCGAAAAGTTTCCTAATTTTGTTATACAATTATCGACCGTCTGTCGCGTAGTGTGAAAATGAAAACGTCCAAACAAAATAATGTCGGTTCACAAAAAATCAGTTAACCAAAAATGAGATAATATTTTTAAAAAGCCCCAGTCATTTCCAATTAGAACATTAACCCAGTTCTGTGGCAGTCTCGTTTTGTGGATCCCGTTATATCTACATTGGTCAACTTTATTTCGGTAAATCTTCGTACATCTTGACATGCTTCGAACTTCTTTTAAAAATATTTCTCCCAATTGTTTTGCAAATCTGCACAAATTTGTACTGACGTGTTTACTAACATTAATAGCCACCAAATGGTTAGCCATGAATAGATACCAGCCGAAGAGAAACAGCGATACGAATTTCAACATACACTGGTTCCCAAAAAGTTGTTTAGATTTTTTATCGATCCATTTGATCAGCACAGCTTCATTCAAAACAAACGGACTCTTCACCTTTGGGTTTAAACATCGGAATTAAAATTTGTTTATTCAAATGAATTTTAATGTATGGGGTGTGTAATAAACACAGAACGCGATGTGGGTTTGAATCGTTGGGTGTTTTACATAACTCGTTGGAATGGCGTAATCATATTTCGTGAGAGCCTACGGCTCTCGCGAAATATGACTACGCCATTCCAACTCGTTATATAAAACACCCATCGATTCAAACACACATCGCGTTCTGTCTATTTATCCAATAAGGATTTTTGTTAAAAAAAACAGAAGCGGGCGCGAGAATTCTGTACACAGTGCTAGCCATCAGCAACCGTGAGCTCATCGTCGATATTGCTTTGAAACTTTAAATTTACTTCCAGCAGCAGTAGTGACTACTGAAACTGGAATTAGCATGGATGGTGTTGTGAGTACAGATGCTCTTTGAGTTGATATAGCGGAAATTACACTCAATTCTTTATTTTAAACATTATTTACATACAATGTCTATCTCCGCTGTACGTTTTGTGAGACGACTAAGGTTACTGATACCAAGCGAAATTCCAGTGAAAAGATTCGAAGGAAAACGAATCGGGCATCGGATTTCGAATCGAACCGAATCCCAATTTAAGATTCGAAATCGAATCGAGTCTCTAAGCTTTGCAGGGCCCTACAAAGACTCCGCGCATGCATACATCAAACACATATGATAATTTGGAGGTCGTGACCTGGAATACCGCCTGGAAGGGACACTAGTATATCAGTCGTCATGTGAAATGGTGCTAAGAAAAGGATAATTTATGCGGTTATAATCAAAAGCAACTGTTTTTGTTGATATATGTTTGCTGATATGTGCTGGTAAGTGTGTCAGTTGGGGGGGCGCGGCGGCTCAGTTGGTAGAGGTGCAGGCTGCAAGCCGAGAGGTCCTCGGTTCGAATCCCACCTGCGGCAACCGCGTTGTGTCCTTGGGCAAGACACTTCACCCCCATTGCCCACGTGGGGGCACGGTGACGTTGTGTACTAAGGCGTACTGCACGTCAATGGTGCACCTGTCTTCAACCAATAGTAACCCTGCTTGTGTGGAGTTGGTATGTTGGGGAGCTGACAGTTGCTCGCCGTTGCTCGGTGGTTCTCTCCGGGTACTTCGGCTTCCTCTACCCGTAAAACTGTCACGGTCATGGTTAGCCATTGTGCAGAAATATGTGACTTTAAACACCAATAAATAAATAAATAAATAAATAAATAAATAAATAAATAAATAAATAAATAAATAAATAAGTGTGTCAGTTGTACAATCACCTGTAGCGTTGGTAATTAAGAAGGTGTTTTAATCTGAGATGTGAGTGTATCCTGAGAGGCTGGGGTAGGGCGGTGGGCAGGTATCGATTGCTTGGGGAAAAATGAATTCAGATAGCACATTTGTGTTGAGAAAATGATCAAATCTGAGTGTTGCCATAAGTGTCCCAATTTTCACACCACGATACATGGGAGTGTATTACTATTTATCATATGACTCGTCCGTTTTGTTCACTTTAAAACATTTGATATTTTGTTTTTATATAAATCAGTGATAAGTAAAGCCTTCCGTCAATTTCATTGGTCAATTTCAAAACTAGACAATTTGATTGGCTGAACAAAATACATCTGGGCCACATTTTCATAAGTTGCATAATTAGAGTTGGGAGCTTTCATTGGTCAGTTTCAAAACTGGACAATTTGTTTGGCTAAACAAAATACAGCTGGGTCACATTTGCATAATTTCGGTTGTCGGTAGGGAGAATTTACGTTATCTGTCCTATTTAGGATGAGTTGTTTTGTATTCATCTTTTTTTTACCTACAAGAAAACTCCATTCATTTTTTTTTATATTTTCACTTTTTGCTTCCAAAACATAGGTTATGACCCCTCATTGGAACGAGCTCGACGAAAACTGGACAATTTGATTGGCTGAACAAAAAACAACTGGGTCATATTTGCATAATTTCGGTAGGGAGAATTTACGTTATCTGTCCTATTTAGGGTGGGTTGTATTGTATTCATATTTTACCTACAAGAAAAACGCCATTCATTTTTTTTATATTTTCACTTTTTGCTTCCAAAACATGGGTTATGATGACCCCTCATTGGAACGAGCTCGACGAGCTTGTTCCAATGAGGGGTCATAACCTATGTTTTGGAAGCAAAAAATGAAAATTTTTAGTTATACGAGGATGTTTTTTCCAAATGCCGTCTGCAACTCGAGTTAGGTGATGGGTTAAAAAGTCATACTAGCTAATTTGTGCGTGTGTGTGTCATATGATAAATAGATTATGAAATGAGTGTTTTTCTCATATAATATTTATGAAACTCGTTCGAATTTTCCGTTTGGGCTCGCCAGAGGCTTGCCAAAACGGAAAATTCTTAGACTCGTTTCATAAATGTTATATGAAAAAAACACTCATTCCACATCCTCTATATATTAAATTACCTTTGGTGTGGTGTGTTCGCCAGGAAATAGCTCACACATCCTGTTTAAAAAGCATCAAAGACACAAGAAAGTTCCAGTTAATGAACGTTCGGCCAAAACCGGTGGTTCATTGTCAGAAAATTTCCATTCTCAAAGTAGATGAGTTTTTTTCTACATGAATGTAAGCAGCTAGCTTCACACCGTGTGTGTTTTAAAAACAGTTCACTCTAAGCCAGAGGCCGAGTAGGGTATCCTCAATTGGTACGAGGTAGGTGCCGCATAGAGACGGGTTCGGGGTAGTATGGGAGGTGTCTGTCTTTGCGGTATAAGAAAAACATTTGAAAATTTATTTCTGAAATAACGCCTTCTGGTGGATTCTGGCGTTGCAAAACGTCACGTTATGCTTACCGGGGAAAATGAATGCAACATGCTTTAATATTCACTGGTGCAGTGTTTTTGCAAGTTCCGTTAACTGGTGGTGGGCCTTTATTGATAATTATTGTATCTTCATAATCGGAGACCAGTAACACGATACAGATCTACGGCGTTTATTCCCAGATGGATAAATTAATGGGAATGGCTGTTACACTTTCCTTGGTTTTATGTCACTTGTTTATTTCATTATTTTTATGTATAGGTTTATTTCTCATCAGAATAGAACTATAACTGTGCAGTATTCTCACCAAAAAAGTTGTTTGGTGTTCCGGATAATGGAACGGAAAAAACCTCCCGACAGCACCCGTACTTACGTCACTGTCCCCATAATGTGTGCAGCAGCGACGGGCTTCTACCCCCTGGGTTCGAATTTGCTAGAGATCATCAAAGCTGGGGGTGGGAAGGGGCAAAAATATACTGATCAGGTTCTTGTTCTGGGAAGACGTATATTCCCTGAATGATTAGGGCTCCCTCTTTACAATAAAGAACTAACCAGCATACAACTTGTATTGGTGTTATTTCTTGTTTGAAAATTGTTGAGGGCTTTCTCCTAACCTATACTTTTTGGTGAATTTCATTTCACTCTCAACATGGATTTCGTAATAAACTGAATTTGTCACTGAATCTGTATATCTGAAACATTCCCTTGTCATTGTTTCATTTTGTTTAGGAGTACAAACAATTGTTCCCGTTATGTTGCAGTAAAATTCGATGCTAGTGTATTTAACCCTTTCCCCAAACGCAGACGATATCAAAATTTATTATTTTAAATATACTTTTATCAAAAAATTTCAACAAAACCATATCATGTGACCCCTCGTTGGAACGAGCTCGACGAGCTCGTTCCAACGAGGGGCCACATGATATGGTTTTGTTGACATTTTTTGAAAAATAATATTTTTTTCAACTGCTGAATTTGCAAATTACGCGGGCGGATGCGGGCGATTCGTTCTTAAGAGAACAATAATTTACGGGTAACAATACGCCATATATTACCAGAGGCATTACTCTGTGAATCAGGGTTTCGAGAGTTTGCTGGATAGCATCCCGCGCAACTCTCTGAAAACGAGATGTTGTTATTATCTGGTGATAAGCCCCCACCACGTCCCAATGCGATCTAGTATCTAATACCGAAATTGTCTGAACCGTATGTGACTGTGGTTTACTCAGATAATATAAAGTTGGTTCATTCACAAAGAGATCTATCCAGCAGAGAAAGAAATGAAAACGTGTATGTGCTATTTTCTTCTGCGTATTTCCGCTATGCTTGCACAGGCTACTAGACTCGCGCGGGTGTCATTATTCGGGAATGTCTGTGTGCATTGGTTTTGTAATATAATAAAACAGAGTTGCGTGGGGATGTTTTACTGTGTAGCGGCCGTGTTCTGCATACAAAAGTGAAAAAAATACCCACAAACACGAGATCTTCCCACAATTAGTCACGTGACATGGTATTCCGAACGCCATCAGTTCACTGTAACGACGGAAGAGGAATCAGATCCCTCTGTGCTTAGTGCAAATTTGATTTGATGTAGAATCTTTTGTTGATGAGGCAAGAGCAATTCTCTCTGAAATCGATGAAAATGTTTCATCAATTTTGCCCTCAATTTCACCGTTGGCCAAACTCAATTATTTTTCGTTAGCCGGTTTTCTTTTGAACTATCTACAGTGACATCATGAAATATTGTTTGTGAACATTAGTATAGAACAGAAAAAAATCACTGTTAGGTTAAATATTTCCAATGTTGCGTGTTCAAACTCGTTGTGAAAAGGGTAAGACAAAATTTCGTCGGGATTTTGATCAAGAAATAAATAGCATCTCGTCCCAGTTCATGAATAAATCAGTTCCTGTTTATTTTATTATGATCTGACAAGAACACCATCAGTTTTTCAGGACAGAATTTTAATAAACCTATGATGTTTCTTGTCACGTAAGGTTAAAAAAATATATAAAATTACTGTTTAATTTTTATCACATCTCGCCATTTTCGCCATGAACCGACAACGAAACCATTCAGGATACCAATATGGAATTTGGATACAAACCTCCTCGACAGCTAACAGTTGCTGATGTGCGAAATCTTTGTTTGATTTTATATCAGTCTGTCCCAATTCTCCGCGAACCGACAATGAAGTTATTCAGTATATCAGAAAAGGTTACACCATAGAAAGCAAGTGATATTGAATATACAATCGTGAGGGTGTGAGCCCGAGTGAACATGCCCGGACGATTGTATGTTCAATATCACGAGCTGATATGGTGTAAACTAATTGTCACAGAGTTGTCTTAAAGACAAACAGAAGACGCACAATCAGCAAGACAGACTCATTATCAAGGCTCGATTAAATTAACTTAATTTGACATTTCTTTCTCATTCTTTTCAATAATTTCTTTCTTTGAGTCGACAAAATCTTGCTCTAGTTATACGAGAAACGTCATTTTTATCGTACGTTTTATTTTATGTGTGAAACGTTGTATAATATCACCAGGCGAGAAAGTTCCAAATAGTGCGTGAATGGGTTCAGATACTTTTACCATTTGATCTCTGGTAGCATCTTCCATGTCAGTTCAATGAAAGCAAATGGAAGCTTCCATATTCATTATTCAGAGGTAGACACTAATTTGGGGCTGTACGTTGAAAATATTGATTAGCCTACCTCACACACGCACTTAGCACCCATCCTACTTAATGGATTTGTGACGTATCATGATCCTGGTTCGATAAAGGCTTGTCGGGGAGCAGCGTTAATGCAGATCACTGAAATGTTTTCACGGTGTTTTGTTTATGTCAGAGCTGGCACTGTACTAATGCTTTGCCTTTGTTCTCGAAAGATATCTTTCATCGCCCAGGTATTACAGAGTTTGGGGTGTTATTTGTTGAATACAGCATATGATTTTATCAACTCTTCGAAATATGTCACTTCTTTTAAATTAAGAAGTGACATTGTAACTATGTAACAAATATACAAAATTACATATGAAACTTCGAGGTTATTTTAGTAATTTGTTCAAATCAGAATTTTTCGGTTTTCACCACTACAACGGTTTGTGTTTCAATTCGGTGTCTTGATACTTTTGAGTGTTCGTAATATCGTGCTCTACCGGCTTGTGTTTATTGTATTTTTTGTTAGTATTAATCCAAGTTGAAAAGTGAGTGTTAAAGAAAGACTGGCAGAAAACTGTTAACATTTAACTTACTTCTACAAAATAATAGCGTCCGCGGTAGAAATTAACATTTGAAGCATTTACAGTTCATCATCTCATATCAACATCCACAGAGTTTTGGCTCTTTATGTTCCATACTACGTTTTCTTTTTCTTTGTCAACCGTTCAATATAATATGTCGCCAGACTGTCCACAGTTTTTCGGCCTGTTGTCATATTTATTCGACAGGCTGCTTCATTTATTCGGAATTTATATTTAATGAACATACTGCATTTCACCCCGTGAGATTCCTTCTGAAAAGAGCCATATGCTGTTGAGCGACACACTGCTGGAAAGGCTCTATCAAGGATTGTGTCACACAACATACTTTCAACAGCAACGATAAGTGCAGATTATTACATCCACCAACTGCTCGGGATCGTCGTAATATTTATATTTAATTAAAATACTGCAATTCACCCCATGAGACTCCTTTCTGAAGAGAGTCATATACTGTTGAGGATTCTGTCACACAACATACTTTCAACAGCAACGAAAAGTGCAGATCATTACAACAAGCAATTGCTTTGGATCGTCGTATTCGTCGCTTTAAGGAAACATGTTCAAATAAGAAGTCTCTGGAGTCATGTTTGATCTGGACGATCGAGTCTTGTTGATAGGCCCTGCGAATATTCGAGATTCGATTCGATGTAGATACCATACGTCTCCTTTGAGACCGATCCTGAATCAGTCTCAAGATTCGATTTTTTCGAGTCTCTCGTACTAACTTCAATTTGTTACATTTCTAACAAAAATTGGACAAAATTGACATTAGACAACTCATTCATGTCGGCTCAATTCATATTTAATTGAGTAACTCAGAGTGGTTAAT
Organism: Pictodentalium vernedei; assembly: GCA_031216915.1. Lineage (NCBI taxonomy): Eukaryota > Metazoa > Mollusca > Scaphopoda > Dentaliida > Dentaliidae > Pictodentalium > Pictodentalium vernedei. Next base: position 482,960,193 of record CM062294.1, read on the forward strand.
TGTAAGGTAAGTGGTGGATTTTGCTGAGAACATTATCCACAGTTTTAGTTTTTGAAGGCTTAACTTGTTACTATTCACGTTCCTAAGAACGTGAATAGTAACAAGTTAAGCCTTCAAAAACGGAAACTTTGGATACTAGTCCTAGCAGTTTCAGCGACGGTGCCACAGAGAATATTTATTTATTGGTGTTTAAGGTGTCAGTCAGACTTTCAAGGGTCATCACAGTGCAGTGTACCGTGACTTCCGTGTGGTACAATATGAAATAACTTGTCTTTTAAGATTCGATTCGATTCCTTATCGATATCAGAGACACGATTCGATTCGAGATTTGATTCGTAAAAAAATGTGTGATTTTCATACCCCTACTCGCTGATGAAATAGAATACCGCAGCCCAAATTGACTGACATTTGTTATATTGCATTTATTAACACTTCACCTAACCAATCGGTAGTATCTTAAAAAAACAACATAACATGCTACCACTCACTGAAACGAGCTCGCCCAACTTGTTCCAGTGAGGGGTTACATGATATGATTTTGGTGAAATTGTTTGAAAAATTTGAAAAAAAATTAAAATAACAAATTTTGCTATCGTGTGAGTTGGTCAAAGGGTTAAATGACAATGCATATTTAAAATTATAATTCATCAGTTAAATTTGATCTCGTTGTTCTTTCTGAACTCGTATTATTTTTTATTATTTATTCGTGCTTTACGCCACATCAGCAGCTAAGGCTATATCGTGGCGGTGAAAAGTGTGTACTTTAAAATAGATCATTATCCACCATGAAGAAATTAAAAACTGGTCGTTGAAATACTAAATATGAGGAATAAAACAAAGGAGTGGACACAGTAATGAGAACTTGAAACCAGTTGTTCAAAAATGTTGTGTAAATCAACCTGTGAAATAGATATGAATGGATGAGAATTTAAAAGAATAAAAACAATTTAAAATTTATTATTAATTTATTTATTGGTGTTTAAGATCACATACTTGTGCACAATGGCTAATCGTGACCGTGACAATTTTACGGGTGGAGGAAGCCGGAGTACCCGGAGAGAACCACCGAGCATCGTCGAGCAACTCAGCTCCTCAACATTCTAACTCTGTTCAAGCTCCGCTCAAGCAGGGTTACGGTGCTTGAAGACATGTGCCGCGTGACCATCATCGTCCAGTACGCCTTAGTATACGGCGTCATCGTGCCCCAATGTAGGCAACCGGGATAAAGTGTCTTGCCAGAGTTCACAACACGGGTCGTCCCTGATGGGGATCGAACTCGGACCTCTATCATAGAAGTCCAACAGTCTACCACTGGGCCACCTTAAAATTTATTAAAAAGGTTGATAACTTTCCAAAAAAGAGAATTTTGTGCGGGCTCGTATGATAAAATAAACCTCGTAGAGATCCAGCTGTAAAATACTGCCCTCTAACCTATTTAAATTCATTACAATGTAAAAGAATGTGCTCCACTGACAACACCTGCTGGCAAGGAACACACTCTGGTCGCATATTACCCTCTAACAAAAAGGAATGTGATAGTCTTGTATATATGACCAATACGACTTCTTATTATGCCAGCTAATGAAATTCGCTAATTACAGCCCCCGAATAGTGGGACGTTACTGAGCCGTATTGGGTCACCTGCAGCACGAGGTGACCTAATACGAAACTCGTATTAGGTCAGTACCGCCATTTTGTTTCGACGTGGAAATTCCTCACCTCGCGGTGCTTTTATATCCATATTGAAGAAATTGCAGTACAATCAAACGTTCCTCCGTGTCTGTATGTCTCATTTTCTTCCGTTTTATAATAAATTTATTGTGAAATTTATTTTCTAAATGTAAATTTAATTATTTGAAGTAAATAAAATACTACTGTATTCGATCTTAGAATAGCGGATAAAAAATTGTTTTATCCCAGCTCTATATTTCTGGTAAATACCATCACGTCGAGTGCCAAACGCTATTTTTTAAAAATAGCGACTGCACTATAATGAAATTGTAAAAAATGAATCACAGCTAAGAAGGAAAAGATGTGCGAGATACATTTATTTTGTTCGAATTCTATACAATCGGACGTTTCGGACATTTTCTGCACACTCAAGACAAAGTGACAGTACGAAGAAAAGCGTCTATCGCTGTTGTCTGTGTTGTCAAGGAAATTATACACAAACAGGGAGACAACTGTGCGCGTTTGTTACAACTTACATAGCGTTTTGCACCAGTTTTGAAAATGTGCCGGCGTTCAGATTTGATTGTTATTTTGTTTTCGCTGGCAAAATAAATACGTTACAGGACGTTCAGGTGGCGGATACGGTATCATATGAGGCTCGGCAAAAACAATATTGTTTTTGCCGAGCCTCATATGATACCGTATCCGCCACCTGAACGTCATGTAACTTATAATATGAGGCTCGGCAAAAACGTACCGCCTCGCCCAATATTGTTTTCACCTCGCCTCATATGATACCGTATCCGCCACCTGAACGTCCTGTAACTTATAGTGTTAAACCCGCATGGCCCTTTTTATAAAGGTTATTAGACGGGTAGTGATAAAAATTATTTGGTCGGAAGCGATGGAGCTTGTTATTTGTCTCTCCATCCCAATCCGTCTGCCACACAGATTTGATGTAATTAGTGATATGTGGTTTGACATCACTGAAAGCAATGCTAAAATAGGTGAGAGGCCTGTTTAAGGCTTGTTTTTCTGCACGGCCTGCTCTGGTGTTACCGGAGATACCTACATGTCCAGATAATCAGCAAAACACGATATCAAATTGATCAGACATGATAATATTCAACTTCGCCTGAAGTTCCAAAATGAGAGGGTTCTTCAACGTGGGGTTGAGTAAAGGGAGCAAAGAGGAAAGAGAGTTTCTGAACTTGTAATTTGATTACCCGAGAGTCCATCGATTCTGTGCCGTGTTGTAATTGCCGGAAGTGGGGCAATTAGAACATGTCTGTATCCACGCTTCGAGCGCGCAACAGTGCCGAACCGTTCAGCTCAAAGATTGTACACACACCGGCATTGTTTTCTATGGTAACGGTTGTTAGATAAATTTTGATCACCCACCTTCTTGATTCCGTTCCAGGTAATCTGTCCTCATAATTTTAGAGATTGGAATGTTCCTTCAAATATTTGTTACTTTCCGGGCTGATATTTTGTCTCATGATTTGTAGAATGTCACAAACACAACAGTAAACACTTTGAGCCGTATTTTGAAGTAAAACTTCGCACTGTTGGTCGATTACCGTAACTTGAAAATGCAGTGTCTCAGATTGCGGCATAGGCCTCGTTTATGGTGTATATCACGTTTTAGAAACACAATCGGTGAAAGATTCATTCAATTTGACCGCAAAAAACTGCGGGTTTGTGAACAACAAATGAAACAGATTTTCAATCTGAAAACTACTTCTTGTTTCTTCTGTCACTTAATTTCGTCACACCTCAAAATAAAACTGAATGATCTCCCTTCTCTCTTATGAATTCTTACGTCATCCAAGTCACGAATCGGACTCAGCATGTAAATTCGATCATGGAAAATAAACCGAGATTGAAAATGACATTTTTTTATTGTTTTTGTTCATAAAAACGGGTTGGAGAATTTTTTTACTTCTAACGATGACAGGAATTACAATGGAGAAAACCGTCTCTTGTTTCGTTAGACATCAGGGAATTTGACTATGGAAAACCATTTGTTAACTCGCCCCTTTCGGGGCTCGTTAACAAATATTTTCCATAGTGAAATTCCCAAATATCTAACTCAAAGAACAGGCGTTTATCTCCGAAATGGAATACGATACCAGTAATATAAACAAAACACCGTTTGTTAATGTTTCTGCCCATATTGGGAAACCACTACCCCCAGCCTCGCAATAAACCGACTTTTAGGGAACCATCTCTAAAGTACCCTAAATGTTGTGGGTCACTCGCCATCTATGCGTTTTGTGGCATGAGCTTGGTTCCATAGCTTTGTTTATAGCAACCATTGTAACAGCAGTCTTCTGAGAAAACATCAGTAGGCAGTGACTGATCCTGTTCGATCTGTTCATCTTATTATCGCCATTCCTAAATCTGTTTGATTAGTCTATCAACCGGTGTATTAAGGAGTCGTCCAAGCTAACTTTGGTCAAATGTCAGGAAATGTTCTCCAAACTCAAAAGAAAATGGCTAGAAAAAATAAACCCAGTACATTATATTCCAAAATGTTTTGAAAGACACACTCCATCATGTTACCTGGACCGGAAACTTATAATACATCCTAACATGTCTCAATCCGCCGTATCCTGATCGTAACGTTAAAGTCGTTAATCTCTTGCGTCACTAGACTATTTACAACCACAGCTTTGATAAACATAGTAAAATAAAAACACATTGTAGACCTCCTTTAAGGCATGCCCAAATCTGTAATGCTGTTGTTGCTCGAATCTTCCTCAACATTTTTTAGATTATACCGTTTTCTCTTATGTCTTGCATCTCTTGAAAGGCAATATGAAGCCTTTAGATGACCTGTACTGCCGCACCCTCACACTTCCTACTAGGAGATGACGGGAAGACAGCCATTAGGCTATGCTGTCTCCTGACAATATGAATGATTCTACAAATTCTTGCAATTTGTTACGGCCTTAGTTACACATTCACGATATTGTTCTTAAAAAGTATATATTCTTATTACTTTCCAAAGTGTGATTTACTGGGATTTCCGGGTTTGATTATAAACGATAACTTCACAAGTGAATTATGCAATCAACAATTGAGTCATGTATCCGTGTGCGCAAAGGAAGACGCTTTGTCGTGGACGTAATGGGGACTTCATTGTTTTTTGTTTTTTTAACCCCTTATCTAATATGAAAAGCAGACGACACTTGCGAAAAGCAAAAAAAATCTTGAATAGCTATTATTTTCATTTTTTGTCTCAAAAACATAGGTTATGACCCCCTTATTGGAACGAGCTCGGCGAGATCGTTCCAGTGAGGGCTCATAACCTATGTTTCAGAGACAAAAATTGAAAAAAATAATGAAAATTAATTTGCGATTTTTGAGAATAGCACTTGCCGTTACGTTAGGTAAATGGTTAAATAATATAATTATCGTTAATAATGAAAAGTAATAAACAGAGTAATCGCTTGACTGGACTGGTTGCGTGAAATAATTCATTCGAGGCGAGGGACTATGTTGTAAAGCACTCGTGCGCATACGCGTTTGTACAACGTCCCTCACCTCTTATGAATTATTTCACATAACAAGTCCAGTCAAGCGATTACTCTCTATTAATTCATCTGCATTTGTAACTACATTACATGTAACATGTGCAAACTGAAAATTGCTATGGGGCTGTTGACGTATTGTTGAGAGCACTGCCTGAAAGTCTGTTATGACATTAGAGACCAAGGATAAACAGAAACACTAATTCCAATCCAAGACATCTACAATTCCCAATTGCTGTCATTTTGTTTTGTTTTTGTTTTGATGAAGAAAGTTCAGCAGGGGTCAACTCCATACAGTTCAGTGCAACAGGTATGGTGGCACAAGTGACTCCATGAATGAAAAATGAAGACTGCGCAATGTGAACATTTTGTGATAATTATACATAATTATTCTGTTGAAGACGGTTTAATATTCTTGGCAAATTCACAAAAATGATTTCATTGATAAACTAAAGAGAAACACTATACTAATTTATTTATTTGGTATCATGTGGGTCATTTCTGGTGTTTAGTTATGACAACTGCCGCCATTTCAATACATAAATAAAGTGAACTATGGCAACAAAGACTGGAGCAAGCATCAATATTAACAGTCCCACATTAGAAAAAATGTTTTGGTTTAGAATATGTGATTGTACATTCTATGGTTTAATTTGTTTTGATACTATCGTCCTCCTGTAGTAAATCTCTCGGAAGGTGGACTTATCTGAGCCAGCCGATGTTATAGAGAGTAATTGCTTGACTGGACTGGTTATGTGAATTAAGTCATGAGAGTTGAGGGACGTTGTACAAACACGCGTGCGTGAATGCGCACGAGTGTTTTACAATATAGTCCCTCGCCTCGAATGAATTATTTCGCGTAACCAGTCCAGTCAAGCGATTACTCTGTTTATTACTTTTCACTATTAACGATAATTAAAATATTTAACCCTTTACCTAACGTAACGGCCAGCGCTATTCTCAAAAATCGCCGATTAATTTTCATTTTTTTTTTCATTTTTTGTCTCTAAAACATAGGTTATGACCCCTCATTGGAACGAGCTCGTTCCAATGAGGGGACATAACCTATGTTTTTGAGACAAAAAATAAAAATAATAGCTATTCAAGAATTCTTTTTGCGAGTGTCGTCTGCTTTTCATATTAGGTAAAGGGATAAAAAAAAACAAAAACAATGAAGTCCCCATTACATCCACGGCAAAGCGTCTTCGTTTGCGCGCACGGATCTATGACACAATTGTTGATTGCATAATTCACTTGTGAAGTTATCTTTTATAATCAAACCCGGAAATCCCAATAAATCACACTTTGGAAGGTAATAAACCACAATAATTAGCTTATGGAATCCAATTTGACAGACAATCAATGATAGGCATAAACAAAACCACGATTATTGCGGTTAATGATTTCATTTATCTGTACTTTCGTGAGCGTTCGGTAACTTGTTGGTTCTAACCACCAGGGAATGCTGATGTTGTGGATACAATGTTGCCTTGCTATTTTGGTGGTGCCGATTTCATATTACAAGTCTTAAACGATAAGATCGGTATAAAACAAATTGACATTAAATATAATTGCGTGGCAAAGACGTTACCATATTCCCAAATTTCACTGAAGATGGACAGCTAAAAGAGTTTTTTACTCTTATTTTAAAATCATTGTGTAGCAGACAAACATGGAATGGTAAAAGGAAGTCGTGATAACTATAGACCGGCCTTCAATCAAATGATATTTTCGTCCAAACACATTTATGATGATTACCATTAATGTTTGTGTGGATATATTTTTGTTTTGAAACCTATTTATCCAGTTCAATATTCTACGTATCGACAACAACCAAATTATAATTTTGCGAAACAGTGGCGTAGTGGTCCATTTCTAAAAAAGGCACTCCTGGATAAGAAAAGTGAAAAGATGCCATGCATTTTCGACTTCATCTCACATTAACCCTTTACCCAACGAATCGCCCGCATCCGCCCGCAAATTCAGCAGCTGAAAAAATATTATTTTTCGAAAAATGTCAACAAAACCATATCATGTGACCCCTCTTTGGAACGAGCTCGTCGAGCTCGTTCCAATGAAGGGTCACATGGTATGGTTTTGTTGACATTTTTAAAAAAAAATGATATTTAAAATAATAAATTTTGATAACATCTGCGTTGGGTAAAGGGTTAATGGCGTTGTCAATGCAACTTTCTCTCACCAATATTGATGGTGTGATTGCTGCTCTGTGACTCCAAAACTCGTGAATAGAAGATAAAGCACAAACCGCTACAACTTCAATATTTTCACGCATGAAAGGACATTCGATAACTTTGATGCAATCAACTGCAGTTTTGTGAAAGGTACTGATAAACAGTTCACGTATATGCTACTGAAACGAAACTCAGTTAAAAGATCTCTCAATGACATTACCTTTATTTCACATAATCTCATATAGTCTTACAGGCTTACGCAAAGATTATTTTATTTTAAAATGCCCAAAGCACATTCATCATGAACAAAGACGACGGTATGAAATGGAAACTAATAGATATGTGATTGCTGCTAAGCAGCCAAATCTCACCTCTGAAACATTTTCCTGCCTCCAACACTCTGCCAGTTGGCTGTTCGAGGGCAAGATTATTTTCGGCGATCTGAATTTGTCATTCAAAATTTGTTTAGTTGCAAAGTATTGAAAAGTGCCAACAGGTACCCTCCAGTGATTTGCAATAGAACAAATTAATATAAACAAACTATTATTTGTGTTTGACTGAATATGAAACATGAGCAAGGAAAATGTTGGCTCTTGCTCGGCTACCCTCATTTTTCTGAAAGCCCCGTAGTGCTTCTAGCACTCAACCAGTTAATGGTTATATTGTGCTTCAGGTTAGCTGTACTTCGGTACGCACATTGCCTTTCGAAGAATGATGTTGGGTGCCTCCTCACTGCTGTGCAGTAGCCAGGACACACCCGAACATCATCCTTAGAAAAGCAAGTTGTTTTTATCTGTGTTGGAATCGTGATGTTAATTGTTTCGATTAACTTTTGAACATTTATTTCTTGTTTTTCCTTATTAGAGTTGAATAGTGTCATTAATTTGTAATTGCGCCTACAGTTCACCTTGAAGCCCTGATAGTGGCTTCCATCGCTCTACCAGTTAACATTGTCGTTTAAGTTGCCTTTCAAAGAATGATGTTGGGTGCCTCCTGGCTGCTGCAGAGCAACCAGGAGGCACCCTTACATCATCTTTACAAGGGGAATTTTTATTTGTGCTTGAATCGTAATTTAAATTACTTCACGTTTTCCTTTCGAAAGGATATTTCCCGCTCTTTCCTGTTATTGCTGGTTAGTGTCATTAATTTGCAATTGCGCCTAGAGTTTCACTTTGAAACCCTAATAATGGTTTCCATTACCCAACCAGTTGATGATTGCATTATGGTTTAGGTTGGCTGTATGGCTGTATGCTTTAGGTTGGCTGTATGGCTGTATGCTTTAAGTTGGCAGTGCTTCAATGCACAAATTGCTTTTCAGAGAATGATAATGAGTGCCTCCTGGCTGCTGTACAGCAGCCAGGACACACCCGAACATCATCCTCAGAAAAGCAAGTTTTCATATGTGTTGGAATCGAAATGTTAATTTTTTTTTCGTTTTGCTTCTGAAACATTCATTTGTTGTTTTTCTCCTTTTGATGTTGAGTAGTGTCAGCAATTTGTTTTTGGGGCTATGGTTCACTTTGAAACCCTAATAGTGGCTTCCATCAGTCTACCAGTTAATGATTAGTGCTTTAAGATGGCCGTGTTTCGATACACACATTGCCTTTCAAAGAATGATGTTGTGTGTCTACTGACTGCTGTTCGGCAGCTAGGGTGCACCCAAACACCATCTTACAAGGCAATTTGTATTTGTGTTGGAATCGTAACTTAAATTAATCTTTATTTACCTTTTTGAAACATTCATTTCCCTTTCTTTCCTCTTACTTAGAGTCATTAATTTGTAATTGCGCTTAGAGTTCACTTTGAAGCCCTGATAGTGGTTTCCATCACCCAACCAGTCAACGATTACATCATACTTTAGGTTGACTGTGCTTCGATACACACATTGCCTTTCAATGAGTGATTTCGGGTCTCCCCCCCCCCTCCTGGCTGCTGAGCAGCAGCCAGGACACATCCGGAAACATTTATGAAAAGGCAATTAATTTTTATTCGTGTTGGAATCTTAATGTAATTTATCTTTCGTTTAGCTTTGCAAACATGCATTTCTCGTTGTTTCCTATCACATGTAGTGCTGATTTGTCTCATTTATCGATAATTGCGCTTATAGTTTGCTTTGAAACGCTGACAGTGGCTTTCAGTACTCTGCCAGTTAATGAGTACATTGTGCTTTAGATTGGTTGTGATTCGATGCACAAATTACAATTACCTTTCGGCGAATAATGAGTCGTCCCCTGAGTTCCAATGTGTTCTATGTGCCAGTAGGCACATAGAACACATTGGAACTCAGGGGACCGATAACTGCCCTTACCGTTCGCTTTGAAACGCTGACAATAGCTTTCAGTACTCTACGAGTTAATGAGTACATTATTCTTTAGATTGGCTGTGTTTCATGCACAAATTGCCTTTCGGAGAATGATGATGGGTGCCTACTGGTTGCCTTGCAACAGCCAGGACACACCCGAACATCATCCTCAGAAAGGCAAGGGTTTTTTCGTGTGTTGGAATTACAATGTTAAGTATTTTTTGTTTAGGTCTTGAAACATCCATTTTTCATTTTTTCCGATTAGTGCTGAGGTGTGATTAATTTATAATTGTACCTACACTTCTTTTTGAAGCCCTGATGGTGACTCCCATCATTCTGCCAGTCAATGATTAAATTTTGATTTAGGTTAGTTGTGCTTTTATATATACACTCCCTCTCAAAGAATGCTGACGGGTGCCCTCTGCTGCTGTGCAGGAGCCAAAAGCACACCCGAGCATTATCCTCAGAAAAGCAAGTTTTATTTGTGTTGGAATCGTAATGTAAATTATTTTTCGTTTAACTTCAGAAACATTCATGTTTTGGTTCTTCTGATTAGTGCTACGAAGGCTCATTAATTTGTAATTGCGACTACAGTGCTGTTTGAAGCCCTGATGGTGGCTTCCATCACTCTACCTGTTCATAATTACAATGTGCCTTAAAGTGGCTGGGCCTTGATACACACATTGCATTTCAAAGAATAATGTTGGGAATATCCTGGCTGCTGTGCAGCAGCCAGGACGCCCCCGAACATTCTCACTGCAAAGGCAGGTTTTTATTTGTGTTGGAACCGTAATGTAAATGGCTTTTCGTTCACCTTTTAGAACATTCATTTCTCATGCTTTCCTATCCATGTCGATTAGTGTTATTAATTTGTAATAGCGCCTAACACTCCATTAGCTAATGATTACATTATTTTTTAGGTTGGCTCTGCTCCAATACACACATTGCCTTTCCAAGGACTATGTTGGGTGTCTCCTGGCTGGCAGCCAGGTCATAACCGAGTATCGTCCTTAGAAAAGCAGGCTTTTACTTGTATTGGAATTGTAATATAAATCATTTTTCCTCTAGCCTTTGAAACATTCATTTCTCATTTTGTCCTATCAGTGCTGATAAGAGTCATTAATCTGTAATTGCACCTACATTTCACCGTGAAGCCCTGATGGTGGCTTCCATCACTAAGTAATGATTACATTATGCTCTTGGTTGGCTGCGCTTCGTTACACATATTCAGGGAATGACGTTGGGGTGCCCCCCCCCCCCCCGGCGACTGTGCGGCAACCAGGACACACCCGAACATCATCCCTAGAAGGGCAAGTTTTTTATTTGTGTTGAAATCGTAATGTTAATCATTTTTAGCCTAGCTTTTGAAATATTCATTTCTCATTTTTTCCTATAAGTGCTGATTTGTGTCATTAATTTATAATTGCGCCTAGAGTTTACTTTGACGTGGCTTTCAGCACTCTACCGGTTAATGATTACATTGTGATTTAGGTTAGATGTGCTTTGATATACAAATTGCCTTTCAAAGAATGATGTTGGGTACCTCTTGGCGGCAGTGCAGCAGCCAGGACACACCCGTACATCATCCTTACAAAAGCCAGTTGTATTTCTGGGGAATGGTAATGTAAATCATTTTCGTTTACCTTTTGAAACAGTTCTTGCTTTTAACTGTTAGTGCTGGTCAGTGTCATTAATTTATAATTGTATCTACAGTTCACTTTGTAGTCCCTTTTGTGGTTCCCATCACTCTACCAGTCAGTAATCACATCGTGGGTTAAAGTTGGCTGTGCTTCAATAACTTCACACGATGAACACCAAAGTTCACTTCACGCAAAGATATATTGTTCTGAGTAACGGGTAAACTCCTTAACTTTTTCAACAATGGTGACATCTAATCAAGTACAGAATGTTAAAAGACCCCGCCAATCTTTTCCATCGAAGCAAAGAAGAGAAGTTTATGTCGGTGTTCCAATATCAAAGCACGCAGCTTATTATATCGGTTCACGGATGTCGCAAACGGACAATCAATTGAGTCTCCTTTTTATATTATCACCAATCGAACCTTGAATTTTGTTAAACTTCACTTAGTAAGTAAATCGCAATGTTTGCGCACCGTGCATTTCCAATTTTATGTTCATTCTGCACAAGAATGCGTTCCCGTGTGATATAGCATAACACGACTGGCACCACCTATTAAGTACGTGCTAACTGACACCTTATTTCAATAATCTTCGGCTTAAGCAGGACTAAAAGTGTATAAGTAATAAATATTCAGTGGTTTGTATGGAAACACATATTACATGTTACCACTTTATTAACGGAGTTTAGTGGGACAGTAAAACTCAGTAATTCACGGCAGTAGTATAGCTCGTACGTTTAGGGCCATAGTTGCAGGACCCCGGAAGTGACGTCATGTCACGTGACGTAGTGGCGCCATGTTGTGTTGTCATGGTAACCCGCGTGAGCGGCCATCTTGTGACGTCTTCTCCATAGTGATACATGGTGTGAGTGCGCATGCGCAGCGCATGTTGTTAAGGTGATACGTGTTTCCGTCGTCCATTTTGTATATTGGAGACCGCCATCTTGGTTTCTATGGTAGCACGTGGTTGCTATGTGACCTAAAGTCTTTCAGAATTCTCTGCTTCTATCTATATATGCAACAGTTTACGTCTATCTGCCCATGTTCCTTTGTTCTGGAGTATACTCCAGTAGCGTAGAAGAGCCTATTAGTTGGAACAGCTTTACTTATTATTACTATATTTAGCTTTTCTGGTCTATTCTTGTTAGTTCTGACCCTATTCCGTGTACTCTTGTAGTTTCCTTTATCTAGATCATTTATAACCAATCAGATTGCTTGATTTCCCATAATCTGTATACAGAGTTATCTCCATTCTGTATAATAAAAGACTATATCCAATGGCCATATCCCATGGAATCCCATTTTTGCAAAACACCTGTGGCTATGGAATCCCTTTTTTGTCGTATGAGGCCATGAGGGCTATGTAAAAGCCCTCAATGAGTCCTCATTTATTATCCCTCATACCCTCATTGAATTTTGAGGTTATGAGGACCTTGAAAATTCCCTCAATGAGGTATAATTTACTACGACTCTTAGCCTCATTTCAGTATTTAACAGGTATATCCTATGGAATCCCATTTTGGGAAACGCCTGTGACTGCGGAATCCCTTTTTTGTCGTATGAGGCCATGAGGGCTATGTAAAAGCCCTTAATGAGTCCTCATTTATTATCCCTCATAGCCTCATTGAATTTTGAGGTTATGAGGACCATTAAAAATCCCTCAATGAGGCATAATTTACTACGACTCTTAGCCTCATCTCGGTATTTGAGGATACCCGTGACCTGGTATTGTATTAGTCGAGGATATCTATCGAGGATACCTTTTGGAGAATCCTTTTTTTTGTCGTTTGAGGCCATGAGGGCTATGTAAAAGCCCTCAATGAGTCCTCATTTATTATCCCTCATAGCCTCATTGAATTTTGAGGTTATGAGGACCATTAAAAATCCCTCAATGAGGCATAATTTACTACGACTCTTAGCCTCATCTCGGTATTCGAGAATACCTGACATTATATTATTTGAGGATACTTGTTGGACTTTACATCCGGGTACTTCATGCTACATCCAGGTACTTCTGTTGGGAAAGGTATAAAAGGGTGTTGTTCATTTGTGTCCTGACCGTCGTCGAGAGAAGACATGTTACCAATTCGTTGCAGATACTGTTATTTTCAAGATCGGATATTGCCAGAAGACACCAGAAGAACCATCATCGGCTCCACTGCAGATATTGTACTAAGTTGTTTACCAGATCATCCAGTGCTCGTAGGCATGAAGAACATAACTGTCCAAGAAGAACAGAAGACGAGAGAGATAAATAAATAAATAAATGACCAGAATAAAGCACCTTTAAAATTTTTACGGGATGCTGACAATGTGGAAATCGATGCCGTTCTACGTGCTGCTGATGAAGATTTGATTACCTGTTTATGTAAATGTGCTACCAACATTCTCGAAGATAAGATACCACTGAATTTAGCTGAATTTGATGTCCTGCGAAAATACGAACATGTATTGAAGCTGCTAACAGATGATGGAATTTCTCCAGATATAAAAAGGTGTATACTACGAAAGAGTTGCTTTTTCTCGGCGCTTATCAACCCAGTCCTAGCTCTGAATAAAAGTATAAAAGGAGTGTTGGTGTGAAAATAAATTCATTTGCTCTACGACCACGAAAGAGTAAAGTCATGAAAGTCCATTGATGCAGATATTGCGAAAAGGCCTTTTCCAGATCAGACAACATGCACAGACACGAGAATGCTTACTGTTCTATGAGGAAAGCGGAAAAATCGAGCAACACTACAAGACTAGAAAGAAATTTAGACACACTACGAATCCTCTCTGATGCGAATCGATATGAAACCAAGACTATGCTCAAGATGGCCAGTGATGATTTGATATAATGCATATGTGATTGTGCCTCAAACATCTTAACGGGCGCAGTACCTATAACCAAATCTGAGAGAGCTAAGCTGATTCCACACAAGTACGAAATAAGGAGAATTGCCTCACCAAAGACAGAACTATCTTATCGGAAAAGAAGACGGCTCATACAGAAAGGAGGATTTTTAGGAAAGTTAATCAAACCCGTCATCAATGCTCTGTCCCATATCCTATAAAAGGGTCGTGCTCATAAGAAATTTGTTATTTGTAATCTGACCTTCGCAGAGAGCGGACGCAATGCAATCTAGTTGTGCACCAAAACATTGGTCAAGAGATTCGGACTCGGATGAATCGTCGGAACTATCAGAAGATATGGAATATGAAGAAGAAGAAGAGGAAGAAGACGTTTCTATGATGGGAGGTATCGTTCAAAGTGCCTTTGACAAATACCAAAACGATTTTGACAACCTCATGAACAAATATATCGAAGATGGAATAGACAGTGAAGATGCAGTTGAAACAACATATAGAGCACTTCAAAAGAATGTCAAAGAAGCCATTATTGAGAAATGCATTCATACCCTTGTGTACATTCGAAATTTTTGCAACGACGCAATTCACAAGAAAATTCAAGAAACTGCCAAGCGTCTTCGTGAAGAAGAGGATTTTGGCTTTGAAGAATCCCAGAAATATGCCTTGGAAAAGCGAAGATTTCTGTTCGACAACCTTATGACAAACTACTCATTCCGAGTAGATGAAGAAGAAGAAGACGATTAGAAAAAAAGTATAAAAGGAGTGTTGGTATAAAAATAAATTCATTTCCGTTTTGAACGTCGAAGAGTGAAGGTGTCTGTGTCAACAACAGTGCTCAGATTCAAAGATGACTTACATATACAGATCTTCAAGAATGATGCTGGATTAAAGCTGACTTCCCAGGAACTGACCCAAGTGAATCTTGTGGTAAATGCAGCCAGGAGAAAAAATCTAGACATGGATGCTGGTGGAAAGAAACAAAGATGTGTGGATACTGGCCGATCAGTAAGCAAAATAATAAAGACAGAAGAATTGACTGATGCTTCCAATACAAACAAGAACGAAGTTACCATTATGAACAAAGTTTCTACAGAAACAAAGAAAGATGTTTTCATTAAGAACGAAGTTTTTACTGAAGACAAAAAAAAGATGCCAGCTCCTATAAAGAAAGAAGTTTCCACTAAGAACGAAGTTTCTACTGAAGTCAAGAAAAAGATGCCAGCTCCCATAAAGAATGAGCTTACCACTATTAGTGAAGTTACTACTGACGCTAAGAAGGATGTTTCCACTCAAACCACAAATGAAGTTACTACTAAGAAGACTGAAGTTACTACTAAGAAACAGCTAGAGAAAGAGGAACCCAAAGATGCCAGACAGGAAATTAAAGCAACCAAGAAAGCCATGTTATCAAATGAGAGAATGTGTTTTATCAAGAACCTAGCCATGCAATGGGAAGAAGCTCCAACCCACAAGAAGATGAAATGGTTAGCCCATGCAAGAAGAACTACAAAGAGAAATGCCTTGACACATTGAATTGTATACTTGAATAAAAATAAAATGTTATATATATTGTTATCAGCTACCCAATAGAAGTACCCGATGTAGCATGAAGTACCCGGATGTAAAGTCTAACAAGTATCCTCAAATAATATAATGTCAGGTATTCTCGAATACCGAGATGAGGCTAAGAGCCGTAGTAAATTATGCCTCATTGAGGGATTTTTAATGGTCCTCATAACCTCAAAATTCAATGAGACTATGAGGGATAATAAATGAGGACTCATTGAGGGCTTTTATATAGCCCCCATGGCCTCATACGACAAAAAAAGGATTCCCCAAAAGGTATCCTCGATAGGTATCATCCAATAATACAATACCAGGCCATGGGTATCCTCAAATAACGAGATGAGGCTAAGAGTCGTAGTAAATTATGCCTCATTGAGGGATTTTTCAAGGTCCTCATAACCTCAAAATTCAATGAGGGTATGAGGGATAATAAATGAGGCCTCATTGAGGGCTTTTACATAGCCCTCATGGCCTCATACGACAAAAAAAAAGGATTCCATGGCCACAGGTGTTTTGCAAAAAATGGGATTCCATGGGATATGGCCATTGGATATAGTCTTTTATTATACAGAAGGGAGATAACTCTGCATACAGATTATGGGAAATCAAGCAATCTGATTGGTTATAAATGATCTAGATAAAGGAAACTACAAGAGTACACGGAATAGGGTCAGAACTAACAAGGATAGACCAGAAAAACTAAAAATAGTAATAATAAGTAAAGCTGTTCCAGTTGATAGGCTCTTCTACGCTACTGGAGTATACTCCAGAACAAAGGAACATGGGCAGATAGACGTAAACTGTTGCATATATAGATAGAAGCAGAGAATTCTGAAAGAATTCGAAATAGTAAAAGTTGGGATAGATTTGGGTGATTTGGAGGGATTGTCGGGTTGTTTGTGGTAATTAGATTTACTCTTCTACAATCGAACACACCCTCCGAACATACCCCGTCTTATTGTAAGACTTTAGGTCACATAGCAACCACGTGCTACCATAGAAACCAGGATGGCGGCCTCCAGTATACAAAATGGACGACGGAAGAACGTATCACCTTAACAACACGCGCTGCGCATACGCACTCACACCACGTATCACTATGGAGATGACGTCACAAGATGGCCGCTCACGCGGGTTACCATGACAACACAACATGGCGCCACTACGTCACGTAACATGGCGTCACTTCCGGGGTCCTGCACCGGTGTCCTGCAACTATGGCCCCAAAACGTACGAGACATACTACTCACGGCGTCATGCAACCGAAACAGCCAGTCGTCCGCTTCCGGTCGTGGTAATAATAGTAATAACATGATTTTGGGTCCCGGTTTATTAACGGCCCTTGAGGACTGAATAACAGCACTCTGGCTAATTAACTGCCCTCAACCTCGTCTCGGGCCGGTAATAAACACTCGGACTGTTATGCATTCCTCTCGGGCCGTTAATAAACCGTAAGACCTTCAAACACATGTGGTTGTTATATTATCACTCCAATTGAGTATTGAACATCCTTGTTCAGCTATAGTTCCCCGATCGTATTTTTGCTGCGCATAAAAAAATGTCATCAATCAAAAAAAGACAGATTGTTCAATAAGAACTGGCATATTGGTTCACATTTGTCTCTGTAAATTTACACCACAAACATATAAATAGTTAATTATAATTTTAGATCACTATTACATTAAATCAACATGGACATTTTACACTGATGCAAATTTGAATAATGTATTTAAACCGAATTTTTATAAACAGACTGTCTCCAGGGGCGCCTAGTTTTCGATGCAAAATTATCTCCGAATGCCAGTCTTCGAGTTGGATATTTCTCACTCTGTTAATTAGTACTGTCAGTTTCTGAGCGTATTCCTTCCCTAACAACCACAGTTCAACTATTCTGGATGACAAGAGATGCTTTCCTGCATTAGAATAAGCATTTCGGCTCTTGATCATTTTAAATACGTTGCAATATGTATGCTCAACGACATTGAACAATGTAAAAAGGAGGCTAGCTAAATTATTATCTCCAGTGAATGTTCTTCTTACTCAAAGTAATGAACGAACTGAGAGGGCTAAAATACGAAATTCTCTGATAGAAATAAGCATATCCATAGATTACAAAATATATTACCGGGTACATTAATTAAATTTTCGAAGATTATTCCTCAAAGCTAAACATTCTTCGAGAAAATACCACTTGTATTGTTACTAAACAACATAAATAGAGGATATGGAATGAGTGTTTTTCTCATATAATATTTATGAAACGAGTCTAAGAATTTTCCGTTTTGGCGAGCCTCTGGCGAGCCCAAACAGAAAATTCGGACGAGTTTCATCAATATTATATGAGAAAAGCACTCATTTCATATTCTATTTATCATATGACACACACACACGCACAAATTAGCCACTTAGTATGACTTTTTAATCGATCACCTAACTTGAGTTGCAGACGGTCCTTGGAAAAAAACATCCTCGTGTAACTAAAATTTTTAATTTTTTGCTTCGAAAACATAGGTTAGGACCCCTCATTGGAACGAGCTCGTCGAGCTCGTTCCAATGAGGGGTCATAACCTATGTTTTCGAAGCAAAAAGTGAAAATATAAAAAAAAAATGAATGGCATTTTTCTTGTAGGTAAAAGATTAATACAATATAACCCACCCCAAATAGGACAGATAACGTAAATTCTCCCAACTGAAATTATGCAAATGTCACCCAGTTGTATTTTGTTTAGCCAATCAAATTGTCCAGTTTTGAAATTGACCAATGAAAGCTCCCAACTCTAATTATGCAAATTATGAAAATGTGCCCCAGTTTTATTTTGTTCAGCCAATCAAATTGTCTAGTTTTGAAATTGACCAATAAAATTGACGGAAGGCTTTATTTTTCACTGACTAATATGACAACAACATATCAAATGTTTTAAAGTGAACAAAACGGACGAGTCATATGATAAAACATAGTATGAGAAAAGTCACAACAAAAATTAAGTATTTAAAAATAAATAACAAAAAGTACATTGTTCTTACTAGATTATGTCTCCAATTTTTAATACAGGGTATTTTTTTCTCCCGATCAAAGAAATTATTCACTCCGACCAGCAAAGTGGTCTTACGTGAAGCATTTGATATGAATACTTCAATTATAAACCAAAGAATCCTTTCTTGCATAAGTAGTAGGAGAGCGATGAACCATGCCCAATTCAGATGGACACCGCAAAGGACCACGGAAGTGATACCATGTCACGTGACTTAGTTACGTCATGTTAGTTGTCATGGTAGCCGGCGTGAGCGGCCATCTTGTGACGTCATCCCAATATTGATACGTGGTGTTAGAGCGCATGCGCAGTGGGTTTTGTTATGGGGATACATGTTTCCGTCGGCCATTTTGTATACTGGAGGCTGCCATCTTGATTCCTATGGTAGCACGTGGCTGCTATGAGCCTGAAAGGCTTACAGCAGAACAGGGGTATGTTCAGAGTGTATGTTCCTTTGTACAAGACTAGTTTCCCGATTCGGAGAATTACCACAAAGAACCCGCCAATGCCTCCAAATCACCAAAAACTGCCGGAACGCACTTGGTGAAGCCCCATTTTTGGTTTTTAAGAGCAGCACGTAGTTCTATCGGACGCATTCTTTTGTATAAGGATAGTTTTACATCATAGAATTACCACAAACAACCCGACAATCCCTCCAAACCACCAAAATCCAACCAAAACTACCGAAACCGACTTGGCAAAGCCCCATTTTGGGTTTTTGAAAGGAGCACGTAGTGCTATCAGACGCATTCTTTTGAAAGAGAGTAGTTTTACTTTGTAGAATTATCACAAACAACCCGACAATCCCTCCAAGCCATCAAAATCTACCCAAAACTACCGAAACGGACTTGGTAAAGACCATTTTTGGGTTTTTAAGAGCATCACGTTGTGTTATCGGACGCATTCTTTTGTATAAGGATAGTTTTACATCTTAGAATTACCACAAACAACGCGACAATCCCCCCAAACCACCAAAATCTACCCAAAACTACCGAAACCGACTTGGTAAAGACCCATTTTGGGTTTTTAAGAGGAGCTCGTGGAGCTATCAGATGCATTCTTTTGTATAAGAGTAGTTTTACTTCGTAGAATTACCACAAACAACGTGACAATCCCTCCAAACCACCAAAATCCACTCAAAACTATCGAAACCGACTTGGTAAAGACCCATTTTGGGTTTTTAAGCGGAGCTCGTAGAGCTATCAGATGCATTCTTTTGTATAAGAGTAGTTTTACTTCGTAGAATTACCACAAACAACGCGACAATCCCTCCAAACCACCAAAATCCACCCAAAACTACCGAAACCGACTTGGTAAAGACCCATTTTGGGTTTTTAAGAGGAGCTCGTAGAGCTATCAGATGCATTCTTTTGTATAAGAGTAGTTTTTCTTCGTAGAATTACCACAAACAACCCGACAATCCCTCCAAGCCATCAAAATCAGCACAAAACTACCGAAACGGACTTGGTAAAGACCCATTTTTGGTTTTTAAGAGTATCACGCAGTGTTCTCGGACGCATTCTTTCGTATAAGAGTAGTTTTACATCGCAGAATTACCACAAACAACCCTACAATCCCTCCAAACCACCAAAATCCTCCCAAAACTACAGAAACGGACTTGGTAAAGACCCGGGTTTTCAAGAGTAGCACGTAGTGCTATCGGACGCATTCTTTTGTATAAGAGTAGTTTTATATCGTAGAATTATCACAAACAACCCTACACTCCTTCCAAACCATCACAATTCACCCAAAACTACCGAAACGGACTTGGCAAAGACCCATTTTGGGTTTTTAAGAGTATCACATGGTGCTATCGAACGCACTCCTTTGTATAAGAGTAGCTTTACATTTATAATTACGACACACAACCCGACAATCCCTCCAAACCACCAAAATTCACCCCAAACTACCGAAACGGACTTGGTAAATCCCATTTTGGGTTTTTAAGACGAGCAGTAATGCTATCGGACGTATATGTTTGCACAAGAGTAGTTTCCAGATTCAAAGAATTACCATAAGCAACCCTATAATCCCTCGAACTTCACCAAAACGGACTTGGCGAAGCCCCAGAATGGGCTTTTGCCCCAATATCAGTAGCGTTCATTTGTATAATAGTAGCACGTAGTGCTATAAGGCGCGTTCGATTGAATCGGATTATACTCTAGTAGAGGAGAAGAGCCTGTCCTTTGGAACAGTTGTGTTACTTTATTTGGCTTTTCTGACCTGTTTTGGCTAGTTCTAACCCTATGTCAAGTAATTCGGTTCTCGTTTCGTTTATCCAGATCATCCAACCAGTTCACTTCATTGCAGATAACTAACCAATCAGATTGCTTTATTTTCCATAATCTGTACCTAACTTAAACATACAGAGTTACCCACCTTCTGTACAACGAAGTCCTTAATGATTATCAAACCCAAAAGACAATCGAGCATTTACTGAAGTGTCATTTCTCGAACGACTTGAATCCCATCGAGCAAATGAGCTATAAAGCAATTGCTTGTTCGAGTGACTCATCTTATGACTCATAGCCTTTTTTCGGTATTTAAGGATTCCAACACCATGGCTCCTACACAGCTCCTATTTGTTGGCTGTTATCTCCTGTATGGCTCCTAGCTCCTATACAGGTAGTCTTACCACTGCTTCCATCTTGTCTCCTACTCTCTGTCCTATGATTAGCCTCTATTGTAGTCACCCAATCTATAGTCCATTTCCAGCCTTGTACCATTACTACCCTTTACTATTAGCTACTATTATTCTGTCATGTGTCCTAAACATTACTAACTTGTGGTACTACTATAGCTCGTACTACACTAATACCACTAAGGGTTCCAATTTATATCACTGCCAATCCACTACTGATTGTTCGAACAATCTTTTTTATACCTATTTCAAGTTCCCCTAATAAGCTATCGTGCAATAACTGAAAAGTCATTGCTCGTATAATCCGAATCTCATTGAGCAGATAAGTCATCCTGTAATTTCTCGAACAAGTGACTCCGCTTACGACTCTTATGCTCATCTCGGTATTGGATGATACTTATGACCAGGCTTCAAGCTCCTATATGCCTTCTAGACCATCCACCATCTTCAAAGCTCCAAGGCCACTACTTGACTATGGTTTATTTGTACTATCATTAACCTTTACAACAATCACCCAATACAAAAGTTTTCTACCACTCTTGCAGTATTGTAGGATTTCAACTAACTTGTATCATTACTGCGGGCTTGCTAACTATCTCCGATTGCCCGAATGACTCGAATCCCATCGTGCAAATGAGCCATCGAGCAACTGCCCGAAAGAGTGACTCCACATACGACTCTTTGGCTCATTTAAAAAGGGATTTTTTAGCAACAAACATATCTTAAAAGGGGATTTCGTAATTGGGGTTCTTATCCCATTCCGTGAAATGGGATTTCGTGATTTGACATGAACATTCGATGGTATGAAAATGGTTGATATCACCCAATTAAACGACTATTGCAAGAACATAAACTTGAACTGAGCATACTTTAGTAAAATCAGAAAATACAGAACTACAAAGGCACAGAACGAAGTGAACGAAGATCCAACACAACAGAGATCGAAGTGAACAGAACACAAACAACATCAAAGAGAAGTTACCCCAATGAAGTTGGCGAAGTGTCGAAGATCCAACGCAACCAAGATCGAATTGAACATAACAAACATAACGAAGTTTGACTTAATCTTAACTGTAACGCCCCATAAATTCAGTAAAGTTTTGACCGGATGACCCCTAAATATAACCCAGTGTTTACCCCTTTGAACTATTTTGACATGATCGAACTTTATATAACGGACTTTGACTGCAACACCCTTGAACTCAACTGTTTAATTGAATGAACCCAACTAAATTTTGACCTGATTCAACGAAGGTGAACTCAATGAAGTTCTGAACTACAACCATTTGAACTAAACTTTTGAATGCAATTTTTCGAATAGGGAAGGGAAAAACCCTCGAGGGTTTATATCAAATCACGGATTCCCATAAGAACCCTAACTACGGAATCCCCTTTTAAGGTATGTCTGTTGCAACGGAATCCCCCTTTTTTTAAGTGAGTCGAAGAGTCGTATGTTGAGTGCTACTATTATACAAAGGAACGCGACTGATATTGGGGAAAAAGCACATTCTGGGGCTTCGCCAAGTCCGGTTTGGTGCATTTGGAGGGATTATCGGGTTGTTTGTGGTAATTCTACGAATCGGGAAACTACTCTTATAAAAAGTATGCGTCCGATAGCACTACGTGCTACTCTTAAAACGCAAAATGAGATTTATCAAGTCCGTTTCGGTAGTTTTGGGTAGATGTTGGTGGTTTGGGGGGATTGTCGGGTTGTTTGTGGTAATTCTACGAATCGGGAAACTACTCGTGTACAAAGCAACATACCCCTGTTCTGTTGTAAGCCTTTCAGGCTCCTAGCAACCACGGGCTGCATTGACAACGAAGCATGACGTAACTTAGTTACGTGACATGACTTCACTTCTGTGGCCCATTGCGGGGGTCCATCTGAATTGACACGGTTCATCGCTCTCCTACATGTACTACTTGCAAACATCAAACAGATATGATAATTTGGAGGTCTAGACCTAGAATACCACCTGGAAGGAACACCAATATATCAGTCGTCAACTGAAATGTGCTGAAGAAAGACAGGCAGAAAATTGTCAACATTTCACTTACTTCAACAAATAGGCCCACGGTAGAAATTAACATTTGATACACTTATAATTCATCCTCCCATATCAACATCCACATGCCTTTGTCTCTTTCTGTTCCATGCCACGTTTTGTTTTTCTGTGTCAACCGTTCAATGTATTATGTCGTAAGTTTGTCCACAGTTTTTCAGCCTATTGTGTCATATTTATTCGGCAATCTACTTCATCATTTCAGAATTTATATTCAATTAAAATACTGCATTTCATCCCGTGAGATTCCTTTCTGAAGACAGAAATATGCTGTTGAGCGATACTCTGCTGGATAGACCCTGTCAAGGATTCTTTCGCATCACATACTTTCAACAGCAATGACAAGTGCAGATATTACAACAGGCAACTGCTCCTGATCGTCGTAATATTTATATTTAATTAAAATACTGCATTTCACCCCGTGAGATTCCTTCTGAGGAGAGCCATATGCTGTTGAGCGACATGCTGCTAGAGAGGCCCTGTCAAAGATTGTGTCACGCAACATACTTTCAACAACAAACGACAAGTTCAGATTATTACAAGAGGCAACTCCTCTGGATCGTTGTATTCGTCGATTTAAGGAAACATGCTCAAATAAGACGTCTCTGGCGCCATGTCTGATCTGGACGATCGGGTATCACTGATAGGGTCCTACGGATATTCGAGATTCCATTCGATACCATACGTCTGCTTCGAGATCGATCCCGAATCAGTCTCAAGATTCGATTTTTTTCGAATCTCTCGTACTAACGTTACATTTCCAACAAAATTTGGATAAAATTGACATTAGACAATTCATTCATGTAGGCTCAATTCATATTTAATTGAGTAATTGACAATGGTTAATTGTTAGGTAAGTAGTGAATTTTGCTCAGAACATTATCCACAGTTTCAGTTTTTGAAGGCTTTACTTGTTACTATTCGCGTTCTAAAGAACGCGAATAGTAACAGTCAAGCCTTCAAAAACTAAAACTATGGATAATAGGCCCAGCTGTTTCAGCGGCGATGCTGCAGAGAATATTTATTTATTGGTGTTTAACGTGTCAGTCAGTCTTGCAAGTACCGTAACTTCCGTTTGGTGCCATATGAAATAACTTGCCGTTTAAGATTCGATTCGATATCGATATCAGAGACATGATTTGATTCGAGATTCGGTTTATTAAGCCTTTACCTAATGAATCGGCCGTATCCTCTAGAAAAACCATATCATGTTACCACTCACTGAAACGATCTCGTCCAACTCGTTCCAATCGGGGGTTACATGATATTATTTTGGTGAAATTGTTTGAAACAATTTGAAAAAAAAAATTGATGTCGTGTGCATTGAGTAAAGGATTAAATAACAATGCATATTTAAAAATGTAATTCATCAGTTACATTTGATCTCGTTACTCTTTCTGAACTCGTAATTAGATTGAGTGAGAGAGCCCATAGATTCTGTGCTTTACCGTGCTCTAATTCCCGGAAGTTGGGAAAACAGAACATGTCTGAATCCACGCTACGCGCGGGCAACAGCGCTACACCGTTCCGATCAATTATTGAACACGCCCTATGATAGCAGTTGTTAGATAAATATTGATCACCCACCTTCTTGATTCTGTTCCATGTATTCTGACCTCATAATTGTAGAGATTGGAATGTTACTTCCAAATATACACCTGTAACTTAATTAAGCACCACCCGAAATGTTTCATGACAGTGAAGTTGCTGTTACTGATTGTTATATTTTAATGATTGTTATGTCTTGCAGTACATTTCATTTTGTGAAACAAGATGATTCTAGTTGATAGCGTACCCCAAACACATCCCCTCGTCCACGTGAAGCATACTTGCCACGAATGTCACAAAAAACGCTATCATCCACATGCAATATCTGGGTATAAAACAAGAAAATTTGTCACTTCTTTTATCAATAACGGTGGCTCAGTGGTAGACTGTTGGACTTCTATGTTAGAGGTCCCGAGTTCGATCCCCGTCCGGGACGACCTGCGTTGTGTCCTTGGGCAAGGCACTTTCTCCCGGTTCCCTACACGGGACACGATGACGCCGTGTACTAAGGCGCACTGTGCATCGTTGGTGTACATGTCTTCAACCGCTGTAACCCTGCTTGAGCGGAGCTTGAACAGAGTTAGAATGTTGAGGAGCTGACATTTGCTCGTCGATGCTAGGTGGTTCTCTCCGGGCACTCCGGCTTCCTCCACCCGTAAAACTATCACGGTCACGATTAGCCATTGTACATAAGTATGTGACTTTAAACACCAATAAATGAATAAATAAATAAATAATTTATCAATAAATGTTGACATGGCAAATAGGACTCTGTCAGGGGCACTAAGATGGCAAACCGTTGGCATGCATCCAACAGACATGTCATTCAAAGCTACTGGAAGGCAACTTGGCTATAGTCATTCTGTCATCAGCAGATTTGTTGGAAAACACCAACGATGTTAAGGACCGGCCGGGGTCTGGACAACCCCAAAAGACCTCTCGTCGGGTAGACGGAAGTCTGCTACACGTCGTTAGGCATGAATTCGTTGCTTCAAGCTCCACAACAGGCGTTTATGCAACAGAACTGTTCGAAACCGTCTCAAAGCTCTGGGTATGAGGCCCAGAAGGTTCATCAAGCGTCCAGCTCTATCCGATCAGCATCAAAGACGACGTTTGGTGTGGTGTTTGTAACGACACCATTGGAATTTCAAACGTGGAGGACAGTCCCTTGGTCAGACGAGAGTAGGTTCCTGCTTCATGTCACAAATGGGCGCATGAGAGTGTGGAGGCACAGAAATACTGCGTGCCCAGGAACATCGGACCTACTGTTACTTATGGTGGACGATTAGTAATGATGTGGGTATGCCTCTCTTATGATTGTAAACTTGATATGGTGACTGAACGTGAGAATCTCAATGGTCATCAGTACAACCGCGACATTCTCAATCCGGTTGTCGTGTCCCATTTTGACAACCACCCATTGGCTACTTGCCCTGTATTCATGGTCGACAATGCAAGGCCACATCGTCCCCATGCTGTGAGAGCATTCCCTCGGAGCAACGCTATTACAACACTACCCTGGCCTGCAATGGACCCCTATTTGAATCCCTTAGAACACATCTGGAACTTTCTTGGACGTCGTGAGCAAGCAAGGGACCCGCCTGCATAGAATTTGGCCGATTTGAAAGCTGCATTGCATGAGGGAGGAGTGGCAGCAGTTACCTATGGACCATATCAGAATGCTCACTGCTAGCATTAGGCGGAGGGTTCAGGCTGTCATCCGGGCACGTGGAGGGTACACACGCTACTGACGCCAGACACTGCTATTGCGTTCCGGAGATCACAAGTTACATTTTTTGTTAGTAATTACCGGCATTGTTTCATCATGGACCGTTCCAGCTCCATACTTGTGTCGATAGAACATTTTTCCATCAAAAACACTAGCGACAGATATGTGTAATTAGCGTCATTAAAATACGGAGTATTTTCATCATTGTGTTGGCTTTCATTTGTCAATAGACTGTTCTTTCCTGAAAGATAGAATGACAGTAATGACAGTTTCTATTAACACAACTGCGAAAAAACAGGGGGTGCTTAATTAAGTTGCAGGTGTATATTTGTTACTTTCGAGGCTGATATTTTGTCTCATGATTTGTAGAATGTCACAAACACAACAGTAAACACTTTGACTCGACTTTTGAAGTAAAACTTTGCCTCCCACTGTAGGTCGATTACCGTAACTTGAAAATACAATGTTTTAGATTGCGGTATAGGCTTCGTTTATGGTGTATATCACGTGTAGAAACACAATCTGTGAAATGGTAATTTTAAGTTGACCGCAAAAACTGCGGTTTTCTGAACAGCAAATGAAACCGATTTTCAATTTGAAAACTGTGTGTCACATGTACATGTATATTGTGAATAAAATATTGAATTAAAACCCTTTACCCAACGCAAACGATATCAAAATTTATTATTTTAAATATTATTGTTTCAAATTTTTCAAAAAAGTTCAACAAAACCATATCATGTGACCCCTCGTTGAAACGAGGGGTCACATGATATGGTTTTGTTGAAATTTTTTGAAAAATAATATTTTTTCAACTGCTGAATTTGCATATTACGCTGGCGGATGCGGCCGATTCGTTGGGCAAAGGGTTAAATTGAGCTGAACATGTGGAAACTGAAATTTGATATGGAACTGTTGTCGTGTGGTTGAGAGCAATGCCTGAAAGTCTGCTATGGCATAAGTAAGAGACCAAGAATAAGAAGGAGCACTAATTCCAATCCATGGTATCTACTATTCCCAAATGCTGCCATTTTGTTTTTGTTTTGTGTTTTTATGAAGAAAGTTCAGCAGGGCCAACACAATACAGTTCAGAGAAACAGGTATGAAGGCACAAGTGATTTCATGAATGAAAAATGAAGACTGCGCAATGTGAACATTTTGTTGTAATTATACCTCATAATTCTGTTGAAGATGGTTTAATATTCTTGACAAATTCCCCAAAAAATATTTCATTGATAAACGAAGGAGAAACACTACCCTAATTTATTTATTTGGTATCATGTGTGTCATTTCTGGTGTTTAGTTATGACAACTGCCATTTAAACACGCAAATAAAGTGAACTATGGCAACAAAGATTGGAACAACCATCAACATTAACAGTGCCACATTAAAAAAAATTATATCGACCAAATGATTTGGTTTAGAGTGTGTGATTGTTCATTCTATGCTTTACTTTGCATAATTTGTATTGAATCTATCGTCCTCTTGTAGTACGTTTCTTATCTAAATCGGTCGATTTTACAACAATAATATAACAATAATGAACAATAATCTTCTGATTTTTCAAGTCTTCCAAGACTATATTTTAGATACGGGACGTTTTCAACGGAATGGGTAAACTATGATAAATCCCAAACTCTCTCTCTCTCTCTCTCTCTCTCGAGGGAGAGAGAGAGAGAGAGAGAGAGAGAGAGAGAGGAGAGACTGGGGAGAGGGAGTATCAGCCTATTTCAGTGGCCACAACTGTACTGTAGATGTCATAAATCTAATAGACCAGTACATATTTCAATGTTCGAAAATGTATGTTTGTCATGCGAAATATCACCCAAGATTTGCTGAAGAATGGTTTTCCCTTTTTGGAGGCAACACGCATAGAACGTAATTAAGGGCTTCGTAAAATGTGATTAATGCAATCAAAATTATGTGTTGCCCTCCACTGCACACGCACTTGCACACATTTATTATTTTTTGTAATTTGTTAAATGTATTGGAAGAGATGTTGATATAGGCTATGCCTGTTCGTCAAACCCTATTTCTATTTTGAGAAATAAAGTTATGTTTAAAAAAAAACAATAATAGCCAATTGAATTCAATTTGAAAGACAGTCAATGAACGACGTGAAGAAAACCATGATTATTGCGGTTAAGGATTTCATTTATTTGTAATTTCATAAGTGTTCGATCCTCATTTCGGTAATCTGGCGGTTCTTACCACTAGGGAATGTTTATGTTGAGGATACAATGTTGGCTTGCTATTTCGGTGGTACCGATTTCATATTACAAGACTTAAGCGATAAGATCGGTGTTAATCAATTTGACATTGAATAAAAGTGCGTGACAAGAAAGTTAACAATACCATGTTCCCAAATTTCACTGAAGACGGACAGTTAAAAGCATTTTTCTCTTATTTTGAAATCACTTGGGTAGCAGACAAACGTGGAAATGGTAACAGGAAGTTGTGAGAAATGTAGTTCGGCCTTCAGTCAAATGATATTTTCGTACAAACACAATTATGACGATTACTAATCATGTCTGTGTGGAAATGTTTTCGTTTTGAAACCTATTTATTCAGTTCAGTATTTTACGTATCGACAAACTAACAAATTATAATTCCGCGAAACATAGGCGTTGTGATCCATTTCTAAAAATGCTATCTCTGGATAAGGAAATTAAAAAGATGCCATGCAATTTCGATTTATCTCAAATTAATAACATTGTCAATGCAACTTTCCTTCGCAAATGTATTGAGCGTTTTCAGATTTGAGAAAAGTGTTGTTGTTTCTGCAGTTCTCAGATCTTTTAAAACAATATTTTATCCAAGTTCACAATTTGTCTTATATGGTTATAAGCCGTCATGTGACCGATTTCTCCACTTGGTTTTCAAATGGAAACTTATTTCTTTTTCGTGCATTTCCTTTGGGCCGTTTGTAACATGGGAGACGAAATTGTAAAATATGCTTTCTCCGAGTCTGGAGTTCGAAGTCATTTATTTGAAATCTTCTCATTGGAATTACCGATCTATTCGTGATTTTTGTAATTCGTTACTTACAGTATGTGGAGAGTGTATTATCACTAAATCACCTGCAGAGCGGAGATTCCACCCGGGCAATAATTGCAAATCTGTTGCAGAGCATAACCAGCACCAGCAAAGTTTTAGCCAATGGACCTCCGGGTTAAACCCGGAGGTCCATTGGCTGAAACATTGCTTGTGTTTTTTGTTGATATGTACAAAATTTGAAAGTTATAGCTTGGGTGGTAACTCCACTCCGCGGGTGAGTTAGTTACAATCCACTCTCCACGTACTGTATGCCATTGGAAGCTTATCTGTCGTCAAACTTGTAAAAAAAAATTTTTTTTCGTGAAAAAGTGAATTTCTTCCATTTCCTTGTACGCCATTATTTTGATGTGTAATATGCCTTTGTTTAATTCTTTTTTCAGTATTTTGGGCACTGGAGAAAATGTCAAACATTTTGCCAAAGTTTTGTTGCACGACTCCCTTAACTTACAGTGTCAGCTAATAAATTTTGATCGCGCTCCCGGATCCACTGGATATCCAGTGATAACACACCTGGATGACGGGTTAACAAGCAGTCCTAAATGATCTTGGGTATTTTTGCATAATGGGGAGTAATGAACGTATCCAGCTTAGTTCAGTTAGTGTTTTAATGTGATATTAACAGAATAACCTCAACAAAAAAGTGCTCGAAAATTTGAAAATTCCCCAAATCAGTCCACATGCTGCCGTATGCCTCTAGTTCGAGTTATATTCACGTCGTCACCCTGATTGTTGAACACACATTGATCAAGGCATGTTGTTTTCATATATCCAAATTTCATGTCTCAGTCAGTGTGTTAGTATTGCTTTAGAAGTGAGTTGACTTCAGATTTTGACGTTAGGTGCTTTTCAATTTATTTTGTTTTTTTCTTTTTGTATCCGGGAAAACCAAGTTTATTTTAATGTTAACTTTTAATTTTTTTTATTATTTAAAGGTCAACAACTGTCAACGTTTTCCATTCCTTTTCAACGGCCTCTATTAATCTTATTGAATGATGTTTAATAATTATGTCTGATAATGTCAGATTATGTTTTAAAAAAACTTATGATTTTTGGTTTATTAGCTTTTTCTACAGGCTCCTTCCAAATGGTCAAGAACAGATGGGCTGTTAGGTTACAAGGTTCAACACGACTTTTGAACTCTCCTAGTACCATAAATAGACTAGTTTTGCAGTTGAAATACATTTCAAACTGTTACAAAAACAAATTTAAATCGTGGTGAAAAATGTGGTTTGGCCTTCCTGCTCCACCCACACACCCTGAAATCTTTCCTGCAAACTTTTTGTGACCCCCCCCCCCCCCCCCCCATAATATATGATGGGATTTAGTTATAATTACTCTTCTCACATTATTCCCAAGTATGTTGTGGAAGCACATTTCGACAGATTATTTATTTATTTATTTATTTATTTATTTATTTATTTATTTATTTATTTATTTATTTATTTATTTATTTATTTATTTATTTACTTAAGTTTATTTATTTATTCATCTCAGACACCCGAGTAAGCTATAATACAGTATGTGGAGTGTGGATTGTAACTAAATCACCCGTGGAGTGAAGTTATCACCCAAAGTATCACTTTCAAATTCTGAACATGTTGACAAAAATCACAAACAATGTTTCAGCCAATGGACTGGAAATTTGGTTGTACTTGTTTTACTGGAAATTTGGTTGTACTTGTTTTGCTTTGCAACAAATTTGCAATTACTGATTGGGTGGAATCTTCGCAACATGGATGATTTAGTGATAATACACTCTCCACGTACTGTTTAAGCACGGTATAAGACTCGTTCGCATTCATCACGTCACGACTCACCCCAGTTAGTGAAGTGTATGAATTTATTTATTGGAGTTTAACGACACGTTCGACAGTCAGGCTCACCTCGTGTCGGACAATTTAACGGCTGGTGGAAGCCGTAGTGCATGGAGAGAACCACGGAGCAACGACAAGCAGCTATCTCACTCCACAACGTACTAACTCCACACAAGTAGGGTTAGCATTGGTTGAAGTGCACAGACTTAGTGCACATTGTCACCGTGTCCCCACGTGGGAAATCGGGATTAAGTGTCTTGCGCAAGGACATAACGCAGTTATCCCTGGTGGGGGTAACGAACCGTGGACCTCTCGGTTTGAAGATCAATGCCGTAACCACTGAGCCCTGAAGTGTATGAAAAGACGGAAAATATATACATCAGTCTATATTAATGTCAATAATTACTTTCTCAATTTGGTGGAAAACTGGCTGGGCAAACTCAGTACAGAGTGATGTTGTTACAAAAATGAGGAGCTTCAGTGTAACAATTAGGTTATAGTTGAATAGGTCAAACAGTCTTTCCGTCTTCCTTGATTGTAGTTTTGTTGAAAATCATTTCTATGTTCTTCAAAATTTATGTTCCCCTTTACACAATATCCGTGCCATGCTGGTGAGGTTTTCGAATAATTGCAATGCGAAGATCAAAGCCACAATACATAAGTTTTATTTTCAAATTAACATGGAAGGAGTTTTGGAAATTTAGAGTATATAAGGAAGGTATCAAGTGTTTTTGGTTGAATGTCGACAATTATATTACAGAACAGGGGAGGAAATATGCATTTCCACGATCGTGTTTGCCGCGATTGGAAATATATTGCTGAGACATGTTCGGTAACTTGTAGTGAGCATGAGTCATGGTTTCATAATACTTTTGGAAGTGTTTTGAGGCACTTGTGACTTCATGGACATCTCTTTTCTTGAAATCTGTTGAGACATGTCCTTGTAGTTAGTAACTTTTATGAGTCACGAGTTATGTAATTCTATTTATCTAAGAATCAACTTAATGTGCTCCTCAAAACTCGGAAAACGTTTGTATCAGCCCTCCCCGTCCCGATTCCGTATCAGACAGACTGAACTTCCGGTAAACACCTCACTATCACATATATGCATTGTTATTACGCATTGAAATATGAAATTCAATATATTATCTAATTTCAAGCCAATTTAAACTGAAAAACGGGGAAAACGGGCTTTATGTAACGGGATTGTTAGATAAATGTATTATCATGACCAAATGCTCGTCCTGTAATTTGTATCAGATCCTCGGCCGTGTTTACAATCGGATCGCAACTCGCCCTGTTTACGGGCTCGTTGCGACCCGATTGTAAACACGACCGAGAATCTGATACAAATTATAGGACATGCACATGGTCATGATGATATAATGAGTCATTATTTGATACATGTTCAGACTCTTGTGACGTCATGAATTTTTTTGTTGAAGTGTTCAGTAGCTTGAAACGGATATAGGTCAAACCCGCCACTTGTGGCGTCCTGAACCTGCGCAATTTCTGTGCTGCTTGCAGTTGCGGGACGCGAGGTCATAGATAGATGAATCAATATAAGTGTGTAGCCAACATAGTGGGCAACATGTTTAGACATTCCCGATGTTTCCAGTATGCACTGGAAAATTGAATTGATAACAAGCCACATTCTCGGATCTATATTCAAGTTAAGTAAATGGCCCCCATGATCGATAAAACTATTAAATTGATGCGGAAATATGGACTCATGAGAAACAGTGCACTGACCTTTCCTGCCTAATTCCAAAAAGCCATCGATAAAGTTGATTAAAAAATTGTACCCTGTAACTGACACTCTACATGTAATTAATACGGGACTGTTGCCTAGACTATTATTATTATAAATAAGAGCAGGAGTCAGGTGTCTGTGCTTTGACACGCTGTTGCTTAAATTCGTGGATCAATAAAGCTGATCAAAATATACCCTTTTACTGAAACTATAGATATTTAATACCGAACTGTTGCCTCATATTATTATTATTATTATTATTATTATTATTATTATTATTATTATTATTATTATTATTATTATTATAAATCAGGGCGGGAGACATGTTTTTTTCGTGCTTGACAAGCAATTGTTGAAATTCATGGATCAATAGTGTTGAATAATAGGGTACCCTACTACTGGCATGCTAATTATTGTATATTGCTAAACCAATATAGCCTAATTAATATGGGACTGTGGACGCAATGGGCAGACCTTTACTATATTGACTCTAAAGCTGAATTCGTGAATCATTAAAGTTGATTAAACATGGTGGTCTGTTAATGTCACACTGTCAGTAGTTAATATGAAACTGTTGACTAACGCGCATGCGAAGTTTAACCTGTATTGGAGATTTCCCGGCCCGGTGTGGGTTATGAGTCATCGGTTATGTAATACCATGAGTCATCGATAATGTCATGAGGTCAGCCCTAACGGTCCTGAGTGACTAAGCTTCGCATCTGCATAGCGCTGATGACATTACGTAATGTTTAGTGACATCTGCGTGACCTAGTTTTCTACGTGCATGCCCTGGGGGCACAATGACCCTGTACGGGTGTATCTACTACGATTCATTATATAATAAACAAATAAAACAACTGTGAGTGTCAAAGATGTATTTGTCCACAAGTATGGATTTCTACTTATATTCGGTTATACCATGGGGAAGCTTGTATTTACTCGACGGTAGGGCTGATGAATAGAAGAGTAATGTCTGAAGAATACTCCACAACGCAACATTTCCTAAGTCGTGGCCTAAATATTATTAGTTATCCTTGAGTTTTCCAGGGTGTATGGGAATTTTCACCGGTTTGGGAACTCATACACCCTGAGGCGAAGCCGAAGGGTGTATGCGTCCCCAAACCGTTGTGAATTCCTATACACCCAGGAAAATACAAGGATAACGGATTTATTTCCAAGAATTTTGGTGTACTTAATACTTTAACCTAAATTGTGGGAAAAACTGACAGAAAATTTGTACTTTGCAAGTTTCTTAAATAAAACCAGACAAATATGGATGTCATTGGAACTGGCTCATTGTCAGTTCCAATGGCATCCATATCTGTAATATTTTGTTGCACATAAATATTAAATTTCCTGTATTTTTATTTTTGTTCTAACATAACCGAGCAGAAGTTATGAATTAATAATTAAAAATGGGTACTTTTTTAGCCATATAGCTTGATCTTGTATATTCTTGTTTTTACACCGTGGTTAAACACGGTGTAAAAACGCCACCGTGTGTTGCAAGTGCCACCGTATCTCTCAGCCAATCAAAATGCAGTATTTTGTTTCATTTGGAAATAATATTAGTTACCCTTGTGTTTTCCAAGGTGTATGGGAATTTGCACCGATTTTGGGAACCCATACACCCTGATGCGAAGCCGAAGGGTGTATGAGTCTCCAGACCGGTGTAAACACCCATACACACAGTAAAACACAAGGAGAACGGATTTATTTCCATGAATTTTGGTGTACTTAATACTTTAACCTAAATTGTGGTAAAAACCTGACAGAAAATTTGTACTTTCTAAGTTTCTTAATTACCAGACAAATATGAATGTCTTTGGAACTTGTTCAATGAGTCAGTTCCAATGACATCCATATCTGTAATATTTTATTACACAAAAATATTTAATTTCCTATATTTTTATTTTTGTTCTAAAATAACCGAGTAGAAAGTATGAATTAATAATTAAAATGTGTACTTTTTAGCATATAGCCTGCTATTGAGCATTCTTGTTTTTACACCATGGTTAACCACGGTGTAAAAAAATGCTACTGTGGATTGCAAGTTACACCGTACCTCTCAGCCAATCTAAACGCAGTATTTTGTTTCATTTGAAAATAAGAGCGTTTACAACTGTCCGCACCAAAAACGTTTGAGGTAAAGTTTTCGACTCGTAATATTGTGCAATATAGAAGAAAGAGAATTATTGAAATATTAGCAAACAAATGCTGTTAGACTGACTTTGCGGTTATTGACCCGTTGTGGGTTCTAAAATGATAGAACTGTTTTCCAAATTGGAGATCTATCGAAAAATGATATGGGCTTGTCGGGAATGTTTGTGCTTCCTCCACCACTACCAGCAGCAGCGAAAAGCTAACTATGACACTGAGGAAACGATGTATTTTACAAAACACCGTAAGTACCTTTCCAAAGGTATGCGTAGGCAAACAAACGGACTTTAGTACAAACAATATTGGATGTATACAATTCATTGTAGAACATAATGTTTGTATTATCATTTTCCTCAAAGGTTTGCCTTTCTTTTTGCGTCTTTAATTATTTTAAGTTCCCCAAAAGTCACGGAATTCAGCAAGTTGTAGAAGTGAAATCATTTAATGAAAATAAGCCCAAAAGGCCTTGAATCTCTCATTAATACCTTCTGTTTGAATATTTATGACGATTTTTTCTAGAATAAGTAAACATACATATTCTTCATTTCAATAGTAGTATATTGTCTTTTCCAAAAAATATTTCATTCCAAATTCAGAGGTTGTCTTGAGAACATTGAGCTGATTTTCATATACTAATTCCTAGCAATCTGGTTGTGCAACAGAATTTCTCCATTCACTCAATTTTTCTCTGGTTTAACTATGAATTTAACCAATTATATCTTGTGTGACAGAGCTCACTGAGCTCTGTCAAACAAGGTATATTTGGTTAAATATCAAATTGCATTATGGGAAATATTTTCTGTTGAATACTTTGCCTTTATGACATCAGTGTGCAGAAAGTTAAGATACTCTTGATCTAATTTTTTAATCTCTAAACTGTTTATTTTTTGCATCCTCCAAACCGCAATAGATCAGAACAGTTAATATGACATAAATTATTCCTCTGCCACTAAAACGATTGTTCATCTTGCATATTGCAGAGACCTGTCCATTTGGAGACCAGAAAGACATCGCTTTTACAAATGGCAATACATGTGCAGAAATGATAAAAGCTCAGCCGGATAACTGCGACATTCCGCATTTATTTAACCTGTGTTGTGAATCCTGCAGAGCATACAAATATGGCACAATTACTACGA
Source organism: Pictodentalium vernedei (assembly GCA_031216915.1). Taxonomy (NCBI): domain Eukaryota; kingdom Metazoa; phylum Mollusca; class Scaphopoda; order Dentaliida; family Dentaliidae; genus Pictodentalium; species Pictodentalium vernedei. The sequence continues at coordinate 482,996,889 of CM062294.1, forward strand.
ACAGCGCAACCATCGCCGTTACAACGCCTCTGGTGTCAGCAACTAGTGCGTCAGAAACAACAACTCGCCCGTCAACCAAACCAGACACAACTCCTACAAGCTTCTCTACAACCAGGACAAAAGCACCAACGACGTCTTCTACACGCACGACGTCAACAACTAGAACAAGCTCCAACACAGTACCAACAACTCGCTCCACAACCACCGAGTCGACATCAAGAACAAGCACAACCCAACTTACATCCACAACAAGTGCGCCAGCGACATCTTCAACATTCACAACGACAACTGGAACGACAAGCTCCAGCACAATACCGACAACTCGTTCTACGACCACCGAGTCGACATCTAGAACAACAAGGCTCAGAACAACCATCACCGAAACAACCATTCAAACAAGAACAAACTCTGCTTCAACTGTTACTCAAGCGGACTTATCTACAGATTCCGTTACACAACCACCATGTGTTGATACATCATCGAGTTGTGGTTTTTACATGTCTTCTTCATATAGGGAAACTATCTGCCGCGATACGATTTGCTGTAAATCGTGTTTAGGTAAGAATATGTATGTCTAATTAATCCCTTTTGTCAGAAATAAATTTACAACATATATAAAACATGGCACTTAACCCTTTGAACACGAGAGGCCGCTTTTGCGATCAAGGAACACGGTACGTTATACTTGCATCAGTTGGATGGCTGCTAATTTAAAATGTGGAGTAGACCAATCAATATTTTCAACGTGCAGCCCCGATTGGTCTACCCCCAAATAATAAATATGGACTCTTCAAAGCGCTTTCATTGAACTGACATGGAAGATATCACAAGTGTTCAAAGGGTTAACTTCCAGTATAAAGAAGGCCTTTAAAAATTAGAAAGTAAGGTGATCTAAAAATGGGTTACCTTACATTTTAGGGAGCCCTATTTTCATGCAACATTTTAAAGGAAGAGAAACGTAAAGCAATACTGACATTTTTTACCGGTTCCCGAGTCAATGATGTAATGGGCAAACCATGGCACTTCATCGTATGTTTCGTTTAATTAGCGGATGTATTGCACTGCTGTAATATACAGTTTGGAGAGATCTCAACGAGCCCTTCCAACAATGTATTGCATCACGGCATGCCATTGTTCGCACCATTTCTTTTGAGGCGAACGACGCGATCGTTCGCCATGTTATGCAAAACTGATCAGGCTTCTTGGGCAAAGTCAAGAAAGCGCTAAGAAAACCTGCCTTTATGAAAAGTCATGGTGACAGTCAAATAATTCTGAAAAGAGCCCGGATTATGCACTTAACAGTTACATATGAATTATGACATTTATAATGCATAGGAGCATTCACCAATATCATGAACTGAGTTAAAGGCAAGGTTCTTTGAAGCTTTTTCCAATATGAATGTCTTGAGTATCATGTCACGTGTACTAAATATCTGTTGATCTGGCAATGATATGTTGCAAATCGGAAAAGGATGTATAAATTAACAGCTGGCTTGAAGGTTGTGAAGCGCTACTCTTTTTTTAACCGTTTACCTGCCGTAACGGCCAAAACCGGCCAGCGCTATTCTCAAAAATCGCCAATTGATTTTCATTATTTTTTTCATTTTTTGTTTCAAAAACATAGGTTATGACCCCTCGTTGGAAGGAGCTCGTCGAGCTCGTTCCAACGAGGGGTCATAACCTATGTTTTGGGGACAAAAAATGAAAAAAAATTAGTTATTCAAGAATTATTTCTGCAAGTTTCATCTGCTTTTCAGGTTAGGTAAAGGGTTAAACGATGTAGAATATAACCCGAAACCTGATCCGTATGGATCTATTACACTCAAATGACAGAAATTACATAGAAGCCCTTTTTGGCAACTGATCACGTAAATTGAAATGCAAATTACTAACTAAATAGCAGGTTATATTAGATCTCAAACGTTAGGTGGCTGTTTCTCGCCGATGCTATATAATATTATTACCACTTTTGCGGAAGTTTCTAGCACATTAACAATGTTTTGCAGGGCGTTGAAACCTCGTAAAGGTCAACAAGTACAAGTTATGTGACGTGTTGGGCCGTTATTGACTATAACAGCCCAACACGTCAATAACAGCCCGACACGTCTAAATATAGACAATGACTTCACATCTCTCAGCCGATCAACAATATTTTTCCCAGATTTCCATTGGGATCGAAATTCAGTTCGGATTTTTTTAATTTGTAAACACAACTAACGCATTTGTTTCAAGTGTTTCCCTTTGTGTCACGGATAGATAATGTATCAAATATAGGAAGCGATACGCACAAAGTAAGTGATGACATCTTTGATGAATAAACTCCTTGCCTAAAGTTCGCATTTCGAAGATATGTTTCATCATCTAACTTCCCAAATTTCGCCGTAAACTGATCAGACGATAGTCATGTTACCCGGTTTGTTTGTCAACAAATCAGACGATGGTGTCGCTGTTTTTTAATTCTAAAATGTCAAACTTCATTTATTTATCTTATTTCCCATATAATTTAATTGTAATGTACCCGATGTACGAAAGTGGCAATAATAGAAATAACATGACTTTGTCGGGCATTACAGTGTATCAACGGCTCAACAGAAATGGTTAACAGCCCTTGAGCTTATTAGCGGCCCTCAACTTCGTCGCGTGCCGCTAATAAACTCTTGGGCTGTTAACCAATTCTGTTGAGCCGTTAATACACTATAATGCCCTTCAAAATCGTGTTATTGTTATATTAACCCTTTGGACTCAAGAGGGTCATTTTCAGGCCCTGGAACACGATACGTCATAATTGCATTACGCAGGATGACTGCTAAGTTATTGTGTAGGGTAGACCAATCTGCACGTTGAAGATATTAATTGATCTACCCAATTAAGAATAAATATGGGCTCTTCCAATTGCCGCCATTGAACTGACATGGAAGATGCCACCACGGTTTAAAGGGTTAATTGACAACATGGGTAAAATTCCACAGACTTATCTGCTTTCTGCTTTCACTCTATAATCCTGGCTCCGAAACCAGTTTCCAAATATAACTCTTCGATAATAACATATGTATATATTGAAGTCTGAGGGCACTCTAAACACACAGGGTCATATCGTGTCGGATAGTCTGATAGTTGGGGAAGCTGCATTACCCGCAGAGAACCACCTAGAAGCAGTTAGAAACTGTCGGAGTCTGCGACTAACTGAACCGACACAGGCAGGATTAGCATTGCATCGTGTGAGAACCATGAGGTTCTATCTTCCACTGGGAGATAGAATCCTATGGTTCTCATGCGACGATCGGTTATAGATATGTATTATCGACTTACATGACGCCTAAGCATACTGTGCCACTATCCCACGCGATAATTGAGATTAAGTGTATTGCCGAAGGACATAATCCAGATGACGCGTGTCAGGACCTTACCTAAGATCTGTCAATGTTACATACAACGCACCAATGAACCACTGAGTTACCACTGGTAATAAAAGAACATTGTATATAAACGACAAAGGCGCGATAAAATACAATTCCCAACGTTTTCTAGGGGAATTGCCGACTTCGATACATTCATACTTCGCGATGTTTTATTCAAACATACGACGTTTTGCGATACGATCAACTAGTGCAATGACTTATTAAGTTTAAAATACCTACAATTACATATTTGAAATAAAATTTAAGAATTGTTAATAATAATTGAATGAAAAAGCAAGGTAAATTCAATCAACTTTGACGATGTGTCTAGCTGTCAATCAAGCATTCACGTGCAGCAAGAAGTACTGTCCACCGGCGCAGATAAATAAAACAAACCCATGAGTTTGCGATAGAAAGTATCGGGATTTTTTTCTCCATTTTAAGTGACAAACTCGAGTATTTATTAACAGCATGGTATAAATAAAACAAACAGGAACTGGGGGCGGTAATCAGATTTAAACCATGATTACCTATTCTACTACATATCAAAAGCCTATGACATAAATTTTAGCTTTATACACCAACCGTGGTGAACACGCCAGGAATGGGATTTCAATAGTTAAAGTTTACACCTACAGTGAAACTACATCCAAGTTGACCTTTGGTGACGTCGACGTGAATGCGAACTTGTCTAAATTTATCGCACGTCGCCTCGCGAAGAGTGAAATGAAAGTGGCAATTATTTACTACCTTTTAAAATGGCTTTACCTCATAAGATGCCAAAAAGTAACAAACATGCATTGTCTGATGTCAATAAAGCATCCATAACTCGAAATAGTATGTTATTATGTTATTATTATTTCATTTCGTTTCGGCGATAAAATTGGCCGCGGAAGTACCGCCCAGGCGCTCACCGATGCTCATGTGAACAAAAACAAATTCGCACGTTTGTTCGGCTGCTGCTCAGTAAAATCGAGAAAAAAAATAATAGCGACTCTTAATAATGTGTCGATTATGGTATAAATAAAATATACCCATAGTAGCTTGGTGTATCAAATGGTCATAACTCGTGGTGGAGTGGTGTTAACCGCGCACCGAAGGCTCGCGGTTAACACCACTTCACCACGAGTGGTGAACATTTGGTACACCAAGCTACCATGGGTATATTCTATATTTCAATCACTCGTAGAATAAGGGTTTTAACCACTCGGCAGAGCGATAAATCCTTATCCTACTCGTGGTTTAATCTGATTACCAGCCCTAGTACTTACATTCTATACAGAACCACATTTCTTGAGCACCGATGGGGATTACTAATAGAAGTGTAGTACCTGACTGATAAGTGCTGAACCTAAACCACATACATGATTGGTCATGATTCGGTGTGCTGGAACGGCGGTGTTCTCATTTGGATGATAAACTACAGTACGGCCGCCGTGGACTGGTCACATTCCACGGGTGGGCAATATTTCCACGGATGCAATAATATTAAATTTAAAACACTAATTATAGGAATAATCATCAAAAATTCAATTAATGAAGCACCGGGTACAAACTGGTGCTTCATTATTCAAAATTGTGCTGCGGATTATTGATTTTTATTACCTGGTAAACGAATGTGTGGACATCACTGCCCACGCGTGGGTTACCACAACTGCAACTGCACTGTGCGTATATTCCGAGGCTCTGAAAAATCATTTCGTCTGAATGATCGGTGTAAAAATTTATTCGCATTAATTTCGTAAGAGCAGTTCAGTGGTTTGGGATCCACCTAAACTACTACTTGTTCGCTTTGAGCCGCAAGTAGATGTGAATTTCATTTAGACATAAAATATTTTAACTAATGGTTTTTAAATAGGCTCAGCATATATATGTTCAATGCACATGGAGCAACATTATTTCACACTACTGAAGAAGACTTGCTGCATGGAAAGACAAATAAAGGGATTTTAAAATTGGTAGGAATATTGTTCAGAAATGGATATTTTCAACGTCTTTCATACATGTACTTGTAATATCCTCTGTTATCTTTCTCTCTGATTTTTTCAGAATTCCCGCATTGTAGTCTCCACCCATGCTTAAACGGCGCCACATGCACTAACATTGCCGGTGGGTTTAAGTGCACATGCGCATTTGGATATACAGGCGAAATATGTAGTGTTGGTAAGTTTTTATTGATATACTGTAGACACGAACCATATTTGAAAGTCGATTTGGTGCTCGTACATTAGGGCAGTAGTCAATTAATTCGTGAAGTCTCGTGTTCAGTTTTGGCAGACGCCATTACGGGTACTGATCCTAGGTTAATTGGATCCCGGTCAATATATACACATAATGACACACATGTGTGAATGGGTTAATCGATGTGGCACGAGTGCCAGCGCGGAAGGATAAAACGAGAGACCGCACACACGCCTTCACGTCTATAAAAGCAATTATTAGAAGGATACTCAGCAATCATTTTGACAACTCTTTCCATGAGTTCCAATGCGCTCTGTGTGCCAGTAAGCACATAGAACACATTGAAACTCAGAGAATGAACCATCAACAAAAAGAACACACTTTATCACCAACCAAATTTGCGAGGGGAGCCCGTGTTACTATTTTTAGATGTCGCTAGCGATTCAAATTGTAATTGCGGTGCACTATGTTTTTAGCAAATTTCAGTGACATTTCGCTTCTATTTAAAAATAGTCCGTCAACAATTTCCGTTCAACACATGTGCGCGGAACGGATTTTGTGTTGCTGTTAGAACTGTAGGTTTTTAAATTTCTTGTTCGGTTTTGGTTTTTCAGGTAGAGTAAAACCTCGGTTCTGTTCGGTTTTCGGATTGTTCATGAGGCCAAATAAAATTCAATAAAACTCATTCTTATGTCCGGAGTCATAACTGAATGGCAGTGAAATTGAGTGAAACTCAATGAATGCCCGAAATAAGCTATAATACATGAAGAATCAGGAAGGCCAATATAATAATTACCGAAATATACAGAACTTTATTGTGCTTGGCCATTTTTCGAGGTCTGACACCTACACGTAACTTGAGGAAAGCCGCGAACACAACTAAACTGAAATGTCGGAAATCCACAGAATGTAGCCTTCCCAGAGTAGTGAGAGTACCCAGACAATGCCATTGGCAGTGTCTGGGTACTCTCACTACTCTGGGATGGCTACATTCTGTGAATTTCTGCAGCAAGAGAGTATTTAATAAAAAACGAAAAACCTTAGATTACGGGTTGTCGACGGTTTCGGTTTTTAAAAAAAACTAAAAACCTCAGTTCGGTTTCGGTTAACCTACAGCTCTAGTTGCTGTAGATGGGGATTTCATAAAAGAGGCGTGTAATAAAGATTGTTGCGTAATATGTTTACAGTAAGTACGGTTCATCTCCACCCACGGTGAAATTATGCTGCCGCAGAACTGTAAGGCGACCTCCCTCTTGGTCATTATCAGAGGCCGGAATCACAGATGAAGAAAATAACAAATGAGACTTTTTAAGGCGCTCAGTTAGTGCCGTGTCGATTTCGTCATTACCATGGACAGTGCCATGTCACACTTGCAGCCTTGTAAAATGTGCTTCACTCTACAACAAAGATCATTCTTCCAAACAAATGTCAAATTATCCACGAAGTGTATTCTAGTCTATTCTAGGCAGCCTATACAGAAAGCTAGTACTTGACTAGAAGTCACTGCTTACAAGAAGCTGAAATTCCGAAAGACTGTCAGTGTCCTTCAGGCTTGTTAAACCCTTTACCCAAGGTAACGCCAAAACCGGCCAGCGCTATTCACAAAAATTACCATTCGATTTTTATTATTTTTTTAATTCTTTGTCTCAAAAACATTACTTATGACCTCTCACTTGAACGAGTCCGTTGACATTTATAAGCTATATTTTTGGCGCAAAAAATGAAAAAAAATAGATATTCAAGAATTTTGTTTGCAAGTGTCGTCTTCATTCGAGATAGGTGAAGGGTTAACCGGAATGGATAAAATCGAACATGTTACCCAAATGACATGGTCAGGAATTCAAAAAAAAAGATTCATTATACAAGTATTGTAGAATAATTTTTCTGGTTTTCGCGTGGGCGTGGTTGCGAACCCCCCCCCCCCCCCCCCCCCCCCCCCAACGTCACGGGTACGTGTAATACATAGACAGAATACGATGTGTGTTTAAATCGATGGGTGTTTTACATAACGAGTTGGAATGGCGTAGTCATATTTCGCGAGAGCCGTAGGCCACGTAGGTCATAAAGTATAGTCAGTCCATTAAATATAGGTACTGGAAGCACATTATTAAAATGGTCACTCCCAAGAGCTACTAAGGAATTAAGCAGCATTATTCACTAAGCGGGGGTACTGGATAGGTATCAGACAACTGATTAGTTCAACCCATTTTGTAACACTAGCCCCAGTGTTGAAATTTTAGAATCAATAAAGGATACATAAACAGGATGACCAAAGCGTAAGGTGGGATGAATTTGTAGACCCTAGCCACTTGATTCCGATTGATTACGATCGTAAGAAATCTTACTTACACGTGTGTGAAGTATTCAAAATTAATGGTTGCTTATAGTCTGAGTGTGTGCCAAATGCATCTTTGATTCTATAGGGGATGACAGGTAGACAGCCAATCTGGCTATGTCATTCCCTGGGGATATACATATTTACGTCAATAAGTGTTCTGTAAATTTGTTCATTGTTTTCTGTGTTGCATGATGTATTATGTGTGCTCCCAATAAAGTATATATCTACAGTACGTGGAGAGTGTATTATCACTAAATCACCCGCAGAGTGGAGATTCCACCCAAGCAATAATTGCAAATTTGTTGCAAAGCATAACTAGTAGAAGCAAAGTTTCAGCCAATGGACCTCCGGGTTAAACCCGGAGGTCCATTGGCTGAAACATTGCTTGTGTTTTTGTCGATATGTACAAAATTTGAAAGTTATAGCCTGGGTGATAACTCCACTCCGCGGGTGATTTAGTTACAATCCACTTTCCACGTACTGTATCTAGTGTTTTTGAGTGGATACCGAAAATTAAATTATTTCATGAGTGACCGAGACAAATGTTTATTTTTCGCGAGCGCTCGCGGTCACAATCAAAAACACTACATTTTCTTTTTTATTATACGCTTTTTATAAAAAAGTAAACAGCTCATTGGATCATTGATACGTGGAAGTGATTTGATCGATACTCTGAACAGATAGCGTCTTGCGGTCTGATTCAGCTGGCTAGTTTCTAATCAAAACATGGCCTGAAAGTCCGTAATATAAGTTTTTGGTTTGGTACGTCCTTTGAAAGGACGTACCAAACTAAAAACTTGTATTACGGACTTTCTGACCATGTTTGGACTAGCGGGTTTCATGCATCAATTCAAGGTGAATACATGGAGAATTATCGCTGGAAATGATCGATATCTACTCAAAAACACGAGATTTTCTCTTCATTATATATTTTTAGAACAAATTGATCATTTCCAGTGATGATTTGAGGATCGTATTGACCTTGAAGTGATGCTTTGGAAGCAGCCATTTTGATTGATACAGTGAAAGTGAAAATTTCTATATCTTCACAATGGGGGTGGGGGGGTGGGGGGTGGGGGGGTGGGGGTGGGGGGGGGTGGGGGGGATACGATTTCTATCTATCTTTCCGCAATTTCTTCGATAATCTATCGTTTAGCGTATAATATCAGAGTGCACAGCATATCCAATCCCCATATGTAGCATGTTTGCGAAGTTCGGTAATAATTGACCGTGTTAAAACCTTGCTTCCCATCCGGAAGAAAGTCTGTTATTTCTCAAAATGAGAACCCAAGTGCCCCACGGCCCACTTAGGTTCTCATTTGGAAGAGAATTTTCGTTCTGTCTCAACAAACGATCCTTCTACCAGTACCATATGCTATTGTTTTATGACAACACAGAAGAGTTACATATCCACCTCGTGAATTGCTGGGAGAAAACAAATAAGTTTTCATTCTGTCTTTTTGTTACAGTCAAACTGTGAAATTAGTCATTTCGTGAAATGCCTAAAACTTTCAGTCATTTCACGAAGTGCCTGTGGGCGTCAGTCATTTCGTGAAATGACTAAAATTTCTAGGCAGTTCATGTAATGTCTGAAGTAATGCCATATGTTTTACACTATTTGACGACCATGTTCAGTCAAAGCGTGAAATGGCCACAATTACCAGTTATTTCAAGATTTTTTACACTAAATGACTACTAGGTTCAGTCAAAGTGTGAAATACCAGTTATTTCATAAGAATTGTTCACTGTATGACCACCAGTCATCAATGCTTCATTTCAATTAGTTACCGTACTCACCATGTTACCAGACCAGTACTCTCTTTACCAGGCTTGATATACGACCATCGCTGTGATTAAATGGACGGGAAAGAATTTGAACATGCAGCGACGGGTTTGGTCACATTCACTGAGACAGTGGGGCTTTCGTTAACGGTCACATAAATACGACGAAGGAGTCATAGTTGTATTTAGAATATTATGTTTGATTTGTTTCTTAAATAGTTGCATCCTATTTTTAGTTTGTATTTAAGCTATTAAGTCTGTAATCTGAACGTGTACTTAGAATGTTATGAACACCGAAAGAATATACCCCAAAATGGTAAGCGCTTGTCACCCAGTCGAGAAATTGGTTAAATTTTATTGAAATTAGGGACCTGCGAATTACCAATTTTAATGGGATAGAATATCGAATCGAATTGGGGAAGACGTTTTTTTTTCCAAAATATACCCCCGCAAAATACACACAGTTATGAAGGGTGCATTTTTCACCTCACCACTTCCCATGCCATAAACTGAGATATAAACCAATATACTAGCTATTGATTGAAACCATTCGAATTGTTGACTTTGTAGCTTTTTAAATCCGCTTGTACATTAGAGCTTGCTCCACTTCTGTTTATATAATAATCAGGGGTATTCTTTTAGAAAACCGTTGCTTTTTGCGATGTATCTTGTAACAGTTACAAGATTTAATAAATGTAACTGTGATCGAACATAACCAATACTCAATATAAAATAATGTGATCATGTTGTGGAAGAAATCATTTATTGAAGTTAAACAGCTGAATAACTTTTCAAAGTTCGAAAAGTGTTTTCATTTTTCAATCATAATCATTGCTCCGTCTCTCTCTCTTCACTTTACAGGGGTTGACAATGCATGCGCCGATGAAGTATCTTCTTTGGGTGAGTATTGACTTAAACACTTTTTTGAAACTATTTCCCTATAGAGGTGGCGAAACCTCAAAGAAATTGTATATGAGTGTGTGTGGAGGCGAATATCCAACATGCACCGACCTACCATGGTGCTGCCATGAGGAAGGAAATTCGAAAAAATGGCTGCTATTTCCTTGTGTCTCGGGTGTTGACTGAGCGCCACGGAATATGTAAAAATGTGTGTTTGCGGAGGGGGGGGGGGGGGGGGGTAGCAGGGAGCAGGGGCGAGGCACGTCTAAATATTCTATATCTTTGAAACAACTGACGACGTTTTATCGTGTCACGATATGTATTACAATTGCGAACGAAGGTACGGATACGCGCTTGTTTCTCATTCATAGTATATACCACCGTCGGTAAGGCTCGGTACACGTCTTCCATTCCATCTAATTGTTCACAGCGAAAGTGGAACTCATTGGCCTGTTCTAAAAGGTTGACTCATCTATCTGTGGGGAAGAGTGGAGAGGGCATGTGCCCGCTGCACCTACAAGCTTCTTGTTCCACCGTCTTTGTCTCCGATAGCACACACTTACCTGTTTATTGAACGCGATTTCAAACTGTAAAGTACATCTAAGATGACTGATTCAGGTTCAGTGTAAATCTTATTTGATGAGTGAAATAACTTATCGTGACAGGGTTGTACCAGATCGTGAATGGAGAGGTAGTTGCTTCCAAGCAATGCTTCCAAGCAATAATAATACCTGTCTTTAAATCGGGAGACGAGAAAGAGTTTACAAACTACAGGCCGATCAGCATTCTTCCCGTATTTTCCAAAATCCTTGAAAAACTCATGTCTGTAAGACTTGTAAAATTTCTAAATAAATATGATATTCTTTACCAACACCAATACGGGTTCGGGAAAGGGCATAGTACTTTACATCCGACTATGCAACTGCTAAAATACATGGCTCTTGAGAACAATAAAGACAGTAAAGATAGTACGATAGCCCTGTTTCTGGATCTCTCTAAAGCTTTCGATACCATAAGTCATGAAATATTAATTAAAAAACTGGACTATTATGGGATAAGAGGTCATGCAAACAACTGGTTTAAGAGCTATCTCCATAGTAGGACCCAATATGTCTCTCTTGGGGACAGTAAATCTGGTCCAGCTGAACTAACATGTGGAGTTCCTCAAGGATCTATTCTCGGCCCTATACTCTTTCTCATATATATAAACGATATACATAAGTCAACAAAGCTAAACCTACAATCGTTTGCAGATGACACTTCGGTATACAAATCCGGTGTGGATATAAACCATCTAGTCTTGGACTTTAATGAAGAACTTCAAAAAATATTTGATTGGTGTACTGCTAACCACTTATTACTAAACGCTAAGAAAACTAAATACATTATACTTAATCCTTGTAACAAGAACGTCACATCCCATCAAATACGGATAAACAATCAAGTTATTGATAGAGTTGGTTATTATGAGACTGAAAAATATCTCAAATTCCTTGGTATAAATCTTGATGAGAATCTTTCCTATAAGGCCCATATATCGCATATTTGCTCGAAAGTCGCTCTCGCAAACTACACCCTCAATAAAGTAAAGAAAGTTCTCCCACATAAAGTCATGAAAACTCTATATTTCGCACTTATACAAAGCCATTTGATTTATGGAATTCCATTATGGGGGGGGGGGGGGGGGGGGGGGGGCTCAAAAGCCTGTATTCGTCTTTGTAAATTACAGAAGCGATCAATAAGAATTATAAACAACCAAAAATATAATGCCCATACTGACCCCTTATTTATCAAAGATAATATACTGAAGATTAAAGATTTATATAAATTACATGCCTCCCTGTTCTTGTTTGACTGGCACAATGGAAACCTGCCAGGATCATTTGATGATTTTTTCTCAACCGAGCATAACGCAACCTTTATGAATACTCGACAAACGGGTCAGTTCCGTACTCATAGAACGAGAACCAAAACGCTTGATGCCTTCCCAATCTTTGCATTCCCTAAGTTATGGAACGAATTAGACATTGACCTTCGGAAACTTAACAACAGGAGAGAATTCAAAAGTAAATTAACAGGTAAACTTATTTCTTCCTACGAGAATAACATCTCCTGCTCAAATCCGTATTGTCCCGACTGTGCTGTCTAGCCCTATCTTTATTTTGAAGTGTAGCCTCAGCGATCCTGTACAGTGTCTGTTATTTCCTAGTGGATAACTAGGATGTAATATACAGTGGACGTTTGTTGTTAAACTGTCCTTTGTGAATTATCGTCCTCAACCTAACTTGGTCTGGAGCTCGTCCAAGGCAGCCTCATAATTTGGTCCCCTGTCAAACATATATACGATTACATCAGCCTTTATGTTTTTGTTTGAATGTGGCCATTTCAGCGGCGCCTGGGTGTCCTTGAAGTACGACCATCACGCGCACACACTCAGATGTTATAATAGACGTCGGTACATTAGACGCGGTGAAAAATTAATTTAAATAATATTGAGAAAGCACAATGTTGTACATGCCTTGTTTCTCCCCGCTTTTTTCTTTTTTTCTTTTTTTTTTTCTTTTTTCTTTTTTTTTTCTTTTTTTTTTCTTCTTTGTTCTCTCTTACTCTTCTATGTTTTTTCCTATAGGGAAAGGCAGGAAGACAGCCAATCTGGCTATGCCTTTCCCTGCCAGTATACACCTTAAAAATTAATATTATCTCTTATTGTGTATGTGCCTTATTATTGTAAATTGGATATTGTAGATTTGTACACATTTGTCAGTTTTGTATTTGCTTAGTATACTGGTGAATAAAATATCTATCTATCTATCCACCACTCAAATTAGAAATACGTTTTGTATTTGCGAAACAACATAGAATGTGTTTTATTACACGCCTGTTCTATGTAATCCCCACCAACAGCAACACCAAACCACGCGGAAAATGAAAATCTGTTAACGGACTATTTTTAAATAGAAGCAAAATTTCACTGGAATTTTCTACAAGTACAGATCGTGCAACGCAATTATAATTTGAATCGCGAGAGTTGAAAATCGACCCCTGAGTTCCAATGTGTTATATGTGCCTGTACGCACATAGAACACATTGTAACTCAGTGGACGCAATAGTAACACGGGTTCCCTTCGCAAATATGGTTGGCGATAAAATGTGTTCTTTTTGTTGATAGTTGTCAAATGTATTGCCAAGTATCCTTCTGATAATTGTTTTTTTTTATAGAGATGAAGACGTGTTATAAACACAGAACGACACGCGTGTGTGAATGGGTTAATCGATATGGCACTTCTGCCCCCGCGGAAGGATGTGGCCTCTCGATGTTTCCTTCCGCGCTGGCACTCGTGCCATATCGATTAACAAATTCATACGCGCATGTCGTTCTGTATATATACTCCTGTTTCTTCATGTGTTTTGGTTGTTTTGTCCGAGTAGGAATAACTGTAAGGTCACTGAACACCCAGCGTCAGTCATGTAGCAACCAAAGCGTACTTTTACTTTGGCTTGTCACATCAAAATGCCCGACCATTTGTTGTCTGAAAACCCTTCCATGTTTCTTCAAGTTACTCATATGACATATGAAGTTTCAGAGGCGAGTCCATTTAGGCTGTGTCATGGGGTTTGTTCAGTGTTTGTTTTTTCAAGTGCTTGGAAAATGTTTTGGTATAAATTAAGTAGAAATAAACTCAAAAGAGATAGCTGTAAACTAAAACAAAATTGAATATCATTTGTTACTTATCGAAATTGTTATCATTAACATTGTAATGCAGTTGAGCTAGCTATGTCAAGAGGATGAACAACCTGGGGGTTATAAATCCGATTGATAGCGATTGGTATCAGGTAAGTCGAGAGCTAGTTAAGGTGGGGGGGGGGGGGGGGTCGACAAATTTTCAAAAACATTCCAATATATTCCCATCAACAGGAGAAGATTGATCTCAAAACCGATTTTTCGCACCGAGGAAAATGAGAAGAAACCCTAGAGAATGGAACATTGTCGATGCAAATCTGCATATTAAATATGTGACACAATTTCACAGACTACTATGATGGCCACGTCGCGTCATAGGGGCAGGTTGGTGGGGGGGGGGGGGGGTCGGTGCCATCGATAATAATCGTACTTATGTATTAAATAAGTGTACATAATGCACTATCTTCGAATATGTCTTAAAATCAGATACGTGGACCTCAAATAGTAGAACAGTTTGTTTGAGATTCGCTGGTTATGCCACACTACTTCGATTGCCCCCTACTGGAAAATTTATACTGCGCAATCACTGATATTACACGCCTGTTCTATGAAATCACCATTTACAGCAACACTAAACCGTGCGGAAAATAAAAATCCGTTCCGAACATATGTGCGGAACAGAAATCTTCGACGGACTATTTTTAAAGAAAAGCGAAATTTCACTGGAAGTTTCTACAAGTACAAATCGTGCAACGCAATTATAATTTCAATCGCGAGAGTTGAAAATCTCCCCCTGAGTTCCAATGTGTTATATGTGCCTGTAGGCACATAGAACACATTGTAACTCAGTGGACGCAATAGTAACACGGGTTCCCTTCGCAAATATGGTTGGCGATAAAATGTGTTCTTTTTGTTGATAGTTGTCAAATGTATTGCCAAGTATCCTTCTGATAATTGTTTTTTTTATAGAGATGAAGACGTGTTATAAACACAGAACGACACGCGTGTGTGAATGGGTTAATCGATATGGCCCTTGTGCCCCCGCGGAAGGATGTGGCCTCTCGATGTTTCCTTCCGTACTGGCACTCGTGCCATATCGATTAACAAATTCATACGCGCATGTCGTTCTGTGTTTCTACCCCTGTTTCTTCATGTGTTTTGGTTGTTTTGTCCGAGTAGGAATAATTGTAAGGTCACTGAACACCCATCGTCAGTCATGTAGCTACCAAAGCGTACTTTTACTTTGGCTTGTCACATCAAAATGCCCGACCATTTGTTGTCTGAAAACCCTTCCATGTTTCTTCAAGTTACTCATATGCAATATGAAGTTTCAGAGGCGAGTCCATTTAGGCTGCGTCATGGGGTTTGTTCAGTGTTTTTTTTCCAAGTCCTTGGAAAATGTTTTGGTATAAATTAAGTAGAAATAAACTCAAAAGAGATAGCTGTAAACTAAAACAAAATTGAATATCATTTGTTACTTATCGAAATTGTTATCATTAACATTGTAATGCAGTTGAGCTAGGTATGTCAAGAGGATGAACAACCTGGGAGTTATAAATCCGATTGATAGAGATTGGTATCAGGTAAGTCGAGAGCTAGTTAAGGTGGGGGGGGGGGGGGGGAGGGGGGGTCGACAAATTTTCAAAAACACTCCAATATATTCCCAACCACAGGAGAAGATTGATCTCAAAACCGATTTTTCGCACCGAGGAAAATGAGAAGAAACCCTAGAGAATGGAACATTGTTGATGCAAATCTGCATATTAAATATGTGACACAATTTCACAGACTACCATGATGGCCAGGTCGCGTCATAGGGGCAGGTTGGTGGGGGGGGGGGGGGGTCGGTGCCATCGATAATAATCGTACTTATGTATTAAATAAGTGTACATAATGCACTATCTTCGAATATGTCTTAAAATCAGATACGTGGGCCTCAAGTAGTAGAACAGTTTGTTGGAGATTCGCTGGTTATGCCACACTACTTCGATTGCCCCCTACTGGAAAATTTATACTGCGCAATCACTGATATTACACGCCTGTTCTATGAAAGTAGGTATAAAAAGGAGAGTATACTATCACTTGTACATGTACGTGTACAACATACGTTCACGATGCGTTCACCAACGTGGAATTCGATGTTAAATCACACGCTTGTTCACAAAACTGTACATGATCTTGAATCCCCCCCATGTACAGTCGTGACTCCTAGATCGCGTTTTTAACGTTCAAATACTCGTGGTGAACGCGCGTTTTTAAAAAAAGGGTGAAATTGTACATCTTCAGTTGTATCTTGTACGTAATTTTCGTCGACGTTCGAATCGCAGATCAGACCACCGATCCATCGTCGGCGAACGCGAGCGAAAGCAAAAGATTCTGGCTCATCATCAAAAAAACAGTTTTGGGAACTCTAAATCATCGATTCAGAACCCGCAATTGCGTTGGTACAGATGATTTAGAACTCTCCCTTGTTGTTTTTGAGGCGGTGGTGAGGTTTTTTTGTTCAAAAAGAGTCGATTGTGAATATAGTCTGTATCATAGACATTGATGTTTTCTGTTGATGGGACGGATAAAAATTGAGTTTTGGTTTTTTTTTTGAGAATTCCTCCACTATGAGAAATTCTCAAAAAAAAACACTCAGCTGATCGAGCGATCGGATCGCTCGATTCTCGTAATAAAACTAGATCTGAACGAAGAGTGTCGTTGTCGTCGGTGTGTGTTGGAAATTTGCAAACCCAGTCACGTCTTCCTGAAGTAAACAACTAACACACGTTATCGTAATGAGTGAATGAGGTTTTTTTGTTCAAAAAGAGTCGATTGTGAATATATAGTCTGTATTATAGACATTGATGTTTTCTGTTGATGGGATGGATAAAAATTGAGTTTTGGGTTTTTTTTTTTTTTTTCGAAGGGAGTTGATCTGTAATAGATAATTTGTGTTTTGCCTTGATTGAGAGATTGACTGTTAAGCGTTCGTTGAAAAAAGTCAAAAAACAATTATCGGAATGTTTAAAACGCATTTTCCGCTCTATTAGGTTTTGAGTGGTAAAATTTTTAATATATTCATGATAGCAATCGGAGAGAGATTTGTTAAAATCAGTTTTCCATTGTGTGTTGAAACTGTTTAACAGTCATCAAAAAAAGAATTCTCTCTTAATTCGACACTCGATGAATTGATGTGTGAATGAATGAAGATCTTTTGACAAAATGTAAACACTACTGTCAAAAAAATGCGTTAAATCAGAAACCGGTTTGTCATGTACTGTTTAAACGTATTTTTTTAAACTTCAGTTAACACAGTCAGTTTGAGATGTGAATATTTTCAGATTATTATATATTATATTAAGACGGAAAGAGTTTTTTTATTATTACTTAAAACACAAAAACATAAAAATATAATTAAACATTTAATTTTGAAAAATAAATAAAAACAATTAAAACGAAAGATGTTTTGGAGGATGGATCCTAGACGCCGAGATCGAATTTTAGACGAGTATTTACGTTCTAAGAAGGCGATTCAGGCTGCTGATAGGAGCAGACGTCTCGGTGAGATGGAACTCAGACGCGAAGCCACAAAAATATTTAAACCCGTGACGGAGGGTCAAGAGCGAAGCAGGAAGGAGATAGTCGAAGAATTGAGACCCATAAAGGAGAGTTCTTTGAGAATGGGTTGTTTTGGAAATCGATATTCCGTTCATTCTACACCGGATTACGTTCCCACGGGAATTCAAACAGATATGAGCGAGTCTGATGATACGGCTTCGACTATCACCACTAGTAGCGTCGCATCGTCCGATGATGATGGCGGTAAGAGAGATCAGTCGTATGGAATTTATAAGGATTCTGAGGGTAGAACTTTTGTCGGTGATACGGAGGTGGAAATGTATGATGACGAATTGATCGTGGGTTCGAATAAATATAAAGTAACCGATGGTCTGCGGAGATTGCTCCTTTACGACAAGCCCGGAGATTTCACGGAACAGGATTTCGACAATTACGGCGACATTCTGGTCCAGACCCACGTCATGAAGAGAAATAACGATGCCAGAGAGACGAGACCCAAAGCCAACAGAGGTTACAAGTGGACGAAAGTGGTGAAACTCATATGGGAGATGAACAAGAAGTTCCTCGAATCGGTGACCGGCAAAGGGGTGAAAACCGCTATTTTTCTTCAGAGCGATCCCGACGCTCTGTCTCAGAAATTGAGTTTGTTGATGGGGAGCAGACGGGCTGGTAACACGGGATTAGATAATCAGAGAGTTGCCGTGTCTGACGAATTGTTGAGACAGAAGGTTTTGAATAAAAACCAGTATAAAAGGCTGATGAACGAATTGAAGGATTGATGTGTATATAATAATAAGTAGAGAGAGAGAAACAAACAAACAAACAAACAAACAATAAAAATAAAACAGTAAATTCTTACACTAGAATAATAAAAGTATTTAAAAACGACAAAACGATTTACCAGTGAAAAAAAAACAATAAATATATCATAAAAATAAAATATGTTGGTGATAAAGAACAGGCGATACGTCAGGACTTACGTTCAAGGTGGTTCTGGCATCGTCGATTCTATAATGCAAGCGTTCACGAGCAATGCGGGTAGAAAACTCGCGTCGCGTTTGAGGTCGGTAAGAAGACGGTTTGGATGCTGGTAAGAAAGCCGCTTCCGAAGCCAGTGGTAGGATAGTTTCTGTGGCTGGCAAGAGGGCAGCCGACGCATTGATCGACAAGTTGATCAGTCCGCCGGCGAAGCGAGCTGCATTAGAGCGAACGCTGAAAGATTGGAAAGATTTAAAGGATGGCGTGGTGCCCATACAAGATTTAGTCAAAATGACGAGTGGATCCGGATTGAAGAGAACTCGCGACGGTGCGATATAAATAAATAATAATAATAATAACATTAAAAAACAGAGTTTGAAAAACATAAAAAATTTGTGTTTGAAAAGAATCTAAAATAACAGACAAAAAAAAAATAAAAACAAAGATGAACATTAAAGATATGTCTTGGAACGACGCCGCGACCAAGAGGTCGAATAATGAGTACTTTCCCAAGAGCATAAGAGGCTTGATAGTGGGAAAATCGAATTGTGGAAAGACCAATCTGTTGATGAATCTGTTGTCCCGACCCGACTGGTTGGATTATGACAGATTGTTCGTGTTTGGCAAGAGCTTGTTTCAACCCGAATACAGATTGCTTCGAGAGTGCATGGATCGCAGATTGCCCAAGGACGTCATAGCCAGAATCTTTGACAGAAGGGAGGAATTCGACAAGTGTGGAGCTCCACTCTCGACCATTTTGGACGGCGCGGCGACGGAGCTGATGAAGAGAAATGCATCTTCGAACGTCAAGTGTCGATTTTATGAGAACGCTAGCGACGTTCCGGATCCTAGAGAACTGAAATCGGAAGATAAGAATCTCATGATTTTCGACGATCTGCTTTTGGAGAGACAGAACCGATGTGAATCGTATTACGTTAGAGGTCGACACAGCAACGTGGACTGTTTCTACCTGTCGCAGAATTATTTTCGATTGCCCAGACAGACGATAAGGGAGAACGCTAATTTTCTATGTCTCTTTCGCCAAGATCTCAAGAATCTTAATCACATCTACGGCGATCACGTCGCAAACGACATGAGCGCTGCGGAATTCAGGAGATTCTGCAAGAGGGTTTGGGATGGTGGACTTTACAATTTCGTCGTGATCGATTTGACGAGCGAATTTAATCGCAGAAAATATCGGTGTGGATTCGACAAGTTTTATGTTCCCGATGGTAATAATAATAAGATAGAGCGTGAAAATAAAAATTAGAAAAATAATAAATCTTCAAATAATTAGTTTTGAATAAAAAAAAATAAAATTAAAATATAATGTTCGAACATGGAAAATTGTTAGGACGGATAGCCAAGAATACGGCTGCGAAACAATCCATTCAAATCGTGGTGAGTGGCGATTCGACTCGATTCGCTACGAAATTCGAACCTTCCATCGAATTGAATAGAGAGAAAAGTTTACGAGATGGCGTTGGTGAATCTGGAGACTTATTATTCCTTTCCCAACGTCACCGAAAAGAATAACTCGTTCAAGTATTCCGATGGAATGGATTGGTTGGAGATTCGAATTCCCAAAGGGAGTTACGACATAGACGATTTGAACCATTACATTCAGACGCGAATGAAGACGGATGGAAAGGGAAGCAACAAGATCAGACTCGCTCCCAATCCTAATACCTTACAGACGATGTTGGATTTGGAAGATAATTTTCGTGTGGATTTCAACATGGACGATTTTATAGGCAAGATGTTGGGATTCGATCGAAAGATGTATTGAGGCCACGCGGCATCCGAAAATACGGTCGACATTCTCGCTGTCAATAGCATTCTGGTGAACGTGGATGTGATTGCTGGAAGCTATGTGAATGGTAGCGCTCAGCCAACGATCTATTCCTTCTTTCCAAACGTGTCGCCGGGTTATAAGATCGTGGAGCGACCTCGAAATTTAGTTTATCTACCAGTGATTTTAGACACGTTGTATAGTCTCAAAACCATGTTGACGGATCAAAATGGTGAACTGTTAGATCTTTGCGGAGAGAGAGTGACGATACGATTTCACATAAGAGAAATATAAAAGCAAAAAAAAAAATATTATATATATAGATAACAAAAATAAAATAAACGGTAATATTAATTTTTACAAAATTATTTTAATATAATTATTAAACAAGAAACAATTGAAGTAAATATATTTAAAAAAACAAACAGAATTATGACACAATACGTGGTTAAAACATGAACATATCCGCAGGACAGAGGAAGAAACTTAAGAGAGCGTTAACAACTCGAGGCGAGGAGGTGAGATTCAAATTCACTCACGAAGATCTGACGAGAGGTGGACAGGATTCGATCGCCTGGACCAGAAGTCAAATCAAAAGGATGGAGAAAGCGATTTGCAATGGAAGAGGGTTGGCGGTGAGATTGAGTCCCGCTCAATTGAGATACAATTTGAGAATGAAAGGCGGTTTCCTACCGCTATTGGCAGGAATCGCCGCAAAAGCATTACCCTTCACCGCAACCCTTTCTCGGAAAGACTCTCGGCGTGGGAGCTCTCACGGGACTCGCTAGTTCGGGAGTTGAGAAATTAATGGGTGGCGACGGACTGTTTTTGAAGAAGGGAGGAGCCGTGTGTCGCGTCCACGTGGACGACAGCGGTAAAGGATTGTATCTAGAACCCGTTAGAGGTGGCAACTCTCTGAGAGGAAACGGTCTCTATGTGAAGAGTGGACGGAACGTCAAGCGATTCGGCAAGGGTTTGTTGCTCGGTGAGAATTCACCATTTAAGAACATACCAATTTTGAATATGTTATTATAAATATAAAATTATATAAAATATATAAAATCATAGAAAGTATAAAATAATATATTTAAAATGGGTGAAAAGGTGGAGAAACAAATTTATCACCTGGATGAATTTGACGATAATGATGAACATCGCGCGCCAGAGAGCGAAGAAATAAAAAAATGGTTAGATGCTAATGATGGATATCTATGGAAAGAGATAGATAAAGTGCGGGATATACGGTTGAGAATGAGACGATGCTTTCCACGGTCACCACTATCTTCTGAAGTGAATGGTAATGATGTGAGTGTTACCAAGAGATGCACAACATTCGTTCATAATTATGATTCGGATAAACAAAAATGTTACCATAAACGTATCACATCACAAAGAAAAAGAAAAAAAGAAAAAGAAGAATCGACGCTGAAATTTGAGAGAAAAGGAAACGTTATTATAATATATCATGATGATAGTGAAGAAGGAAAACAAAAAAAAAAAAAAAAAAAAAAAAAAAAAAGTAAATGAGATCTAAAGATGATCTCATTACTTTTTTTTTTTTTCATTTTTTCTTTGCTAAAAATCAATCACTCTTTTGTTTATATTTCCAAGTCCATTATTAGCATGTTGACGCTCGTGTCTTCTCCTTTTTCGAAAACGTGTTGAATGTTTATCTTTACTCTTTTGAGTTTTTTTACATTGGTCAACTCGCTCTCACCACCCAATTTCTTCACGAGTTCGAATGAGATGTTTGGAAATATGTAATTTCCATAGGGCAACGACAAATCGTCCTTGTCGAATTCTCTATCTTCAGCGATGACGATGTTCTGCAGATCGCTTTGGTACTCATAAATCAAATCGAGCACGGCTTCGTCCAATTTCAGAGGCATCTTATATTTCTCGTATTTGTGCTCTAAGCCCTTCGTCTCGACATCGTTCAATTCGATGGGATCGTATCGTTGTAATCTATAGATTTTATGACCGAATTTCTTATACGTTTCGACTCGTTTCAATTTCAATTCGCATCTTTAAGGTGTTGTTGTCTTCATGATTGATTATTTGTTTTTTGTTTTTACGAATTCTTGCAATAATGTATATTTTAAATTTTGTATTTAAATAATAATTTGTTAAAAAGTTTGTTATTTTTTTTTGCTCTTTATATATATATAAAAAAGTTGTTTTTTTAATTTTTAATTTTCTTTAATGTAAAAATTTTTTTTAGTAAAAGTTTTTTTTCTCTTCATATATATATATAAAGTTAAATTTTTTAATTTCAATCTCTCTATTGTTTATATTTCCAAGTCCGTTATTAGCAAGTTGACATTCGTCATTTTTCCACATATGAAAATGGTGTGAATATTCATCTTTACTCTTTTGAGTTTTTTTTTCATAGGCAAATGCGCTCTCACCACCCGATTTCTTCACGAGTTCGGGTGAGATTATTGGATATATGTAACCTCCATAGGACAACAATAAATCACCCCTTTCGAATTCTCTGTCTTCGGCGACGATGATATTAATCAACAGTTCGCTTTGGTACTCGTAAAACAAATCAAGCGCGGCTTCATCCACTTTCAAACACATTCGATATTTGTGGTAGTAGCGCTCTAAGTCCACCATCTCGACCTCATTCAATTCGATGGGATCGTGTGGTTGTAATGTATAGATACTAAAACTGGATTTCTCATACCTTTCGTCTCGTTTCAATTTCAATTCGCATCTTTTAGGTGTTGTTGTCATGATCGATTATTTGGTTTTTTATGAATTCTTACAAATAATGTTTATTTTAAATTTTGTATTAAAAAAATTGAATTTTAAAATTTAACTTTTTTTTTTTTTTTTTCTATTATATATAAAGAGTAAAAAAGCAAAACTTTTTTAACAAATTATTTAATACAAAATTCCAAAAAAAAAATATTCTTACAAATGAAGCAAACAGATAAAACAATGGTAAATTTAAATGAGAAAACCATATCTCAGTTAAACGAGATTTGTAATCTATTACAAATTTCAGATTTCAGAAAGCATAGAACTAAATCAAAAAAAATTGAAGTCATACAAGAATATTTGCGAAACGCTAGAAAGGCAAATGAAATGTCGATAGCAACAACGTCAAAAGATGCACCGGTTGTGAAAAATAAGAAGACGACTAAACGAAAAGCCATTGAAAAACATCAAGTTTCCAAAGAAAAGAAAAGAAAAACTAAAACGAAAACGAGTGATGCACTTCAGATTCAAGACAAACGAGATATATCGAGCGAAATTTAACGGGCAATCGACGAAGAGAAAGAAGAAGAATTTGTAACACGACTCGTTGCGGAACTATTCCAATCGAAACCCGTAGAACGGGAGAGTGCAATCATTTTTAAAACTTTTGACGTGATTCCCTCGTTGAAGAAAGTCGATCCGAAATTGTTCATGGAATGGGTGAAGAAAGAAGTATTGGATTTGTTTCGCGAATACATGAACTTGGGATTAAAAATTAAGATGATACTCCATTGCATAATGAATAAAATTCACGTGAAGTCCGGCGAGAGCATCGTGAAAAATGCATATTTCAGATCTAACGTTGAACCCGTATTTCGAGGTTCAGATCTATCAGACGTTTTCGAAAAGATGAAAGACAAGATGTTGACATCTTTCGCGAATTATCAAAATGAAGGTAGTAATTGGACGTTCGGTGAGGTGTTGAAACTCGAAATTCACATGACTAAAAACGAACTGTTGAAAGGATCTTCCTACTTGGAATTACCGTATTTCTTGACTAAGAAACACGCCGTGGTCAACGTGAGAAATAAAGATGATCAGTGTTTTAAATGGGCAGTCACCTCCGCTTTATACCCTGTCGAAATAAACTCTGATAGAGTTTCTCGTTACGAGGAAACTTCTAAAAATCTTGATTGGACCGGAGTGACTTTTCCAACAGAGTTAAAACACATCAAACGTTTCGAGGTTCAAAATCCCACCATAGCGGTGAACGTCTTGGGATACGACGACGAAAATCAAAAGATCTATCCTCTCAGACAGACTTTGTATCGCGGAAGAGAAAAGACGATTATTTTATTATTGATTTCGAATGGTGACAATCGTCATTATTGTTGGGTTAAACATCCGACCCGATTACTGTCGAAACAAAATAATAATCATAACGGAAAGATATCTTTATGTTACAATTGCATGAACATATTTAAGAACGAAAAATCATTAGTGAAACATCAGGAATACTGCAACGAAAATCAAGGTGTCGCTGTCAAAATGCCCAAACCCAACACCATCGTGAAGTTTGAAAATCACAATAGAAGGTTAAAAGTACCATTCGTCGTGTACGCCGATTTCGAATGTTTCACCACTAAAATGAGTTCCTGTCAACCCAACGCTCTTCAAAGTTACGTCGAAAGATATCAAAAACACATACCTTTCGACTCGCAACACGACATGGGTCCCTTCACCTACACGAAACAGCGCGAAGATGACGACGTGGCACAAAGGTTCATGGAAGAGTTAGAATCGAAAATTCAAATGTTATACGACAAATTCAAAACTCCGGCAAAAATGATCATCACGCGAGAGCAGCAGGACGAAAATAACAGAGCCACCGAATGTCACATATGCAGACAATCGTTCGACGAAAATTCGGAGGAAAATAAGAAGGTCAGAGACCATGATCATTACACGCGGGCCGGCTCACAGCAAGTGTAATTTAAAATATCGAGATGCCGTTTTCTATCCGGTGATGTTTCACAATCTCTCGGGTTATGACAGTCATCTGTTTGTGAAAAATCTTGGCACCTCACACGAAGAATTAAATTGCATCGCGAACAGTGAAGAAAGATACATTTCCTTCACGAAATGGAAGCTCATGGAGAAGAAAAGAGTAAGCGACGGAAATACGTTGAAAGAAAAAACGAAATCCATTCGTAGATGCATATGTTTCATCGACACTTTTAAATTCATGTCGACCGCTCTGGAGAAATTAGTTGATAACATGAGCAAGGATAAATTTAAAATCACGAGCAAACATTTCGGAGAACGAGTAGACGTCATGTTGAGGAAAGGAGTCTATCCTTACAATTACATGAATGATCTAAAGAGATTCGAAGACACCGCACTACCTTCGAAAGATGATTTTTATTCGAAATTATACAAATCCGACATTTCCGACGAGAATTATGAACACGGCAAAAACGTGTGGAAATCATTTGATATGAAAACCATGAGAGATTATCATGATCTCTATCTGAAGACCGACGTTCTGCTCTTGGCAGACGTGTTCGAAAATTTTCGAGACGTCTGTCGTCGAAATTACGATCTGGATCCCGCTTGGTATTTTACCGCACCCTGTCTGGCGTGGGACGCTCTGTTGAAGACCACCAAACTCCAATTGGAATTATTATCCGACGTGGACATGTTGCTCATGTTCGAAAGGGCTGCGAGAGGTGGCGTCTCGATGATCTCTCACAGACATTCTGAGGCTAACAATCCCAACATGAAAGAAGGTTTCAATTCGAAACGGTCGACTAAATACATACAGCATTGGGACGCCAATAATCTGTACGGTTGGGCTATGAGTCATCCTTTACCGATTGGAAATTTCGAATGGGTGAAGGAACCGGAAGAGATGCAAAAATGGAGAGACTATCCTTGCATTTTAGAAGTCGATTTGAACTATCTGGAAGAATTACATGATCCACACAATGATTATCCGCTGGCTCCCGAACGAATGGAATCGAACGAAGGAGACGAGGAAAAACTCATTCCCAATTTATTTAACAAACGTAACTACATCGTCTACAGCGAGAATTTGAAACAGTACGTCGATTACGGGATGAAATTAGTCGACATACATCACATCATTCGATTCGACGAAGAGCCTTGGATGAAAAAATACATCGATCTCAACACGAATCTCAGAACCCGAGCTGAGAACGATTTCGAAAAAGATTTCTTCAAACTCATGAACACCTGCATGTACGGCAAATCGATGGAAAACATCAGGAAGAGAACCGACGTTCGACTCATCATGTCTGAGAAAAAAGCAAAAAAATTAGTGGTGAAACCCAATTACAAACACCGAACCATATTCGGCGAAAATCTAGTGGCCGTTCACATGCAAAAGATGCATCTGAAGTTCGACAAACCGTATTATCTCGGACCGATCATCTTAGATATCAGCAAGCGATTGATGTACGAGTTTCACTACGATTACGTCAAACGAAAATTTGGTGACGAAGCCAAACTACTGTTCACCGACACGGACAGTTTAGTTTACAGGATAGAGATGAAAGACGTCTACCGAGATATATCTCCGGACGTGGCCAAGTGGTTCGACACGAGCAATTATCCCATCGATCACCCGTCCAACATTCAATCGAACGACAACAAGAAGGTGTTGGGTAAATTTAAGGACAAGAGCGGCGGTAAACAGATCGTCGAATTCGTGGGCTTGAGACCCAAACTGTATGCTTATCGTCTAGAAGATGATGAAGAGATCAAGAAGTGCAAAGGAGTTAAAGCGTGCGTCGTGAAGAAAAACATCTCTTTCCAAGAGTATAAAGATTGTCTGTTAGGAAGTGGTCCGGTGTATAAGACTATGAAATCGAGTCGAAGCGAAAATCACGACTTGTATACCGAAATAGTCAACAAGATTTTGCTGACGGCCGACAATGACAAGAGATTCGTGTTAGATGATAAAATAAGCACTTTGGCACTCGGACATTGGACTTTAGATCTAATTTTAGACGATATGAATGGAGATGATTGGATTCTAGATGCGCTTGCGGATGATAAGATTCCAGATACGATTGTGGATGATAGGATTCCAGAAAATCAAGAAGAATTAGATGAATGCAAAATTATAGAAATGGATAGTGACATCGAGAAAGTTAGTTTAAAAAGAAAAAGAAAAAAATAGAAAAAAAAATAACGTCACTTTTAGTAAATTATAATAAAATAAATAAAAAAAATATATACTTATTTATGAATAAGAAAATAAAGATATCCGTAGAAGGTGTCATCTTACCCAACGAACCCCTATCCCACATCGATCTGTTGAATGCGGCAAAAGGTTTGAAAATCGAAGATTTTCTAGGTGTGTTTTCCAGAGATGCCTTGCCGAAGAGAAGACCTCGACAATTGGAATGCGGAATTTTAAATCTAGACGATTTATCAGGTGAAGGCACTCACTGGGTGGCGTGGTTCAAGAACGGGAAGAAGAAGAATTATTATTTCGTCAGCTACGGAATTTCGCCACCGAAAGAAATAAAGAACTATTTCAACAAATCGATGGTTCTTTACAACACGGATCAAGTGCAATCACCAGATCAAGTGTTTTGCGGTCACCCGTGTCTCTACAGAGATGGTCTGAAGGAGATGAATTTGAAGACATTCTCAATGACTTACATTAGAGAGAGATTTTTTTTTTTATAGTTTATATAAAGATAAAAAATTATTTTAAAAAATTTTAATCGAATAAAAAACGAAAAATAAAATAACATAGTTCATTTTTAATAAACTGCGTTTTGAACACATTTTTTCTAAACAACAAAAAAAAAAAAATCCCACAACAACATGCCAGTCGATAAATTTGGTAGAAGTGACGACGAAAAAGTCAACCCGAGAAAGAAGAGGAAGACGTTCGAAGTCGACGATGGTTACGATGTTGCCAACTTGGACGAGCGTTACATTTGGAGATACGAACCTTGAGAAGAACCTTTGAACATGAATGATAAGAAGCTCTACAATCTTCCCGAGCCGATAGATCTCGCAGATGCTGCAACTAAAAAATACGTCGACAGGGGGAACGCCAATTTTGAACGAATCCTGCTGGATAATTACGTGGATAAAACCATGACCGACGATCTCGATCTGAAATCCAAACGTTTGGTGAACATTGCGAATCCCGTAGACCCCACCGATGCCGTGACCAAGAGATACGTGGACGACACTCACGCGAGATTCAGCGAACACCTGAGAAAAAAATACGTTACGAAAACGATGCACTCGGAATTGAATGCCAATTATAACAAGATAACGAACGTGGCCACTCCCACGAATCCCAAGGACGTGGCAACCAAACACTACGTAGATCTGGAACAGAGAAAGTCTGACAAACGTGAAATGAAATCGGATCTGAATGCGGGATTCCACAAGATATTGAATCTGTCGAAGATCGACAACACGGATGCGGACTCAACCGTGTCAACAAGGGCTACGTAGATTCTTCCGTGATACAATCGCAAGAATACCTAGAATCGCAAGTGGACGATCTCTACCTGAACAAAGAATCTGGCGGAACCATGGAGGGTGGCATCAACATGAACGGTCACAATTTATTCGGTCTCAATCACGATCCCGAATTCGATTCCAGCGTGGTAAGCAGGAAGTACGTGGACGACAACTCGATCTGGAGAAAGGGCGACCTCATGGAAGGTAAACTAGACATGGGTGGACAAGCGCTCACGAATCTACCGGATCCCGTGAACAAGACGGATGCCTGCACCCTGATTTCGGTGGTGGAGAAAGTCAAATATGCTAGACAATTGATCACTGTGTGGGCCGAAGAGGCCGGCGCCTTAAATGAGGGAAAAGCGAGTGGTCTTTCGGAAATGGAGGTAGTGGATCGAAACACGGTCAGGTGGGATATCCCATGCTGTTGGGAGGTGAAATCCTTCGAATGAGTCTGGCTTCCTCGGATTTGAATAACAGAGCGGTCGTCAATCTCATGGTGAATGGTGTGGAGAGCGATAAGAGATACAGCGTCGAAAAACTGAGAATCAACACGCGAATGTTAGCACGTTTGGCACGCCTCTCAAAGTGACCGCCGGAGACAGGATTAATTTCGTCATGAAAACCAATAATCCCGAAGCCGCCACTTCCGTGGTGAGTCTACTGATCGAACTGGATCCTTTGAACAAACAGTGAACGCGTGGAAAATAATGAATTAAAAAAAAAAATAATGTGTGATTATTAAAAACAAAAAAAAAAAAACAACAAAAAAAAAAGTAATGAGATATAGAGAGATGTTCTCTATATCTCATTAGTTTTTTTTTTTTTTTTTTTTTTTTTAATTTTCTATCCATTTATGATTACAATTTATACACTTTGCGAATATGGTTGTTGGTTCATCACCAGATCTAGTTTGTTGAGATTCGATTTTTATTTGACGTTTCTTACATTTGCGACATTTTAAAATTGTATTTTTTATAATTTCTTCGTTAGATCTTATGAGATCAAACTCTTCTTTTTCTTTTAAACGATATTCATTAAAATCACAACTATTCCATCCTTTTTTGTGTTACGTTCTTCATATTCAATTTGAATCCATATTTCCAAGTATTTTATTTTAACGTCGTAGTAATCTGAAGTGAACAGATGATTTGTTGTTTTCGTGTCAAAAACATCCACTTTGTTTTCGAGATTTTAGTTTTTTTTAATTAATCTTACATCCACATTTTTAACGTTTATTAATTTTTTTCACACACTCGTCTCTCATCGAATGATCGACATCTTATTTCCGTCCGATTCGAATTGTAATTCTCTGTCCGACAGGACCAGGGCGAAGGCTTCGGTTTTTCTCAGCATGTTCCTATCGAATTGCATCTTGATCTGAATGTCTAACACGCTACTCCTGAGTCATTCACTCTGTTTACTGACGTCGAACACGAACATGGGATACATCGACTTGTATTCGCCGGGAGATATGTTGGGATTGCTCATCAATTCGTCTAGACCGTGATACTTCTTTCTAAAATCAGCGGCATCGCCGTACAGTCTGGAGAAATCATTCTTGTCGAATGACACATTGTAATCGATTGCTGGATATCTCGTGGCGTTCAGAAACACTTGCATGTTTCTCAAATGGCAGTGATCGACCAGCGACGCATTCTTTTCCTGAGCCCCGTCCCTATCGGTCTGAAATGCAATCACGATGAAACGTGGTCTCTCGGAAGCGATTTCACCATCAATCTCCAATTGAAGTGATTCGTGGAGGGAGGAATGCTAGCCGTGTCGCACTGTCTCATTCTAAATCCCACGGATAATATACTCTTGGATTCTATGATCTTGTAGAGATGCCTTTTTTCATCGATCGAAGGCTCCACGTGCGGAACGAACCACGATATCTTGTGTAGAGTTATCTTACCCACATCGGTCGCAGTGAGTTTCACTATTGCGTCGTCGTTTCCTTTTCGAATCAACGTCAGATTGTGTTTGAATCCGTACATGATCTTGTTGTAATCGTCCGCAAATCCGAAGATGTGTTTCAAAGGTATCCTGAACGAAAACGTTCCTTTAGGTCTGGACGTCTTGACGACGTAGTCGAATATCGTGGCAGCGCCTGTGCTAGCAGGGCCTACGGTGTCTTTCACCCACAACTGATTAAGTCCTCTGGATTTCGAAAAATCATCAGGATACGTCAAGAGTCCGAACATCGTGGTGGCCTGACCGGGATGAAAAACAGATTCTATCTCTTGTCCGGATAGCATGTATTTTATGTTACTGAATAGATGCATGATGCCATTATTGGCAAGAGTAACCGTGTCGTCGTCGGCGTAGTCGCTCCCATCTTCCTTAGTGAGACGTCCCTGCACCACTATGCAACTCTCGCTAGGATGTACGAATAGATCTTGAGTTTCGACTTTGATTCTTATCTCTCCCGCATTGTTCAAACTCGTTCCGGTTACCGGTTCATATTCGTGAACCTCATATTCTTGAATACTTACATCTTTCACTATGCTTTGTGCTATATCTAGTATATTTGTCATTTTAAAGGATTTTTAGTTTTTTTTTTTGTTTATTAATTCACTTGCTTTCTTTATCTAAAAAAATAGTTTTTAATTATTTTTTATTATTATTTTTTTTTTCTCTCTTATATATATGTGTGTAAACAAGAAAATGTCAAAGAGAGTAAATAAAAAAAAAATTTTGTGTTCTTCATCAAAACTTCGTCTTCTGTAATTGTTGTTCGTAAAACTTTCCGATGATCTCTTCTCCATCCAAAGCTTCGATTTCATAAGTCACCGGATCAGTGTGAAATATTTTGATGATCACGAAGATTTCCGAGCCCATCGAGGAGTATAACCCTTTTCGAAGTGCTTCTTATAAGCGTAGATTCTCACTCGATCACCGACCACAAATTTCGGCGTTCTAGACTTCTTCCTGATCTTAGATCTCTCGGGATATAGATTCGCGTAGACCCGTTTGTCGTTTCTAGGATCGCTAGCTTCCGCGGGAGTCATCTTGATCGATCTGTGTCGCGTGTTGTTGTAATCTTTCACCAGACCGTTCAGAGCGTATATGTATTTCTTGGTCGAATTCGCCGTGAAGTATCTGTGCATCTTCTCCTTCATCGTTCGATTCCAACGTTCCACCATGCTGGCTTTCTGTTCGTTTTCGATCGAGTAGAGGTCTACCAATCGACGAACGTCCTTGTTGTAGAATTCCTTTTCCTTGTCCACCCACAATTTACTCGGTTTTCGAGAAAACGAGTCGAACACGCTCTTCAGAGCCTCGGCGACGCAAGGTCCCGATTTATTCTTCAAAGCTCTGATCCAACCATATTTGGAAAACATGTCGATGACCATCAATAGATATTTGACGCCCTCGTTCCACCTCGAAAACGATCTCATGTCGATCAAGTCGGCAGACCAAATGTCATCCAGACCCTTCACGAACACCCTTCTCTTTCGAAATTTACGCACTATGGGTTTGTGTAACTCCTCGGCCAATTCGCTCGTCAATAATCGTTTCTTCTTCTTCTTTTCAGATGCGCTTTTTTTTTTTTGAATGCCCCATCCGAATCGACGTTTCGCACCGATCAGATTGCCGACCAGCGAACGTTCCATCTTCTCTCTCCTGGACGGATTTGATATGCCTCTCAATCTCCCCAACATGTTTTTGTCGAGGCGTCGTTGCGAGTCTTGGTGTCGGGATGTCCGGCGTAGCACAGATCGTGATCGTACGCGGCCACGTCCACCCTATTCACGGGTTTGCTCCAAGATTTGGGAGTCAGATCGGCGTTGAGTCTCTTGTTCAATTTCGTTCCGGGTCCCGTGAAACTGTGACCGGGCAGATGCATTTCGAAAGGTAGATTGTTGATCATTTTATTCACGATGCCTTTACCTTTGCTCGCATTCTTTTGTTTGACGAATCTAGTCTTTATAGAACCACACACGTCGCAAATTCCGCAAAGCATCCGTCTGTCGTTTTTAGTTCGGACTTCTCTAGAATTACTCATCTCGGTAACTCTCTTACACTTTATGCAATACATTTTTTTAAGAGTTATTTAAATTAATTTCGTTTTTTTATTTTATATATAAATTTAATATTTTTTTTTTTAAATTCTGTTCTTATTATATATATATATATTTTTTTTCAATCGCTGCTCTTGAGTTCTATCATCTTACTGAATTCCTCCCTAGCCTCTTTCCTCCCCTTTTCCACGAGAGAATCCTTCATCTCTTCCTTGATGATCTGACGAGTCTTGATTCTCACAGCTTCTTTCATGGCATCGTATTTCGTTTTCTCGCTCAATATCGCGAAGTATTCTCCGTCCGATATCCTACCGTCTTTCAACGCCATAGAGATCATTTCGGATATCGTGTCGATCTTGGAGTCGCCCAAGACGCGAATCTTGTCGTGTTTTCTCGCCTTCAGATATAATTTCCTACTCAAAAAGTTTCCGAGCGTGCTAAACAATCCGGTGGCGAGAGCCACTCCTTCTACGGTCAGCACGATCGGAATGCCGACCACGGTCGACAACAATCCGATGCCGGCCGCGTGTAAACCCATGGAAATCGTGATGAGTGTCGTGTCGATCACGTTGACGAATGTCACGAAACGCGAATACTTCTTCTTGAGGGAACGACAAGAATCTCTCTCTCGAGTCAGATACAATTGGATTCTACTAATTTGATCGATGCGATACCTCTTTGATATATTTAATTTTCTAAATAACTATTATTTATATATATTTTTTTTCTCCCCTATATATATATATCAATCAAAAACGTGACAGCGGGCTCGCGAATTTCCAACCACACCGACGACAACAACACTCTTCGTTCAGATTGAGTTTTTTTTGCGAGAATCGAGCGATCCGATCGCTCGATCAGCTGAGTGTTTTTTTTTAGAATTTCTCATAGTGGAGGCCTAATAATGTCATAAATGGGAAAAAAAAACACCGCCTCAAAAACAACAAGGGAGAGTTCTGTACCAACACAATTGCGGATTCTGAATCGCTGATTTAGAGTCCCCAAAACTGTTTTTTGATGATGACTCAGAATTTTTTGCTTTTGATCGCGTTCGCCGACGATGGTTCCATGGTCTGATCTGCGATGGGAACGTCAACGAAAAATTACGCACAAGATACAAGTGAAGATGTACAATTTCACCCTTTTTTAAAAACGCGCGTTCACCACGAGTATTTGAACGTTAAAAGCGCGATCTAGGAGTCACAACTGTACATGGGGGGGGGGGGGGGGATTCAAGATCATGTACAGTTTTGTGAACAAGCGTGTGATTTAACACCGAATTCCACGTTGGTGAACGCATCGTGAACGTATGTTGTACACGTACATGTACAAGTGATAGTATACTCTCCTTTTATACCTACTTATGAAATCCCCATTTACAGCAACACTAAACCGTGCGGAAAATAAAAATCCGTTCCGAACATATGTGCGGAACAGAAATCTTCGACGGACTATTTTTAAAGAGAAGCGAAATTTCACTGGAATTTTCTACAAATCATGCACAGCAATTACATGGCAATAGTTAAAAATCGTCCCCTGAGTTCCAATGTGATTTATGTGCCAGTAGGCACATAGGACACATTGGAACTCAGGGGCGAAATAGTAACTCTGTGTCAAGGTGATAGCTAAAAGTTGCGATTTTCTTGTTTAAAGGTGTAATTATTTTCGACAATCTTTCTGACTGGGTTAAACATAAAACGTAAAGATAGGTATAACGGACCCCGAAAACCGATTTGGCATTGAAACAGACCAGCAATAACACAAACCCTGGTAAGTGGGCATGAAATTTAATGTCCATTATGGCTCATTTGTTGAATGCTACATGGGCAATCTGATAACTGATTAAGGGAGTATTCCCATGTAATCATTACCTGTGTAATTATGGCCAGTTAATAGGTGGTTGTTGTAGAAAACAGTACATCGCATATGTTCCGGATACACACCCATATTACGCATCTATCCTGTCACAGAATGTAGAAGGATAACAAAATGTGAATATTTTAACCCTTTACCCAACGCAGACGATTTCAAAATTTATTATTTTAAATATCATTTTTTATTTTTTTCAAAAAATGTCAACAAAACCATATCATGTGACCCGTCTTTGGAACGAGCTCGTCGCATGATATGGTTTTGTTGAAATTTTTCGAAAAATAATATTTTTTCAACTGCTGAATTTGCATATTACGCGGTGGGATGCGGGCGATTCGTTGGCTAAAGGGTTAAAGGAACTTTAAAGCGAATATTAAATTAAGATAGATCTAAGCGGTCAAATTCAAGAGAAGCGATTAAAGTGAAAATTAATGTTCTGGCTATGGAAATAAAAATCGGTTTCTCGAAAAATTCATTCCAGCTAATTCCAGTCTGAAGGTGTGTAAGGCTGTGGGTCGTTGCGTGTAGATGGGGATGTCCCATGCTATAGGTTAGAGGAGGTGCCACATCGGTGCGAAAGTATAGGCACGTTGTGAGGTAGGGGCCACAGAGCTCATATTTACAATAGGAGCAGTCGCGGGCCAAGTCGGTGGCCATATATGAGAATACGACCAGAAACACGAAGTACGAACTCAGGGAGCTAATTTGCATTTTGGTAAACGGCATTACCTGTTTTAGAAGGCAAGCTGTAAGTAGGCAGAGTAGGCTTTGCCTGTATGAACTTTATTCTGAGACAAACGTAAAGGGGAGTTTACCCTATTGGTGGCGACTGCTTGTGTGAAAAGCGTCACGTAAAGTGACAATAAGCTAGTGGCCGTGCGACGACAGTAGTAGAGTGACATTCCGTCACCTGTTAGAGCAGAGGCGTCCGATAAAGTAACAGTACGCTCGTGGCCGTTCGACGGCAGTGAAAGGGTGAAGTGAAGAGGCGACCAAGGAACCAATACCAGCGAAGAGGAGGAAAAACCAGCGACAACAGAGAATGCGAGCCCGCAAGTGACTCAAAAACTGTGGGGATAGGGGGTGATTGATGTTTTGTTTTCTTATGCTTTTGGACTCCGTGTAAGCCACAAATTATCCTATTTATTTTTTATATATGTATTAAATTGTCGTTTTCAGTGAACCCCTGGTGATGTATGCTTTTCGAGGAAAAGTTATTAACCCCTTCGGGATAAGAACCACCCCAACAAAAGTGAAACGGGCGGATTCGTTACGGCGAGACATACGTTCACGCACGGATTCAGGCGACAATCCTTGAGCTTCGACTGAATACGCGACGTGAATCTATTTCCCCCAGCAGCGACAAAGCCCGGTTTTCGACACACTGGTTCCCCTCGCAAATTTGGTTGGCGATAAAATGTGTTCTTTTTGTTGATAGTTGTCAAATCAATTGCCGAGTGTCCTTCTAGTAATTGTTTTCATAGACGCGAAGGCGTGTAATAAACACAGAACGACGCGCCATATCGATTAACCCATTCACACACCCGTGTTGTTGTGTGTGTGTATATACCCAGAAAATGCATTTTTGTGCGATCGGTTCTCCATTGTTTTCAAATTTGTGAAGAGTTGGAGAGCACATAGTATATAACGTTCGCGGAACATATTGACCCGGCTAACCTTAGTGACTTCCTAAGAATATGACGTCATAATCACGTGGATAATGACATCATCAATCATGCCTTCAGTACCCAGATAAAAATATGAAAACCAACGAAAATGTCTCAAAAAGGCATTTCTTATAGATCTTACAATGAAAAAAAGGCGTAAAAGGCATGTTTGGTTCTTCGAAAGTGGGTGTGGATATTGGCGTGGCATGTAACGTGATTATTCTATGCTCAGACGAATACCTGAGGGGCGTTAGGCTAAACCCTCACTGATGCATTTCTTCGTGGTCCTCATGCAAGGCAAACAAAGAGACATTTCGTCCCCTGAGTTCCAATGTGTTCTATGTGCCTACTGGCACACAGAACACATTGGAACTGAGGGAACGACTTCTCAGCATTGGTCAAGGGAAATAACTTCATCTGCATATGAAAGAGAAGACGTGGAATGACATAACCGTTAGCAATACATTGAACGACGATATACGCTACGGATGTAGAGAAAGAATGGAGCAAGAGGCAGTTGTGGTACGGTTGATGTAGACGCTACTCGGAGGAGCTACTCCTATGACTTTTTGGTTCATAAAAGCCTTGACTGCAATGACATGATCCACCGACAATACACCACCATGTCCAATGATCCGCCTCTTCTCCAATGGAGTGAACATTCGAGCGTTCAATTGCCCTCCTCAACAATTCCTTATATGGCACATTAGCTCATTATAACGTTGAATAAGCAGATAAGGGGGAAAGAATCAGTCTAATAGTTTTATTCCAACGAGGCGTTTTGATTGGTTGATTCGGTCAGTCGATTAATCGAGAAGATATTGTCAATATACACGTCGCCTAAAATGTTGAAAAGGAAATAACTAATAGGGTTGTCTGTATCTGTTGGATACAGGGGTGTAGATACGCGAGGACCGGAGAGTGTCACCTCCCAACCAAGATTCTGTTGGAAAAAATTAGGTTCTGTCGGATTTGTGTTCCTCACACAATAGACCAATTACTCTATTGAATTACAGAAAAAAATGATTGCTAAGAGCTGGACTCCATGAATCTTTTAGACACCATTTTGAATTTTATTTCTAAACTTTAGTTGTTTAACTCGTCTTGTGATACCCTTCCCAGCTTTGCATTGCTGCTGTTCCTCAGAAATAATCTTGCCACCACTCCCTCCACAGACTAGACGTTTTAGCAAGATAAAAACGTACTGATATTTTTCGATTGTCTTAGTTATAATCGGTACAAAAATGTTTATTTGTATACATTTCAGAAACAAGATCTTTTTGTGACGTCCAATCAGGAGTTTTTGCGGGATCTCAGTATCTAGTTTCCGGTATTGCAGGTGGAAATACGCAGCAGTATAACTGCACATGCACTGTGTCGTCATTTGGACTCCGTTATAGCGTGGACTTCAAGCGTTCAAAGACGGGTTGCGAGTCTTCCCTCCGCATTCAATCATCACTATACGAATGCGGTGCCACAACCGAACCAGTTCAGGAAGGCTTTGGAGCATTGCTGATTGATTTTCAAACGCAGAACGTTTTCACGGACAACTACTGTTTGAAATTAGAAGCAAGTACGTATGTAAATACTTGATAATGTTTTCACTCGTGATGTTCAAACGAACGCAGTACGTTATGATTAACATGGGTGGTATCAAATTTTCAGGATAATAATAATAATAATAATAATAATAATAATAATAATAATAAATAATAATAATAATAATAATAATAATAATAATAATAATAATAATAATAATAATAATAATTTTCAGCCTAAAATCCACAAAATGTGCTCTTTGGCTTTACATACAAAAAAAGGGAAATGATTTCTTATCTACATATTGGTGCAGAAAGCTTGTTTGTAGAGATGCATTTTCAAACCAGCTTTGAATGACTCAGTTTCCTGTGGTAGTCTCATTTTCATAGCATTTTATCCATTCCACAGAGAATTAAAGGGTCCATTTAACCTTTGAACCCTGGTTGTATCTTTCATGTCAGTTCAATGACAGCATTTGGAAGAGTTCATATTATCTGGGGATACACCAATTGATATTTTCAACGTGCAGCCAAAAGGCTGCACGTTGAAAATATCAATTGGTCTACCCCCAGAAATATTGATTGATCTATTCACACATTTACCTAGCATTCATCCTTTTTGATCATGTTCCTGGGCAGAAAAAGCGGCCTTTCGTGTTCAAATGGTTAATTATTCCGTTCGCATAAGTCCAGATACTTTTAACCCTCTACATATGGTTATTTCAAGTAGGCTGCAACCCTCTTTTCAATGATATCATTCAAGTAGCAATTTTTTGTTCCCATAATGCAACATGGCATTTAAAAAAAAAAAATATGATTTATCCATCCGCGCTGGCACGCGTGCCATATCGATTAACACATTCACACGCGTGTGTCGTTCTGTATATTTCCTTTACCGGGGCAAGAATTTACTTCGTGATGCACATTCAGATTTGATCAGATCACAAACAGTAGTGTAATAATCAACAAATAGTGTAATATTATCCAGTAATTAATAGAAACTAACCAATTCTGTAATAATCAACAAGTTGTGCGATGGAAATCAACGAGTAGTATAAAAACCAGTTATGTTATAAATTTAACCATTTGAACCCTGGGGGTATCTTACATGTCAGTTCAATGACAGCAATTGGAGGAGTCCACATTTATTATTTGGGGGTAGACCAATTAATATTTTCAACGTGCAGCATTGGGCTGCACGCTGAAAATATTAATTGGTCTACCTACACATTCACTCAGCAGGCATCCAACTTAAGGAAATTATAACGTATGATGCTTCTGGGCCGGACAATGGCCGCTCCGATTCGAAGGGTTAACCAAGAGCGTAATAAAATTCTATGAAATTCAACAATTTTTGAACGAAATTTTAAAAAGTTTTGGGACTATATTACTGGCTGATCAATTCACCACTTGTTTTTAATTACATAACCGGTTAATATTACATTAATGGCTAGTTATTAGGTAATTAGGGGCCATAAGATTGCAGGCGCAAAAAAGTTATGTTTCTCCAATTAAGCAATGACAGGGGCCGTAACCCCGACTTTTTCAGTGTTTTCGGGGATACACTGTAGCTTTTTACCTTTCACGGCCGAGATGGGAGTCTATAAAACTTACTCACACAACACCCACTAACCTTGCGTATTCATTTGTGAAAAGCGTCCCCAGAAGTCCAAAACGAGAAACTTTACTCATAGCTTTCGGAACCCAATTTGGTTATTGTTATTTAAACATGTGGATTAAAGTGCACAACCCAAGCGCTATCCCCGCCCCCAAACCATCCTTAGTAGTAATCAGTTTTATTTCGTCTTAATGTTAGGATTTGAATCCATTGTTCCTCTGGCGAGAACCCTTTCTTTGGGGAGTATAGCACCCGCAAAGCACCATCCCTACTGGTCCCGCCTTAGATATACGCTACTCTCTTATTAAAACCAGGATAATTTATTCCATCAATTTGAAAAATGATAAACCGTCCGATCTGAAACACTTTTTGGGTGTTCCCCATTCACGCCACACTAAACGTGAATGCTTCCCCTTAAGAAACATGTGCACCACCGCAGGAAGAAAACGGTCTTTTAGAATCTCTTTCAAAAGGCGCAACCTGACCAAACATACGTTCTATAGTGCTGCCGCCGTGGACTGGTCACTTTCCACAGGTGGACATTATTTCCATGGACTAGAATCACGTTTTATCATGTAAAATCTCACATTGGAGCTACGTACTAATCAGTTGCGTCAGTAATTAATTGCGTACACCTGCGACTTAATTAAGCACCTCCTGTTTTTTTTCTTTTGCAGTGATGTTAATAGAAACTGTCATTAATTTCATGCTATCTTTAAGATGGCCAAAAGTGATTGTTTGCGGAAAGAATGGTCTATTGACAAATGAAAGACAACATAATGATGAAAATGTGCAGTATTTTAATGGCGCTAATTACACATATCTGTCACTAATGTTTTTGATGTAAAAATGTTCTCTCTACAAGTATGGTGCTGGGATGGTCCATGATGAAACAATGCCAGTAATTACCGACAAAAAATGTAACTTGTGATCTCCTGAACACAATAGCAGTGTTTAACGTCAGTTGCGAGTGTATCCAGTACGTGCCCGGATGACAGCCTGAACCCTTCTTCTAATGCTACCAGTGAGCCTTCTGGTACGGTCCAGAGGCAACTGCTGCCACTGGCGGATCCCTTGCTTGCACACGAGGTCCAAGTAGGTCCCAGATGTGTTCTACGGGATTGAAATCGGGACTCATTGCAGGCCAAGGTAGCGTTGTAATAGCGTTGTTCTGAGGGAATGCTCTCACAGCATGGGAACGATGTGACCTTGCACTGTCGTCCATGAATACAGGGCGATTAGCCAACAGGTGGTTGTCAAAATAAGGCATGACAACCAGATTGAGAATTTCCCGGATGTACTGATGACCATGGAGATTCCCACGTACAGTCACTATATCAATATCAGTTTACAATCATGAGAGAGGCATCCCCAGATCATTACTGATCATCCGACAAAAGGAACTGTTGGTCTGATGTTCCATGGCACGTAAGAAGTATTTCTATGACTCCACACTATCATGCGACCATCTGTGACGTGAAGCAGGAACCTACATTCGTCTGGCCAATGGACTTTCCTCCATGTCCTGAGATTCCAATGTTGTCGTGCCATAATCACTCCAAACGTCGTCTTTGATGCTGATCAGACAGAATTGGTCGCTTGGTGACCCTTCTGGACCGCATACTCTGTGCTTTGAGACGGTTTCGGACAGTTGTGTTGAACAAACGCCTGTTGGGGAGCCAAAGGAGTTTCAAAACACCACTTGAAGCAAAGGGCTCAATCCTAATGAGGCGTGCCAGACTCCGATCTTCCCGAGGAAAGGTCTTTCGGGGATGTCCAGACCTTGGTCGGTCCTTACCATCATTGTTTTTTTTTTAAATTGTGTTCGTCAAGTCTGCTGAATGACAATAGCTAAGTTGCCTTCCAATAGCACTGAATGACATGCATGTTGCAAGCATGCCAATGATTTGCCATCTTAATGCCTCTGACATTCCCCCCCCCCCCTCCCCCCTTGCCGTGTCAACATTTACTTGTTTTATACCCAGATATTGCATGTGGATGATAGTGTTTTATGTAACATTCGTGGAAGCATGCTTCACGTGGACGAGGGGATGTGTTTGGGGTACGCTATCAACCCAACCAGAAACATCATGTTTCACGAGAGGAAATGTACTGCAAGACATAGCAATCATTAAAACATAATAATCAGTAACAGCAACGTTACTGTCATGAAACATTTCAGGGGATGCATAATTAAGTTCCAGGTGTTTATATATCTCAAATCATTCTACGAAGCTTCAATCATTATCATTTTCAACTGTTAATAAACAGAAGTTGTTATCTTGTTAAATCATCCTTACTCCCATATGTCGTTCTCATTGTGCACATCAGAACTTAAGCTAAAGCGAGTTACCCAAGATTAAAGGCATGCGAGCTACCCACTTAAAACCGGTCGTAGCACTCAGGGGTGGCGGAGGCTTAATAAAAATGGAGGGGCACACATTTACAATGCTACCATAGTTCAGTCGACCCAGTGTGAGAAAGGTTACAATCGTATATCGGTAAATGTACCATGACTCGCTATAGTCTCTCGTTAAGATGAATATGCCGCTATGTGGTCACTGTCTTGTCCGTTTCTTCTACTTCAACCATCTTCCAACCCGAAGGCCAGCCTTCGGGTTGGAAGATAGTTGA
The DNA here is from genome assembly GCA_031216915.1 of Pictodentalium vernedei. Classification (NCBI taxonomy): domain Eukaryota; kingdom Metazoa; phylum Mollusca; class Scaphopoda; order Dentaliida; family Dentaliidae; genus Pictodentalium; species Pictodentalium vernedei. The sequence continues at coordinate 483,039,081 of CM062294.1, forward strand.
AGTGGAAGAAACGGACCGAAGCGACCGAAAAGGGGATTCTTTGGCTAAATATTGTTTGGATTTGCAGATAATATTACAGGAATGCCGAGTCACTACTCTATTGCACGATGCATGTGGGTGGTGTGACATTGGTCGTGTTAAACAGACTTCATGTTGGCTACGCATAGGTGAGATAAAATTCCCCCACAACATCAGTCCACGATAAAACACATCCGGTCTGTGACAAAACACGTCCGATTATTATATGTCGTGTCTATGGCGTGGAGTATGCATAGACGGAATATCATTCTAGCATCGGCGGCATAGAATATGTGCTAATTAGAGAGCACTTCTATTGAAATGCTTGGGGCGCGGTGGCTCAGTAGGTAGGGGTGCAGGCTGCAAGCCGATAGGTCCTAGGTTCGAATCCCACCTGCGGCAACCGCGCTGTGTCCTTGGGCAAGACACTTCGCCCTCATTGCCCACATGGGGGCACGGTGACGTTGTGCACTAAGGCGTAGTGCACGTCGATGATGCACTGTCTTCAACCAATGCTAATCCTGCTTGTGTGGAGTTAGTACGTTGGGGAGCTGACAGTTGCTCGCCGTTGCTCGGTGGTTCTCTCCAGGTACTCCGGCTTCCTCCACCTATAAAACTGTCGAGGTCACGATTAGCCATAAAAAGGTTAACCTTAATCCGGATCCGCAAATTCAACTAAACATTAATGAAAGAGAAATAATTTTAGGCTCTACTTTCGGGCATGCCTATCCAAATGTCTGGAATACCTGTCTCCTCATCTACAAAAAGTATATTTACACCTGCAGTCGAAGTAATACCACCCCCTCTTTCTCAGATCTGGCAAGAGCTATAAAATCCTACAAAAATATTGAAATGTATTCTATATACATGTACACAATCAGCAAGGCTGGGCGTGTTAGGGAAAAATGGAGCTACCAAACTGATGCATTCTTTAAATAATTGCAGAACTGCTCTGTATATACATTATACTGTAAAAATCTCATTTTGTTGTAATCTTATATAATGTACTATTTTTCTAGTGATGCCAATAAAAAAAACTCTATTGACTGTTGTGTTTCATGTATGTCTGTCATATAATGTGCAATCAGCCTTGAATGTGGTGCTTAGCTGCAATATATCTAGTCTAAGGCTAAAAAAGTGTTTTAATTCTCAGGCAATCCCTCAATGAATCTCAGGGAGACCCGAAACGTTTTTACATTTTTTGATTGATGCATATTTATTCAGTTGCGTCTCTAATATGTTTGCCATCAAATGTAACGAGGCAAATGCCCACAGATTAAATACTTTTACCACAAAGATTATATGAAGAGCATCGGAAGAATATGAAACATTTGAATTGCAGTTCCTACAGTTTGTTTTTTAGAGGAATGTTTTATTTTTCAAATTAAAAATGAATTTATTTGAATAAATATGGAATCTATATATCTGTGTGTGAAACGACAACCGAAATCGTCTCCATGATTGCTCACTTTTTGCAAAAGAAAAATAAAAATTAAATATAAAACCCTACCACCCCCACTGATTAAAAACAATTGCATGAGAATCAATTAACTTAGTTTGTGTAGCCTAATCTAAATATAAGTGCCGACAAAACAGTGTAAAGAGTCTTTTATATGGACTTCTATATCTTCCCATCTAGACCGCCCCCAAGTTATAATGTATTATTGTTATGAAGAACACACAGATATTTGGCACACTGTTCTCTGACATTTGAGTTTTTTCTCTCAAAATGAAGTAAAAAATAGTCTTTTTACTGTTTGAAACAGACATATGGTTCACTCCACCGGTTGTCATCTAAATTAGAAACCACATACACTAGCGAGGATGCTTGAGATCCAAATGTAAATCAAAATCTTGTTACCTTTCAAGTCTTAACCCTTTATCCCTAATGGCATCTTCCATGTCAGTTCTGTGACAGCAATTGGAAGAGTCCATATTCATTATTTGGGGATACACTAATTGACTGTTCTACGGAACACATTCACTCAGCAGCCATCCTACTTAATGACATTATGAAGCTTCGTGTTCCTTCACCGGAAGTATTAATTATTTGTTGGTGTTTAAGGTTACATATTTCTGCACAATGGCTAATTATGACCATGTCAGCTTTACTGGTGAAGGAAGCCGGAGTACCCTGAGAGAACCAACGAGCAATGGCGAGCAACTGTCAGCTCCCCAATATATTAACTCCACTCAAGCAGGTTGAAGACAGGTGCGCCATCGACGTGCAGTACGCCTTAGTACACAACGCCACCGTGCCCCCACGTGGGGAATGGGGGTGAAGTGTCTTGTCCAAGGACACAACGCGGTTGTCGCAGGTAGGATTCGAACCGAGGACCTCTCGGCTTGCAGCATGCACCTCTACCTACTGAGCCACCGCGCACCCTCCTGGACCGGAAAAAGGGCCGCGCGGTTTCAGAGCGTTAAAAAGGCAAGGCGGGTGCTAATGGGTTAATAAACTCAGATGATAGTGTCTTGTTTTTTTTCAGATCTCATGATCATTGATTGTCGTCGGAGATGATATGTGAAGTGGATAAAGACTTGGAGCGATAGAAAAAGTATCATCATGGGCCTTGCCTCAATCAACTAATAAATTACATGCAGGGATGTGTTCACAATATATTATTAACTTTGATAAACTTTTTATCATTATGTTTATTTCTGTACAACACGAAAAAATCTTGAAAAGTTCTCATTATTTTCCGATTCTTAGCAAGTTTCTTGATTTTGGCTGTGGTGGGTATCTTTCAATGTTTTATTCTGATGGAAATTTCACACGAATGGTCAATTTCGACACAGAAAAGGGCATAATGATATTTTGAACCGACTTGTTTTAAGAGCATGATTTTTTTAAACATTAAATAGGGACCTTGCCTTATTGGCCTCAGAAAACAAAAGTACGTTATTAATGTTAATTGAATATTTGTTTAACCCATTACCCAACGTAACGGCCAAAACCGGCCAGCGCTATTCTCAAAAATCGCCAATTAATTTTCATTAATTTTTCATTATTTTTTTTGTCTCAAAAACATAGGTTATGACCCCTCCCTGGAACGAGCTCGTCGAGCTCGTTCCAATGAGGGGTCATAACCTATGTTTTTGAGAAAATAAATAGTTATTCAAGAATATTTTTGCAAGTGTCGCCTGCTTTTCATGTTAGGTAAAGGGTTAAAGTTTGTTTGCATTTAGTTTACAAAGATTTTCAAAATAGTTATTCCTTGCATTGCAACAACCGTCCGTGCCCATTCACCACGGTTTCAGTGGGAAGACTGTATCTTGACTGTCGTTGCTTAAAATATTGAAGGAATGACTTCGATCTGCAAAACATAGCCTCTCCTATCGCTATTGAGAACAACCATTTTTTCTCCACCCACTTCCAATGCAAGATATGCACACCTCATATGAGAAAGCCATGTGAGTTAGATATCCCACGTGATCGGCTTATTAACATATCTAATGAGCACAGGACTATTCAATCATCGCACGTTCTTTTGAAAACAAACAGCATGGTGTCAAGTTTAGGAAATATTAACAGACGAAGGTCTGTCGCACAAAATAGAAATAAAAACACAGACCGCAAAACTAAAGGACACTTGACTCTTTTATATGAATTTTTGGATGAATGCCATTATGAGTGGAGAGAGTTGCACGAAATTTTCCGTCGAAAAGTAATGCGAATACATTGAAAAATTCATAATATGACGTCATCGGAATGTGTCAATGTTCATTTCGCTACAAATCTTTAACCACTGTCTTGGCGGCGTTGGTATTTAATTTCGTGGTATATACCTGTAGTATATACAGAACTTTTGTGTGCTCTTTTCGATAAGAAAATCAGTTTTTTAATAAATGGACAACAAAATTGTTCGATATAGCTACACGTGCCCCTGAACTACTTTTGATGACGTCAGGGTGTTTTTGGCGTGGGGAGAAAACTTATCCCTGGTGGGCGTGAGTGTGAGATGGGGAAATCTCACCCTCAGGACAAGAGATTTGGCAAGCGTCGTATCTGGCTCAAATAGCGTGCCCTCGGTTGAGATTTCTCAATCTCACACCCTCATCCATCAAGAATAATAATAATCTCATGTTCTTCAAGAAGAGCCATGTGAAGTTGACTAATATAATAATAATAACACTTTGGCCAGCCGCTGATTTGTCGCGGTTCTCGGACGAGAAGGCCATGGTTACCCCTTTACTCCCAACTACCTACCTATTCCCACGCTTATCCTCTCTTCCCAACACTCGGAGACGAACTGCTTGATGATATCCCTTGTCCCATTCTTCCCAATCTCTCCGATTAGCATATTAACCCTCTCCTTTGAGTCTCCCCCTAACCACATGTCCTCCATTCTCCCATCCCACTTCCCCATTATACTCCCAGTGAATCTCATTATTTTAGGCTGATACTTTGGGCATTCTAAAAGAAAGTGTTCCAGGGTCTCCACCATGTCCAAGTTACACATCTGGCACACCCTTTCACCGTCTTTCCCAATTTTTCCCCTCAGTTCCAGGGATCGCGACCTCAGCTTGAACAACAGTGACCCCCCAAAGGTGCCATCAAGGTACTCTTCAAAACCTGGCTTCTCTTTATCACGCAGGCCACCCAAAGACCTCTTTGATTTGACCCCCTCTCGCCAATTACGGTTACAATCCTCCATGACCCTTTCTCTGACGATTTTTTTACTCTGGTTTGCCCCAACGTCCAGGTCCGAGATCTCCAATGAGTAGTTCTCTACTAGCTCCCTCACTTGGACCATCCACCCCGTTTTGATATTTGAGTTGAAAATTCTCAGGAACATTGCTTTACACCATCGGCTGTCGGGGAGATTTACCAAATAATTAAGATAACCGAGCTTCAACAGGTCTATCCTGTCCTTGATCCTCATCCACCCAAGCTCACCCCTGATTGCTTCTAGACCCCGTTATCCATCGGCCTGCATCGTTCTGCAGGATTTCCAAGCTCTTTACGGCCGTCTGGTTTAGGGGTACCACTTCCGTACCGTATGTTATACTTGGCAGTCCCACCATTTCCCAAATGGTTTTCCCCACGAAAACCTTATTGAAACTGTTTCTCCCTATAAGTTTCATTTGGTTAAGGATTCGCTTCCCCTTCAGAATCAATTTATTTGTGTGGTTCCGGTAGATGCCTCTTCCTGTAATGTTTATATTTACCCCCCAAATACTCGTAATCACCTGTCTCTCCCACACTGAGAAGTTTGCTGCTCCCTTCTGGAATGCTGAACTCACCCACTCTCCACCTTCGAGTAGGGTCCACTTTGCGGCCCACAGGTATAATTTGCTCTTGCTTTCATTAAGTTCAAGTCTCCATTTGCTCCCATATTTCCCAACAATTTCCAGCATTTTCGCTAGCCCCTATTCGCTTTCTGTCACTAGAACCATATCGTCTGCAAAAAATAGCCCTGGGATCTTCAAGTCCCCAACTGCTACCCCCTCCTCGCTACGCAGGAGTTCATCTCCTAAACTTTTGATGTACAATGCAAACAGGATCGGCGAAAGGATACACCCCTGTTTTAGGCCTATCTCCATAGGCACACATTTTGTTGTAATGTTCCCCAGGCTAAGCTCACTCTGTACATCTTTATATAATGCTTTCATAATTCCAACAAACTCGCCCCCTAAGCCCATAGCCTCCAGCTTGCGCCACATACCTTCCCTCCATACTCTATCGTATGCCTTTTTGATATCCAAAAAGGCCATAAACATCTTTTTCTTTTTTGCTTTCGCGGATTCCATCATTTGGGATAGTGTGAAAAGATGGTCAGTAACTCTCCTTCCCTTCCTGAAGCCATTCTGGATTTCTCCCCAAAAACCCTTCTCCTCAATCACCTCCTCTAGTCTCCCGTACAGGACTTTACAGAAACCTTTCCAATGTTGCTACTGACAGAGATCCCTCGATAGTTATCCAAAACGTCTTTTTCCCCCTTTTTGTGAATAAATGTCACTTTACTTTCTCTCCACTCCTTTGGGACCTCTTGATTTTCTATGGCTAGATTGAATAGGGCAGTTAGGCTTTTCACGAGTTCCTCTCCCCCTTCTTTGATAAACTCGTTAGGAATTTCATCCACTCCTCCCGCTTTTCCATCCCTTAATTTTGATATCACCTTTCGCACCTCCTCCGTTTTAATTTCGCTGCACACGAAGCTCGATAGGTTTTCCTCGACCTGATTCGGACATTCTGGTGGGCTCCCCATGCCCCATCGCTTATCGTTTACCCTTTCCCAGTGCTTGACTAGTTCTGATGCGACTTGATCTTGCTCGTCTGTAACTCTGCCATCTATTTTAATACTCTGTGGGTTATTTCCTTAATAACGCTTGACTGGACTGGTTACGTGAAATAATTCATGAGAGGTGAGGGACGTTGTACAAACACGAGTGCGCGAATGCGCACGAGTGTTTTACAATATAGTCCCTCGCCTTGAATGAATTATTTCAGGTAACCAGTCCAGGCAAGCGATTGCTCTGTTTATTACTTTTCATTATTAACGATAATTATATTATTTAACCCTTTACCTAACGTGACGACCAAAACCGGCCAGCTCTATTCTCACAAATCGCCAATTAATTTTCATTATTTTTTAATTTTTTGTCTCTAAAACATAGGTTATGACCCCCTTATTGGAACGAGCTCGTCGAGCTCGTTCCAATGAGGGGGATCAATACCTATGTTTTTGAGACAAAAAGTGAAAATAATAGTCATTCAAGAATTGTTTTGCAAGTGTCGTCTGCTTTTCATGTTAGGTAAAGGGTTAAAAACAGAAAACAATGAAGTCCCCATTACATCCACGACAAAGCGTCTTCGTTTGCGCGCACGAATACATGACCCAATTGTTGATTGCATAATTCACTTGTTAAGTTATTGTTTATAATCAAACCGGGAAATCCCAGTAAATGACACTTTGGAAAGTAATAAACATAAGTTATTTACCAATACAATTGTTTTTGTGATTATTATAGAGGTTAAGTCATGTACAAACACTGTCTTTGAGTATTGTTTGGAGATAAGATGGTCGAAGTTCAGGAATTATTTAATATTAGTGGATTTCAATTTGTGGCGACTCTCTTGACGGAGTGAAAATTTAATCACTCTGTCACAGATGCGATGGGTGTTTTAATTTGAGTGTATCGTGATTATATATTTATTATTAAGGTTTAACGACACTTTAACAGCCAAGATCATATCGTGTCGGTGACAATTTTACGGGCGGATGAAGCCGGAGTACCCGGAGAGAACAACCGAGCAAAGACGAGCAGCTGCCAGCTCCCCAACATCGTAAACTCCACACCGCAGCACAGTCAAAATTAGATTGGTTGAAGACATGCGCACCATCGACGTGCAGTACGCCTTGGTACATGGCGCCATCGTGCCCCCGTGTGGACAATCGGGGTTAAGTGCCTTGCCCAAGGATACAACGCGGGAGTCCGAATCGGTCGCTCAGACGGTCACCCATCCAAGGACTAACCTGGCTCGACATTATTTAACTTCGGTGAACTGACGAGAACCGGTTACCGCAACGCCACCACGCCCCGAGTGTACTGTGATAAAGGTTTAGCAATGCAGTGACAAGGGACAAGGGAAGGGCATTTCATCTGAAATTGAAGTGTCGCTGAACAAACTGCGGAAACTTTTATTTGAATGAGACGATGCTATTCACATTTACGGCGACTTTATGCCGAATGGTACAACTGCATTGTTGACTTTCTCCGTTAAACTTGTATACATTTATTCAAAATCGTCAAGTATTTTCTAGATTGAGAAAAAACAAACTTTTCAGAAACACACGTGGACAGAGGTAAAATGTGCATTGATACGAACAGTGCACGGACGTGATTTTTTTTTAATTCTTCAAGGCCTTTGAAGTGTATGATACTGAAAAACGAACACCGTCGTTTACTTCTGTTTGTCTTGCAAAAGTGCATACTTCGGTATTATATCCTCAGTACAGCTGCTGTGTTATTAACAGATAGTTGTATGTATTATATCATATTTCCAAATGAAACAAAATACTGCATTTTGATTGGCTGAGAGGTACGGTGTAACTTGCAATCCACAGTGACTTTTTTTGCACCGTGTTTAACCACGGAGTAAAAACAAGAATATACAAGAGCAAGCTATATGGCTAAAAAAGTACCTATTTTTAATTATTAATTCATACCTTCTGCTCGGTTATGTTAGAACAAAAATAAAAATACAGGAAATTTAATATTTATGTGCAATAAAATATTACAGATATGGATGTCATTGGAACTGGCTCATTGAGCCAGTTCCAATGACTTCCATGTTTGTCTGGTTTTATTTTAGAAACTTGCAAAGTACAAATTGTCTGTGAGTTTTTGCCCACAATGTAGGTTAAGGTATTAAGTACACCAAGAATCTTGGAAATAAATCCGTTATCCTACGTCAAGGTGATCTAAAAACGTGAACATAAAACTACCATCCGATGGGAGTGCTGCCACAGCCACAAATTAAATACATGAATTTTTAAACCCTCTTTTTTATAATTAACCTTGTACTGCCTTCTATTATTTATTTCTTTATTTATTTCTTTATTTATTTATTTATTTATTTATTTTTATTTATTTATCTATTTATTTATTTATTTATTGGTGTTTAAGGTCACATACTTATGCACAATTGCTAATCGTGACCTTGACAGTTTTACGGGTGAATGAAGCCGGAGTACCCAGAGAAAACCACCGAGCATCGATGAGCAACTGTCAGCTCCTCAACATTCTAACTCTGTTCAAGCTCCGCTCAAGCAGGGTTACAGCGGTTGAAGACGTGCGAATCATCGACGTGCAGTACGCCTTAGTACACGCCGTCATAGTGCCCCCATTTAAGACACCGGGATAAAGTGCCTTGTCTTGCCCAAGGTCTCGACACGGGTCGTCCCGGACGGGGATCGAACTCGGGACCTCTAGCATAGAAGTCTAACAGTCTACCACTGAGCCACCGCGCTCCCGTACTGCCTCCTAACCGTTTGGTGTGAGAGGCTGGTGTGGGTGGGGGGGGGGGGTGCTTTTCTTAAAACAATCGGGCTCGATTTTTGTACTCTTTTGAAAAAACTGTGGGGTGATGTTTGCTAAGTGTGTAAAAATGATTATGGGGATTTTTGTAGGGGTTGGGGTGGATTTCATCCTACATTCTTGGGGTCCAGGACATTTTCCTCTAGGACATTTCTCACTAAGACATTATCACCTAGGGCATTTTCCCGTAGGGCATTTTCCCCTAATTAATTATTCATCCCCGGACTTTTTCCTCTAGACCGATTACTCCTAGATTTTTCACCCAGGACATGTTCTCTTAGATTTTGTTTTTACTTCAAAACTCTTCTTCACATCCACAAGTCAGAATCTTTTGATATTGGGTTTACGGTGTCCTTAGGGAGGTGAGATATAAGTTTGTTAAAGCCAAGTCCCTGGGTTCATATTTGGGCTTCCTGTGGGAGCCCGAATTGTACTCAAAATTTTATTTTCCAAATTTGAACCAAATTTGATATGATCGCTTAGTGGGTCATAAGTACCTAATTTATGCCAAAAACATTTTTCCCGTCACCCCTTTGGAACTGCAGGATCTAAAAATATAAAAAAAAATTAAAACGCTTATATCTCCAAACTTGGCACGTGTATGTAGTTTTGCCCTTGTGGGGGTCAAAAAATGTGCTGTCCCTATATTTTTTATTTAAATTGTTTTATAACTTCATGGCTTCAATCCTCTGTAGTGTTGATGAGCCATGACTAGCTGAATGTGACCCAAGATACGTTTTTGAACCACTTTGGCAGGTGAGCGATTAAGGCCTCTTGGGGCCTCTTGTTACATAAGCTCATGGTTTCAAAATAGTGTTGAGGTTTGTTTTAGAGTAAAGCTCATGGCTTTAAATTAGCACATCTACGTGCTTATAGTACCATTAAAGTCTTTATCTCACAATATATCAAAGCACATATCATCCAGCTTACTGTTTATACAGCAATACAACTTGATATTGTTGTGAGACACATCGACTAGCTTACTGTTTATACAGTAATTCAACTTGATATTGTATGAATTATCTTTGCCTGTTTTATTTTTATTTAGTACTTTGAAAATAGTGTGACATTAAATGGAACAAATTCTTTCCTTTTTCTTGTAATAAAATCTTGAAATTCAATTTTTTTTTTAGTTTGGGGAAAATGTCCACTCTTTTCTTCCTAACTAGGGGAAAATGCCCACCCTCTCATTTGAAATTAGGGGAAAATGCCCTAGGTGACACGTTTTTTAGGGGAAAATGCCCTAGGGGAAAATGTCCGGAACCCACATTCTTGTATGTCATTAATTTACATTTGACACGGCGATCCAATTCGCCGTTTCATTTAAGGAATGATCGTTTCTTTTTGTCTATTTCTTGAGTTATGAACCCCAAAAACAAAGTCCAAACTGTGTAAGTAGCCCATTTACGCGATGTTTAGACTTTGTTTTTTGGGGGTTCATAACTCAAGAAATAGACAAAAAGAAACGATCATTCCTTATAATTAAAAATAAATATTGTCAGTCGTCCTCTACTTCAGTGAACAAAGACTTAAAAACTAAAACTAGTAGACATATTATTTTTCTGGCATAAAAGAGGGCGCATATTATTGAAATGCAGGTAGCAATTGACACACTTTCCAAGTCAAATGCACTTATGTCATTAAATTTTTTATTGACCAATGAATTACGTAATGCAAAGAAAACGTCATAAGCCACGCCTCCCTCAAATTTCATTCAACTGTTCTCTTCACGTAAAAGTTACGTTCCGTGGAAGTAGGCCATTAGTATTGCATTGTATTTTGGTTTTGACCGTTTCCCGAGAACTGAAAAACACAGTTTGTAAAAGTGGAGTTAGATATAAAGCCAGATGACATTGCCGTATTCAAATTTGCAATGTCAAAATTGCCGTATTCGTCGTGACCAGCCGTTGTTTACAATCGATTTGGGTAAAACGATGAACGCAGACGATCACCCAGTGTGCGTAAAAATTGAAATGTCAAATAAATACAGTTGTGAAGAAAAAGAAAAACTGACCCACCACGGTCATTTAAATATTTTATAAATAATTTCATGGTGATAAATTAGTAATATAAATTTATTTTTCTTTTTCACATTTAGAACGTGCCAGTGTTCTAACTTCTATTGATTTGACACCATGTTGCAACTCCGAAGACTGGTATTTTAGGGGCGTGGCTGGGGCGGACCTAATTGTGTTTTTTTTCGGTTCATTGAGTTATGAAAAGAAAAAACAGAATCGTGTGAGTCAATCGTTTTATCTGAAAACGCATGAACCGAAAAAAAGTTTAATTATATAACTTTTGAAAATGTTATTATTCAAACGATGGGAGTCAAAATTCAACAGAATAACTATTATCATCACCAGTAACAATTCACGTCTTTATCAAGGGTTTCCATAGCACAAATATAGCATTACTCACCACACGATAACGTGGAAAACAAGAATATTACATCTGTTACCGTGTTGAACGCATCTTCACAACTGCGACAGTCAGGTCTCAGTAAATCATGATGAAAGTTCAGGCAAAGTGAGGATCGTCAAGATGCAAAAGCTAATAGTCCGGCAGCCAATGCACCGTTGGGGGTTTTAGAGTCTAAAGTCTTTTTTCTCAGCGAATTATGGTTGTCCACAACATCCATTTGAAGAATCAATCCTTGAGGAATTTGTGATATTTCGGTTTTTAAAAATGGCGGTCAAAATGTCTGCCATTTTTACAAACAGGAATATTTTAACCAGCGTGGCGGGCTAATTGAAGCAAACTAGCATCTTTCTTATCCAACAGATACACCATTTTAATTTTGTGCAAACATCAGCCTCCCTAAATCCAACATGACGGACAAAATGGCGACAAAAATCAGAAAAATCGATTTTTTTCACAAATCTCCTCAATTTGTTCCAGATTACTAGTGCAATGATGGTCATAGTGACCAGTGTTTGTGATGGACAATCACATAACTGTAATGTTTAGGCATTTACGTACAATTGTACAAGCTCTATCGGTTCAGGTATGAAGTTCGGAATTGGTACTTATATATCGCCCGTAAATTATCAATGATAGCATTGGCATTGGTATTAAAAATAGTAGAAACAGAGAGTCTTTGTGTATGGTACAAGAAAGATTATGTAGTCACTACGTCGTTTAAAAAATTGGTAAGTATCCAAAAGTATAACAAAAAGGTGGCCAAACGTAATGTCCAATATAGTATTTACTAAAACATTAGGCAATGATTAGTCTTCATTTTCAGCAGGTTTGCCGGTAGCCCAGATCGTATGTTCGTTACAGCACTCAGTTGTTTGGCAAGTACAGAAAACAGCGCTTGTTAACCGTAAGGAAACACAGCTGCACCATTCACGTCTTGCCTGGTCGTTTGCTGGAACCTGAGCATCGAATCAGTTTTAAGATATTGTCAGATGCTAGCGATGCAATGTGATAAGTGACTTCGCCTTCTCGCCTCTAAAAAATCCACAATTTGTAGATTCCATTTTGGGTGGGTCGGAATGCAGTGCATCTTTCCAAATGCATGCTATGTGAAAAGTCACAATGTGACACAATATGCCCTATCACATAGACACATACGGGTATTTGAGGATACCTATGGCCTGGTATTGTATTATTTGAGGATACCTATTGAGGATACCTATCGAGGATACCTTTTGGAGAATCCCTTTTGTGTCGTATTAGACTATGTAAAAGCCCTCAATGGGTCTAATGTAGTCTTACCAATCGCTTCCATCTTGTCGCCAAAGCTCCAAGACCACTGCTGGTCTATGGTCTATCTGTCCTATCATTAGCTTCTACAACAGTCTTGTTCCATTGCGGCATTGTACCAGTACTACTGGCTTCTGTTATTCTGCCCCATATCTCATCCATTACTTTCTAGCTATACCAATCTCAGTCTCGACTATAACATGGATCAAGGTTGAATCAGATTTCCTCTGTATACATATCAGGCATTCCGTAATTGTGATTCCTAGCCGAGTCCGTAAAATTTGGATTCCGTGTTTTGACATCGACACACGAGGGTATTCCCCTTCTCTATTGGAAATTAGTTTACTAGGTTGTAGTTCAAAAATTCATTCAGTTGAAAGGGTGTTTTAATTACATAAAGTTCATTTAGTTGAAAACTTTGTTCAGTTCAAAGGGTTCATTCAGGTTTCTTCAATTTAAGGGGGTTAACATTGGGTTATATTTGGGTTCATTCAGGTGAAAACTTTGTTATGGTCAATTCACTTCGATCTTGGTTCTGTTGGATCTTCGTTCACTTCATTCGAACATTTGTCTTGTATCTGTTGATAAATCAGTTCTGCTCACTTCGATCTTGGTTGTGTTGGATCTTTGTTCACTTTGTTCTGTTCAGTCTGTCCAACTAGTTCGATCAATCTGACTAGTTTGACATTCTTTCAATTTGTTATGTTTACTTCGTTGTTTTGTAGTGACTGGTTGTATCTGTCCAGAGTCTTGTAGTAATTGTTGAATTGGTTGTTATCAATCCCTTTCCATACCCTCGAGTGGACGATGTCAAAACACGGAATCCAAATTTTACGGACTCGGCTAGGAATCTCAATTACGGAATGCCTGATATGTATACAGAGGAAATCTGATTCAACCTTGATCAATGTTATAGTCGAGACTGAGATTGGTATAGCTAGAAAGTAATGGATGAGATATGGGGCAGAATAACAGAAGCCAATAGTACTGGTACAATGCCGCAATGGAACAAGACTGTTGTAGAAGCTAATGATAGGACAGATAGACCATAGACCAGCAGTGGTCTTGGAGCTTCGGCGACAAGATGGAAGCGATTGGTAAGACTACATTAGACCCATTGAGGGCTTTTACATAGCCTAATACGACACAAAAGGGATTCTCCAAAAGGTATCCTCGATAGGTATCCTCAATAGGTATCCTCAAATAATACAATACCAGGCCATAGGTATCCTCAAATACCCGTATGTGTCTATGTGATAGGGCATATTGTGTCACATTGTGACTTTTCACATAAGCACATATGACAAAAAGGGATTTTCCAGTAGGTATCCTCGATAGGTATCCTCAAATAATACAATACCAGGCCATAGGTATCCTCAAATACCCGTATGTGTCTATGTGATAGGGCATATTGTGTCACATTGTGCCTTTTCACATAAGCACATATGACAAAAAGGGATTCTCCAGTAGGTATCCTCGATAGGTATCCTCAAATAATACAATACCAGGCCATAGGTATCCTCAAATACCCGTATGTGCCTATGTGATAGGGCACATTGTGTCACATTGTGCCTTTTCACATAAGCACATATCGGCACATAAAGCATGTGCCTTTGTGCTAGGGCATATTGTGTCACATTGTGATTTTTCACATAAGCACATATGACAAAAAAGGTATTCCATAGCCACAGGTGTTTTGCAAAAAATGGGATTCCATGAGATATTGCCATTGGATATAGTCTTTTGTTATACAGAAGGGAGATAACTATGTATACAGGTTATGGGAAATCAAGCAATCTGATTGGTTAGTTAGAATCTAGATAAATGAAACAACAAGAGTACTTGGAATAGGGTCAGAACTAACAAGAATAGACTAGAAATTGCTAAATATAGCAATAATAAGGTAAACTGTTCCAACTAATAGGCTCTTCTACGCTACTGGAGTATACTCCAGAACAAAGGAACATGGCCAGGTAGGGGAAATCTATTGCATATACAGATAGAAGCAGAGAATTCTGGGTAATTTTGCCCTATAGCACTACGTGCTATTCTTATTGGGAAAAACGTCACGGGATAAGGATCCAAAAAGTGATTCTGGGAGAATTCTAAGCCAGAACATTACTCCTGTTCAATCGGACGCATCCCCGGTACCCCCTTAGTACTATAGCACTAGGTGCTAAGCCGATAAATTGGGGAAATAATGTCAATTTCGGTGATTTTGGGTGGATTTTGGTGATTTGGAAGGATTGTCGGGTTGCTTGTGGTAATCAGATTTACTCCGATTCAATCGAACACACCCTATAAACATACCCCTGTCTTGTTAGAAGCCATTGGTAACATAGCAATCACGTGCTACCATAGAAACCAAGATGGCGGCCTCCAGTATACAAAATGGGTGACGGAAACACGTATCACCCTAACAACACGCGCTGCGCATGCGCACTAACAACACGTATCACTATGGGGATGACGTCACAACATGGCCGCTCACGCGGGTTACCATGACAACACAACATGGTCACGTGACATGACGTCACTTCCGGGGTCATCCACCGGGGTCATCCAACCTACCCTCGAAAGGTACATACACCAGTATTGATGCTTTGAAAAAAAAATGTCATTGCTGACCTGGGGATAGAAGTGACACGATTGATGCTTTGAAAAAAAATTGTCACAATCATCAGTCCGTACAGTTTGGTTTAGTCAAAACATGTTTTACCTCGCTCACTCTCTCTCTCAATTTGAAATCCTGCGATAGATCTTGTTCCATATCAAAATGTAAAAATTAGAAAAGTGTGATATTCTTATCAGCAGATATCAAGGCACACAGAATATGTCCTAGATTAATCATGTTTTGATCAATAGGATGAGTAATGGGGAGCACTGGCGAAGCGAGGCCGGTTCTCGTTAGATCACCGAAGTTAAGCAACGTCGAGCCCGGTTAATCCTTGGATGGGTGACCATTCGGCGATTGGTTCGGGTATTTCCCGTAGTAGTGGTTGGTGTGCGATCAGCGAAGTTTGAATGTGTGATTCTGCGACGTTGCATCACATGCCAGCTGTGAACGTTGGGAATGTTCACCAGTACTACGCAATCCCCACCGTACCTAGGTGTAATATAGGGACCTGTTGAGGTGCTTGCCTTGTGTGCCCATCTGTGGAGCACCGGCAGTATGCTCCGTTGGGTTGAGCTGAGAATGTCATAGAAAGAACAAAGGGCGTGGACACCTGTGATACGGGGTAATAATGTAAGTCAGAGAGCACTGCGGTGTATTATAGACGTTAACATTGCATTAATGAACCCTAAAACCAGGAAATAGTAGTAATAACAATGCTGGATGGGGGGTAGTTTTAACCTTTTGAACCCTAGCGGCCGTTTTTCTGGCCAGCAACATGATACAACACAACGTCATTAAATAGGATGGCTGTTCAGTAAATGTGTGGGGTAGACTAATCAATATTTTCAACGTGCAGCCCCGAGGCTGCACGTTGGAAATATTGATTCGTCTACCCCAAATAATGAATATAGACTCTTCTAATTGCTGCCATTGAATTGGCGTGGAAGATACCACTAGAGTTCAAAGGGTTAAGCCTTTACCAAATATGAAAAGCAGACTACACTTTTAGACAAAATTATTAAATAACTAATGTTTTGCATTTTCGCATCAAAAACATAGCTTTTGACCCCTAATAATTAAGATTATTACTTATTTCTTGGGGTTTTAGCGACATTTTCAGCAACCAAGATCATATTGTGTCGAAACGTTTTTTTTACAGGTGGTGAAAGCCAGAGTACTTGAGGAGAACCACTGAGCCCCGGAAAGTAACTATCGGACTATTCAAGTCCCCACCAAGCAGGCTGTGAATAGTTTGAAAGCATTGTACCATCGAAGTGTAGTACGCCTTGGCATACAGCGTAATTAGCTCCAAGCAAGATTTTGTCGTAAATGGACAGCACATTGTCAAAATTAATGTTTGAATATAATTTGTTTGATATTCTTAAGCACGAGGGTATTTAAAAACATGAAAGACGGGATTTTTGTTTAAAAAACATTTTCTGCGTATTTTTATACAGTACGTGGAGAGTGGATTGTAACTAAATCACCCGCGGAGTGGAGTTATCGCCCAAAGTATCACTTTCAAATGCTGTTCATATGGACAACAAACACAAGCAATGTTTCAGCCAATGGACCTCCGGGTTTAACCCGGAGGTCCATTGGCTGGAACTTTGCTTGTGATGGTCTTCTTTGCAACAAATTTGCAATTATTACTCGGGTGGGATTGCCACTCTGTGGGCGATTTAATGATAATACACTCTCCACGTACTGTATGTCATTAATTCACATTTTATACGGCGATTCAATACGCCGTATTTTCATGTTTTGATTTTTTGAATAACCGTGTTCTTCCAAGAGCAAGCTCTAATAAAATATCATACTTCACATTATTGATAATAATAACACTCCGATCTGACACTAATTTGTCACATTATGACAACAAACACAATGAATGAATTTTCCTTGAACAAAAACCAACAATTTGAATACTTAATTCATGCATAAATTCCTGTCAAAGATGAATCTTTCTCTGATCTCGTTTAAGTCGTTCCCTGTGTCGATCACACTGTAAAACACCTCTACCCCGCCCTATCTTCAAGTAAGTTGCACAGGCGGCATGTAATAATAACTGTTACGAATAAAAAGGCAACAGACATTGTTTTCAAGCTGGTTTTTCTGTCCTTTCTCGTCTCACTTCCCTTTAATATTTTTCCATCTTTCTTACTTTTCTCACATGCATGGTTTAAGCAATATCAGGTATAGTCGCCATATGTTCTGACAACTCACGCTTAATTTCCTATGCTTCAAGCTAACTTTGATCAGACTATTAGCCTTGCACTGGCCGGGAAATCGCACCCATACACTGTTGTGTTCATGGATGCGAGGCCCCACCCAGTTAGCTGGGCACCTGCCCAGACTATATTATAATTTCGAACATGGCTCATGATCTTAGGTATCTTTGGACAAATTTAAGTAGTGTTTTTACCACCTCAGATAATTGATATATTTCATGGTTTAGGGAGATGACGCACATGAGCTTTCAGCTTTTTGTCAAATCCCTCTATTATTCTGTTACTCTACATTGTTGAACAAATGTTATATAAGATATCTCATCCTACTTCTTTACTGTTTGTAAACATTTTGTTACATATGACATTTTTAAAGAATAATATATTGTTTAAACCAAATTCCTATTATTATACGAAGATTTATAGTCTGGCAGCCAACTACACTTTTTCTACTCGTGCGTGTTTTGGCGTCTAAAATTTTTTCTCTGTGGTTTTCAATAGTTTAGACATCCCACATCAATATCGGCTGGCTTCCTGTCAGCTTTGAGGAAGTTTAAGTATTTGACCCGAATAACATGGCCGCAAATATGACCGAAAAAATTACGTTTCGGACATTTGAAAGACTTAGCGCAAATCCATGACCCAAAATGGCGTAGAGCCCATCTGTATCATTTCCTGAACATCACAATGTTGAGTAAACACGGAAATAGTTACATAAAGAGCGCCAATTATGCTAGATGTGGCCTTTAATATTTACGAGAGATGCAAACTCTGCCCCAAGACATTTTCGAACATTTCATGAAAGGGAATCATGTAACGAGACATGTGGATGGGATTTGGAATGTAATTTGGAGCGACATGTACATCAAAACCACATTCGTGAGTTATGGACGTGGTAAATCTGGAATAATCGGTATCACTTTGAAACCACAAACTGTCATAGTCTGGGCTCTCAGTCTTCATACATGCAGACTGTTTGGTGAGTGACGTGTCTCGATTGAGGGATTCCGGTGTGAATTCGTGTTTAAATCAATTTCACAAAGAAGAAGCCAAGAGTAGAATGGCCGCTGACAAACTTGATCGAGATGGCCTCAGGAGCAAACTGGACGTAGTTATCAATCCCTTGAATCCGAAGTAATCCCCGAGCGAAGTCGAGAATATCACCATTGGTAGGATTGGGCCAGCGTCCGTAAATGTTTACAACACCATAGCTCTGGGTCAAGAGGAGATCGTTGAGTTCGAGAGGTGGTAACCAGCGGAGTTTTATGACACAATCTCCACACCAGTAGTGACAATGTCCGTCATGAAGAAGGTTATAAAAGTAGGTTGCTCACGTTTATTCTTGCAACTTGATTTATTCAAGGGTACGTCAGTCGAGTGTGAGAGATATTGACATCAAGGACGTTATCTCTTATGAGCTGGCACCAGTTCCAACAGCAAAAGCTGGTGATTTGCAAATACCAAAATCGACATCAGAACTTAAAACAAGAACTGCGTGTACAATATCAGCAAGGAATTCCACACCGACAGGCGTAGACGTTTGCACGGTAATTGATGGATGTGTCCTACTCTGAATTCCTCACTGACCGGAACCGAATAAACTTCGCAGTCCTGTTGTGCTGGTTGACGCTACACAGTTCATGGATGTCTGTTATGGGTGTCCTACATCCAAATCAATGTCCGATGCAAGAGTCAGTAGTGGGGCATGCAAAGTTGGACGGCCAGGATAAAGTACTGAGTCGTTTGCAAAGAACGTCAAACGAGGTATCCTCAAATAATACAATACCAGGCCATAGGTATCCTCAAATACTCGTATGTGCCTATGTGATAGGGCATATTGTGTCACATTGTGCCTTTTCACATAAGCACATATGACAAAAAGGGATTCTCCAGTAGGTATCCTCGATAGGTATACTCAAATAATACAATACCAGGCCATAGGTATCCTCAAATACCCGTATGTGCCTATGTGATAGGGCACATTGTGTCACATTGTGCCTCTTCACATAAGCACATATCGGCACATGAAGCATGTGCCTTTGTGCTAGGGCATATTGTGTCACATTGTGCTTTTTCACATAAGCACATATAACAAAAAGGGATTCCATAGCCACAGGTGTTTTGCAAAAAATGGGATTCCATGAGATATTGCCATTGGATATAGTCTTTTGTTATACAGAAGGGAGATAACTCTGTATACAGGTTATGGGAAAACAAGCAATCTGATTGGTTAGTTAGAATCTAGATAAATGAAACAACAAGAGTACTTGGAATAGGGTCAGAACTAACAAGAATAGACTAGAAATTGCTAAATATAGCAATAATAAGGTGAACTGTTCCAACTAATAGGCTCTTCTACGATACTGGAGTATACTCCAGAATAAAGGAACATGGCCAGGTAGAGGAAATCTATTGCATATACAGATAGAAGTAGAGAATTCTGGGTAATTTTGCCCTATAGCACTACGTGCTATTCTTATTGGGAAAAACGTCACGGGATAAGGATCCAAAAAGGGATTCTGGGAGAATTCTAAGCCAGAACATTACTCCTGTTCAATCGAACGCATCCCCGGTACCCCCTTAGTACTGTAGAACTAAGTGCTAAGCCAATAAATTGGGGAAATAAAGTCAATTTCGGTGATTTTGGGTGGATTTTGGTGATTTGGAAGGATTGTCGGGTTGTTTGTGGTAATCAGATTTACTCCGATTCAATCGAACACACCCTCTAAGCATACCCCTATCTTGTTAGAAGCCATTGGTAACATAGCAATCACGTGCTACCATAGAAACCAAGATGGCGGCCTCCAGTATACAAAATGGACGACGGAAACACGTATCACCCTAATAACACGCGCTGCGCATGCGCACTAACAACACGTATCACTATGGGGATGACGTCACAACATGGCCGCTCACGCGGGTTACCATGACAACACAACGTGGCGCCACTAGGTCACGTGACGTGACGTCACTTCCGGGGTCATCCACCGGGGTCATCCAACCTACCCTCGAAAGGTACATACACTACTACTATCAATCAATTGTGTCACTTCTGTCCCCAGGTCAGCAAGTTGATGTTACTCTGTGATCATGACATGTCATTTCTTTTGCATCTAAAAAGTAAAAGTATTACTCATTGGTGCATGCATACTGCTACGGATTATTTTATTCAAGTAAATGTGTTGAGTACTCCATGAAATAAACAAAATGTCTATTATTTTTAGCGTTGTTTCAGGTTGTTTTATAAATTTCTTCAGTGAGTAAACAAAACAATATTTATTTTATTTTCATTCGTTTTTCTTCCCACAAAACAAATAGTATTGCCACTCACACTCGCCGAAAGTGTATTCCACTCCCAGCATCGTATTCCACTCTCGGCGATGACGGACTTTTTTTTTTCATTTTCTTCTTTTTTGGACATGTTTTGAAAGTAACCACGGAATCAATTATAAAGTGTTGTTTTGGGAAAACATATAAGGAGAAAGTAAGATAAATACAAAAGTTCACTACTCGGATTCCCTTCTCGGATTCGAGTGCGATTTGTTCCTCCTTTCGTGGGTTGCACGAATTATTTCACTCGGCTAAGGCCTCGAGAAATAGACCGCCCCACTCGAGGATAAAAAATCGTACTCGTATCCGAGCAGTGAACTATTGTCTATATCTTCTGTGTTTGTCGTTGTTATCCCTTTACCTAACATGAAAAGCAGACGACACTTGCCAAACAAATTCTTGAATAACTATTTTTTTTCATTTTTTGTCTCAAAGACATAGGTTATGACCCCTCATTGGAACGAGCTCAAAGAGCTCGTTCCAACGAGGGGTCATAACGAATGTTATTGAGACAAAAATGAAAAAATAATGAAAATTAATTATCCATTTTTGAGAATAGCGCTGACTGGTTTTGGCCGTTACGTTAGGTAAAGGGTTAAACTATTGGATGTCCATCTACTGACTCTTGCATCCGACGTTGATTTGGATGCAGCACACCCATAACAGGCAGACACGAACTGTGTAGCTTCACGCAGGACGTCGTCCCAAGGAGCATCAATTTTTCCAACTGACTCTAACGATATACAATCCTCTTTCAAAACATTAAGGACACGACCTTTACCAATTCCAAAGCACCCGATGACGGTATCAAACCCAGGGATAGCATGCGCGGCAAGAATACTTGGGATAATGTCACGATGCTTCTCAACAGTGGTCCCAATATCTATCAAAGACCTATCCCTAATGGGTGACTCCATAAACATGGGATATGTTATATCCTGTTCCACATAGTGGCGCAAAGGTAGGGTATACACACATGTGTCGTCTGCAAGAGCGACAACCTGCTTTTTGTCATCCATAGCAAGTTTCATTGCCTGTTGAACTATAATATTATCCGCTTCTTCGTGACTGCTTTTCATGTCACACCTTTCTATGAGAACACCATTGTTAATTTCAATTTGAACGTTGTCTTGGCCAGTATTGAAAGTCAAGTTTGTGCCCCTTAGACTTTCACCACTCAAACTCTTATTTGACTTGATAAACTGACAAATTATACTGATGAGCTGCCTTGTTTTCTCGGTGATGGTCAGCATAAGTCTCTGAGATGGCAATACTGATGTTGCACTCAGCCTGAATTCTTGGCAACAGCTTTCAGCATTCCTGTAAGCCCTTGTACAACTTTTCGTGGAGAACTCGTTATACCTGTCGAAAATAGACGAACGTCACCCAACAACAAATTCTGTTTTGCAGATTCTTTAATTTTTTTCAACGAAATCCAGCACAATAGGACGGCGAAGTTTCTGCGATGCCGGCCAGTGAGGAATCCAGAGTAGGGCACATCCATCAATTACCGTGCAAAAGTCTACGCCTCCCTCTCGGTGTGGATTTCCTTTCTGATATTGTACACGCAGTTCGTGTTTTTATGTCTGATTTCAATTTTGGTATACGCAAATCACCAGCTTCATTGAACAATGCAGCTGGAACTGGTGCCAGCTCATGAGATCACTGCCTTGATGCCATTATCTCTCATACTCAACTGAAGATCCATTACACGTGAATAAATCAAGTTGTAATTATAAACTCCGAAAGATTCTTCACGTGGGGATGCGACGTGCATCCCATAAGTGGATGTGACTTGGCGGTGTTCTTTGATTGTCGACTTGCTCGCTTACTTCCTCTACTTCTTCCATTTTTCTTTGGAGGTGGCTGTAGAGGTGGGAATTCCTTGGTTATTGTTGGTGGGGGCTGCGGTTCATGATGGTGTTTGGTTTTCTGATTTCGTGCCATGATTTCGGACCGTAGTTCGTCTGCATTCTTTCTTACTTCTGCCAGTTGAGATTCCAAGGCGTTCTTGATGTCTCTGAGCCACGTTTCGAGCATTAAAAGAGCGTTTTCCTGGAGCTGTGTGGTTAGCTCGGTTTGCGTGGGAGAGCTTGACTCCTCTGTGCCCACGATCTGTTGTTCCAGTTCGTGGGCGACCTTATTTAATTCTTCATCGTGTTACTCCTTAGCGTGGGGCTCCATGCTGAAGTTGAAACTAGAGATGGAGGCATTTCTTCGCCTTAGTGCTAGAATGTCCTATGTCCCATAGGGGACATAGGACATTCTAGCACTCAGGCGACGATTTGCTGACTGGGTGGTGTCTGGTGCTGTTTTTTTCCATCTGGATGGGAGGGGGGGGTGGGGAGTGTTGGATTTCCATTTCCTTCTCTTTGCCATTTTCTTTCAGTCTTTCTCCTCCAGGCCTCTAGGTTGGCACCCCCGGCGCTTAGTGGACGGGCTTTTCTTCCTCCTCTTGCACCTGGCCCTTTCATGGTCCACTGTATGTGGACCAGAGCCTGGCTGGGCGGAGATACTACCACTCTCCAGAGAGGTCGATAGTCTGACTGCCGGCTTCTTTGGTTTCTAGTCAGGTTTTTCTTTTCTGGCGCCGTTCCAGGTGGTATGTGGAAATCCAAGATCACCTGGAAGGTACTACCAGAGACATGAATGGACAAGTCTCTGGTGTTGCTCACATTTAGACATTTTAACATGCCCAATAACCTGTGTGGTAAAATCATTCTGGCTGTAATTAGTGGTGCTCAAGGAGAGTCCAGTGGAGCGCCGAGAAATGGTTGAAATTATAAACGTGAGTGTCACCTACTTTTATGACCCTCTTCATGGCGGACATTGTCACCATTGGTGTGGAAATTGTGTCAAAAAACCAGATGGTAACCGCCTCTCGAACTCAACCAACTTCTCTTGACCCAGAGCTCAGGCGTTGTAAACATTTACGAATGCTGGCCCAATCCTACCAGTGGTGACACTCAGGACTTCGCGTGGGTGTTGCATCGGATTGAAGGGATTGATAACTACGTCTAATTTGTTCCTGAGGACACCTCGATCAAGTTTATCAGCGGCGATTCTTATCTTGGCTTCTTTGTGAACTGATTTAAACTTGAATATATACCGGAATCCCCCAGTCAAGAAAAGCCACTCACTGAACGGCCACATGTATGAAGACTGAGAGCCCAGAATTTGAGAGTTTCTGGTTTCAAAATGATACCAATTATTCCAGATTTACCATGTCTGTGAGTGTGGTTTTCGATGTACATGTCGCTCCAAATTCCATCTATATGCCACATTACACGTTGATCAGGAAATGATACGGGTGGTTTTAGGCCAGTTGGGTCATGAAATTCGCGCCAAATATTTCAAATGTTCGAAATGTGATATTTCGGTCATTTTGCGGCCATGTTATTTGGGCCTAATATTTATAATTGCTCAAGGCTGACAGGAGGCCAGCTGACGGAATATGAATGTGGGATGTCTAAACTATCGGCAACCACCGAGAAAACAACTCTAGACACCAAAACACGCTCGGGTAAAAAGGTGGGTTTGGCTGCCGGACTGAGCTGACATTGACGATGAAAAACAAAGTAAAGTTTGTCCAACACTGCAGCTGACACCTCAATCTTCATAGCTGTAATCATGCCGACAAACCACCCTACAGTACTGATACAAACACAAGGTTCGCGTGTACTGTATTAAAATCATTAATTATCTCCACCTAACAAAACAACGACGCTTCACTATTGCAATAATGTTTCTTCGTAAGTTTGAGGCAATTTTTTGGTGCCAAAACTTTAGCCAATCGCGATGTTTTAGTGCCAAATCGAATTTTTTTTTAGTGCAATTGGCTAAATCGGCACCCGACAGCGCGGACACTGGTGATAAACCATTATGTCACATTTCTGATAAGATTCAGAAAAAACAGTGTCACAACACGATGTGACAGATATGTGAGATTTATGATCACTTTTGAGCACGGCAGGACTCGGAGAGGACAGCTGGGCTTTTGTGTGAACATACGCCTCTCCACCTCGCGGTGTTGGGATTGTGTTGGGGCATATTTGTCATCTTAACGTATCAGTGACTTGATATTTAAAAATGTAACTGACAGTTATCATCTGAATATAATTTAATGCAGGGCTGGCGCCAGGGATTTCTCGACAGGGGGGGGGGGGGCTGATCTCTCCGACAGGGGGGCTATAACATTTGACCTCCCAAACGAAGGAAAATGAGTGAAAATTGGTAAATTGGAGAACCAAAATAGAAGCAAATTGAGTAGGTTTGTTGATTATTTAACCCTTTACCTAACCTGAAAAGCAGGCAGACGACACTTGCAAAAATAATTGTTGAATAACTAATTTTTTTCATTTTTTGTCTCAAAAACATAGGTTATGACCCCTCGTTGGAACGAGCTCGTTCCAACGAGGGGTCATAACCTATGTTTTTGAGACAAAAAATAATGAAAATTAATTGGCTATTTTTTAGAATAGCGCGGGCCGGTTTTGGCCGTTACCTTAGGTAAAGGGTTAAAGTAAACATATTATAATAAGGTCGGGAAATATTTCATATATAAAGCCAGTTTGACGAACGACATTAAGGAATTTCGTGAGAATCACTATTCTCTATCCAAGTTCCAGTGCTGCACGGGTTCGAGACTGACAAGACGAGATATCTACATTCGATTGTCGGAAATGTCTCGTGAAGTCGGGTTTACGAGACTCTCCGACGGACTGACTAAAAATCTCAGGCGGGGGTGGGGGGGGGCTGGGCCTCTCCGACGAGTGGGGGCTGACACCCCCCCCCCTCCCTTGGCGCCACCACTGATTTAATGCAAATAAAACACTTTTATGTTCTCACATGTACGCATCAAGAACAAGAACAATCCATGAAAATATGTACACAACACTAAACAAATCACAGATGAATTTTCTCCACCCTAAAAGTTCGAGGTCTTTCAGGGTAGCACGCGTTCAGTGCTGTAGCCTGGTTGACTCTTGTCGTTCCTGAGCTGCTGGTGGTCATCTCACTTCTCTTGCAATTGTACACATAGCGTGTAGTTGATTTATAATCGCTTCCACCTTTAAGTACGCTTAATTTGTCCACTAACCAACTCAATCTATCCCACTTTACACGTGTGATAATATATTGTGTCACTCCATTTTACAGTTTTGTACCGCCTAAACCACTCTCCGTCTACCGTTTAAACCAATAATGTTCATGCATGCGGTTTGCCTGGCTTACACTAGCTCACTCCGAGCACCGAGCTTACGTCAAATGTTCGAGCTCTCGATAGCTCCAATTAAGTCAACTGTTCGAGCTCTCGGTAGCTCCTTCCAATTAATTAAAATGTTCGCTAGCTCTCTCCAACTAACTTTACTTCACGTTATATGTTAAACTTTGCTTATGGCCCTCAAAGCCCTCCCGCGCCACTTAGCCTAATAACTTTTCGCCTTTTATAAACTATATGTTGGACCAGCTAGTCCCACAACTCACTAACACGTCCATAGACAAAAACAGCCACCGGGCTGGAGTTTGAACCTTACGATCAACAATGCTTCTCCAAATCCTGTTACTCCTTTTTTATATTATCAAGGAATACCCCGGGGGAATCTGAGCAAAGCTCCCTCCAATTAAGTTAAATGTTCGAGCTCTCGATAGGTCCCTCCAAGTAACTTTACTTCACGTTATACATTTGACTTCGCTTATGGCTCTCAAAGCCCTCCCGCGCCACTCAACCTAATAGCTCCTCGCCTATTCTAAACTATGTGTTGGATCTGGGCGGTATCTCCTTGAAGCCCACGGCATTGATTTATTGGGTTCGCAGGCGGCTAGACAGCGCCATACTGTGTTACTGTGCGATCTCAATGAGGTTGATTATCTTTGCCCATTTGCCTATCTGCGGGATAAAAAATAATTACATATTCACCTGTTTTCGTGGATAATGTTGATGTCCGATTAATTAAGAGATTAACAGTAGGCTTCTGCTAAACACGGATCAAAGAATAATTTATTTTGCATAATATACACGCTGCCAATTCGAGTCGATCTTGACAAAGAAATCAGAAATAAATACACAGAACGACACGTGTGTGTGAATGGGTTAATCGATAAGGGTCAGCGCGGAAGAATAAAACGAGTGGCCCCAGGCCTCGAGTTTTATCCTTCCGCGATGGCACATGTGCCGCATCGATTAACCCATTCACACATGCGTGTCGTTCTGTGTTTATTATACGCCTTCATGTCTATAAAAACAATTATTATAGACGGACACTCTGCAATTCATTTGACAACTATCAACAAAAAGAACACATTTTATCGGCAACCAAATTTACGAGTGGAACCCGTGTTACTTTTTCGTCCCCTGAGTTCCAATGTGTTCTATGTGCCTACTGGCACATAGAACACGTTGGAACTCAGAGGACAATTTTCAGCTATCGCTAGCGATTCAAATTATAATTCCGTTGCACGATTTGTAGAAAATCTCAGTGAAATTTCGCTTCTATTTAAAAATAGTCTGTCAACGATTTCCGTTCCCCATATATGTGGGCAATAGATTTCCATTTTCCGCATGGTTTAGTGTTGCTGTAGATGGGATTATATAGAACAGGCGTGTAATAAAATAGATGTTCTGTCCGTAATTGAATATATACTTCAGAGAAAGAGATGACAATTCCTAAATGCTTTTTTTGTTTATGTTAATTTTGTCTACGAGTGCGCCTGTTTAATTCTGAGATATGAGTGAACAGGCAGTCTCGTGACATTTTAGCATTCATAATTCCAAATAGAAAGTTGAAAAATAATTCGATAATCCTACTTTAACCCTTTACCTATCGAATCAGTCGCATGCGCCCGCGTAATTTGCAAACTGAGCAGTTGAAAAAAGTACATTTTTCATACAATTTCAACAAAACTATAGCATTTGACCCCTGATTGGAACGAGCTCCTTGAGACCGTTCCAATGGGGGATCACATGATATGGTTTTGTTGACAGTGTTTAAAAAAAAGTTAACCCTTTACCCAACGCAGACGATTTCAAAATTTATTATTTTAAATATCATTTTTTTAAATGTTTTCAAAAAATTTCAACAAAACCATATCATGTGACCCCTCTTTGGAAGGAGCTCGACGCGCTCCTTCCAAAGAGGGGGGTCACATGATATGGTTCTGTTGAAATTTTTCGAAAAATAATAGTTTTTCAGCTGCTGAATTTGCATATTACGCGGGCGGATGCGGGCGATTCGTTGGGTAAAGGGTTAAAACAAAACAATAATTAAAATAATAAATTGTTATATCCTGAGTCTTGGGTAAAGGATTAAATATCAGAGATAAGATGTCAATACCGTCAGGGGATATCCCCCACCCTGTTTATAACAGCCTTGCTTTTAGTATTGCAAAAGAAGCTGCTGTAATAATTCATAGACACCTAAATTAATAATAGAAATTATACATTGTCGCATTTGTATTGTTATCACGCTACCTTTTGTCCTAAAAGTTCTTACATACTGCACATCGTTATGGCAAATCTGAAAGGTGTTTTAATTGTTCACTAACAATGTTTTACGAGAAGAGTAAAATAGTAGGAATATCTTTTATGAAGAAAATAATCTGAAAGACTATTTCGCCGAAAATTCGGCTCTCAACTCACAATGGAGCTGACATCCAATCTGGGTATCACAAAAATCCCCAGTTGTTGCTCATTTTGACCAACTGAGTCTGAGTTTAACAATCTTATTATACAGTATGTCCAACCAGCTCTTTTAAAAACTTAGTAAATATCTCGGATAAATGTTTGTTTAATAGCCAATCTCGAGTGTTAACTAATTGTGGAATTGTATGTGCGCTAGAAAATTGGCTGACGTTGTTAAGGATGGCAAATGAGACAAGGAAAGCCTCCAAGGAACTAACAGCATCACAAAAAAACAGAATTGATCATGACGGATTTTGACTGTCAACAACAGCAAATTGACAAAGTAGCTGAATTAAAGTCGGATGTAGCTGGGGGTCTGCACGGGGCCACTGATTCTTTGGATAAGGGAAACCAGATAATAGGTGATAATATTATTGACAAGGATAATTTTGATATTGTGAGTGTTGAACCTCGGCTAGATTATTCGGTAAATCAGTTGTTGCCTTGTTATGAACAACCAACGGTTTTTGTACTTCTCGTTGTGATACAGGCATAGGCGAGAGGGGGGGGGGTGGGGTTACAGGGAAAAATAGACCTTATATTTGGTGTATTAAGTAAAATAAATGCAAGGTTGGATGTTGTTGACGAAGTCAAGAGTGAGAGCATTAACCCCCTAAACTGATGTCAAAATATTCAGATTTGAAGTAGGCATTTTTCCCATAAAGCAACTGGGAATTTAACCAAGTCAATCTTGTTTGACAGAGCTCAATGAGCTCTGTCTAACAAGATTGAATTGGTTAAATTTGTAGTTGCATTATAGGAAATATTTGCACCCTGAACTTTAGATATTTCGACATCGGTGTGCAAGGGGTTAAGGGAGATCAGAGACATAAAAACGAGGCATGCGGCAATTAACGATACCGTTACATTGCTGAATACAAATCACGAGAGTGTTAAGCAGAGAGTTGCAAAGATTCAAGATGTGTGTTGTGACCTTGACGGCACTGTTTCAGACCTTCGGATGAGATCGATGAGGGACAATATGATATTTTCGGGGATAGAGGAAAAGGAGTCGGATGAATGTGACACTGAAAACCTGTTAAA
This sequence comes from Pictodentalium vernedei, assembly GCA_031216915.1. Classification (NCBI taxonomy): domain Eukaryota; kingdom Metazoa; phylum Mollusca; class Scaphopoda; order Dentaliida; family Dentaliidae; genus Pictodentalium; species Pictodentalium vernedei. The sequence continues at coordinate 483,068,749 of CM062294.1, forward strand.
AGCGTTTATCCCTTTACCTAACCTGAAAAGCAGACGACACTTGCAAAAATAATTCTTGAATAACTAATTTTTTTCATTTTTTGTCTAAAAAACATAGGTTATGACCCCTCGTTGGAACGATCTCCACGAGCTCGTTCCAACGAGGGGTCATAACCTATGTTTTTGAGACAAAAAATGAAAAAAATAATGAAAATTAATTGGCGATTTTTTGAGAATAGCGCTGGTCGGTTTTGGTCGTTACGTTAGGTAAAGGGTTATAAAGGGAAAAACTGAGCATAAAAGAAGAAATTAGTTCTGAGAGAGTGCACAGGATGGGAAGTAAAACAGTTGAGCGAACCAGACCCATTGTAGCAAACGTTTCGTATTTCAAGCAAAGAGAGCTTGTCAGGAAGGGGACTTCTGTCTTGAAGGGGACAACTTATTACGTAAACGAACAATTTCCCAAATCCGTTAATGACTATAGAAAGACAGTATTATTTCCAATGGCAAAGAAAGAAAGGACGAATGGCAATACGATTCGAGTAGTAGCAGACAGAATATATGTAAATGAAAAGAGAGTATAGGCAAATATGAACCCAACATATTATGTGGAAAGAGGAGAACAGGGGGTTGAGGTGGCGTGTGATGCTGAACTGATAGATATTGATCATGGTAATGGAGTACAGGAAGAGTGGAGATAGGGAGACGAGAGGGGTTCAGTGCTTGATATACTATCCCTAAATGTATGTGGACTACAAAACAGATTACTAGACCAGCCCTGAAAATAAGCAGTCTGACATTTGCAGAATGAGGTCCACAGCGGGTTAATTTGATGATGCTATCCCATACAGTGGGCCATTTTATCCTCTAGGTACCTCTTTCTGTTTAGTTTTGAGACCCTGATTCAGATTGAGGTTCACAGAGGGTAAATTTAGTGATGCTACCCTGCTATGCAGGGTAGCATCACTAAATTCACCCTCTGGGGACCTCATTTTGCAGATGACAGTCTGCTTATTTTCTGGCTTGAACTAGACCCAGAATTTCAAAACATTATTTTTGACTATGATATACTGTGTTTTCGTGAATGTAAAACATGACACTGATGAAGTCAAACTCACGGGTTACCGTGTGTTTCCACTTGAAAATAGATAAACGTCAACACTTAGGCGATCGGGTGGTTTGTGTATTGACGTGAAGGAAAATCTACGAAAAAACGCGAAAAGTTTGTCCCACGAAAGTGAATATATCCAATGGACAAAATTTAACCTACAACCCAGCGACCCACTTATTATAGGGAATGTATATATATGTACCTCCTGAAGGTACTAAATATGTTACGAGCAACCCCTTCGAAAGTATGTACTCATCACTTGCCGAAAAATTAGGCCCCACTCGAAAGGTATATTTATTGGGAGATTTTAATGCAGGAACTGGTAACATGAACGAGCTCACAAAAACCTATCCGATTGATTACATAACAGTCAAACATCACAGCAACGCAATACCCAGGACCTCACGATGAACAATCGGCTCATTGCTTGTAAAACCTGTGCTCTGATCATTCTGAACAGGCGCGTGGGAAATGACCAACCATTAGCGTTGTGGATTTCGCGATAACAAAGTTTGCGTCCTTGGATTCAGTCACCCACTTCAAAGTGCATGATTTTAATAAGCTGCGGTCAGACGTCCACTCTCCAGTTAACATTAAAATTAGATTAAGATCTATCGGTATGTCAAGTACTAACCCTTCAGATAACGCTGACTCAGGTCAGTATGTTGAACACCAAGGTAGGTACCCCATACAAAAATTGAATTCAACTGAGGCTTCTGAAATTGCCGAAAAACTTGATAGCGAAAGATTGGCAAATATTGCGTCTTTTCTAACTGAACTCGGGAATCAAGTACACATGGAATCGACGAAAATAAATACAGTTATGTCAGAAATAACAGATATTTTCAATAAGGTCTCTCAGCGAGTGCTCGGTAAAGTCAAAGAAATAAATAAAATGAAATACATAAAAATAAAACTAATAAATCAGTGGTTTGATGAAAGTTGCGTTGGCGTAAAAAGACACTTGAGACAAATTAGAAAAAACCGCAAAGAAATCCAACCGCCGAAAATAAAGCCCAACTTGAAGAAGCACGCAAATTATACAAAAAGCAGCTTAGAATATCAAGCTTGAAGTATAGCAGAGATTTAAGAGTTAAATTAAGGAAACAAAAAAATTTCTAATGTTAAAGACTTCTGGAAATTAATAAAAGATATGGGTTCACAAACAACAGATTTTGCCAAACCAAGCTTAAGCCTTTACCAAACTTGAAAAGCAGACGACACTTGCAAACAAAATTCTTGAATAACTAATTTGTTTCATTTTTTGTCTCAAAAACATAGGTTATGACCCCTCATTGGAACGAGCTGGACGAGCTCGTTCCAAAGAGGGGTCATAACCTATGTTTTTGAGACAAAAAATGAAAAAAAAATAATGAAAATTAATTGGCGATTTTTTAGAATAGCGCTGACTGCTTTTTCACGTTACGTTGGGTAAAGGGTTAAATGACTTTCTAGACAAAAATAGGGAAGTACCTAGTGATCAAGTAGAAATGGAACAATTAATAAACGAAGAAACCTCCAGGTTAGATACTACTTACCTTAATGAACAAGTAACGGTTGAGGAACTGAATAATGCTGTACAAGCAAAAGGGGGGGGGGGGGAGGGGGGGGGGCACTAAAAATTTACAAGACATGACGTCCTATTTTTTATTCGGCTCCTTTTTCCACCCACACCCAAATTTTCTACTTCCGTTCTCAGACACCACCCCCCACACTCTCCCATTAAAATCCAAAATAAACTTATAAACTTAGTAGGCACAGCTGTCTTTAGGGAGTTTTCATAATGCTCTTAACCCTTTCCCCAACGTAACGGCCAAAACCGTATAGCGCTATTCTCAAAGTTTTTTATTATTTTTTCATTTTTTGTCTCAAAAACATAGGTTATGACCCCTCATTGGAACGAGCTCGTCGAGCTCGTTCCAATGAGGGGTCATAACCTATGTTTTTGAGACAAAAAATGAAAAAAATTAGTTATTCAATCATTTTTTGGCAAGTGTCGTCTGCTTTTCATGTTAGGTAAAGGGTTAAACTGGTACCACCAATTTAAACCTCTGTGGGCTGCTGTGGGGCCCAATCTACAAATGACAAGCTGTTCATTATCAGGCTTGGCCAGAGCAGGTGTACATATTCGGGAACAAATTTTCATTTGAATTGTTCCCAAAATATTGTCTGCACACACACTAAAAACTAAAGTGTTAAAACTGACACTTTCAAGGTGTTAAACCCATTCTAACTCTTAGGGATTGATTTTAACACTCAAAGTGCAATGCTTTAAGCACTTCGACATTACAATCGTCAGACATCTGAAACTTGAATAGATGGCCCTTCCCATGTGTCTAGCATTGGTGGTTCTTCCAGAATCGTCCATAATTTGATTTGCGCTTGGTGGGTACATAATTAAAAAGACACAACGCTGATGACGCGGATCAGGCTCGAGAGTTCGAGCCTGATCCGCGTCATCGAGGTTGTTTCCTTTTAAGTGTCGCGACATTACACTTGTCAAGTGGTATTATTGTAACACCTGTCAAGTTCTGGGATATCTGCACTTGAACAAAGTGCTAGTTCAGCACTTAGTCAGTGTTAAATACAGCACTTCAAGTGTAGTTTTTAACACTTTAGTTTTTAGCGTGCATTTTCCACATTTCGAACAAGACACCCACCCCCTACTAACGTGTGACATTTTCCCAGTTTAAGCCCAGTATTCTACAAATAAAGCCTCCTGATGTTGTATTTATGTTAAGAGTGTGATGTACAACATCATCTTTAAGGTTTGAAACACAGATGATGGTATATTTTAGCTGATATATTGATATATTTTTTAAAAATTCAAAAAATTGCACAAGTTGGAAATGCACATTTTTGGCGCACTCAAGAAACCCACCCACCCCCACGTCACGTCTTGCAAATTTTTGGTGGCCTCCCCCTGGTACAAGCATTATAAAATAATAAAGCGCCCGGAATAGATGGCATCGAAATGAGTATATAAAGATGACTGACCCCCAATTTCAGGAAATATATGTACAATTATTTAACATTGTTTTAAAAACTGGTGTAGTACCAGAGAGTTGGACTGTGGGTCAAGTGCAACCCATCTATGAGCATAAAGGCGACAGTCGAAATCCCGATAATTACGGACAAATCACGTTAGTGAGTTGTGTATGAAACTTATTTACCAGTACACTCAGTACATGAATACATAATTTTATTGAGGAAAATAATATATTGTCAGAATGTCAGGCGGGATTCAGAAAACATTACTCTGTAATGCATCACATATTTTCCCTTCATAGTCTGATAGATTTAATGCGGAAAAGCGGAAAAAACTATTTTGTGCATTTATTGACCTTAGCAAAGGCTTTGACTCCGTCTGGAGGTATGGATTGTGGATTAAATTAACATAACAGAATATTGAGGGCAAAATTTTAAAAGTTGTAAGGAGTATGTAGGAAAATATTAAGTCATGTGTCTGCATGGATAATAATAGGTCAGAATATTACAGCAGTCTGTGGGTGTAAGGCAAGGGGAAAATCTCTAGCCGGTTATGTTTGCGCTTTATCTAAATGATTTAGAATATTTTTTTCGAGTAAGCAGAGTCCAGGCAATGGACTATAAAATCCGTCTAAGTTAGAAGTCCTGGTAAAATTATTGCATCTTTTATACGCCGGCGATATGGTACTGCCGTCAGAGACCACGGAAGGGTTAAAAACATTACTAAAAAACCTGTACGAATATTGCAAAGCATGGCAACTAAAAATAAATTATGATCAGTCAAAGATGATGAAATTTGGGAAAAAACCTAAAAAATAAATTTGCGCTCACAATAAACGGTAAACCACTCGAAATACAGTACGTGGAGAGTGGATTGTAACTAAATCACCCGCGGAGTGGGGTTATCACCCAAACTATAACTTTCATATTTTGTATATATCGACTAAAAACACAAGCAATGTTTCAGCCAATGGACCTCCGGGTTTAACCCAGAGGTCCATTGGCTGAAACTTTGCTTGTGCTTGTTATGCTTTGCAACAAATTTGCAATTATTGCATGGGTGGAATCTCCACTCTGTGGGTGATTTAGTGATAATACACTCTACACGTACTGTAGTAGATCATTAAAATATTTAGGGGTGACATTCAGTAAAACAGGAAGCTATTTCTTAGAAAGAAATGAAAAGTGTAAAACTGCCCAAAAAGCTGTGTTTGCTTTACTGAATAAAACTAGAAAATTTAACTTACCTGTAGATCTACGAAAAACCAATAGTCCTGACCCTAATATACGGTAGTGAGATATAGAGGATATGAAATGAGTGTGTTTCTCATATAATATTCGGACGAGTTTCATAAATATTATATGAGAGAAACACTCATTTCATATTCTATTTATCATATGACACACACACGCACAAATTAGCCACTTAGTATGACTTTTTAACCCATCGCCTAACTTGAGTTGCAGACGGAACTTAGAAAAAACATCCTCGTATAACTAAAAAAATTCAGTTTTTACTTCCAAAACATAGGTTATGACCCCTCATTGGAACGAACGCGACACGCTAGTTCCAATGAAGGGTCATAACCTATGTTTTGGAGCAAAAAGTGAAAATATAAAAAAAAAATGAATGGCGTTTTTCTTTTAGGTAAAAGATTAATACAATATAACCCACCCTAAATAGGAGAGATAAATTCTCCCTACTGAAATTATGCAAATGTGACCCAGTTGTATTTTGTTTAGCCAATCAAATTGTCCAGTTTTGAAATTGACCAATGAAAGCTCCCATCTCTAATTATGCAAATTATGAAAATGTGGCCCAGTCGTATTTTGTTCAGCCAATCAAATTGTCTAGTTTTGAAATTGACCAATGAAATTGACGGAAGGCTTTATTTATTACTGATTAATATGAAAACAAAATATCAAATGTTTCAAAGTGAACAAAACGTACGAGTCATATGATAAATGGGGATATGAAAACATAAAAATAATTGAAAAGCTGGAACTATGGTTCCTTATATTTTTACTTTGATTTAAGCCGTCAACACCAACCGTATTAGTCTACGGGGAACTTGGAGTCTATCCAATTCGTACTAAAATACAGCAAAAGGTTTTGTCATTTTGGGCATATCTTTTAAATGGAAAAATGATAAAATAGCCAAACTTTTATACATAATAACAAAATCTTGTTTTAGTAGGGGGTCCAGATCAACAGATTGGTTAAATTATGTTAACAGCACGTTAAACAACATCGGGATGGGTAATTTGTGGAAAGAACAGTCGGTTTTCAATATCTCATGGTTTAAAGAATCGCTGAAACGTAAAATTTGCGATATTTGTATACAAGAATGGATGGGCATTATTTACGACTCAGAAAAATATAATTTTTACAGGTCGATTAAGGACAATTTTGAAAGAGAAACATACATCTCCCAAATGCCAATAAAATTAATCACTACCCTTTTGAAATTCAGGACAAGGTATCATAGACTTGCTATTGAAACTGGAAACAGTTTTAGTATAGAAGTGTCAGAAAGAAGATGCCCAGTCTGTTGTATTTCACCCGTGGAGGGATACCATACGGTATTGGTTTTTCAACTCCTACGCGATATCAGGAAATTATATCTCAAGCCCTATTATTGTTACACCTCGAGTGAGTATAAATTACAACAGCTTTTTACAAGTAAAGCTCAAGCAACTCTAACAGGTTTAAGTCGCTTTATTGCAAAAATTCTCCTACGCTTGAAAGAAAATAATTCTTAAATGAAAATGTTCTTGCTTTTTTGGACGGCGATACCTACAGATTTTAAGTATATTGTAGCATGCAGAGAAAAGTAAATATTTATATTTAAAAGTATGATTCATCATATCATTAACTTGCAAATGGAGGATTGCCCTTCAAAAGCCGACATGACTAAATATTAATAAAGGGGAATACAGTAAAGAATGGAATAACTAACGGGTATTTCTGTCTTGTCTTCAGTGCTTGCTGGCTTATATACACACATATCTTTTAATGGGAAAAAATGATAAAATAACTACAATTTTATACACGATAACAAAATATAGTTTAAGTATGGGTCCATACATACATATATCTTACCTCCTACAAGTAAGTATCTGGGAATTTCATTGGTTCAAAGACGTCACATGCAGACTGCATATAAAACCATATACTGCTTGTCAACATCAATATACGTTGACAGCTATGGGTAATCTCCCCTTTGTTCATTGATTATTCAAAATGGCGGCAGCCGATAAACGCTTCAAGTTGAAAGATTGAGTGTTGGAAGCCCATATTTGGTCTGAAGTGCAGGTTAGGCAACTTAAAAGGCTTCATATTCTGTGGATATGTGTCATGTTACCTTCGAAATGAAACTGTTTGGTATGTATGAATTTGCCTTGTTACAATTTATGGGAGAGCACAAGGCAAAGACACGTGAACACATTGTGAGAATTCCCTCATTTAATTTTGATCGCTGTTATTAGTTCTGTGCATCGATGCAGCAGTCGGTAAGATATATTCGTTACACAGTTTGTTGGTGGCCTAATATGGTATATATGGTGCAAGTTAATTCCATATTGGACTCTTCGCTCTCGTCCAATATGAAATTAACTGACACCATATATACCATATTAGGCCACCAACAAACTGTGTAACTAACAATATGTGCGTATGTATATGTGTGTATGTGCTTGTAGGTGCATGTATATGCATATATATGTATGCGTATGTGTGTGTGTGCCTTAAGTATTGATGTGCATAGGTATTGTAAGTATATATGTATGTATTGAGCAGTCATTCCTAACATTAAAGAGTACAGAAATGAATCACTACACTCTGGTGCAGACAACAATAAAAGTAAATGCCAAATCAGTCCGATGCACGCTGTCAACCCAAAACGCAAGTATCAATGGCAAACACGACTTGGTTTGAGAATCAACATCACAGGACATTATTCACAGCAATAGGCTAATCCAATCTCATGCTCGCTATCACACCAAGTCCCGACTGCTGGTAGTGGGTGTGACTTGGCTTCGAAGGAACATATACAGGAAGATATGTTAATGCACAATTCCTATTATAACCAAAAGGAACATGCAGAGCGTGGGGGTGTGTTGTCTCTTGGTCACCTTTGGGATGGAGGTTCCACCTGATTAATAATAGCAAATCTGTTGCAAAGCATAATAATTACAGGCAGAGTTCCGGCCAATCGACCTCAGGGTTAATCCCGGGGATCCGTTGGTGGAATTTGAATATGATACTTTGGTGATATGTCCGTTCCGCGGGTGATTTGGTGGCGGTCCGCTCTCCGCGTACTGTACATCCCACTGAAACTGAATGAAGATGTGTTGATGCCGCTTATATATGTTTGTAAGAATGGAGTATACATATAACACCACGAACGTGGTATATACAGTACGTGGAGAGTGGATTGTAACTAAATCACCCGCGGAGTGGGGTTATCACCCAAACTATAACTTTCGTATTTTGTATATATCTACTAAAAACACAAGCAATGTTTCAGCCCAATGGACCTCCGGGTTTCACCCGGAGGTCCATTGGCTGAAACTTTGCTTGTGCTTGTTATGCTCTGCAACAAATTTGCAGTTATTGCTTGGGTGGAATCTCCACTCTGTGGGTGATTTAGTGATAATACACTCTCCACCTACTGTATATGATTGAATAAATTGAATTGAATTGAAAAAAAAACGGTTGACGTTAACATCTTTGAGAATTGTTATCTATTTGATACAGTACGCTCTTTAATTTTTTTTCAACTTTCGTCAAAATAACATAGCTTTTGCCCCCTAAGTGGAACGCGCTCGTTCAGCTCGTTCTGGTGAGTGACCACAAGCTATGGTTTGGAGGCAAAAAATGAAAAAAAATAGTTTTCAATATTTTCTTGCAAGTTCGAGTGGGTCTTTTTTTTTTTTTTTTGCTGGGTAGGGGATTGAAATGTGGCTGCAATGAACCTTACAAACATACTAAAGGAAAACAAGTACATAAATGGTCAGTACGAAGTTTAAACATTAAAATCAATTGACGGATTTTTTCAGATTTTACGTTTAGCACAGTTTTGACACCACAAAGTAGATTTTCTATTTCTCGTGACATTTTGTGTAAAATAGCATGGGTTTTTTTTTATTTTATTTTTTATTTTCATAATTATTTCTTTGTCACCTTGGTTTCTTTTAAGGTTTAGGCCTCATAATAGCATGGGTGGTGGTTAGTTTAAACATATTTTATTTGCTCACAAAATCGCAAAAGGGATTGGAGTACAAGTGCTTACCACTTAGAAACACTGGGTGGTGGTGCATTTCATTCCTTGAGTGCAGGAAGTGCTAAAGCATTGCAAATCCTTGTTGCTGTCAAGGGATAAATTTATGGTTTATTAACTTGTGTAAAATATCAGACATAAACCATCTAACTTTTATTTTTTTAAGTTTGCATTGGTCATAGAAAGATAGCACGCGGCATCCAAAAGGACCATGCCGGAGGACCCGAGAAACAGAATTTTAACTTTTTGGGCCTTATTTGTGTTTCTTACTTTATGTATACATACATATTTTTTTGTTCTTAATATTTATCTGTAGAAAAAATGAATGTGTAAATACATATAATGTACTTAAATATAAATATAAACGGCAGTAGTATGAATATCAATATTCAGTTATTGTGGGTGAGATGATGCCAATAAGGCGTATCCACAGACTGTGTATTTACGAAAAATGGATTTTTAAATTTACAGTGATACCAACAAAGTTGTTGTTATTTAGTCAGGTATAATATGTACCGAGTGAAGCATTGAGGATAAGAATAATACACAAACGTATGAAGGAGTCAGGATGTTGGCGTCAAGTCTTATAAGCATACTAAAGAACTGGAGGCGAGCTCGACCACTGCGAATTTCCGCGCGACTTTCTTCCGCGCGAATTATCGTTCACACCAAAAGCGGTGATTCGCGCTGAAATTCGCATTGTTAATAAACAATCCCCCTCCTCCCTCTTGTGTACGTCAAATAACCTATATTACCCAACACATCAAGGGCCCAAGGTCATGCAATAATACATATAATCCTAATGATGATAATGGCGCATTCACGTTTTGACAATGACACATCAGCGTGGGCGAGATGTTAGGTCTGTTAGCCGTCTCCACGAGTGTCTCAGCACAGCTAGGTCATAGTGCGCCCTTTGACCTCGCAATCTGATTGGCTGAATAGAACTGTTCGCGCGAACAAGTCCCAAAAATTCGCTCTGGGATCAATCTCTGCGGTTTTCCGCGCGAACAAAAAATGGGCCGCATTCGAGTTCGCCCTTAGTATGAACGACTCCATTAAAATTGGTCAACCCTTTACCCAACGTAACGGCAAAAACCGGCCATTGCTATTCTCAAAAATCGCCAATTAATTTTCATTATTTTTTTATTTTTTGTCTCAAAAACAAAGGTTATGACCCCTCATTGGAACGAGTTCGTCGAGCTCGTTCCAATGAGGGGTCATAACCTATGTTTTTGAGACAAAAAATGAAAAAAATAGTTTTTTTAGGCAAAGGGTTAATAAAACAAATGCGACTACCGCGGTCGGAGTCGCGGTCGCGTCCGCGTTCGCGTTCGCATTCGCCTCCAGTATAAAATGACCTTAAGTCGCTTACGACAGATTGTCATCGGATGAGAAGCGACATTACGCATGCCGAGGTTTATCTTTCTCTCAAAATCTTACTTTTATTTTGTGTCTTTTGGAATTACAATAAACTACAGGAGAAATAAAGTACTTTTCCGTAGAGAGGTGATTTGGGTTGAAAATGTTTTTAGACAGATGTAATTAACGAAGAATGTTGATTGAAAAGAGTGACAATATACGTCAGTTAAATAATACTAAAGGTCTTGTTCCGAACATGAAAGATTGCTCGTTGATGACTCGGATTGTCGTAAAATTAAATTGTAATCACAAGTGTCTGGGAGAAGTGAATTAGGAAGATAATGTAATTGTATTACTTTGAATGGTCGGAACAATTCCTTTTATCACTGTAAACTAGGAAGATGAGTTTGCCAAGAGCAATGATCCAACGGCCGTATTGGTGTCGTTGACGATTCATTACACAAGTTTATTATGGCCTGATTGTCCTCCCTATCAACAGGACTAATAATAAGGCTGCTGAATTCATGTGCATTGCTTCCGCTTCGGAAAAGAAGAGTTGACGATGGAAAAATATCTGAGGTGTTTTTACACTAAAAATACGGTTTCGTTTATGGCTATAACAATATATACCCCACGTGACCGGTATATTCTCTCGCTGTATAAATGCGAAATATTCGATAGTGATTACCAGTGCTTTTCATTATCAAAGATAATGACAAGAAAAATGATTAAAAACATATTTCTGCCACAATCCATCACAAATGATAACGATTTGGTCCCATTGATATCGAGATATTGCAAAACACGAAAGCTTTTTTGCCTTTTCATTTTGAAAAAAGAAATCATTTGAAAAGCGCGCTCAATTCGATCCAGCGGCGATCATGGAAATAGTGGTGAAGCCAGAATCCGCAATAGCAATGATCCTCGCAGACCGGTTTCGGAAATACCCCTATCCGAATTCGTGTTAAACCGGTCCTCATACCGAATCCGGAAGATATCAAGATGCATCACAAATGAACTTAATATGGGTATTCGAAATTGGATGTGGGTACTTGGGATAGCGTTAAAACGCCTCTGAATTATGAAGATTCTCTTCCGTTTAAACAACAATCCTTGAAATTCATTTCGACGCGTTTTCTCAGCAACAGAGCAGACTCACTCTTTCCGAAGGAAGCTGCCGTATGATGTGAAGCATTTTAACCCCCTTCACTCTGATGTCAAAATACCAAAGTTTTAGGAAGCTGTTTTTACCCATAATGCATCTAGAAATTTAACCAATTCAATCTCGTTTGACAGAGCTCAATGAGCTCTGTCAAACGAGATTGAATTGGTTAAATTTCTAGATGCATTATGGGATTTTTTTTCTGCCTGAAATTTAAATATTTTGACATCGGTGTGCAGGGGGTTAAGAAACAAATGGTTAGAGGTAGCGATTATATGTACAATACGTACTGATATTTCTGCTATGTTTGTATCCACTCACCAACGTCTTGTCAACTAATCAGTTTAATGTGAACGAAGGATGTATAATTGGCCTCAATTATGGCGGCTGAGTACCACAACTCGCCAGGTGATATGTGACAGACTTGCAATCAACATTCTTCACTTAGCTTTGCTCAATAATCTCAACAAGAGAAGTGCCAAATTCTGCATAGCTTCGTTTGTATTCAGTGTATTGTGAAGGAATGTTCTCATAGTGTGTGTGTGGATGTGTGTGTGTGTGTGTGGGGGGGGGGGGGGGTGTTAAGCAATGTCAAACGGGGAAACACTGAATGCTGTAAACACTTCAGTTTAGGAGACTGACCAAGAGGGACGTCTTCTGTTATAAACAGAAACACAAACTATAGATGCTGCTGTGCAACAAACCGATTTTAAAAGAGAAATTAAGGTGTCATTACAATTTAGCCTGCACGTGCAGTACCTGGAGAGTGGATTGCAACAAAATCACTCGTGGAATGAAGTTATCACCCAAAGTATCACTTTCAAATTCTGTACATACGGACAAAAGCACAAGCAATGTTTCCGCTAATGTTCCTCCGGGTTAAACCTGGGGGTTCATTGGCTGAAACTTTGCTTGTGCTTTTTATGCATTGCAACAAATATGCGATTTTTGCTTGGGTGGAATCTCCACTCCGTGTGTGATTTAGTGATAACACACTCTACAGTTACCATTCTTTTTGTGGTCTGGTGTGTTTGGCTGTTTTATGAGAGAAAGTGTATGTCCCGAGAAAATGGGACACAAACGAGAGTTACGAGACTTTGAACTCTGAGATTAGGGACTTTGCTAACACAAACGAGAGTTACGAGACTTTAAACTCTGAGATTAGGGACCTTGCTAACACCAAGACGTCCGTCTTGTGTAAAAGTCAGCCAGGGTACCCTTTTAGCACACACTGCGGAAATGTGTTTAGGCGAGTGTAGGTGTGTATGGATGTACGAATTAGTCAATATTTTCAATTTAGAAATTTTGGACAGGAAGTCCTGTGTATTTTTTTAGATAGCTCGGATGTCTATTAGCAATCGGTTTCAGATGATAATCAATGAGCTCCAAGATGGCGTACGATTCCGAGTCACAACCCGTGACAATTGATCTGTCGGGTGGAGTTCAGTCATCTCACCATTCGTCCATGAAGGTCGGCCCTTGTTATCTTTGGGAGGATGTAAAATTGTCTTGTTTGAACACTAAGCTTAGCTCTTAAATGTCGCAATTGTTTTTTGTTAATATGACATTCGTCGGTGAGAAATTTTAAGAATTTTTTTGAATTTTTCAATATTACTGGGTCAAATAAGTGAATCTATTTTCTTTTAATGTTTGGTATTGTTCAGTTGCCTCATGGCTGCCTTTATATAATCATCTCGAAAGAGAACGACAACTGACGCACCTTTGTCGGCTGGTTTGACAACGAATGTCATATTTTTCGAAGTGTCGTGAAAGTTCTCTATTCCTAGCTGTTATATTGATTTTATCGGAGAGTATGTTAATGCTGAACACTTTTTTTGGAGGATTCGTGTGTTAGCCTCAATAATTTCAGGATCTACGTCACGATGTTTTTTTACGAGAAGAGTAAAATAGTACGAATTATACAATAACATGATTTTGTAGGGCGTTATAGTTCATTATTACCACTTTATAGGGCGCTCCTTGGGTTATTTGATCTGAGGTGGACGATAAGAATCAATAACAGCCCGCAAAAATAGCGTTAATAATGAAAACGCTCATTGTCCATTTATTCCAACAAAACTGATTAAACAATGATTTATTTCGGATTATTAACTTAATTTAGGATTTAAAAGTTGTGGTGAGTATTGATACGATAAATAATCTCATTTTGTAAATAATGGCGTGAGTTTGTAGTTCAATCGATTCAGACAAATTCCAGCAATCCTATTTTCGAGTCATCCAAATAAATTGTACTCAACTTTGACCTTTGTTTGTAAATAAACAGACGACAATCCGATTCTTCTATTTCTAATCAAAAATGTCTCAGTGTCTTGAATGGCGTTCTTCTATTTTCAAATAAAAAATGTCTGCAGTGGCTTGAAATGGCGTTCTTTGGTAAGTGGTAATAATAGTAATAACATATTCTTTTTTGGGCGTCATGGTACATTAACGGCCCTCGAAAAATGATTAACAGCCCTCGGGACCATTAACGGCCCTCGACTTCGTCTCGGGCCTGTAAGTGGCCCTCGGGCTGTTAATCATTTTTCTAGGGCCGTGAATGAACCATAACGCCCTCAAAAGAACATGTTATTGTTATATTAACGGCCCGGCAGGAATGATTAAAAGCCCAAGGGACTATTAGCGGCCCGAGACGGAGTCGAGGGCCGCTAATAGGCCCAAGTACTTTTAATCATTCCTGTAGGGCCGTTAATGAACCATAACGCCGGACAAAATCATGTTATTACTATTATTACCACATGGACTGTTAATAAATATTCAAGGGCACTAGGTACATTGCTTCATTGGACTTTCAAGGAGAGAAATAATGTACTACTGAACTCAACATAATTTAATGAACAAAAAACATTCACTTTCTTCACAGCATTGAAGGTTTTTTGGGCTAACTTAGTAAGGTCACTTCCCATAGTCACATGACTGATCAGCTGACAATCGTCTTGTTCACATCGAAATTAGGCGAGACATAAGCCAAGTTCAGGCGAAATTGACGAACAACTAACGATATATTATTTACAATGTATGTTACTTACCTGACGATGATCATCGGATGATTATACTATCAAATGAAATGCTCTTTTCTCACGAAATAACGGAGAGCGCAAGGAAACGACTGAGAAACGATCAATTTAAACACAACCGCGTTCAAAATATATCGATATTTATCGGAAGTGAAGGAGAGTTATCTCGGCGGATTGATGCTCCGAAATTCTGAATGAACATTGACGTCACCGGGCCGCCGGGCCAATAATGAAAATCAATTGTATTATTGGCCCGCCGGCCCGGTGACGTCATCGGGAACAGGGCGAATACATAAAATGAACGCCCTCATTTGTAGTGATAATAGCTTAAGGATTGGCCCTATAAATATCTTTTATGACGAAAATAATCTGCAAGTCTATTTCTCCGAAAATACAGCTCTCAACTCGCAATGGAACGGACATCCAATCTGGGTATCACAAAAATCCCAAGTTGTTGCTCATTTTGACCAACTGAGTCTGAGTTTAACAATCTTACTATACAGTATGTCCAACCAACTCTTTTAACCCTTTACCCAACGTAACGGCCCAAACCGAACCGCGCTATTCACAAAATTCGCCAATAAAACAAGACGACTTATGAAACAAAAAAAGAAAAGTTCATGGGAAACTTATGTTTATAAACTTAATCAAAACACCCCCATCACTAAAATTTGGAAAATGATTAAAACAATTAAAGAAAAAGAAACAAAATCAGCTGTGCAACACCTCAAGATAACAACACACTCATTACATCAAAACAAGAAATTTCAAACAAGTTGGCCTCTACATTTTCTAAACATTCGTCGTCTGAAAATTGTAATCCAGAATTTCTCAAAATTAAAAAACAACAAGAAAAACAAAAGATTAAATTTACATCCAATATCTTAGAGGATTACAACGATCCTTTCTCCATGGAAGAGTTGAATAACTCTTTGCATAGAGCAAATGCTTCTGCCACTGGACCTGATGAAATACACTATCAACTTTTAAAACATCTGCCTCAAAGTCACTTGCACTTTTATTATCTATTTTTCATAACATATGGGTGACTGGCTAGTTTCCACCTTCCTGGCGAAAAGCTACAATAATTCCCATTCCTAAGCCTGATAAAGATCACCACAACCCTAGTAATTACAGGCCTATTGCCTTAACAAGTTGTCTGTGCAAAACCATGGAGATGATGATCTATGATCGACTTGTCTGGTTTCTGGAATCGAACAATCTACTTGCGAATGTTCAATGCGGTTTCAGAAACCAGAGAAGTACTGTGGATCATTTGGTTAGACTTGAAACGTTATATACGAAATGCCTTTGCCAGAAAAGAACATGTGGTCGCCATCTTCTTTGACCCGGAAAAGGCACATAACACAACGTTGGCGTATGGGATTTTAAAAGATCTTTTGAACATGGGGTTGAGAGGGCGTATGTCTCTTTTTATTGTAAACTTTTTAAAGGACCGCCAATTTCAGGTTCGTGTTGGGTCAACGTTATCTGATCCTCATGATAAGGAATTGGGGGTTCCCCAGGGTAGTATTTTGTCTGTTACCATTTTCTCAGTGAAAATCAATAGTATTATTGATGCAATTGAGAATATGGTTGACTCGTCATTGTATGTAGATGACTTTTTGATCTGCTATAGCAGCAAAAACATGAATGCTATAGAGCGCAAACTTCAGTTGTGTTTAAACAGAATCCAGAAATGGGCTACAGTAAACGGCTTCAAATTCTTAAAGACGAAAACTAATTGTGTTCATTTCTGTAAGCTCCGGAAGCACCACCTTGATCCAGAGAATTGAAAATAGATGGTAGTCGTATTAATGTTGTTAAGGAAGTGAAATTCTTGGGTTTGTTGTTTGACAACATACTGAATTTCACTTCCCACATAAAACAACTAAAATTTAAATATAAGAGAGCAGTGAACCTACTGAAGGTTGTTGGTAGCACTGATTGGGGTGCTGACCAAAAAAAACATTACTCCATCTGTATAGATCACTTGTTCGATCAAAATTAGATTACGGTTGTATAGTTTACGGTTCTGCAAGGAAATCTTGCCACATAGTTATGACGTCACGCCTTTGTTAAAAGTGTGTGATATATTTCGAAGAGTTGGTTAGAGCATGTGTGATATTCAACATATATCGCCACACTTTTACCAATCAAGGAACAATAGACAGTGATTGTGTAACCTGTCAGTTCTAATACAAACACAGCCGAGAGGAAAGATTAAGGGCACCTGTGCTAAAATGTTTTGAACAGAGAAACGAGAATTTACCTGACTTTTGATTTTATTGAAAGAGTTAAAGAAAGAAATCCACACCCGGGTGTAAATGATAAATGGAACGTTTAATTTCTCGCTCAACCTTTTGAGCGCAATGACGAAACGGAAAAAATGAAGTAATATCACTTGCTTTCCATCAATCTTCATGTGTCTTGCAAGTTTGGCTTAAGAAATTAACTAATTAAACGGGAATGGACACGTGTCAGACAAGGGTTCAGTGGAGTGTTTGATTGTTCGTGTTTTGTTTGTTTGTGCAAACATCAATGTGACAAGTCGGTTACAGCACAAAAACTCGTGATATTGAACATACAATCGCTCGAGCTAGTTACTCGGACAAGTCCTCGTTAACTAACTCTCGCGATTGTATATTCAATATCACTCGTTTTCTATGCTGTAACCTATACATATCTCAAACCACTTGATGCAATTCACAATAGTGGTATTAGAATTAGTCTAGGGGCTTTTTGAGCATCCCCCAATAGACTCGATGCTTGTTGAAGCAGAGGAGCCTTCTCTTGAGAAGCGCAGAATTATATTGTCTCTCTAGTATGTATTTAAGCTTTTGGCCAATCCTTCAAATCCTGCTTATAATTGTGTTTCAGACCCTCAAAATATTGATTTTTTTAACCGACTCCAGAAACATATTCCTCCATTGGGAATTAGAATTAAACCCCACATGGAGTCAGCCAAACTTGATTCTGATTCTATAAAAGAAAACCGTAAATCACGGATTCCTCCTTGGCATCTTAAAAAACCTACAGTTATTTTGGACCTTGCTTCTACCAAAAAATCTGATACCATTTCCTTGCAGTTTAAACAAGAATATGCCGAAATAAAGTCCAAGTATAGTACATATACAAGGATCTATACAGATGGATCTAAAGATGGTGACAAAGTATCACCAGCTGCTGTTACTGGTGATCATATCACCTCAATCAGAATTCCGAATCAGAGGTATATTTTCACAGCTGAAGTTAAAGCTATACAACTTGCGCTTGAACGCATTGAGAGTGTACAGGAAAAGAAGTCTATTATTTTTTCCGACTCTCTTTCCTCTTTACTTGCTTTATTCGACCCCAAGTTGAAGAACCCTCTCATTTTGGAGCTTCGTGAGAAGTTAACAACTCTCATGTCTGACCAATATGATATCGTGTTTTGCTGGTTACCCGGACATGTAGGTATCGCTGGTAACACCAGGGCAGACAGTGCAGCAAGACAGGCTTTAACCAAGCCTCTCACTGATTTTAACATCCCTTTCAGTGACTTCAAATCACATATCAGTAACTACATCAAGTCTGTGTGGCAGGCGGACGGGGATGGAACGACAAATAACAAGTTCCATCGCTTCCGACCGACTATTTCTGATCGCTACCCGTCCAGTAACCTTTGTAGAAAGGATCTTGCGGTTTTGACGCGGTGTCATATTGGTCACACCCGATTTTCACATTCATTTTTGTTGGGAGGTAATAATAATAATAACTCTTTGGCCAGCCGCTGATTTGTCGCGGTCCTCATAAGAGAAGGCCATCATTCCCCCTGCACCCCAGCCCCTCTTCCCCTCCTCTCCTCCCAGCATTCAGATATAAACTGCTTAATAGTGTCCCTCACTTCCTCTTTTTCAATTTCTTCAATAAGCATTCCTACCCTCTCCCTCGTGTCTCCCTTCAGCCATCTATCCTTTGTTTCTTCACCCCACTTCTGCATTATTCTTCCAGTAAATTTTATTCTATGAGGTATATACTGAGGGCATTCCAAGAGAAAATGTTCCAGGGTCTCCACTACTCCAGAGTGGCACATTTGGCATCCCTTTTCCCCATCTCTCCCAATTTTTCCCCGAAGCTCCAGTGATCTTGATCTCAGTTTGAAGAGCAGTGACCCTCCAAAGGTGCCATCTAGGTACTTCTCAAAAGCTGGCTTTTCTTTATATTGTAACCCCTGCAGTGATCTTTTCACGCTAACCCCTGCTCGCCAGTTTCGATTGCAATCTTCCATGACTCTCTTTTTGACAAACCTTTTGCCTTCTTTCATTCCTACTTCTATGTTTGTGACCTCTATAGAGTAATTGTCCATTAGTTCCCTCACATGTTTTGACCACCCCGTTTCTATATTAGAATTCCAAATGGTATCGAGCATCAATTTGCACCACCGGTTGTCAGGCAGGTTTCTCAAGTAGTTAAAGTAACACAGTTTTCCCAAATCTACCCTGTCCTTGATTTTCATCCACCCAAGCTCCCCCCTTACTGCTTCCAAAGCTGCAGCATTACTCGACCCTGTTATCCATCTGCCGGCATCATTCTGAGTACTTTCCAACTTCTTAATAACGGTTTGGTTTAATGGAATCACGTCCGTGCCATACGTTATACTTGGTAAACCCACCCTCTCCCACAGTGTTTTCCCCACAAAGACCTTATTGAAACTATTTTTCCCTAAAAGTTTTAGTTGGTTCAGAATTCTTTTCCCCTTCAGAATCAGTTTGGCTGAGTAATTTCTGTACACCCCTCTTCCCGTTATATTTATGCTTACCCCTAGATACTCATACTCTCCCGTTTCTCCTACAGTGATTTGTTTGCTTTCCCCTTCGGGGATTGAGAACTCCCCCACTCTCCATCTCTTCGTCATATCTACCTTGCGTCCAACGGGTATTACCTTGCTTTTATGTTCATTTAGTTCGAGCCGCCAAGTGTTCCCATATCTACCAACAATTTCCAGCAGTTTCTCTAGCCCCTGTTCAGTTCTAGACATTAACACCATGTCGTCCGCAAAGAATAAGCCTGGTATCTTTATGTCTCCAACATTTACCCCCTCCGCACTCTGAATTAGTTCGTCCCCTAAATCTTTAACATACAATGCAAACAAAATCGGTGAAAAGATACACCCCTGCTTGAGGCCTATATCCATAGGGACTCGTTTTGTAGTGATACTCCCTAGACAGAGATGGCTTTGCACATCTGTATACAGTGCTTTCATGATTCCCACAAAGTCACCCCCAGTCCGATGCCCTCGAGCTTTCGCCACATACCTTCCCTCCACACTCGGTCGTACGCTTTTTTCACATCTAGAAATGCCTTTGTTGATTCTATCAGTTGGGTGAGTGTAAATAGGTGATCAGTGACTCTTCGTCCTTTCCTGAAACCATTTTGAATTTCTCCTAAAAAACCTTTCTCTTCAATAACTTCCTCTAGTCTACCGTATATGACCTTACAGAATACTTTTCCGATGTTACTACTAACTGATATCCCCCTATAGTTATCTAGAACTTCCTTATCCCCCTTTTTGTGTATGAACGACACCTTACTTTCCCTCCACTCTCTGGGGACCTCTTGGTTTCGCAGAGCCAGGTTGAAAAGGTTTGTCAGGACTTCAATAAGTGCCTCCCCTCCATTTGTGAGGAATTCGTTCGGAATTTCATCAGTCCCTCCCGCTTTACCATTTTTTAATTTCGAGACCACGTTCCGCACTTCTTCTGCCGTTATTTCGCTACATACACGATTGGATAGGTTCTCCTCCACCAGTGTATTTCTTTTTGGTGGGGACCCACTGCCCCATCGCCTATCGTTTATCTTTTCCCAGTGCTTGACTAGCTCTGAAGCGATACGGCCTTTATCTTCTGTACTTTCCCCATCCACTTTGATACTCTGCACACTACTTTTCCCCCGTTTATTTACCCAGTTCCAAAATACGTTTGAGCTCGAACCCCCCGTTTTCTTTATTGTTCTGGCAAGACTGCAATTGCGCTCCTTCCTATTATTATTCTTTATCTCATTCACCTTTCTCCGTGCCAGTTCATATTCTCCTTTCATTAGTCTCGTGTCATTGTTATCCACCCCTTTAAGCTTCCTACTTCTTCTGTAAGCAGCGCATTTCACCTTCCTTTCTTTTATAGCCTTTTTCAGTCCCTCGTTAACCCTGTATCCAAGCTCTCTCGTTGGGACCCTCACCCTTCCTATACAATCCTTCCCTGCCTCTGTTAGGCTATTTACCATGCCATCTGAAATACTCTGGACATTTGCATCCCTAGGTATACATTCAAGATTTGGTTTTAGTTTTTCCCGAAACTGCTTCCAGTCGGCTCCTTGTTTTAGTCCCCAAACTTCCTTGAAGGTATTTCTGTCTCTATTCGTCTTTTTGCCCATAATCTTAACTGTTATCAGGTTGTGATCACTACCCAAGTCATTTTTTCCCTCGTCATCTATTTCTACATCTATAACCTCCCTCCATACGCTAATGTCAGTGAGTATATAATCAATTATTGTTTTCTTATCGTTCCTCTCCCAGGTCCATTTACCCTTACATTTCGCATCCCTGTTCAGGATCTTTAAACCAAGCTCTTTTGATAGGTCCAATATCTTCCTCCCATTCGTGTTAATTTTCCTATCACCTCCCTGTATGCCCTCCTCCTTATCCCCGATGTGCCCATTGAAGTCCCCCATTAGGACAATACTGAAGCCTCTGCTTCCAAGCTCTGTGATATTCGATCTAAGAGTTGTATATATTGAATCATTCCACTTGGGCTTACTTCCCTCCACTGCTAAGTATACAACACCAACGGCAACACTCCTGCTTCCTAACTTGATTTTTGCCCAGACTATTTCGTTGGATACTGGAATCTGAGTCCTTGCTTCTGTGAGATCTGTAATCAATGAGGGCTGTAATTCCTCTTTAGCGTAGATGCCAACACCCCCACCCCGTTTCTGACCTTCAGTTCGCCCAGCTCCTATCCACACGCAACCGTTCATCTGATCAACCCGCTCATCCCGTCGTATCCACGTCTCACTTAGACCCATTATATCGAAGTCTCCTTCGTCCATCATTGTTGATATTTCGCTTACTTTCTTGTGCAGACCCTGGATGTTGCAGTACCCAAACTTAATGAATCTTTGTTTTTTTGTCATAACTGGCACATTATTATAACCCTGGTATGTCCCTGTATTGTGCATGTTTGTTGTTCTTCCTATGTTCCCAGCATTTGTGCCCCTCTGGGTTATCGGCTGTGGTCCCCTACCCCCCTTTTCTCCAAAAAAGGCCCAGTCACCTGTAAAATTTTTTGGCCCAACAGGTCTGTACCCATCCTACTTAAATGCAATCCGTCTCGCCCATACAACTCTCCTTGTCCCCAGAAAGAATCCCAGTGGTCAATGAAATGTATTCCCAAGTCTTTGCAGTGCTCTTCCAGCTCCTCGTTTAGTGCCATAATCCGCGAGTTCCTCTCATTCCCACCACCCATAACGGGGAGCACCCCTGAAACGATGATCCGAGCATTCCTGCTAAGTAGCCTACTAATTAGGTCCTTGTATGTGTCCACCAAACGAACTGATTTCCTCTCCCTGATGTTATTGGACCCCACATGTAATACCACTACCGGATCAGGCCCCGACCCAGCTACAATACCGTCCACTCTATCCCTCAGGTCCTCCACTTTAGCCCCCGGAAAGCACAGAACTGTTCTATTTTTACTGTCCGGACCACAGACAACCTTGTCGATCCCCCGAACTATGCTACTTCCCGCAACCACCAATTTACTTTTGGCCCTCGCCCTATTTATCTCCTCTAGTCTCCTATTGTTTACAGCGTCCTCTTCCTCTCCAACAGCCCCACTCGGAATCAATATCGGTATCGGTATCTTTGACCTAGGATTACTCCTATCCTTGTCCCTCCGTCTCTTTCCAGGTCCTGAACTACCTGGACTACTCCCCTGGTCTTCTCCCGGATCCCTCCTCCTTTTTCCTGGCCTAGACCCCAAGCTACTATCTGTTGCAACTACCTCCATCTCCCCCTCTATCTCTTCCGAATCGAGCACATCAAATCTGTTTCTGGTGCTGCACTCCCCACTGCCTTTGGACTTTACACCCCTATCTACCTGCTTCTCTGGCCCCCCTTTCCTACCACTTTTGATAGTCCACGCCAAACGCTTTACAGCATTGCTCCGGCCTGGGCCCCCCTCATCTGTCCTGCGTACTTTTCTAGCAGCCCCCACCTCATCACCTACCTCATTCACATCAAAGGTTCTACCCCCATGTTTCCTCTTGGAACCACCGACAACCTTCCATCCTTCTCGGAAAGCTACTTTCACAGGCGTAACTCCAGACAGGTAATATGCGACCAGAGTGTGTTCCCTGCCAGCAGGTGTTGTCAGTGGAACACATTCTTTTACATTGTACTGATTTTAATCATCTTAGCGGGCAGTTTTTTACAGTTGAATATTTAAGAGATTTATTTTATCTTACGAGCCCACAAAAAGTCATCTCATCTTTGAAAGCAATCAACCTTTTTAATAAATGTTAAATTGTTTTTACCTTTTTAAATTTCATCTATCCATATCTATTTCACAGGTTGATTCACACAATTTTTTTTTAACAATTGGTCTCACTTTCTCATTACGGTTCACACATCTTGATTTTATTCCTCGCATTTCGTATTTCAACGACCTTTTTCGATTACTTCATTGTAGATAATGGTCTTTTTGAGATACATACCTTCATCGCCACGATATAGCCTAAGATGCTGATATGGCGTAAAACACAAATAAATAAATAAATAAATAAATAAATAAAGTTGTTGTTATTTAGTCGGATATAATATGTACTGAGTGAAGCATTGAGGATAAGAATAATACACATACGTATGAAGGAGTCAGGGTTTTGGCGTCAAGTCTTATAAGCATACTAAAGAACAGGAGGCGAACTCGACCACTGCGGATTTCCGCGCGACTTTCCGCGCGAATTATCGTTCATACTAAAAGCGGTGATTCGCGTGGAAATTCGCTGTGTTAATAAACAATCCTCCTCCCCCCTCTTGTGTACGTCAAATAACCTATATTACCCAACCCAGCAAGGGTCCAAGGTCATGCAATAATACACATAATCCTAATGATGAAACTGGCGCATTCACAACTTGACAATGTGTCGCCTGAGTGCTAGAATGTCGTATGTCCCATAGGGGACAGAGTACTCCCATAGGGGACACAGGACATTCTAACACTGAGGCGACGATTATGATCGAGGACACATCAGGACGAGATGTTAGGTCTGTTAGCCGTCTCCACGAGTGTCTCAGTACAGGTAGGTCATAGTGCGCCCTTTGACCTCGCAATCTGATTGGCTGAATAGATTTGTTCGCGCGAACAATTCCCCCAAAATCGCTCTGGGCCAGTCTCTGCGGGTTTCCGCGCGAACAACAAATGGGCGTTCGCCCTTAGTATGAACGACTCCATTAAAATTGGTGTTAAACCTTTACCCAACGTAACGGCCAAAACCGGCCAGCGCTATTCTCAAAAATCGTCAATTAATTTTCATTATATTTTTCATTTTTGTCTCAAAAGCATAGGTTATGACCCGTCGTTGGAACGAGCTCGTTCCAATGTGGGGTCATAACCTATGTTTTTGATACAAAAAATGGAACAATTAGTTATTCAAGAATTTTTGTTTTGCAAGTGTCGTCTGCTTTTCATGTTAGAAATGGTTAATAAAACAAATGCGACCACCGCGGTCGGAGACGCGTTCGCGTTCGCATTCGCATCCAGTATAAAATGGCCTCAAGTCGCTTATGACAGGTTGTCACCGGATGAGAAAAGACATAACGCATGCCGAGGTTGATCTTTCTCTCAAAATCTTAATTTTATTTTGTGTCTTTTGGAATTACTATAAACTACAGGAGAAATAAAGTACTTTTCCATAGAGAGGTGATTTGGGTTGACAATGTGTTAGACAGATGTAATTAACAAAGAATGTTGATTGAAAAGAGTGACAATATACGTCAGTTAAATAATACTAAAGGTCTTGTTCCGTACATAAAAGATTGCTCGTTGATGACTCGGGTTGTCGTAAAATTGAATTGTAATCACAAGTGTCTGGGAGAATTGAATTAGGAAGATAATGTAATTGTGTTACTTTGAATGGTCGGAACAATTCCTTTTATCACTGTAAAGGTGTCTTCCCACTAGACCAATTTCCTTTAGACCAATTCCCTTTAGGCCAATTCCCAAAAGACCAATTCCCCTTAGACCATCTATATACTGTTATTGATTAAGGGTTGATTAAGGATAATTAAGAAAACATTTATTTACTGATAAGCACTTTATTTGATAAAAAAATATTTATACGCATAACATACAAAAAATATAGGTTTATAACATTTCAGTTTATAAAATATCAACAAGCCAGAAAATAAACAGATTATCATCTGAAAAATGAGGTCCCCAGAGGGTGAATTTGGTGATGCTACCCTGCACAGAGGGGAGCATCACTAAATTTACCCTCTGTGAACCTCAATCTGAAGTAAGGTCTCAAACATAAACAGAAAGAGGTACTCAGAGGATAAACTGTCCCACTGTATGGGATAGCAACAGCAACAGTTTATGTCGGTTAGGATTATTGCCCCGTACTCGAGTACTGGGCGCGCGAAGGCTTTGTATAGTTTAAGTAGAATAGTCTGGTTGGCTCCCTAGGATGCACTAGCTCCCAATCATCATCCTCAACTTTTATAGTCACAGATATTGACTCTTGGGAAAGTTATCTCCCCTTGTAAATTCTGGAGTCCAGCTGAAATCCAATTAACATTGAACCTCTGAAAGTGTGAATGAAATCTTGATCGTCAGGGAATAGTTGTCGGAAGCGATGAGAGAAATCAACTGTGAATGAAGGTGTCAGACAGTTTATTCTGCGATCAATTAACAGAATGGATAATTTGATTAAAATCCCAGAGGATTGTATTGATTTTGAGGGTGTTTATATTTTGCAATAGGATGAAAACTCGAGAAAGAACAATAAGGCATCAGTAGTGAGGGGTGTCACTCTGGGTACAAGCATTTAACACGGAATTCCCCATATTCCAATGTTGTCACCTGAGGCACAAAATTAACATAGGATTCTCCATAGGGTTTTGTGCCTCAAGTGACATTTTTGTGCCCAGAGTGACATTTTTGAAGCCAGGGAAAAGATTTTAAAATTTTAGAATCCTATGTTAATGTTGTGCCTCAAGTGACAACATTGGGGTATGGGGAATTCAGTGTTAAATGCTTGTACCCAGAGTGACACCCCTCACTACTGGCATCCTGGTTAAATTTGTGACAAGCTTCAAATTACTGGTTGACCATAAATTAATTAAGATGCTTAGTGGTTAACGCACCTTTTCATTTGTTCTCACCCGGAAACCTATCTGATATTGTGGACTGCGGTTTTAACTGTTTTTACTACAATAAATTTTTTCTTGGTTTTAACATCAAAGGGGAAAAATCACCAAATGTCAGCTTGTATATTTTTATATGATTACAGAGGACAATATCTATATCATATGCCGGTATGCGCACAGCATTGCTGATAATGCAATTTTGGGTTAGTCTCACGTAGCCGGTCGAGCGAAGGTAATTAACTACAAACACTGTTAAGTAAACTTGCTATAGTCCGTATCAATGAATTGTCTCACTCAGCCTGTTTGGATTAATTTAATGATAACTGATCATTAATGTTTGGGAATATTGTTAACACTTAAGGCGGCGCTTTTATTTCTGCGATACATATATATTATGAGATACGCTCACTCTCTCTCTCTCTCACGGTATAAATATAAACTCCAGGTAAGGGTTAGCACTTAAACATGGCCTGTGCTCAAGTGAATGTTGAATTTATCCCCAATAACCGTGGGGGACGTTACCTCATATTTGATGGGTATAAGTACAGCATAAAGTCGCGAAGTAATGAACGAGTGCATTGGCGGTGCTCCCAGCATAGTCGTGGTTGCCCTGGAACCATCAATACGCTGAATGACATTGTTACATCCTACAACAACCACACAGCAGACATTGAAAAAATAGCAGTTGAAGGGTTTCTCGCCAAAATGAAAGAAACTATACAGAAAGAATCTAAAACAGTCTCAGCCATATATCAGGAGAAAATAGGAAGTAAGTATCAAACTATTTTATGTATATATATCCAAACATTATAGTTAGAGAGAGAGAGAGAGAGAGAGAGAAGAGAGAGAGAGAGAGAGAGAGAGAGAGAGAGAGAGAGAGAGGGGCGGGGGGAATGAGAGGGGAGTATGGGGATGCAGTGTATGGGGATCAAAGCAACCTTAGGCAACTTTCATGTGCTGAAATTTATTTTTGTGACGGGACGTTTAACAAGTGTCCAGATGTTTTCCAACAGTTGTACACAGTGCACGCTTTCATTGGCAACAAGATGTGCCCATTAGTTTTTGGTCTGTTGCCAAATAAATCCCAGACTACATATGAACGCTTCCTTCGCCTTCTTGTGGACAATTCTAGGATGGCAGGAATCAATCTAGTGCCAAGACAATTTTTCACAGACTACGAGAAAGCGGCACAAAATGCTATTCAGAGCATTTTTCCAGCTGTGGAACTAAAAGGGTGTTTCTTTCATTATGGGCAGGCTGTATGGAGAAATGCCCAAAAGTGTTGTCTGAAGACGCTGTACCAGGACAATGAAGAAGTTAAATCCTTGGTGAGACGTGCAATTGCGTTACCTCTTGTTCCAGTTGAAAGTGTTAGTGATGTGTGGTGGTCTGTTCTGGAAGAAGCACCAGAGGGTACAAACATTGAACAGTTCACTGACTATGTTGCTACATACTGGGTCGAAGGTGACCATGGACGTGGACGTTGTATGTGGAACCATTTTGACACGGTTGGACCCCGTACCACTAACCACATCGAAGGGTGGCACCGAAAGCTGAGTCTTTTTATTGCTGGCTCCCACCCCAACTTGTATCGCATGATTGACTTCATTAAGAAGGAACAAACTATCCAGGAAGCAACGGTATTACAACTGAATGCTGGTGGGAGACTTCAACCACGGAAGAAAAAGTACAGGAAAATTGACAATTCCATTGATCACTTCAAGAGAAATGTTTCTCAGTGGTCATATAGGACTACTACGCTATTTAGATTCTGTGTCACATCTAACTGGATATTGAAGTGGTATGTACTATATTTATTATTATTGTATTTATTATACAGCAGTAGAAAAGTTAATATCAATCAATAAATTTGTCAATTTTACATGTAAACCTTGTACTTTATTAGATAACGACTATAGTCGGCAACTCTTTGATCACAAGGTAGTTCACACCTTACTCCGAAACAATGCCAACCGGCTAAGTGAGACGACCCCGCAATTTTCTGTTATTTTACATGGAATTATACAGGAAATAACAGTAGCATTTTAAATCAACGTGGGAAAAAAATTGGTCGAATGAAATCGTGCGGTAATATCACCAACTGAGAGCATATATATTGTTCTTAAATGATTGGAGCGCACAGCGAATATAACTTTCATTGGTTTTATATAATTTTCAGAAATATAAAAAATTCCCATTCGATTAGTGTAAATTTTTGTCAGCCAATTCTTAGCAATCAGCGGAGATAACCTTTTCGTAAGTCGAAGTGAATAATGAGAAAAGTTGACCATGATTATTGTTTATTACACCCCTGTTCTAAGAAATCCCCATCTACAGCAACACTAAACCATGCGGAAAATGAAAATCCGTTCCGCATGCATGTGCCGAACGGAAATCGTTGAGGAACTATTTTTAAATAGAGGCGAAATTTCACTGGAATTTTCTACAAATTGTGCACCGCAGTTACAATTTAAACGCTAGCTATAGCCAAAAATAGTAACATGGGTTCCCCTCGCAAATTTGGTTGGCGTTAAAATGTGTTCTTTTTGTTGATAGTTCGTCCCCTGAGTTCCAATGTGTTCCATGTGCCTGCTGGCACATAGAACACATTAGAACTCAGGGAACGAGTTGTCAAATGAATTGCTGAGTGTCCTTCTAATAATTGGTTTTATAGACGCGAAGGCGTGTAATAAACACAGTAATTAATATGTGTAATAATCAATATGGAACTTGTGCTATCACGGAAGGATAAAACTCGAGATCTACAGCCTTTCGTTTTATCTTTCCGCGCTAGCCTTCGTGCCATGTCGATTAACCCATTTATTCACATGTGTCGTTCTTTTACTACATTACGTGTTAAATTTTACAACATTTATTGTTTATGCAGAAACATCCAATTCAGTGTAGAATCCCCAGAGCCTTGACAACGGGAAACTATACCTGGCGGCGAAAATATAGTAATGTGATGGAGTTTCATCAGAAACTAAAAATGAAAAAAGTTTCATTTATTCATTCGCTCGCCTACTGCTTGCCTTAAAAAAAATAAGGAGGGGCAAAAACTAGCCCTCTTGACCTTTGACAATGATGAGCTTGTTCCAACAAAGGGTCACATAATATTATTTATTGAAATCTTTTTTTTTAATGTTTTTTCCAACTGCTCAGTTTGGATACAGTACGCGGAGAGGGGATTGAAACAAAATCACCTACGGAGTGTAGTTATCACCCAAAGTATCTCGTTCAAATTTTGTACACATGGTCAACAACACAAGCAATGTTTCAGCCAGTGGATCTCCGGGTTTAACCCGGAGGTCCATTGGCTGAAACTTTGCTTGTGCTTGTTATGCTTTGCAACAAAGTTGTAATTATTGCTTGGGAGGAATGTCCATTCCGTGGGTGATTTAGTGATAATAGACTCCCCACGTACTGTATTACGCGGGCGGGTGCGGCCAATTCGTTAGATAAGAGATTAATAAAGGAATTGATCCAGTAACATTCAATGTTTTATCATAATTATTCTTATTCAACAATGTTCACTATGACCGCTTACGAAGAGGAAGGGAGGGGAATATGGGACAACTCATAATATCTTTATATGCGGCTAACGATTTTCTAACTTTCATACAAGAAAATCGCGTACCATGCGAGAAACAGACACTTCGTCCCCTGAGTTACAATGTGTTCTATGTGCATACTGACAGCCTACTGGCGTGCCTACTGACAGCCTACTTAAGGAATAGTGCATGGCTTGGAGTTGACTACGCTCATATAGTGCACAGTGAGGTGGTGTAGTTCCCGCCGCGAGGCGGAGGGAACTACACCACCTCACTGGACACTATATGGGCGTATCAACGACAAGGCATGCACTAATCCTTATATTATATCGAACACCCATCAAGAAAAACATCTGTCTGATTTGTTAATCTATTACCAAGGAAGCAGCCCTACCAACCAGCGTTATATAGAAAAAAAATACCATGTAGTTTTTAAAAAACATTTTCTTCTTCCAAAACACGGCTAACTTGGATTATTGATATGAGCAGAAGACAGATTTTGAATCGGTCGGCAAGGGTAAACAAAACATTTCCCCCAAACGAAACTGTGTATTCTAGAATCGCGTAACTCGCGAATGAAAACTAAATTTTTCGAAATTTGACAACGCAGTTTGATAATTTTCACACATTTGTCACACATATGCATTACCGAATGGGAGAGTACGGGATACAAACTCCGAAGATTCAATTGAATTCCATTATTTATTCGTTTACTGCCCAAAACATACAATTAAATAGCGAAATAATATGAGCAGCGAAAACAAACGATTTTTCATATCCGGACGCGTTCTCATGAAAGTTGTACCCAGGTGTGGATCATTCTCTTCGAAACAAGATATGGATCATCTTCTCAAGGAATAAAATGAACGCCTCGAAAAATGTGACTTCGACAATGGAAAAGCGATACATTTTTCCACAATGATTTCTTTCCGGGTCGTTTTGTGGATGTTGTGCCTCTGTGAATCGATATTTAAATTTAGCCTGATTAGTTTTATTCGCCCAGTATGAAAAGAAAACTGATATAGTAGTGTGCTAAAAATAGAAAACGTATAGTGCCTGGGTGTTGTGCCTGGTCAGTTCTGTGGATGCAAACTACACGAAATAAGGGTGCAGCATTCGCCCAATCAGGAGCCCAGAAGGTCACGTGAGATATAATATTGGCACATAGAACACATTGGAACTCAGGGGACGATTTATGTACAACAATCTCTTCCCATGTTCAAAACTCGCATTGCGAAAATAAATAACAAAATGAAAAATATTTTCTACCCATCTTCTTGTTAAATGTCTGCAGATTTCAAGATTTCAACCAGTTATCTTGTCTGAGCCCCAGTCTCTAGAGTGAAGGCGAACAGGATGTGTTACAAATGACTAAGAACTGGTAATTATTCTCTCATTTCGATTTCATATAAACCATGCAACTGTGATTAGTAGTGAGGGAAATTATACAATATGGTTTGAGTGAACGACGTAGCTTTATCTTGTGCAAATTAAGTTGATTTTGCGTCCGGTTACATTTTGTAGACACTAATGGGTATTCAGTAATGTAAGTGGCCTCTACTTGTGGTGTCTGGTCAATGTAAATTAGATTTCGTTTGGGTTGTCATACACGTTGTGTCTGGACCTGCATAATCTATGTGAGGCATTAGCATGCAAGTAACCAATTTTCCTGATCCCAGGTATTCACAAAAATTCGACCCTTGTACTTCTGTTTGTAAAACAAAGATACGGACATGTTTTATAGATGAAAATGCAGCGAATGTCTTTTGGCGGCGTTTATTAGTTCTCAAAGGCTATGGGCCAGTGTTCACTTTTTTCAAATGTTCCTACGTAATAATAATAACACTTCGGCCGGCCGCTGATTTGTCGTGGTTCTCGTATGAGAAGGCCTTGGTTACCCATGTTCTACCAACTGCCTCCCTATTCCCGCGCTTCTTCTCTCCTCCCAACACACGGAGACGAACTGCTTGATGACATCCCTTGCCCCATTCTTCCCAATCTCTCCGATTAGTATATTAACCCTCTCCTTTGAGTCGCCCCCTAACCACATGTCCTTCATTCTCCCATCCCACTTCTCCATTATACTCCCCGTGAATCTTGTTCTTTTAGACTGGTATTTTGGGCATTCTATAAGAAAGTGTTCCAGGGTCTCCACCACGCCCAAGTTACACATCTGGCACTCCTTTTCACTATTTTTCCCATTTTTCCCCTCAGCTCCATGGACCGCGACCTCGGCTTGAACAACAGTGACCCCCCAAAGGTGTCATCAAGGTACTCTTCAAAACCAGGCTTTTCTTTATCACGCAGGCCACCCAAAGATCCCTTTGATTTGACCCCTCCCCCTCTCGCCAATTACGGTTACAATCCTCCATGACCCTTTCTCTGACGATCTTTTTGCCCTGGCTGCCCCAACGTCAAGGTCTGAGATCTCCAATGAGTAGTTTTCTACTAGCTCCCTCACTTGGACCATCCACCCCGTCTTGATATTTGAGTTGAAAGTTCTCAGGAACATTACTTTACACCATCGGCTATCGGGGAGATTTACCAAATAATTAAGATAACCGAGTTTCAATAGGTTTATCCTGTCCTTGATCCTCATCCACATAAGCTCACCCCTGATTGCTTCTAGTGCTGCGGCATTACTCGACCCTGTTATCCATTGGCCTGCATCGTTATGCAGGATTTCCAAGCTCTTAACAGCTGTCTGGTTTAGGGGTACAACTTCCGTACCGTATGTTATACTTGGCAGACCCACCATTTCCCAAATGGTTTTCCCCACGAAAACCTTATTGAAACTGTTTCTCCCTACAAGTTTCATTCGGTTAAGGATTCGCTTCCCCTTCAGAATCAATTTATTTGTGTGGTTTCGGTAGATGCCTCTTCCTGTGATGTTTATATTTACCCCCAGGTACTCATAGTCACTAGTCTCTCCTACACTAAGAAGTCTACTGCTACCTTCCGGAATGCAGAACTCCCCCACTCTCCACCTTCGAGTGGGGTCCACTTTGCGGCCCACGGGTATAACTTTGCTCTTGCTTTCATAACGCAAATGGAGTGACCAGTAGATTGCCATATCATTTTTTATTGCACGCCTGTTCTATGAAATCCTCATCTACACCAAAACTAAACCATGCGAAAAATGAAACTCCGTTCCGCACATATGTGCCGAACAGAAATCGTTGACGGACTATTTTTAAATAGAAGCGAAATTTCACTCGAATTTTCTACAAATCGTGTACCGCAACTACAATTTTAATCGCTAGCGATAGCTAAAAACTGTATCACGGGTCCACCTCGCAAATTTGGTTTGGTTGGTGATAAAATGTGATCTTTTTGTTGATAGTAACCGTCCCTTGAGTTCCAATGTGTTCTATGTGCCTACTGGCACATACGACACACTGGTTCTCAGCGGACGAGTTGTCGAATGGATTGCTGAGTGTCCTTCTAATAACTGCTTTTATAGACGTAATGGCGTGTAATAAATACAGAACGACACACGTGTGTTAATGGGTTAATCGATATGAAACTTGTGCTATCGCAGGAGGATAAAACTCGAGGTCTACAGCCTCTCGTTTTATCTTTCCGCGCTAGCTCCTCTCGTGCCATATCGATTAACCCATTCACACACGTGTGTCTTTCGCTGTATTTACTACATTACGTGATAAATTTTACATTTATTGTTTATGCAGAAACATCCAATTCAGTGTAGAATCCCCAGTGCCTTGACAACGGAAAATTATACCTGGTGGCGGAAATATAGTAATGTGATGGAGCATCTCGTTTTATCCTTCCGAGCTGGCATTCGTGCCATATCGATTAACCCATTCACACGCGTGTGTCATTCTGTGTTTGTTCTGGGTATTTTATTCACACTTTATTCGAATTTGACAAAAGCTGTGAGCACACTTATTGGTTGGCTTTAACGCATACCGGGATGATTACTACTGTGACGTGTGTTCCTTTGTTTTATTCCTTCGTCTACAATTTTGAAGTGAGTCCTATATTTTCTCAGGCTCTTTTAAAGACATTTTCACGTTTTCTCACTCATTTTCCAATATTTGCTGGGACAGTGTACCACTGGAAAGAAAAATTATCAAAAGCTAGTTGCATCTAAGGGAAAAGTAAATTCCCTAAAAAAACTGTCCCCGCCAATAATAGCGAAAGTATGTAACTACATTCTCGATTAGTGGATATTAAGCTAGTTACCATGCCTCGCTGTTAAACTTTTGGAGACGTTCCTACAGAACGTGGAGAGTGTATTATCACTAAATCACCCGCAGAGTGGAGATTCCACCCGTGCAATAATTGCAAATTTGTTGCACAGCACAACCAGCACCAGCAAAGTTTCAGCCAATGGACCTCCGGGTTAAACCCGGAGGTCCATTGGCTGAAACATTGCCTGTGTTTTTTGTCGATATGTACAAAATTTGAAAGTTATAGCTTGGGTGATAACTCCACTCCGGGGGTGATTTCGTTACAATCCACTCTCCACGTACTGTATGTTTTAAGTAATTAAGCTTTATTTTCGGTGTATCATGACATTAAAACATTCATGACATAACACATCCATGATATAAAACACCAAGAGAAAGAGAAATGAAAAACATAATGTTTTCAAGGTGTACAGCCAAGATGCGACATAGCTTATCTGGCGGTTTTCCTGCCTTTTAACACAGCATCATAAGACAAAGATACAATTCGATGAATAGCATTCCGAGAACAATGGAGTTTTGTGGTGTAGTTTATTCCCTGACGGTAGGTGTAACATTCTAAGAAGAGGCTCGTCAAGATTTGAAGAACTTAGTTTTCCAGCAGACACACATATTCAATAACGCA
Organism: Pictodentalium vernedei; assembly: GCA_031216915.1. Taxonomy (NCBI): domain Eukaryota; kingdom Metazoa; phylum Mollusca; class Scaphopoda; order Dentaliida; family Dentaliidae; genus Pictodentalium; species Pictodentalium vernedei. The sequence continues at coordinate 483,103,459 of CM062294.1, forward strand.
GCTGAATGCCCTGATCGAATACTTGAGAGTCAATGTCCCCCGGGGGACACTGGTGGACGAGGTATGCCGGAAATAAAAAAGCCCATACATACACAGGTCACATACACGCATGCATTCCTGAATAGTTGGTAAACAAATGAGAGAGATAGAGTTATTTTATCATAAGACTCGTCCGTTTTGTTCACTTTAAAACATTTGATATTTTGTTTTCATATTAATCAGTGATAAATAAAGTGTTCCGTCAATTTCATTGGTCAATTTCAAAACTAGACAATTTGATTGACTGAACAAAATACAACTGGGCCACATTTTCATAATTTGCATAATTAGAGTTGGGAGCTTTCATTGGTCAATTTCAAAAATGGACAATTTGATTGGCTAAACAAAATACAACTGGGTGACATTTGCATAATTTCAGTAGGGAGAATGTACGTTATCTGTCCTATTTAGGGTGGGTTTTCTTGTATTAATCTTTTACCTGCAAGAAAAACGCCATTCATTTTTTGATATTTTCACTTTTTGCTTCCAAAACATAGGTTATGACCCCTCATTGGAACGAGCTCGACGAGCAAAAAATGATTTTTTTTAATTAATACGAAGATGTTTTTTTCCAAGTGCAGTCTGCAACTCAAGCTAGGTGATGGGTTAAAAAGTCATACTAAGTGCTAATTTGTGCGTGTGTGTGTCATATGATAAATAGAATATGAAATGAGTGTTTTTCTCATATAATATTTATGAAACTCGTCCGAATTTTCCGTTTGGGCGAGCCTCTGGCTTCTTAAACTCGTTTCATAAATATTATATGAGAAAAACACTCATTCCATATCCTCTATATATGTATCATAAAAGGTACATTGTACACTGTAGAATGATTGCATTTATCGACTGAGATCTTGTGGCCATCACACAATTGTATGTTCAAAGGCAGTTGAGATGGGTTGCATAGCCTGTGTCGCGTGAAGAAGATTCGGATTACTTGGCGGAACTTACTAAAAATACTGTGGATGATGCGCTTTTTGTCGCGGCACGAATACGACTGATTGGGATGTAAAGTTAGAACGGTAGTCAGAAGGGACAGGTTAAGATGTAAAGTGATGGCGGCATTCAGGACATACAGGATTATGGCAGCGTACTGAGTTATGATAGGATTCAAGTGAAATCTGGGTATTTTTTATAAATAACGATCTCGACGTGATATTTTTTATAATGTTACTCGGGGTGGTCTATAGATTTGGAAATGAATGTAGAGGGAGTTTTTTTGAGAAGTCTGATCTTGGGATACCTATTATTACTTGACCTGTCATTGCCATATATTTGGAAGTAATTTGTAAAGCTCACTTTAAGATTGCCATTGCTCCAGTCATACATAAAAGCTAATGTATTACGTTTGTGTAGGACAGGAAATTTCAGTATTCTTTCTTTTTTGAAAGGGAATTTGTGTGCGAATTAAATTTGTTATTGTTAACTGGTAGAGTGCTGGAAGCCCATATTTGAGCTTTATTCTGAAGTGCAGGTGCCACAACTAAATGGCTTCATATTCTGTGGATGTGCTTCCTGTTATTTTGAATTCAAAGTATTTAGGCTGCAGGGACTTTCCTTGTTATAATTTATGGTAGAGTGCCATGAGGCACTCTCCCATAAATTGTAACAAGGCAAAGAGACGTAGACAAATTTGGATGATCAAAATTAACTTAGCACTCTACCAGTTAATAATGTGCAAAGCTCGTTTTGGTAGGAGAAAGAGCCCATTGCTGTTATTGGCATGTCCCCATGTTTGGATGCAGTATAATAAGTGACTATATACAAGAGCAAAGTACAAGGATCTAAGCGCGCTATGGGGAAGGATTTGTTTATTCTATTTATAACAAAAATCGCCCTTGATATTTTAGATGCGATGGCCGTAATATCTTGCTTAAAGTTCAGACATTCGTCAAAATAAACACCCAAGAATTCCACAGGTTCATTGTCAGCTGTATTGATACCCGTTCAAGTATATTGTTGTTCATGTCCAAATGTAAATTTGAATTATCAGTTTTAATATTTGTGGGGTTAAACAGAATATATTTTGGGTTTTTTGCGTTTATAGCAATTTTATTTGCCTTAAACCATTCACATAGCTTCACGATTTCGCTATTTACGCGGTTGTGTAACCTATCAATATTGTTAACTGATGCATATCCAGTCGTATCATCCGCAAAAGAAAAAACATTCAATGCTGTAGATTTTGTGATATCAGTAATATAAATCTAAAATAGTAACGGACCTAGAATAGGTCCCTGTGGAACTCTTGTGATTCCGATGCAGTTTCATCATAGCTGAACTCGTCTGATGAGGTAACAGCGGAACCACAAATCCCGTAGAAGTCTATCTTATGTAAAAGTATTTCGTGATTAACAGTGTCAAATGCTTTTGAGAAGTCCACAAACAGTGACAGCATACAATCTTTCGTGGCTTTATCACAGTTTTCAGCAATACGATTAAGGAGATGCAGTATAGGATGAAAGGAGGATTGACTATTTAGTTAGCAATACTGATGCGGGAATCGAATATTAAATTTCGACAGAAACCCATGAACTCTACTGAAAATGAGTTTTTCAAGTATTTTAGAGAAGAAAGGTAAAGTGCTAATTGGTCTGTAATTATCAGCGTTTTGAGGATTACCAGATTTGTAAACATGTATTACTTTGGCAAGATTTATTTCGTCTGGCACAATTCCCTTCAGAAATTAGTAATTTATTATGTGAGTTAACGGATCTACAATTTCACTTATTACTTCTTGGACTAGTTTTGACGAGATGTTGTTGTAATGTTTGTTCCTTTTGGCTTTCATTAATTTTGTTACGAATATTACTTCTTCCTTTGATACAGGCGCAACAAATATATTATTTGGATTACTATCAATTAGGAAAGCAGAAAAAATGTTTTGTAGAGGAGCCAATATTTTCAGTTATTGTTTGGCCAGTGCAAGAAAAGTAGCCGTTGAAGTGATTAGCTACATCTGCTGGGCTTGATTCCAGTTTCCCATTTAAACCAAATTCTGTCGGGAGGCTATGATTGTTATCTGTTTTTGTTAATAGCAGTACGGAGAATGTCCCGAGTGTTTCTATTGTCATTCAAGATATTTTTATAATACAACGCTTTAGCAGCTTGTTTTATTTTATTATACATAACACAATATGATTTGTACCTGCCAATGTTTTCAGTCGATGAATGTTTCAATTTATTATGCTATAGCTTGCTTTTATTCAGTGACGACCGGGTGAGACCATTTGTAATCCACGGTTGACGTTTGATGTATTTTTTAGGAAAGCTAATTTTTTCAGAGGGAAGTTATTTTTGAACGAATTCGAGATAGTATTCATGATGTCTTCATATGGCATATTTGGGCATGATGATTCAAACACAGATTCAAAATCAGCATTGCCTAGTTGTGTTTTAAAGGAGTTTATACTGTGATAATCAAGGGATCGTTTGACATATGTTTTCGCAACATGCTTTATCTTAATGGATTGTTCAGAGTAGATCGTTCCAAAATAATCGGATATATCTGTAATAATTATTCCGACTTTGAAAATTGACGATAATGTGTTAGTGCAGATGTGGTCAAGTATGGTGGCCGAATAATCCGTTATTCGTGTTGGCTTTGTAATTATAGGGAGAAATCCTTCGTTGAACAAATGTTCGTGTTCTATCGTGTACCCCATATTTTAAAAGATCAATGTTAAAATCCCCCATTAACCCTTTGAACTCCAGAGGCCATTTTTCCGACCTGGTCACAATCTAATTCATAATGTCATTAAGGGAGGGGGCGACTGCAAGGTAAATCTGTGGTGTAGACTAATCAATATTTTCAACGTGCAGCCCTAAGGCTGCACGTTGAAAATATTAATTAGTCTACCTCCAAATAATAAATATGGACTCTTCCTATTGCTATCATGGAACTGACAACGAAGATACCACCACTGTTCAAAGAGTTAAGAACGTCTTTGTATTATTTACATTTAGTTTATCCAAAATGACAGTCATTTCGTTCACGAACGAGTTTATGTCGACTCTAGGGGCACTGTTTGGTCTGTAGATTATTCCAACAACATAGGCTTTTTGTATCGTCATATATTTCTACGAACAGTGATTCAAACACATGCGGTAAAAAGATTGTCAGATCGTTACATAATCGATACGAATATTGTCTTTGATGAATAGCCCAACGCCCCTCTGCCGTCATCATCGTGTGTTAATTAATAATCGATGATAACCCTGTAGCTTATATTCGATTTCACGTTGTATGTTGAATATTTTTCTGAGGCCAATCATATCAAATACATCTTTGGAATATTGTAAATCTTTGAGTAACTTAAGTGAATCCCAATTAGCATTGAGGCTTCTGCAGTTTATACTGAACTAGCAAAATGCAGTGTCGGATGATATTGAACTCCTGAAACTTTCACTATTGTAATAATCACAGGAGTGTTGGTGAATATTGGAGGGTGTCATACTTTCTTCATCATCTTCGGTCCTTTCCCTAAATAGGGTCGTTCGATCAAACCTTTCGGTTGATTTTTTTTGCATCCAAAGTTATTTTGTCAGTCGCCATGTTTGATGTAAAGTGGGGTATAATAAATCATATTAAAGTAATGCAGACACAATATCATCAAAATGTTGATTCCCGGAAAAGCAAACACGTAACACTTACCATCAAAGATATGAAAGAACCATGCACTGCTGTTTGCCAAAGAAGAAGAAAAATTGTAAGAAAGAGAAAAAATATAAACCGAAATTTAAAGCACGAATTCATCATGCTTCAAGCAAATTTAGAGATTGCGAGGGGAGGTCGTCAGTGAACTAACAACTGTGTGTGTATCTAAACATATATACAGAGGCATGTGTATAAGACGCTCAATAATTTTTTTCAAAAAAAACGACGAACTTTGCATAAAATGATTTAAAATCTGGACAAGATTAAGGTTTATATCTCCAAAGTAAACGAAATATATACAGGGGCGTGTATCAAAAAAGCTCCTGAAACTTCACATCCTCAATGACGACACTTGCCTAAAATGCATGCAAATCTGGACAAGATCAAGGTTTTTATATCCGAAGCAATTGGAATGATTTGTTCTACATTTTCAAATAGCACAATTTACAACTGTGATTCCAGTTCTGTATTGCCCAAATGGCTTGGTGCTAGTATAATTCTATATGTCATCAACAGTCCTATATATTTACAGTAATTGGGAATGATGTTCATAAAAATTTGCTCGTCCACAAATTACTGAAGCCCGTGGGCATTCTCAATTGAAATATTTCCTTTTTCTTGGAAGTGAAACTAGTGTTATAAATGTATCACCATAGCTGTGGGGCGAACGCAAAAAGCCCGATTAAACAGTACAACTGTTATTTCATCATTATACTGTCCATATTATTTAATGCTATTATTTTTCCATATCATTATTACTATGGGCCCAGCATATTACGCCGCACTCTATAAACCCTTCACCTAACCTGAAAAGCAGACGACACTTTCAAAAAACATTCTTGAAAAACTCATTTTTGTCTCATAAACATAGGTTATAACCCCTCATTGGAACGAGCTCGACGAGCTCGTTCCAACGAGGGGTCATAACCTATGTTTTTGAGACAAAAAATGAAAAAATAATGAAAACAAATCGGCGCTTTTAGAGAACAGCGCTGGTCGGTATTTGGCCTTTACGTTAGGTGAAGTGTTAAAATTTACAACTACAATTCAATTAATATACATGTAATGTCCATTTGATTTGATATTAGCGTCTGTCCATTCAACACAGCAATCCTTTGGAATTTCATATTATTAGGACTGCTATATCCTTGTTACCTAAGGTGAAACCAGCTTCAGTAATGTGATGTCATTACCATAATGGCATATTACGAAGAGGTCTAAAAACATTAACAGCTGCAATTCAATTCCGAAACATGTGCTGCCCGTATGATTGGCGCTATCATGTTTTTCCAGTCAACACCAAGAGTTCTCTAGATTTACAAGTTATAAGAAATAATATACATGGAAAATTGTTGAACTACAATTCACTGCTAAGTGCCAAGGGCATTCGCCAGCAAGCTGCAACAAATCAGGTTCAAGTGGACCATATCATATTTCTTTCTTAACCAAGGCAGCAGGTGTACAGAATTTGAAAGTTATAGCTTGGGTGATAACTCCACTCTGCGGGTGATTTAATTACAATCCACTCTCCACGTACTGTACTGTTCAAATGATTAGATGTTAACATTTTTTGCATCCAACTCCAAGAATCATTTACATTTACAGTAATGAGGTTCATAAAAGTTGGTGCCCCTGAGTACTGACTAGTAAATTGCAATGGTACAAGTCTAAGTGAAAAATGTAACTTCACTATCACCTGAAGCCACACCACTGTAATATATAAATCAGGTTTAATTGAACAAAATGATATTTTCTTCTTACATGAGCTGAGCAAGAGTAAGGAATATATAGAGGATATCTACGCTGTTTTAGTGAATATCGGGAATTATCTCATGAATGTGAAAAATAATACTTTCAGGTCCAAACGAATGAGATAATTCCCGATATTTACTAAAATAGCGTAGATTTTCTTTTTATTATATGCTACGAAACATTGTACTGCGCGCCCAATTCGACTGCAAATAGTTTCATGACAATAACAAAAAGCTGCTGATCGTTCCTTCAAGGTGACGTTCAAGGCGACGTCATGTGCCGAAGCGTAACGTCATTTAAGAAGTTACTGAAAAAAATTCATCGTGTGGACGCGCAAGCGCTCGTGAAAAATAAAACTTTCAGGTCCACACTCATGAGATAATTCCCGATACTGACTAAAATAGAGTAGATTTTCTATTTTTTTATATGCTACGAGACATTTTATTGCACAATGTTCAGCCCAATTCGACCCCAAATGCGCACGTTTCAAAACAATAACAAAGATCAGCTGATCGTTCCTTCAAAGCGACGTGATACGACGTAGCGTTGCGTCATTTAGGAAGCTATTGAGGGATATTCCTAGATAGTCATCGAGTCGACGGATACCGTGAAATATCTTTTAGAAAATTTGCATTAATTCACAGGCTAGCATTAAAGACAGAACGCGATTTGTGTTTGCATTGGTGGGTGTTTTACATAACGAGTTGGAATGGCATAGTTTTAATCCACAGGCAGCTCCAAGCTGAAAATATGATAAATGGGTTAAACTATCAATATTTCGCAGGCTACATACTGTTGCTAATGGGTTAGTAACTGGTAGAACTGTAGAACATCCACTGAAAATGAAGCCTTTAAGCTGTGGTACCAATACTTCAGAATAAAGCCCAAATATGGGCTTCCAGCACTCTACCAGTTAAGAGAGTTAACGCTTTTTAAAATCAGACAATATACCATTACCTTATTGTATGGTTTTCCCATTATAAGTAGCTGCTTTTAACGATACTGTTTTGTTTGGGGACAGTATGACCCAGTAATCATGATCATTATGGTGAGACTGCATTTGATTTTTCTGACAAAAATGACCAAACATTTCTTGTCTCGAAGTCACTGTAAAGACATTCAGTAAAGCGAGTACTACACCTGTACTATTGTCATTCTCTGTTTGTTTCTTTCTGTTCGTTCCCTGGGTTCCAATGTGTTCTATGTGCCTACTGGTACATAGAACACATTGGAACTCAGGGGACGTTTTCTCTTTGAAAATAGTTTCATGGCAGTGTCATAGTGAAGTAGTTTTGCTACGACTGTACAGTGACGTGGTTGAAAATGCTACTTATGGGAACTGTTTATATATTTTTATATCGAATACATTTGATGCAAATCTAAAATCTATAGGTAAGATTGATGTTTCATCTATCAAGTGTGGTTGGTAACGTACCCTTGGAGATTGAATGAATTATTCACTGTTATACAAACTGTACGTCTATCAGTGTGCAGCGATTTAGGTCAGATATCAGCTGCATGTATATACCATTACCTTATTGTATGGTTTTCCCATTACAAGTAGCATTGACGATATTGTTTTGTTTGGAGGTGCCTGTCGATTAAAATATACACAAACAGAATGAGATGTGTGTTTGAATCGGTGGATGTTTTGCATAACGAGTTGGAGTGGCGTAGACATATTTCGCCAGAGCCGTAGGCTCGAGCGAAATATGACTACGCCATTCGAACTCGTCATGTAAAACACTCAGCGATCCAAACACACATCGCGTTCTGTTATTTATTACACATCCTGTGCATTAAAATTCATTTAAATAAACAAATTTTAATTCAGATGTTTAAACCCAAAGGTGAAGAGTCCGTTTTTTGTGTTTGAAGCTGCACTGGTCAAATGGATCGATAAAAAATCCCAACAACCTTTTTGAGAACCAGTGTTTGTTGAAATTTGTATCACTGTTTCTCTTCGGCTGGTGTCCATTCACGCCAAACCATTTGGAGGCTATTACTGCTAGTAAAGATATAAATACAAATTTGGGCAGATTTGCACCACAGCTGGGAGAAATTTTTTTAAAAGAAGTTCGAAGCGTGTCAAGATGTCCAAAGATTTACCAAAATAAGGTTGACCAATTTAGATATAAAGAGATCTACAAAACGAGATGGCCATGGGACTGGGTTAATGTTGTGGTTGAATATGATTGGTTTTGTTTAATATTCTCTCATTTTGGGTTAACTATTTTTTTGTGAATCGACTTTATTTTGCTTTGGGCGTTTTCATTTTCACACTACGCGACAGACGATCGATAATTGTATTACGAAATTTGGAAATTTTTCGAAGCGCAACTAATGACTTGATGGGAAAGGAACTAGTATAAAAGGGGCTGTGGAAAAAGTTCCGGCTTTTACATCACCCGTTGAATACAGAAACATTTATGTCACGCGGCCATTCCGTTAAATCAAGGGTTTAAAGTTTAATGGATGTGTAATAAAATAAACAATCACTACAATGACGCTAGCATACTACGAAAAGACTAATAATCATTACGTCGGTATATCAGTCAAACTACTTGTACTGTCCATATGTTATGATGCTAGCATTTTCTACTTTCATCATCAATTGTTCTTTCGATTTACAGGTTATAAGAAATGGGATTAAAAAATCTGTTTTTTTCTACTGTAGACAGCACATGTGTACCCTCAGTATACTGCAATAGCTTTTACATTTCCATGTTACCTAAAGTGAAACGAGGGTAAGGAAATAGAGAGTAATCGCTTGCCTGGACTGGTTACGTAAAATAATTCATGAGAGGTGAGGGACGTTGTACAAACACGGGTGCGCGAATGCGCACGAGTGTTTTACAATATAGTCACTCACCTCGAATGAATTATTTCACGTCACCAGTCCAGTAAAGCGGCTACTCTGTTTATTACTTTCCATTATTAACGATAATTATATTATTTAACTCTTTACCTAACGTAACGGCCAAAACCGGCCAGCGCTATTCTAAAAAATCGCCAATTAATTTTACTTATTTTTTCATTTTTTGTCTCTAAAACATAGGTTATGATCCCTCATTGGAACGATCTCGTTCCAATGAGGGGTCATAACCTATGTTTTTGAGACAAAAAATGAAAATGATAGTTATTCAAGAATTTTGTTTGCCAGTGTAGTCTGCTTTTCGTGTTAGGTGAAGGGTTAAACACAATGAAATCCCCATTACACCCATGGCAAAGCGTCTTCGTTTGCGCGCACGGATACATGAAACAATTGTTGATTGCATAATTCACTTGTTAAGTTGTCGTTTATAATCAAACCGGGAAATCCCAGTAAATCACACTTTGGAAAGTAATAATGTATCATCATCATTAGTAAGGCACCAGCATATTACATAGAAGTCAATAAGATTTCGAACTGCAATTCAGTCAGTATACATGTACTGTCAATGTGATTGTTAACATTTCTTCCAATTTAGCATCAACAATTCTTCAGGCTGATAAATTATTACAAATGATGCTCATAGAAACTGTTCAACTACAACTCATTGCAGAGCGCCCAGGAGCACTCTCCCGTAAGTTGCAATGGAACAAGGTCAGATGAACAGAATGATATTTCATTGTTTCACGAGCAAGTGTAAGAAATATGTCATTACCATTGCACCAGCATATTACGTAACAGCATAATAAGGATTTCAACTGCAGCTCCGTTCATATACATGGAGTGTCCGTTGTGATTTGTGATTTTAAGCTAGCAATTGTTTCCAATTCAGCACCAAGAGTCATTTTGATTTATCGGTTATTAGAGATGAAGTTCATAAAAATTGTTCAATTAAAATTCATGGCAGAGTGCCCACGATCACTCTCCAGTAAACTGCAATGGCACAAATCCAAGTGAATAAAATGATTACTTTCTTATTACCTAATGCGAAAGTAGTGTAAATAATTTGTCACTATTACCATGGCACCTGTAAATGACTTACCCATGGTTCAATGACAGCAGTTGCTAGTTCAATGACAACGGTTGCTAGAGTCCATATTCATTATTTGGGGCAGACAGTCAATATTTCCAACGTGCAGCCTCGGGGCTGCACGTTGAAAATATTGATTTGTCTACCCCAAACATTAACTGAACAGCCATCCCATTTAACGGCGTTATGACGTATCATGTTCCTGGCCGGAAAGGCGGTCGCTATGGTGCAAAGGGTTAAGAATTTAATAGAATTTACAACCACAGTTCAGTCAACATACTACAAATACTACCCATGAGATTCCATGCTAGCATTTTATTCCAACCAACATCAGCAATCCTTCAGATTTACAGGTTATTAGAAATGATGTTTATAAAAAACAATTTACAGTAGTGCGCTCACGAGCTCATGACCTCTCTCCCGCTAGCTGCAACAAAACATATTTAAATGGACAAAATGATATTCCATCGTTAGCTGAAGCAAATCCAGCGTAAAGAATATGTTGTACCATAGCGCCAGCAGATTATGTAACTGACTAATAAAATTTTCAACTGAAGATTCATATGAATCGGTGCTAGCATTTTTTTATTCAACATCAAGAATCCTTTTGATTTACAGAAACGAGGTTCTTAACAGACTGCTCAACTACAATGTAGAGTGCCCATGAGCATTCTCTGGAACACTGTAGTATGACAAGTCCTAACCGAGAATTATGTAAATATACAGAGCCGCACATCCTGGGCCAAAGGAATCGAGTGCGATAATTCTTAACCCATTCAAACGTATGTCCGGTTCTGTATTTATCACACACCTCCCATGTAACAACCAGTCTACACAAAAATTGAACGAAAAGCACTTTTAAGTTGATAATTACTGCTTTTCCTTCGTTGCCAAGAAGACATCACTGTTAATGGGCGGAGTACCAACCCTAATTTTCTTTTTATTTTGTACGGCATTCAGTTGGTCTAAATTGACACCGATCAGTGTCACGGTCACGATTATCGAACTTCAAATGTTGACTAAACTGTGAGGAATAACAAAACAAAAAGTTTTTAAATAGGCAATAAGGTTAGCACACTCCATCATTATATGACCCGTTGAGGAAAGTATTTGTCAAGGAACAAGCAGTCAGAATTTTTTTATATTTTTTTTTTTTTTTTACTCGAATCTGATTGTTTAGAATTTCCAAGCGGTTTCGACTCCGGTGCATTCGACCAATGATGATGTGATTTATTTTGACGAACTTGTTTTATTTCCCCACATGCGCAATACAACTTTATTTTTATCGTTCAGGCAGAACAGTGAAAATCCCGTATTTTACATTAGTATGTATGTGATAAAGAATATGTCATCATTACCATGGCGCCAGCTTATTACGTAAAAGTCAAATAAAATTTACAACTGCAATTTAGTAAGTATACATGCACTATCCATGTGAGTTCATGGTAACATTTTATGCTATTCAATATCAATAATCCTTCGGATTTACAGGTTATTAGAAAAGATCTTCATAAAAATTGTTTAACAACAATTTACTGTTGATCGTCCACGAGCCCAGAGCTCTTTCAAGCAAAATACAGTTGAACAAGTTCAGATGAACAGAATTATATTTCGTTGTTAACTGAGGTGAATCAAGTGTAAGGAATATGTCATTATTACAATTACTGTGGGGCCAGCATATTACGTAAGGGACTAATAAAATTTCCATCTGTAGTTTAGTCAACATACATGTACTGTCCATATAATTAGTTGCGAGCATTTTTTCCATTTACCATCAAGAATCCTTAGGTTTATGGAAAAGAGGTTCATAAAAAAATGTTCACATACAATTTACTGTAGAGTGGCCATGAGCATTCCCAGCGAATTATATATAAAAATATAGAGAGTATATCATCATTGCCATGGAACTAGCATATTACATAAGCAAATCTAATAAGATTTAGAACTGCAATTCAGTCAACGTGCATGTACTGTTCATGTGATTACTTGTTAGCATTATTTCCATTTGATATCAACAACCCTTCAGATTGACAGGTCATTAGAGAAGGTGTTCATAGAACTTGCTCAGTTATAATTTACTGCAGAGCGCCAGTGAGCACTCTCCAGCAAATTGCAACGGAACAAGTTCAAATGAACAAAATTATATTATCATGTTACCTGAAGCAAAACGAGTGTAAAGAATATATGATCATTACCATGGCGTCAGCATATTGCATGGAAGTAGTAAGGTGGGGGTTCTCAGTACCCATTTGCAGGACCTCGAGGTCATGACACCGACCCCGGGGCCATTGACCCCGTGCCCAAATGCGTTAAGCCTTTCCCTCTCCCCCGTCCCTCTCCTGCCGTCTCCACATTAGGCCTAGGCTATTTTAGGCGCCTCCTCGCCCCCCCCCGCCCTGTATGCACCCTATTTTTAGGCTATCTCTCCCCAAAGCCCATTTTAGGACCCTCCAAAGGTGCCCAGGCTATGTATAGCCCATTTAAGCTTTCCCCACATTGTTTTGGCTTTCCCTGTATGTGGGCTCCCCCTCCCCAAAGCCCAGTCCCTCCCCACCAAAGTCCGGGAGTGTTCCTTCAAAGTCCTTGTATAGGCTAGCCCAAAACTGGGGGACTTCCAAACTGAGGCGACCTTATGAGTACTAACAAAAGAGCGCCCCAAGCCCCCTCCCATAGAAAAACTTTATTTTGGAAAATATTCCTGAGTAACTGTGTTATCAAATACATGTTTTAAGATTATTTTGAAGAGGAGGGAGGGGGAGCTCACATACAGGGAAAGTCAAAACAATGTGGGGAAAGCCTAAATGGGCTATACATAGCCTGGGCTCCTTTGGAGGGTCCTAAAATGGGCTTTGAATGATTCAGTTTCCTGTGGTAGTCTCAGGTGACTCGGTAAAAGGTTCCAGAGATTAGGGGCGGCGATCAAAAAGGCCCGGTCACCCGCGGATGCTAATTTTGAAACAGGTTGGACCAAGGTGTGCGAGTCCGAAGAACGGAGGTCTCTGGCAGGTGTGTAGTATGTGACCAGATTTGAGAGATATGATGGTGCCAGGTCATTAATACATTTATATATCAGAAGGATTATTTTATATTGAATTCTTTGTTGGACAGACAGCCAGTGGAGGTCAGCTAGGATAGGTGTTATGTGGCACGACTTCCTATTTCGTGTTACACACCTAGCAGCACAATTTTTGGATATGTTGAAGCTTATCCAGTGACGCCTTTTTGCATCGGTATAGCAGTGAGTTGCAATAATCAAGACGACTAGTGACAAACCCGTGGACTAATTGTTCAGCTGTGTGTTTGTCTGTCAACATTCGCACCCTGCTGATATTTCTAAGATGGTAAAATGCAGCACGACACACCTGCTGGACGTGTTTGTCAGCTGCCAACGACTCATCGATGAAATATCCCAGGTTACGAGCGGTAGCCGAAGGTATAATGCTATTTCCTTCTATTGATAACGGAAGTTTTGAAATTTTGCCTAATTGGTGAGGTAAGCCAATGTAAATAACCTCCGTTTTGTCGGCATTTAACTTTAAAAAGTTATTAATCATCCAGTCTTTGATGTCCGCCACACATTCCTCTAGTCGATGACATGCAAACGCTTCATTATCCGGTTTAAAATGGATGTATAGCTGGGTGTCATCGGCATAAAAGTGAAATTGTAGGCCATGGCTGCGGATGATATCACCCAGGAGAAGAACATAAATCACATACAATAAAGGGCCCAGAACGGACCCTTGGGGAACACCATACCGAAGATTGAACTCGGTGGAGGTTGACTCGTTAATGAGTATACTTTGGGTACGGCCTGTTAGGTAGGAAGAGAACCACTGTAGAGCTCTACCCGAAATTCCTATTCTGTGTTCTAACCTGTCTATGAGCATATTGTGGTCGATGGTGTCGAAGGCAGCACTCAGGTCGAGTAATACTAAGCAGGAGACGAGATGTTTATCCATCGACATTAGAATGTCGTTCTGCAATCTGAGTAAGGCAGTCTCTGTGCTGCACTTAGGTTTATAGGCACAACATAACAAGGCAAAGATATGGGAACAACTATTGATGATCAAAAATAATTCAGCACTACCAGTTACTAACCCATTCACAACAGTATGCAGCTTGCGAAATATTAATAGTTTAACCCCTTTATCGAATTTTACAATTTGGAGTGGCCTGTCGATTAATAATATACATAGACAGAACGCGATGTGTGTTTGAGTCAGTGGGTGTTTTACATAACGAGTTGGAATGGCGTAGTCATATTTCGCGAGAGCCGTTGGGTCGAGTGAAATATGACTACGGCAGTCCAACGAGTTATGTAAAACACCCACCGATTCAAACACTCATCATGTTCTGTGTTTATTACACAACCCCATGCATTAAAATTCATTTAAATAAACAAATTTTAATTCCGATGTTTAAACCCAAATGTGAAGAGTCCGTTATTGTTGTTTGAAGAGGTACAGGTCAAATGGATCAATAAAAATTCAAAACAACCTTTAGGGAACCAGTCTAAATTACATTCGTTATCTTTTCTTTTGGGCGTGTTTGTTGGCGTAAATAAAGTTGACCAATTTAGATAAAATGGGATCCGCAGACGACTCGACCACGGGGTGGGTTTAATGTTGTGGTTGGAAATGATTGTTGTTTAATATGATCTCATTTTTGGTTAACTTATTTATTTGTGAACTGACTTGATTTTGTTTTGGGCGTTTTCATTTTCACGCAGACGATCGATAATTGTATAACGAAATTTGGAAACTTTTCGAAGCGCAAGTAATGACTCGAAGGGAAAGGAACTACTATAAACAGTGCTGGGAAAAACGTTCCGCCTTGTACATCACCAGTTGAATACAGAAACGCTTATGTGATAGCGGCAATTCCGTTAAATACAAGTGTCTAGCCCTTTACCCAACGCAGGCGATATCAAAATTTATTATTTTTAAATATCATTTTTAAAAAATTTTCAAAAATTTCAACAAAACCATATCATGTGACCCCTCATTGGAACGAGCTCGACGAGCTCGTTCCAATGAGGAGTCACATGATATGGTTTTGTTGACATTTGTTGAAAAATAATATTTTTTCAACTGTTGAAATTCCATATCACGCGGGCGGATGCGGTCGATTCGTTAGGTAAATGGTTCAAGTTTAATGGATGTGTAATAAAAAGGGTGCACATCATCAGCATATTTATTTTTCACAGACATCGAAGTATACTCTTTGATAAGCGATAAGCCAGGCCTCAGGAAACTGAAAACCCTATAGAAATGTTTTGTTGAGTAATGCTTATTTATAGCAAGTTCCATCATCCTTAAGATGATGGTGGATAAGATACTTTTATTTATGTGACCAAAGAGCGTTCCAGCAACTGACTTTATTTTGCTTTGGACGTTTTCATTTTCACACAACGCGACAGACGATCGATAATCGTATAACGAAATTTGGAAACTTTTCGAAGCGTATCTAATGACTCGACGGGAAAGGAACCAATCTAAATGGTGCGGAGAAAAAGTTCCGGTTTGTACATCACCAGTTAAATACAGAAACATTTATGTCATTGCGGCGATTCCGTTAAATACAAGGGTTTAAAGTTTAATGGATGTGTAATAATATGAAATACATACCAAGTTGTATTAATAATTCTGTGTATGTTGGAGGTATGCATTGGAGATATGTGAATGGTATGACGTCAGAGGTCACCAGTTAAATATACTGCACCTCCAATCCACCGATATACACGAGCACAGAAGTCTTTGTCGTTGTGGAAACAGTCAGCCTCAGCAATTAACATATCGTTAATTAATTTTGGAATGGCTAAGCTTAGAAGCTGAGTGGGTGCCAGGTCATCAGAGTGATTTTGGCGCAGAATATCAATTTTGATGTTGACAATCAAATTAACTTCTTAAGTTGTATAGAAAACTAATACATAGAGATTATTACCATTATGTGGATGCACAAAATATGTATCCGAGTCGAGCTCCGGGTTCTAAGGGCAGATCACGACGAGTCGAAAACGAGTGGTGATCTACCCTTAGAACCCGGAGCGAGACTCAGATACTTATTTTGTACATTCACATAATGGTAATAATCATTTTATCTTACAATATATTGGGGATAAGTCGAGAATATAGACGAATATATAACGGACTACTTATTCGTACGGATGAACTCACGCGAAAGGAACTGCTCGTATCCGACCGCCTGATAAAAACATCTGTATCGGGGGTCCGATACACGACAGTTGCGGAGTTAATACAGACAAAATACATTGTTGATTGTAAGATAAAGTGATTCAATAGGGAAAACACTGAATTGTTGGCGATTGGTATCAATATTCCAAGGTCTGTACATTATTAATCTTCTTGGCTAATAATGACCAGTGGCGTGCACAGCACACTATTGACAAAAAATACCACCAAAGTAATATGCCAGCTACAGGGGCAGGGAGAGGACATTCGGACCCTTGGGTTAATTTTGTGACGGGCCCTCTTTCGAAAGTGTCGGGATACTGATGCTTAAGCCGAAGTTCTTGAAGTGAAGAATTCTTGAAGTGACAACACCGGGTCTGGTGTTATCGGTCACGCTAACAGTCTAGTAACCCTTTACCAAAGGTAATGTTCAAAACCGGACAGCGCTATTCACTCAATCAATCAATCAATCAATATATTTATTCAACTTTAAACATTATACAATGTTTGTAGTCGTACATGTAATTTACAGTATAATGTCACAGTGGATTTAGACTATTTCAGCAAGGGATAATCTATGCTTATGGACTATTTTTATTTGTGTATTTTTCTCTTTTCGGGGGTTGGGGTGGGACTGTGAGCCTTTCACTGTAAGGATGAGACACCAGCCCATCATTCCCGCCAACCCAGCCCCACCGCGCCCTGTGTGCCAATAGCACTCAGAGCACGGTGGAGCTGGGGTGGCGAGAAGAACACACCGGTGCCCTCCCCATTAAACTAGTCGCTGTTTCTCTGCAAAATATATAAATTTAGCTAACTTCTGAATTATAGATTGCGACTGCGATGACATCAGTGACTCGAATTTTACAAGGGATGGGTGATAACAATAATAGGGTTTGAGAAACTTTTGTCTTAAATAATGATGGTGGGGACACACAAGTAAAAAGTGATATTCGTGTTCTATTTCCATCATGTTACATGATTTACAGATTCTTTGATCACGTGGTGTATTATTCACAAAAATTGCCATTCGTTTTCATTTTTTTGCCTCAAAAACATAGCATTGGACCCTCATTGGAACGAGCTCGTTGAGCTCGTTCCAATGAGGGGTCAAATGCTATGTTTTTTTACTCAAATAATAAAAATATAGATATTTAGTAATTCTGTCTGCGAGTGTCGTCTGCTTTTCTTTCATGTTACGTAAAGGGTAACTCCCGTTCCATCTTTACGTGAGTGGCAACTAGTATTCAAATACGACGGGCAATTTATCTTGCCGATTCTCGCTCGGGGATCGGGAGGAGGAGGCTTGGCACAGGAGTCAAAACTTTGGGGAACCCAGGCCTGACCCAAGAATCCTGGACTCCTGGGCCAACCCCGGGCCCCAAAGTTCCAGGCCAAGGGTTACTATCCCGGACCACACCCTTTCCCCAGCCCTGGCCAGCTACCTGTAGAGTTGAAATTGATGTACAGATGAAACTAACAAGTTGGATTTGAGAACATGTGATAATTACAGACATCGAAAGTCTCTTATTCTTATTCAATGATATCGATCAAATGATAGATCATAAATTATGCTTTTCTGGCGAAGGTTATTACAAAAATAGGTATTTCAGATTAAAACCGCTACAAAAAGAAGAGGGTTAAATATTTATGTATTTTCAGCATCTTTGGCTCAATCATGACCACAATGTGGGTATAAAGTTAAGTTTAGCCACTCGTTTATACTAGCGGAAGGGTTAAAATGCAATGAAAGATTACACACAACTCCAAGTAGCGTATACTAAAGTCTTTCAAAATCAAAATTGCTCTATTTCCGACAGAGACAGATTTCTACAATATTATACATCGCGAAATTCATTTTCTTATCTCTGTCATCCGTAATGCATAAATCGCGACGCAATTTAATACGGTAATTTATCAAATTACATATTTTTAATGTTGCTTTTTACCATTAACTCATTCAAACCTTAATGGTATCGTCGTTTATTATATACAGTATGTGGAGAGTGGATTGTAACAAAATCCCCCGTGGAGTGGACTTATCACCCAAAGTATCACTTTCAAATTCTTTCAAATTCTGTACATATGGACACAAAACACAAGGAATCTTTCAGACAATGGACCTCCTGGATTAACCCGAGGTCCACTGGCTGGAACTTTGCTTGTGCTTGTTATGCTTTGCAACAAATTTCCAATTATCGCTTGGGTGGAATCTCCACTCTGTGTGTGATTTAGTGATAATAAACTTTACACGTATTGCACTAAAATTGATATGGACACGATTTTGGTAATCTAATGCGGTTTTAAAGAGAATGAATGGTTTTCGCGCTATTCTCAAAAATCGTCAAATATTTTTTTCATTTTTTGTCTCAAAAACATAGGTTATGACCCCTCCCCTCTTTGGAACGAGCTCGTCGATCTCGTTCCAAAGAGGGATCATAACCTATGTTTTTGAGACAAAAAATGAAAAAAATAGTTATTCAAGAATTTTGTTTGCAAGTGTCGTCTGCTTTTCATGTTAGGTAAAGGGTTAATTAATGATCTCAGTATAGTCTTCACATAGCTGACATTTTTAGGCAGTTCAATTATCTCAGAGCTGGTGACTCCATCCGTGTTCCATTGAAAATATCGCTACTATGAAAAAAGTGTCATCTATTCACAGAATGTACTCCATTGTCAGGAAGAAGGATGGTCTATTTTGTAGGATTGGTTCAATTTACTGAAAAGTGTTCACTACCACTGATTTCTATAACTGAATTGCTGGAACGAAGAGAAGAACAAGAATGGTTTCACGCGCCGAAAGATCACAGGGACGCTGTGGGGCAAGCCCCTTTCGACCCTCAGTGACTGTATAGTATTTGGTAGCTGCATGTCAAGGCGTGTTAACGGAGGAAAGGGGTTCTCGTATTCGGCAGGTGTCTCGGGATGGATGATCAGTGGTGTTGGGAAGACTTTGTGTAGGTCGTTGACTGAATCCTCGGGTGAAGACCAGAGCGAGAGGGGGTCCTCTCACAAAGGTGCTACCTCTCCTCTGCGGTTTCAGATGGAGTGTGATACTACAAATACAGGCAAGTGCACGCAGTGTGATACTGCAAAATCGAAAACGAGACTTTGTACGACTTTAATCCTCTTATTGAACCGCGCGCCATTATATGGTCGCTAAAACCACAAGCCATTAACTGGTTGAGTGCTAGCAGCTATAGTTATGACCTAATATTGTTTTTTTTTAAACAGTAATTTTATTTCCTTCAGATTTGAAATAGGGTTTGGCAAACAGGCTAAGCCTATTTAAACGCCTCCCCCTTACAACAGTATTCAATTCTGATACACGGAACACGCTGTAGCAACAATTACAACAAGTTTGTCGGCTACTTTCATCAAAAATTGATGTCGTCTTTTTCACGTCTCCTAGTTGGCATACAGTTAACACTAGAAGTCCTGTCATGAAATGCGCACTAATAGCACGTCGATCTGCGCGCTAATCTACGCATTATGATCATAGTAAGGCTATCAAATTCTGTACATTTGGCCTGTGCACAGGCAGTGTTTCAGCCAATGGACCTCCGGGTAACCCGGAGGTCCATTGGCAGAAACATTGCCTGTTTTTGCTATGAGTAACCGGGAGAACCTGCCGTGCTTTGGATGCCATTCGATATGGCAATTGCGCGCAACTCCTACGCGCCATTAAGCTTAGATAAGCGCACAGTTTATGACAGGACTTCTAGTTTTAACTGTACTATTTAATTATATCCTGAGAGCAGGTGTATAATAATTATACTACTCAAAGTTTGCTGAGCACCAAATATTTGACACATCATTGTGAAGTTTGCTTGTGACATATCTGCGATATTTGTGGTGGATATGATTGAGGAATGTATTGAGATGGTCCCCAGTGTTTACATTAGCTCTCTTGACAGGCAGACTTTTCGTGACAGTGATGGAAAACATGTACCCCTTGATTCTCATGATGTTTACTGTCTACATGTACATGGCATGTGTAGGGTATTCAATCTTCATTTCAACACAAACCCTTGTGATTTAATGATTGAATATGGCAAATGCAAATGTAAGATGACATTTGTCTGAAGCAGAAGTGTGGCGGGTTGTAGGGATGGTGGAGCAAGGGACTACTCATCGTCAGGTTGGTGAAGCCCTTGTTGTGAACCATACGGTGATCACCAGAGCCTGGGCAAGATTTCAGCAGTGTGGCACACCAGTAAGGCGGCATGGTGGTGGCAGAGACAGGGCAACATCTGCTGCCGAAGACCGGTTTTTGATCATTCAGGCCCGTAGGAACCGCTTTGCCACAGCAACCCAGCTTCGTGTGACACTTCAGAGTGCATCCGGGGTAAATGTTTCGACGCAGACTATCCGGGCAAGGTTGCACGAAGGTGGTCTCCGATCGAGAAGACCATGTATTCGCATTCCGCTGTCCCAGAACCACCGCCAGGCGCGATATGAATGGACCATGGACCACGTTGGATGGACCAGAAAAGATAGACGACCTGTCCTTTTTACAGATGAATCAAGGTACTGCCTAGACCACACAGATAGGCGTTTTAGGGTATGGAGAAGACCAGGAGAGCACTTCCAAACAGCCAACATTGCTGAGCATGGCCGCTTTGGTGGAGGGTCAGTCTGGTCTGGGCGGCATCAGCTTTGATGGACATACAGAGCTCTGTGTCCTTTAATGTGGTGCATTGACTGCACAACGGTATGTTGATGAGATCCTGGATGTCCACGTCAGATTGTATGCAGGTGCAGTGAGTGATAGATTCATTCTGATGGACGATAATGCCCGTCCTGATGTTGCACATGCTGTCGAGGAGTACCGACAGAGGGAGGGGATTGAGCGTATGGACTGGCCAGCATGATCTCCTGACCTCAATCCAATCGAACATGTTTGGAATGAGTTACAGCTTGCAATTTCAGTCCGTCCAGTCCAGCCAAGAAGTGTCCAGGAGCTTGGTGCCATGCTGGTCAAGAATAGAACAACATCCCACAATGGACCACCAGGAACCTGATTGGGAGCATGAGAAGGCGTTGTCAAGCTGTAATTAACAGTAATGGGTCTCATACTAGATATTTAACCCATACCAGTTCGCTCCGTCAACTTTTTGGCAAATTGAAAAATGTTCTCTTGTACCAATAATATCCATTTTTCATGGTTATCGTATTCAAAAGTTAAAAAAAAATAATGTCAAACACAAATGAAATTTCAATTTCTGTACTTAAATCAATAAAGATATAATTAAATAAAAAAATATACACTTTTCATTACAATATTTCAACTAAAACGTAAAACAGGTAGTTGGATATACTTGGTTTTTAGCAAACTTTGAGTGGTATAAAATGATCATCAGCACAGTGAAGTGTTCTGGGGCGAATACCATAAAACTTTTACAATTGTATTTTCCAGAAATGTATTCTCTAGTTATGACTTTAAATGGGTTAAGATAAACCACTATATTTTCGAAGATCTGGCAATTTGCCAGTTGGCAAATCGCCATATCTTTTAAAATGCTAATGATTCAATTTTAGTCAGATAATTAACAGGTAGAAATTATAATTCTAGAAAATACAGTTGTAAAATTCATTTATTATTTCTCGGGATTCAAAGGCACTTTCGACAGCCAGGGTCACCTCGTGTGTGTCGGTCAGTTTCGCTGGTGGAGGAAACCGGAGTACCCGATGTGAACCACCGAGTAACGGCGAGCAACTGTCAGGCTCCCCAGGGTACTAACTCCACACAAGCAGGGTTAGCATTGGTTGAAGACAAGTGCACCATCGATGTGTAGTACGCGTTAGTACACAATGCCATCGTACCCCCACGTGGGCAATCGGGATTAAGTGTCTTGCCCAAGGACACAACGCAGGGATTCGGATCGAGTACTTTCCGGCCTGCAGTCTGGATCTATACCTACTGAGCCACCGCGCTCCCTACAATTGTAAAGGGTTTATAGTATTGGCTCCTGGTGTGACACGCAACGGGTGGGATATTGCTCGATGAAGGTCCTCAGCCCGATGCGATACAGCACACCAGAAAACATTACTGTACTGATAATCTCTTTTTATCTTAGAATTAAACCATTTTCCTCTGATACAAGTTTAAACAACTGGGCTGATATAAATTTGCATCAGCCAGAATAACTTCTGCAAGTATGTTCGATTATTTGATTCAAAAAGAGAAAAGTTGAGGTCACCGTTTTGATACCAGTAATTACATGACAAATAAATCACCAACTCAACAAAATTAACTAGAGCTGATCATTTTTTGCCATGACGATATTTTTTTATAGGCCTACCATGCATTAAAGCTGAAAAATAAAACCAAGAAACACTACTTTTAACTTCGGCGGTTATAGTACAAGTGGAACAATGAATGAGGATTACGTTATGCACAGCTAAAGAACGTAATACGATGACGTCATCATGTTTTCATTCATAATATATTGCTAGATGAATTGGTCATTACCGCCAAGTGGGTTTCTGAGATGGTAACAAATTTGTTATCACCACTAAAGGGCTCGCCGCGATTTTTAATATGAATACCATCTCGGCTTGAAACAAGTTTTTCCACAACACCTAGTGGTGATAACATATTTACACAGCGCGGTATATATCGAAATGCACGAGAGTGACGAGGCTGACGAGTCTGACTCAATTTATTTATTGGTGTTTAAGGTCACATATTTTTGCACTATGGCTAATCATGACCATGACAGTTTTACGGGTGGAGGAAGCCGGAATACCCGGAGAGAACCACCGAGCAACGGCGAGCAACTGTCAGCTCCCCAACATACCAACTCCACACAAGCAGGGTTAGCATTGGTTGAAGACAGGTGCACCATCGACGTGCAGTACGCCTTAGTACACAACGCCACCGTGAGTCGCGCAAATTACACGAAAAAAATGGGTAAACAAACACCCCGACGGCCAGGCCTGGCACTTTGAGGAAAGTGATATAATCGCTCTCCTACTGCTCGCCTTAAAAAATAAGGAGGGCGAAAACTAGCCCTCCTAGCCTTAGAAAATGACGATTACTATAACCGCCTATTCCTAAAACCACATCTGTTCAGATCTCTGCTCTGTTAGTGATATCTGTAAAACGGCCACACTGCCCCTCCCACATCTCTGGACCTTGCCGAGGCCCGGAGGTTTGGGAGGGGCAGTGTAGCTGACTCACAGAGACTACCTTGTTAACAGCACCAAATAAAATGTACAAAGCCCACTAGGCAGAATTCATTAATAGTAAAACTTCATTTGCCACTTTTAGCTTTTGTAAGCTCGAGGAGAGCTCATCGCTCGCCAAGGCCATGCGAGGAGATCGATTTTAGCCCTCCTGCATTTTTAAGAATGCCAGGCTTGTTCGGCAGTATCGAAATCCTTACAGAATAATTAGACTGGTGACATGAACGCTTGAATGCATGCTTAAAGTTCCAAATGTACTTCACAATAACTGACAATTGGCAAGGCAATTATGTTTGGTACGGATGGTTCATCGTGTAAGAAAAACAATTGGACAGACCACTTTATTCACGACAAATCTTTGGTGGTTAGCGTCCGCTCATCAGCTCTCAGCCCTACTACCCCGCAGACAACGACATCGTTAAAAGTGTGGTTATATCTTGATTCGCCCCGTTCAACTCAAATGAACAGAAATCAATATCAGACAATGAATGCTGTTGAAAGAAAAATCAGATATGCCTCATCAAGGCATTAATGTCCTGCGGAGCCCGACAAAGAACACTAAACACTTGAAATATCAGGAACGATATAACGGAAAGAATAATTAGAATTAAAATAAATAAATAAATAAATAAATAAATATATAAATAAATAAATAAATAAATAAATAAATAAATAAAGTAAGTAAGTAAATAACCTCAATTATGTAAAATATTTATTTATTGGGTTTTAACGACACTTTCGACAGCCAGGGTCACCTCCTGTAGGACAGTTTTACGGGTGAAGGAAGCCGGAGTACCCGGTGAGAACCACCGAGCAACGGTGAACAACTGTCAGAACACCCAACATACTAACTCCACACAAGCAGGGTTAGCATTGGTGCACCATCGACGTGTAATACGCCTTAGTACACGACGCCATCGTGCCCCCACCTGGGTAATCGGAATGAAGTGCCTTGACCAATGACCCAACGCAGTTAACCCTGGCAGGGATCGAACCATGGACCTTTCGGTTTGAAGTCCAATGTTGTAACCACTGAGCCACCACACTCCCTAAAATTATGTAAAATACGAAGTCTCCGATGCTTGTGTTGGATAAACAATGCATACGCCAATTTTTAACCCTTTAAACCCTGGCGGTATCTTTCATGTCAGTTCATATGCAGCAATTAGAAGAGTCCATATTCATTATTTGGGGGCAGACCAATCGATCTTTTCAATGTGTAGCCTTGGGGCTGCACGTTGAATATATTGCTTGGTCTACCCCACCCTTAAATTAGCAGGCATCCTTCTTAATGAAAGTATGACGTACCATGCCCCTGGGCCGGTAAAGCGGCCTCTGGTGTTCAAAGAGTTAATACAGAGTACCGAGGACCTCAGTCAGCAAGGTGCGTGTTTCTAAACCATTTTACAATAAAACCTAACATTCAAAGATAGATTATTCGGAAAGCTTGACAAGCCAATAACTCTACAATGATAAGACAATTAAAAAACACTACCCACTGGAATTTAAAAATCTATCCATGCACAAAATGAAAATTGAACTTCGTGAAGTCTTCGGCGAGGAAGGCTGTGAAGTTGGCTAAGATGGAGGTCATCGAAAACTTTGAAGTCCAATTTATTTATTGATGCCTAACCCTTTACCTAACATGAAAAGCAGACGACACTGGCACACAAAATTCTTGAATAACTAATTTTTTTCATTTTTTGTCTCAAAAAAATAGGTTATGACTCCCTCATTGGAACGAGCTCGACGAGCTCGTTCCAAAGAGGGGTCATAACCTATGTTTCTGAGACAAAAAATGAAAAAAAAATTGTTATTCAAGAATTTTTTTCGCAAGTGTCGTCTGCTTTTCATGTTAGGTAAAGGGTTAAGGGAGCCACTGTTGCACCACCAAAGCTTCCAGCGACATCGTGCACAAACTTGTGTTTGTTAAAAATCACTGAGGTGTGGCGTCTTATGAACATAATAGCAAGCGATTAAGGCCGAACGAGAACACTGGAAACCTTATCGGTGGGTTCTATCGAAATTCATCAACAAATACGAGATTCAGAGCAATATTAAGATGTGAACGTCAAAATATCAATCACTCCGTATTTTTATCGCACATCGAACAACACGTAATATAAAAACGCCAAGGTAGTATTTGTGTCTTGGGGAGACAAAGGTTGTTATCGAAGAACATAAAACAAATGAATCGATCTTCAGTCCACTCATTTGCATACCAATATGTTATAAGGCTTTGATTGCCTTGCCTGTCCAGTGATCAATTTTTGTGGAGCAAATACTCTTTAAATTAGTAATTTGGGTGAGATAAAATAGAATAATCAATTATTCTCTTCCTGGCCGACACTTAAACGTGCAACAAAACACTCAATCTGATTATCGATGTTCATTATGCTGGGGGAAAGGATAAGGGGACAACTCCTCATGTCAGAGCTTTTATCAATAGATTTAAAAAAATCAATTTCAAGAAAACGTGATACCCTGTAGGCCTGGGCTTGAGAAATAAATGTCAGTTTAATAATTGCACCGACCTGTCCTATCAGCGACCACACTGATCTCCGTAGCAATAGACAGAATGGCATGAAATTGTAATTCCCGTTTGGACAACAAGGGAAGATAAAATGACTCAGTCAACTGAAAGGCTAAATCATTTACCCAACGCAATGGTGAGCATCTGACAGCAATTCACAAAAAAATCTCCTTATTTAGCCCAAAAAGTGTTTTGATTCTCGGGCAGTCCCTTATTGAACTTCATTGGACATTTTTATTGCCTTTCAGTGTCTTCCAATATTATTACAAACTCAGGGAGACCCGAAACTTTTTACATATTTTGATTGATGCATATTAACTAAGTTGCGTCTCCAATAAGTTTGCATTGTTACAATTTTTGGGAGAGTGGCTATAGGCACTCTCCAATAAATTGTAACGAGGCAAATCCCCATAGATTAAATACTTTTACTTCAAAGATAATATGAAGAGCATTGAAAGAATATGAAGCCTTTGAATTGCAGTACCTACAGTTTGTTTTTAGAGGAATGTTTTATTTTCCAAATTAAAAATGAATTTATTTGTATAGATATGCACTTTCCATATTTCTGTGTGCAAAAAGACAGGCGAAATCCTCTCAATGTTGCTCACTTTTTGTAAAATAAAAATTTAAAATAAACCCTCTCACTCACTGATTTGAAAAAAGCTTGCATGAGAATCAATTAATTTATTTT
Source organism: Pictodentalium vernedei (assembly GCA_031216915.1). NCBI lineage: Eukaryota > Metazoa > Mollusca > Scaphopoda > Dentaliida > Dentaliidae > Pictodentalium > Pictodentalium vernedei. The sequence goes on from CM062294.1 coordinate 483,130,475, forward strand.
GCGTGGCCTTCGTTTATACTTTTTCGGGTCTTGTCTCCAAAACATAGCTTATGACCCTTCCTCATTGGGACGAGTTCATTGTGCGCGTTCCAATGACGATTCACAAAATATGTTTCCGAGACAAAGGATCCACAGTTTCGTTATTCTATATTTTGTTTGCAGTTCTTGTCTGCTATTAATGCTGTTCAAAGAGTTAAGAGAGAAAAACGCCTGTAAGAGGTTTGTGGGAACACTCACGTGGCAGAGGGTTATGAGCCATTTATAATGCGACAAGAACATAATGTCGCTAAACCAAACAATTATACATAGTTTAGTGGCTGTATATTGTCGTACACAGATGCACAACATAATCGAGCAATGTCATGATTCTGGAAGCAAGCAGGAACGAGCTTGGGTTGGTCAAGAGTGGATTTCATGCACTGTGTTATCAACTTGATAGCTCACACTGATCCTGTGGAGCAAAACTGATGTTTCACAAAATCACTTGCTTTTCTAATGTTCAGTCAGGACGGATAACACGGATGAAGGATGGGGAAGTACTCACAAGAGATCAAAAATGTATAAATGAGCTGAAACTGAGAAAATAGAGTTGCTGCAGCCGGAAGAGTTATAATCATAGTGGATGGGAGGCCGGGGTATACTGTTTTGAGACCGGTTGAGGAATTAAGAGAAGTCAGTATCTGAAAAGGCATGTGGCGTAGTGAAGGGCGGAAGATGATGTTCAAATTTAGGTCAAGGTCACTGGAGCATAACCCTTTACCCAGCGCAGACAATATCAAAATTTATTATTTTAAATATCATTTTTTTTTTATTTTTCAAAACATTTCAACAAAACCATATCATATGACTCCTCATTGGAACGAGCTCGTCGAGCTCGTTCCAATGAGGGGTCACTTGATATGGTTTTGTTGAATTTTTTTGAAAAATAATATTTTTTCAATTGTTGAATTTGCATATTACGCGGGCGGATATGGCCGATTCGTTGGGTAATGGATTAAGGCGAAAGTTGGTAGCGTTCCCAATGCTTGGCGAAATAGAGATCCTCTCACATTTTCTCTTAGGATGTCCAAAATAGGACCCAATAGAATAAGATTAATTGGGAATTGGGATGAAAAGCAGGATAGAAGGAAAAACGGTAAGTGGGTAAATGGAAACACGATAAAGAAATTCTGTATGCTTGCCTGTTCGATATGGAAGGATTAAGGGATGTCATCGAATTATCAAACTGGTTTTTTAAAGAAGCATTGGTTTCGAACATTTTAGACCAATAACATTTGTCAGTAAGTTCCCTAAATATGCGTTAAACTGCATTCACTAGCACGATGTTTGATTTTTTCAAATATTTTTCCGGTGGTGGTGAATCAGAGGTTACAGTGTAAGGTGGCCTGTACTAAACGTTCAAGAAATACTAAATGTTAAAGTAGGTTGATTCTGTAACGAGTAAAATTAAAACCAATTAAGTTTCAACATCGATCTCCAAACATATTTAGACACAAAGAGAATCGTATGTTGTTTCGTTGAAATAAAACCTGCATATTGTTCTGCGTTTCTCTGGTAATGCATATTTGATCACCGTTGAAGTGGCTTAATTTGCATTTTAGAGAAATTTATTTTCTTGTTTACTAAAATGTCAGAAATTACTTTAAGTTGTCTTGAACAAAAAGGTCGAAGATATTACGAAGGCAATTTCACAAAGTTCATATGTTGATATAACTCACTCGGTTCCTCTGAGCGTTTTTGAGATATTACGAAATCTGAAAAATAATTATGGCCTTCGGCATAAGAAAGACATGATGACAATGGCACCAGATCTCACGAGAGACGTTCCTAGAGATATACAGGGAAATGGGTTCTGACATAAATTGAAATACCCTCAAGTATAATAGTTAAACTATTCTAAAGTACAAAGCGGAAATCTTTATTTCTGAACGTGAATTTTAGATTTAATAATTTATCTACCACTTGGCGTATATATGGACCAAACTTCATTTCATGCCACCGTTTCAGACCCCCCCCTCCCCCCCCCCGAAGTTGTAAAAATAAAGGATATCTACGCTGTTTAGTGAATATCGGGAATTATTTCATGAGTGTGGACCTGAAAGTTTTATTTTTCACGAGTGTTTGCGAAGGAGATAATTCCCGATATTCACTAAAACAGCGTAGATTTTCTTTTTATTGTATGCTATGTGACATTTTAATGCGCACTATTCAGCCCAAATTGTTTGCAAACAGTTTGAAGACAATAACAAAAAGATGCTGATAGTTCCTTGATGGCTACGTTCAAGGTGAAGTTATGCGCCGAGGCGCATGAAGCTACCGAAAGAAAATCATCGTGTGAACCTGAAAGTTTTATTTTTCACGAGCGCAAGCGCTCGTGAAAAATGAAACTTTCAGGTCTACACGACATTCTAATGCACAATATTCAGCCCAATTCGACTGCAAATAAGACAATAACAAAGATCTGCTGATCATTCCTTCAAGGCAACGTCATGTGCTGAAGCGTGTGGACCTGGAAGTATTATTACATTTTTCTGACAATAACAAAGATCTGTTGATCCTTTCTTCAAGGCGACGTTCAAGGCGATGCCATGCGCTGAAGCGTGACGTCATTTAGGATGTCTCTGAAGGATATTTCTCGACATCCATCGAGCCGTCGATAGATATCGAGAAATATCGTTTAGATAATGTGTGATAATTCACAGGCTAACAAATAATAAAGTCTTTATTGAATCCAGCACTATTTTGTAGATACAAATAACGTGTGTCATGTTTACTGTAAGTCGGTGATAACCAACATGATTATTTATTTAGAGGATGGATGTAGCAAAAACAAAAACGGTGAGAAACTTCAGTTGCCCATCAAATTGCATCATTCCTTTTTATTTCTTGTCTTCCTTAATACATTTTGAGTCATTCTCAGCGCAAAAACAATAGTAGTATATCGAGCACACTTCTTGCCTCATCGTATGGACCCCGCTTATGGACTCCGCTGCGTTTATCGGTTTGTATGGTGACACGTAGTTGCTTTAATTTAAATAGGTTGTATTCTGAATTTATGTTTGCTTGTATACGCCGAATTATCTAAACCGAACCGACAATAATTCCAAAACAACCCGCCATACATCTGGAACTATCGGCCAAAAAACCAGTGCTATTTTTTTACTTAATCTAAAAACGTGGCCCTCTGACTTATGTACTGACTTCTTCTTCTTCCATTATAGTGAAGGGCCGCTCCTGCGGCATTGTCTCACTGACTTGGAACAGGTCAGATGATTTAAGTTTACCTGAGTGCATTACCACCTTCTTTCTTCTTGTTATTCTTCATTGATGATCGGTTTGGTAATAATCTGTAGGAAGTGACCCTCTGCCTTCTGTACTGATTAGGGACAGGTCAAGTTATCCGACATCCGCCCATCAGATAAAGGTCGAATAGTGCATTCCCACCCCTACATTAATTATTTTTCCAAAGTTATTTTAGGCATAGGATATCCTTTGAAGTATTTCAATTGATCTGTTTCTTTTGACGACGGTTTCCTTCATTTTTACACCTAGAGAATTTTTTAGTGGTATGATGACGTGATATGATTTCCAACAAGTTTCATATGGTTGCAATAGGGGTAACCTAAAGCGTACCGTGAATCCACAGATTGATTTTATGATGTGAGAAATATAGAAAAAAGTACTGACTTTAAGTTCGTCAAGTGTTCAACATTGAGGAAACCATCATCAAAGATAATAGAACAACTGAAATACTTTAAAGGAAAGTCCATGCTTAAAATGACTTAGAAAAAAAATCATGTCTTATGGGATTTTTCGGGAATAATTCAAGTAGGATGTTCTTTTTACTGTCAATAAGGAACAGAGATCGGTCGCCTGTATATCCAGTGGTTTAGTCGAGACACCATCCTCTTGAACTTTTCTTTTGGGATAGAAGTAGGATAAACCATCTTTGCTCTGTGTATATGTAAACGTTCTGTTGTCATTGATTCTGAAGCCTCTGTTGATTCCACTGCCTGACTGTTGGGTTTTGATTACATTCATATACTTTTCTTTGGTCAGTTCATTGTGGCGTTTGTTGATACCTTTACAGCTTAACTTGTTGGATGCACCGAAACAGTAGTAAGTCTTGTTACACAATCCAATAATACCATCACCCTTCCATTCGACTTTAAAAAGTCCGGGTGTTCTTTTGTCAATTTTTTGTCTCCGTGTACAACAGGGATGAGGCGTCCAGGTTCCATCTTGTACTTTCGCTTTTACAAAGTCATCTCTGTGAACATCACATACCTCAGATGGTAACCATTCATGACATAGTTGGTAAAATTGTTCTTTTTTCTCGGGACGGAAATACCTTTAGCACAAAAAGTATTCATAACAAAATTATGAGATGCTATTTTGTTAATTAAATAATAGAAATGTGGCTGTTATTGGAGCAAACTCTTTGAGCAAATAGCTTCAGCACTAAAATTAATCAAAGCAAAATTAAGAGACGCAGTTTTGTCCATCACACATACATTTACCAGAAATAACGACTCAGTGAAATATTATTACCTCATGACAAAATACTGAGAAAAATTCTGAAAATTGTCAAAAAAAGTCAGTCATAACAGGTAATAGCTGAAGTACAGTACGTGAGGAGTGGATTATAACTAAATCACCCGCGGAGTGGAGTTATCACCCAAGCTATAACTTTCAAATGTTGTACATATCGACAAAAAACAGAAGCAATGTTTCAGCCAATGGACCTCCGGGTTTAACCCGGAGGTCCATTGACTGAAACTTTGCTGGTGCTTATTATGCTTTGCAATAAATTTGCAATTATTGCTCGGGTGGAATCTCCACTCTGCGGGTGATTTATTGATAATACACTCACCACGTACTGTAAATGAGTTTGATTCTTTCAGTGCTGTTAATCGCCTAATTGAAACTCAAATTGGACAAAAGAAACTTAACATAGTTTTAGATTAAAGTGTTATACCCTAATTGAAACTCAAATTGGACAAAAGAAACTAAGCATAGTTATTCGAGAATTTATTTTTGAAGTGTTGTCTTCTATCCACGTTGCGTAAAGGGTTAATTAGTGATATAAATTTATAACAATCTTACCTTTAAATGCGATAGAAAGTTTGATGAATATTTGGATGATCCAGAAATAACTTACGTGCACCTTGCTTTTATAGTTCCTGTGGCCTTATCTGGTATGTCAAAATGCAAAGTAAAACTAGACATGTTTATAATGAAACACTAAGTGACAATGAGAATAATGCTGAATGAAAGTTTCATCGCTCCAAAGCAGAGATGTGGCTAGAGGGTTTCAGCTGGGGAGGGGGGGGGGGGGTGTGCCACCGGTGTAAATGCCAACTGTGAGTGGTTTCGATAGGTGGTTGCACTGCAGCGCTGGGTGATATATTTTAACCCTTTATCCAACGAATTGCCCGCATCCGCCCGCGTAATATGCAAATACAGCTGCTGAAAAAATATTATTATTCGTAAAATTTCAACAAAATCATATTATGTGACCCCTGTTTGGAACGAGCTCGTCGAGCTCGTTCCAAAGAGGGGTTACATGATATGGTTTTGTTGATATGCTTATGAACCCTTCTGAAAATTTTCACTAGTCCTGAAACGGAAAAAGCATCATTTATAATGTGTCTGGGTCAGAACATTTACCGGATTGATGTCGGAGTCGAAATGTTGAGGTCATGTCAATTTTATAGTAGGAAATTTGAAACTCAAGTTTCCAGTTGGAAATAAAAGATCAAAATTTCTCATCATTAAGTTGGAATTTTAATATTTTTCATGAACAATGTTAATTTATTGAATTTCCAACTATTTGTGTTTTTACCTCGGAATTTCCAACTATTGAAAAAAAATACTCCTAGCTGGGGGCCACATCCCTGCTCCAAAGGTGCGCAGGGACGATGTGGGATTGAAATTCCTTGCGACCCGAATAGCTTTATTAGCTTTATAACTTTGTTTGCTTATGAATCCACGAGAGTCGGAAGAGAGCCAATAATCTTATTTGGTTTGAGTGTGCGCACTGGCAGTAGGGTAGTGGGTTCAGACCCCCGAGAACCTCGAACTGGAAGATGACTGGGAATTGTGCATAACTTCAAGAATTCTGCTCTGTGTTTGCTTAGAGACGCGGGCATATTTATGGTAATACTGAAACTGTCGTTTGATGGTTGTTTTAGAAAAAAGAAAAAGAAGCCCGAACAGTCGCTGGTTTGGGAGCAGCCCCAGCATATTACCCACAACGGTTACAAAAAGGGAAAAAAATCCACTAATATGTGGTTTTGAAAGCTGGGAGTCATCCATCAGCCTATACGCGAGAGTGGATGCTGAGCCTTGGCCATCTGGTCTGCCTTCAGGGGGATCAGATGACGAGGTGATGGGAGGGAGAAAAAAATATATATACACCACACACACCCACACTCACCCACAGATTCTGTGGGTGGGTGGGTGGGTGGGTGTGGGTGTGGGTGCGTGTGGTGTGTATACAGACACACGCTCAAAGACCTTAAAAGGGCTGTTATATCTTTATTCAAATGTTTATTTATTTAAAATGTACACTAGTCTCAGCCAGGTAAGCTTGTTCCAATGCTTCCTTTGTGTTTCGTGGTTTCTTGTATATGTTAACAGAAAGGTAGGTTGTTCCAATTTCTCCTACGCCACGTCTACAATTCCCATGTGTCTTCTTGAGAGGACTGTTGCAAGAAAATTTGAGAGTATTCAATTGGAAAAGTTATAGGTAGATTATCTAAACATACAAACAATTGTAAACAATTCATCAAACAAACCTCAACACCAGAGATACTAGTCTTGTTAGAAGAGAGACATAAATATTGAAACATACTCCAAATGTACTTGTGGATTTTTGAACACTGAATGTAAGTTTTGAAAACATTTTTTGATCAATGCAACTGAAAGTAATTGGAAAGCAATTGCAATTACAGGAGAATTTTCAATGTAATTAATTACATTACAATTACAAGTAATTGAAAAATCCCTCAATTACAGCCAATTACAGTAAAAAAGTAATTAACTGCAGGTAAGTACAATTACCAATTACAATTACCCCAGCCCTGACACCCTGACGTCTCTGGTCTTCCGCATTGCAGGAACCAAAGTGCTTATCTGTAGAAACTCGATTTGCATTTTTATTCACTTTTTCTCCTGTGTCAAGCGGTCGGTGTTTCACAGGCCATCTCTATCACCTCGAAATATTCGTAGTCAGAGGTCTTTGCTCAAACACCGAAGTCACCAGAATTCAACTGACTGCATTCGATTTATTTTTAGAGTTTGTGTAACTTCGGCATCTTTATCCGAACTCTTCGAACTAATGTGGCACATTGCGAAACTTCAAGGCTATCTCAATTATTAGATACTTCATAATTAATTGAGCCAAACCTCAAATCACTCATATCCAGAAAAACTGTATCGAAGGCGATGCTTAATTCTTGTTATCATGGTACCTGATTATCGCGTCTGTCAAAGAAGTCTACAGCGAAGACGTAGGTATGTGATAATTGGAAATTACATCATATATCTCATATGTACAGTACAGTCGCCGTGGACTGGTCACTTTCCACGCGTGGGCAATATTTCCACTGACACAATAATATTAGATTCCGAAACATTAATTACAGGAATAATCATCAAAAATTTAATTAATGAAGCACCGGGTACAACTCGGTGCTTCATTAATTAACATTTTGCTAATGATGATTTTTACAACCGGTAAACAGATGCGTGGACATAACTGCCCACGTGTGGATTACGACCAGTCTATGTCGACTGTACTGTACATGTATATCTTCCACCCAAAATACAAAATAGAGAGAAGTCGCTTGACCGGACTGGTTACGTGAAATAATTCATGAGAGGTTAGTGACGTTGTACAAACACGAGTGCACGAATGCGCACAAGTGTTTTACAATATAGTCCCTCGCCTCGAATGAATTATTTCACGTAACCAGTCCAGTCAAGTGATTACTCTGTTTATTACTTTTCATTATTAACGATAATTATATTATTTAACCCCTTTACCTAACGTAACGGTCAAAACCGGCCAACACTATTCTAAAAAATCGCCAATTAAGTTTCATTATTTTTTTCATTTTTTGTCTCTAAAACATAAGTTATGATCCCTCATTGGAACGAGCTCGTCCCAATGAGGGGTCATAACCTATGTTTTGGGGACAAAAAATGAAAATAATAGTTTTTCAAGAGTTTGTTTTGCAAGTGTCGTCTTTTTTCATATTAGGTAAAGGGTTAAAAAAGCAAAAAAAACCAATCAAATCCCCCTTACACCCACGGCAAAACGTCTTCGTTTGCGCGCACGGATACATGACACAATTGTTGATTGCATAATTCACTTGTGAAATTATCGTTTATAATCAAACCCGGAAATCCCAGTAAATCACACTTTGGAAAGTAATAAAAAGATAAACACCCCATTTAGGGTGTCTTTTGTGCCAACGGCATTATCACAGTTGACAACATTATAACTTTAAACATGTTTATCCACACTGACGATAAATCTTTATATTTTCACCAATGAAGATACGATTTTTATCTCACTGACATGTTTCGTAATTCTATGATATTTTCCGAGAAAACATATAATACAAGTGTCACGTTCTGATAATGTGTTGGCAATTACAGGTTTTATCTGCAAAACTTACTTACCTCCAGATGTTGAGTGAAATGGGATATCAAACTTGAACCATATAACATTCTGAGGTAGAATGCGGTGCTTGAGAGCACCCTATGAGAACTTCCCTATAATCAACGTGGGGTCAGTGCCATCAATACAGATAATAAAATATAGAAAATTCCTATCCTTCTGCTTTTTTTGAATGGTAATGGAGATGAACCCTTAACGAACTGCATGCTGCTGGCGGATATTCCTGCCAAGGACAGATTTCTCTTGCCACTGACATAAGTATAATTTGGGCAGATTTAATCAAATTTTACCTCTGTCAATTGTCTTGAGTTGTTCACCAATGATTTCTGGAGTTAACTTTAGATTAATTTTTCATCAGATCTATTCATGGCTGCTACACAGCAGCTATGACTATATCTGATGAAAAATATTTAGTAAATACTCAGCAGGATATGAGTTAACGAACTGCATCAACAGCTATAAAAGCATGAATCGGAATATGAAGTGATTGTTTCCGAACATTAGATAATTGTTTGAGAATGTATTGCTTTGGTTAAATATCGTTCTACTCTAGGAGCCAATACTATAAAACTTTTACAATTGTATTTTCTAGAATTGTAGATTAGATTAAACATATTTTATTTGTTATAACAAAAGGGATTGGATAACAAGTGCCTAGCACTTAGATTATATCCTTTCCGTAATATACATCTGAAAATTACAAATTATGTTTACAAATATTTATAAGAAGTTATAATGTGCATATAATGGCAAGAGAAACATGTGTATATATTGATACAATATTGTGTATGTACACAGTTCGAAATATAACCTAACGGGTATTCAACTTCGCAAGAGTCAGAGCAGAGAGATGAGAGGGAGAAGAGAAGAGAAGTGAGCTGCCACTCTACAACACTGTTGGTTTTAAATTATATACCAACGGGTCATATTTCAACACAACCACGAATCCAGCGGAGCCCCATACCAATGCTATAACCAGGACATGCAGGGCAAACATGCGGAAAGCCATGTGTGAAGGAAACAGAGGTGAACACGAGTTCATATTATAGGTCATTTGACTAGGATGTTGTGAAACATATCTGCTCGGTTGTCGTCTTATCTAAAACCGCTTCGTGGCCTTGATGAAATTTTGTACACTTCGAAAAAGGTGGATGTTGACGGATTCCGGTAAGTTTGGAATACCATAAAGAAGATCATTGACCGATCTTATTGTAAGATGAGCAAGATTTCTCTGTAAGACTAGTCTTTCATTTGAATAGTTACTACAGTTGAAAAAGTAATGGATCACATCTTCAGCCTCGTAACCACAAGAACATCTTGGTGTGTTATGAATATAGTTGGAGTGTTTATCATAATTTAGGTCGCTGCAAGAATTCCTCAGCTTGCAGTGTATAATATTGACGGCCCTATCGCCATTATTAAAGTACTTAGGTGGTTTACAATTGCCTCCATCAAAATATTTGACAAAGTTGTTCAGTGAACTCGACTGTCTTACTTTAAAGGTAGTGCATTCCATTCCGAGATACACGAGGGGATGAATGAGCGCTTATATGTTTCCGTGTATGTGAGTGGTAATTGAAAGTTGGAATGGGACTGGGTGCTATACGGGGAAATGTCCTCAAAGGCTCGTGGCAATAAGTCAGAGAGGTATGTAGGGGCCTGGTTATTTACAATTTTAAAAAACGTTATCATTTTGTGGAGATGACGCCTCTGCCCAAGGGTTTCCCAACCAAGTTCTGCATATAGAGCAGATACCGGGGTTGATCTTGTTAGACCGGATATTATTCTCGCTGCATCCGTGTGGATTCTATCCAATTTGGTAAGTAGGTAATCCGGTGCACCGGCCCACACCACGTCTGCGTATTTAACGATCGGGAGTATGAATGATTTGTATAGCGTCTCTAAGCCTTTTCGACCTAGGATATACTTTAATTTTCTTAACTGAGATAGCCTGGAATTAGCCTTTTGGCATAATCTGTTAATTTGGGCATGCCAGTTTAAGTCTCCCTGTAAGGACAGGCCAAGGTGGGTGTGAGACTTTGTGAGTTCAAGTGGCGTGTCACCAAACATCACAACAGTACTTAGGTTAACACGTTTTTTGGTGAATAAAACGGTTTCGGTTTTTGATGGGTTAAATGTAACAAGCCACGTGTTTGCCCATTCGGAAACAGCCGCAAGGTTTTCATTAGACTTTGAAACAATGTCATCCAGTTCAAATCCACTTTCTGTTATACTTGTATCATCTGCAAATAATCTACAGGCGTCCGGTGAATCTAAGTTTTCAGTGATGTCATTGATGTATATAAGAAAGAGGAAGGGTCCTAAGACAGATCCCTGGGGAACTCCATAATTAACAGGTAAGTACTCAGAGGGAGTTGCGTTAACAGTTACCCTTTGTTTACGATCTGACAAATAGCTTTTGGCCCACTCGATGAGTGGGCCAGATATACCGTTTTGTTTCAGTTTGTAAATTAACCCTTCATGCCAAACCCTATCGAATGCTTTTGATATGTCACAAAATACTCCAAGCGAAAACTGGTTCCTTTCAAAGGCTAAACAGAGATTATGATATATTTCAATGAGCTGATAAACGGTGCTATGTTGGGGTAGGAAGCCAGACTGATATTTAAAAAATAAATTATTAGCACAACAGTGTTCATACATTTGATTAAAAACAATCCTCTCCATAACTTTGCTGACACAGCTTAGTAGGGAAACGGCTCTGTAATTGCTGGGGTTGTGTGCGTCTCCCTTTTTAAATATCGGCACAACGGTGGCCATCTTCCATTCTGATGAGTAGACGCGTGAAGAAAACGAAAGCCTAAATAGGTGAACCAGAGGTTTGCATATTGTGGCTTTTGTTTCTTTAAGCATGCGGTTGCTTATACCATCGTGCCCAGTTGCTTTTTTGGTATCTAGATTGCCCAGGATTCGAGTCACTTCGTCTTCAGAGAAGTTTATTTCAGACAGACTCTGAGAGCACTTTCTTCTAAAGACAGGTAAACTATGTCCCTCGTCATGTATCTTACTATTTGACAGAAATGTTTTGTTGAGCAAGTTGGCTTTGTCTTTGTCGTCTGTTACCATAACTGTACTACCCGCATCATCTTCTTGGTTAAGAAAGGGGACCGAGGGTTTCCTTTCGAAATTATTCAGTAGCTGTTTAACAGTGTGCTAGAATACTTTGGGGTTTCTACTTACCGAAAGTGAAGTATCTAGGTTTGAATAATAAATGGATTTGGCCTTCTTTTTCATGTTATTTACTTTGTTTCGGGAATGTTTATATCTTTCAATTATTTGTGGGTTTGGGTTTTTCAAGATTCGTTTCCGAAAACGATCTCTGTGGCGAATTTTCCGACGTAGAGCCGAGTCAAACCAAGGTTTATCGTGGGGACGTATTACCACGTTGTAGGACGGAATACATTCTCTGGCAATACCTAGAAATTTAGATGCAAATTTGTGGTATGACGTATCAGGCATAGTCGTGTCTGAAATGAAAGACCAATCTGTTTCGGAGATCAAATTATTCATTTTGAGGAAATCTGCTCTGTTGTAGTTTCATATCTGTCGAATTTTTGTTTCGTGTTGTGCGGTTCCAGTCTCTATGACTGCTGATACAGCTTTGTGGTCGGAAACACCAAGTTCGTGAACTTCTGAGTTCAAAATTACAACATTATCGCTAACTATTATTGGGTCTAATAAGGTGCTTGAGGTTGGCGTTACACGAGTCGGCTCTTTAATGACGTTTTGTAAGTTATAACAGTTTATAACTTCGTGTAATCGACTAGAGGGATTAAGAAGGTCGCTATTTAAGTCTCCGGTAATTATTAGGGAAGGGTTTATGTTGAATGAATCTTCAATGGCGCCTTCGAGCTTCTCCCAGAAGTCATTGCAAGAGAATTGAACCGATCGGTATGCCAGGCAGAGCAAAAACTTGCGTTTTGAGGTAATCTCAAACCATAAGACTGACTGATCGAATTCCAGTTCAGGCACACGTTTGGCATGAATTTCTTTGGAGAAATAGACCGCGACACCGCCACCATGTTGGTTCCTGTCCTTTCTAACTGGTGGGAGGTAATTGGGAATCAACACATTGTCGGAATTGAAACTGGGATCAAGGTGCGTTTCGGTAAAACAAATAATATCGAATTCATCAATGTCGTCTGTAATATGATCAAGTTTATTCCTGATGCTTCTGATGTTATAATGAATTATAGAAATGCTACTTACGTCTACCGGCCCAGCTCGAGATGGCCCTGGGTTGACTTCAATGTCCCCGGACAAAAGGATGATTCCAAGGATAACGCATAAAACCAGCGTGAAACGGACTTTTACCGTACGAATCGTTATACGGTGCGGGAGTCCAACCGATCTACTCGTGACAAAGTACCTGCTCACGAGGAAATTGTAATGAAGTCCTACTGTAGTCCTATATTGCTCGATACTAATATCCATGGTTAACGTCTAGATAAGTTAGACAACAGATGGAAATGGGGCCCACCAACGCACCATGGAAGGCGGATTATGTTTTTGATATAAACTGATTGCGTGGCAGTGAAATTGGTGAGTGGCAGTATTGAAAGAAAGTGAAAGGAAAAAGAGAAGTTATGAGGTAACAAGTATATACAGTTTGTAACAAGATTAGACATGTGATACACATCTCCTGTTGGGTGTGTTGAGTGGTGAGATCGGCTTGTAGTTTGGTTTTTTGGTTGGCTGGAGTATCTCTTATTCCAAAAGCCCATTCCCCCGTACACCACTGCCCCTGGCACTCATTGAGTCCGCCGGGCTCATATCAATGAGGGTCACGGGCTGTAGTCCGTTAAAGGGAAAGAAGATGAAGTTTAAATGATTTTTAAGACCTTACACGGATGGGTTTGTACTATTTGGTCGAATTATGTGGCGATGAGTAAAAGGAAATTTCTCCTATAGGCCACGCATAACATAAATGTGGGGACATTAAACGCTGGTACCCAAATTTCACCCTAAAGCCCACAAATTGGCGTCCGATACCCAATCAGTCAAGGAAACGAAAGGAAAATGATGTCCTTGTTTTGTATAAGTGTCGAAAGGACTGTCAACATTTTTTCACAAGTCTTTGACTTGCTGCAGTTCACTGGAAAGTGCGTGTGAACACTCCCCGGTCAAATGCAGCCAGGCAAATCCTTACAAACTAAGTTATTTCTCTTCGATGGAGATATGAACACCATCCACAAAAGTCATTAAATTATGTTGATCCATGGACAAAACTATTTTCCCAGTGGAGAATGTTTTATTAGGAAATACTAGGGGGTATCCGGGTGAAACTCTCCACTAACTCGTAATAATTAAAATATGGAGAGAAAATGTCGGTCACTATCGTGGATTTTATCAGTACGGTGCCAAACTATGCCTGACTGTCCAAAAGACTATCAAAATCTGTCCATAATTCCTTGCCCTGCTGCAATTTATGGGAAAGTGCCTGTGAGCACTCTCCCATAAAAAGCAACAAGGCAAATATTTACAGACAGATAATGTGACTACAGAGAAAATATGAAGACCATCCACAAAATGTGAAGTCTTTAAATTGTGGTATCAGTATTTCGGACTAAAGCCTCAAAATGTGTGTCAGCACTCAGTTGGTTACTTAGAGAAAAATGGGTATGTCTTGCTTCGTGTTCTTGATTCATGCATTATAAGGACCCAAAGAAAATAACATTTGCTAGAATTGTATTTCCTACCTATTAATATAATTGACTAAAATGAATCATTAGCATTTTAAAGGATATGGCAATTTGCCAACTGGCAAATTGCCACAATTTTGAAAATGCTAATGGTTCATTTCAACCCATTTAAAGTCATAGCTAGAAAATACAATTCTAGAAAATACAATTTTAAAAATTTTATAGTACTGGCCCCGGTTTATCGACCTCGTTTTTACAACAAAATTACTCCTTTTTGGACCCCAAGTGTAAAGAAACGTTTCTTCAGTCTTTGAAGAAAATAAAATCATTGACTGTAATGTACTTAGACCACATCAAAGATACCACATGCCAGCAACGAATCAGAATGAATGAATAGGCTTTTTATCACCTGCAGCACACGGAGAGTGGACTGTTACTAAATCACTCTTGGGGTGAAGTTTCCACCCAGACAAAAATTCGTTGTCTGGGAAAAAGCATTAGAACGACGAGCAAAGTTTCAGCCAAGGGACCTCCGGGTAGAACCCGGAGGTCCCTTGGCTAAAACTGTGCTTGTCCTTTTCATGCATTTCCACGTGAATTGACTGTTATTGCCTGGTGGAAACTTCACTCCACGAGTGATTTAGTAACAATCCACTAACCGTGTACTGTATGTCGTTGTACACCAGGCATTTCTCTAAGTTACTTCTTGACAACGTGTCGTCTGACATAAGATTTGAAATAATGTATCATGGATCGTTTGAAAAAAGAATGCGTCATTACATATTCGTACATTTCAAAAATATGGAATTCTTTACAAACCTGCCAACAATTCGGATTTTATAAATGATTAAAACGTTAACTGAGAGACTGTAATTTATCATTTAGGTCGGGTTGTTGTTAAATATTACAAAATATTCTGAAATCATTTCTCAATGTCTCACCAGTTTCACATCTGTCATTTTAATACGGGCCACACTACAGATTTTAAACAAATCGATAGCCGCAAATACGCGAGTGTATCATCCTAACAAACTAACCAATATATTGATAAGATCTTCATTGGTCGTACAAACTGATCGAAGTTGTTTCTTCTGTAGGAAGCAATCCTATTTCATAGAATAATAAAAGGCCATCAAAGAACCATTTTGGAGGGAGGCGGGCATCGTAGCAGCCAGCCTTGTTTCCGCGGAACAGTTATGAAAACGCCAGGAGTCCACTAACTGCAGAAGATAGCCTCGAATAGTTATATGTGAAACAACCGTTATCGAAGCTTCTTCAGGTTAGTATATATTTTTTAAGTTTTAACCTTTGAGCTAACAGAGTGGCAGAATCCACCCACTTCAATCATCGCACAGGAACGTTCATTAATTCTTTTATTCCATTTTTTTTCAAAACATTGCTATTTCTCCTGCATCGCAGCAAACTTTCCATATTCTTGAAGGAAAAGCTAAAATGAAAAATTCCAGATATGAGCGTCGATATTTATACCGTGGGGAGCTCCATTGCCTCGAGTAAAGGTTCAAGTTTGCTCTTCGAAAAGCTCATTTTCTGGTGAGCTATTCAAAATCTTTTCCAACTAGATGAAAGTGTCTTCCAGGGGTATTTTCTTCCATTCGAAATGTTTTATAGCTGATAATACTAAACTTAATTTTGTGATTACAAAATACTAAAAGTTACCTTGTTCCAGTGAATAACCAAATGATCATTTAAATAATAAATCATTTTCAACAAATTAATAATATAACTTGTTATATTTTCGTAGAAGTGTTGTGATTATTGGACAAATATTTAATTCTCTTAAATGGCTAATATAAATGTGGGCGAGGGGTTCTCTTATTTAATATAAATGTGGGCGAGGGGTTCTCTTATTTATTTATTTATTTATTTATTTATTTATTTATTTTTTATTTATTTATTTATTTATTTATTTATTTATTTATTTATTTATTTATTTATTTATTTATTTATTTATTTATTGGAGTTTAACGACACTTTCCACAGCCAGGGTCACCTCGCGTCGGACAGTTTTACGGGTGGAGGGAGCCGGTGTACCCGGAGAGAACCACTGAGCAACGGCGAGTAACTGTCAGTTCCAACTTTTAACACAGAAATTGTGAAGCAATGGTGCGCCGTCCTTGTCGTTACTTTACCCACTGTTTTATGTAAATTAACCTTTAGCTACACTGTTTTTGTATTGATGACTTTGAAATTTAAATATAATTTGATAAAAAATGCTAAAAAAGAACTGATAATGGACAGTGTACTCTTAACTCATAATACATTTGGTTGATTCAGTCTGAATTAATTCCTTTATGCAGTCGCGTCATGTGTTTGAGTGCCACAGGAGATTGTCATAAATAAGACGCAAGATACAAAACTGTGTCTCACAGCACGCGTCCAAATGAGCTTCTGTGCAATGGAACTTAATGATATAACTGGGAACTTATTTTACAGACATATATTTTTAAGACTAACTGCCATTTGACCCTTTACCCAACGTAACGGCCAAACCCACCAGCGTTATGCAGAAAAATCGCCAATTAATTTTCATTATTTTTTCATTTTTTGTCTCAAAAACATAGGTTATGACCTCTCTTTGGAGCTAGCTCGTTCCAGAGAGGGGTTATAACCTATGTTTTTGAGACAAAAAATAAAAAAAATTAGTTATTCAAGAATTTTTTGGCAAGTTTCGTCTGCTTTTCATGTTAGGTAAAGGGTTAACACTGTGATTTTATCGTTTGATCTAAATTTTTTCCGGGTTTTATAAGTGATGGGGTCTTGAACGACTGAGTGCTACGATTATCAAATATGTTGAGACGACTTGGTACCTAGATCAGTTTTATTGTTAAACACCACAGTAGGGCGCTTATTGTGGTAACATAGCTACTGCACAGAGTTACCATACAGTCGGGGTCTTGTGCATTCGCCGATTGTCATCATCCGTCGGTCATTCACACATCTGACTTCAGAGCGTGAACATCACCTAGACAGCCATGGAACTACCAGATAGACTAGTGAAAGCCATTTCAGCTCTGGGCGTCTCATGCCCTGTCTCCTGGACTATCCAGGAAATAGGCTTGAGCGTCCACCTGAAAGTGGAGTTTGAAACTGAGAAGCCAACAACAACACCAACCTCTTCGGGGAGAGGTAGTACCCTTGGGGAGAGGATCCCCTCTCCCACTGGTCCTCACCCGAAGGGGCACGGAGGCCCTGAAAAGAGACAGCACAAGAAGAAGAAGAAGAGCCCTTCGACCAAGCGCAGGGACGCCCGGCGCTTGGAGGCCTTCCGGAATAGGAAGAAAGAGTTGAGTGAGGGGGTGGAGGCTCTGGAGGCAGCCGCCAGTTCCCCTCCTAGTCCCACTGGTACACCCAATCAACTGCCGGCTCCTGAGCCGGTACAGTTGGATGAGGAACGTCCAGTGGAGACTGAGGAGGAACTGGAAGTTGCTTTTTCCCCGCCTCCCACCCCTCACTCCCCCCTTCCTTCACTACCGGAAAGCCCGGGGGAGGAACAGCCACCACTCACCAGGGAAGACATCATGAAAGAACTAGAGCTGGCAAGGGCAGAACGGGCTAAAGCAAGAGAGCTCCGAGAAAAAATCAACGCGGGCACCTACACACCACCACCAGCCTCATCACCATCACCATCACCAAGCCAACCTCCACCTAAGAAGAAGAGCCGCAAGAAGGGCAGAAAGGGATAAACCTCTTCCCTCCTTCCTTTTCTTCCTTTGACACGCCGAGACATACAAAACCAAAATCATACAGTCAACGAGGGTCGAAAGGGGCTTGTCCCCCATATCGTCCCTGTGCGCCTTCGGCGCGCGAAATCATTTCGTTCGGCATACAGTCGGGCTAGAGCAGATATCTGTTGCGTTCAATAAATTGTTTATAATTGTGTGACAATAACCTTTAATACCCATTAGAAGAATGGTACAAGAGTTGGTGTTTCTCAATTAATTTATTCACGAGTAGTAGTACACTGCAAAAAATATAGGTTCTCTTTAGAACCCAAACTGGTTCTAATCTTGTCCCTGAGATGGAACCAGTATAGTTTAAACAGTATTTTTTTCAAATCAAATAAATTTATAAAGATTAACATTAAATATTAACAGAATTAAACATATATTGAGGGGGTTCAGCCGTAAGTTTAGAGCTTATACGAGGTTGTCTCAAATCATTATTAAGCAAAGGAGATATGAACAGTTGGCATATCGAACCAGTTTTGGTTCTATACAGAACCAAAACTGGTTCGATATGCCAACTGTTCATATCTCCTTTGTTTCAAAATGTTTGGCGACTGTGTTGAATAAGCTCCAATTTTACTGCTGAATCTACTTCAGTTCATGTAATATTCTGTTAAAATTGAATGCTAATCTTGGTAAATTTATTTGATTTGAAATAAATACTGTTTAAACAGAACTGGTTCCATCTCAGGGACAAGATTAGAACCAGTTTTGGTTCTAAAGAGAACCTATATTTTTTGCAGTGTAGAAGTAGAATATTTTATTTAAGTGTCACATTTCAATACACATACATAATATATACTAAACAAAAAAAAGAAACGCAACACTACATTTTTCAGACTAATTTGGGGTTAATCAAGAATACAACAAAAGAAACTTGATTGCTCATTGTTCGGGTAATTACCAGAGGTGGATCATAGCAAATGTGCCCAGTTTGGCCACTACGTCACGCTCTACTGATTGAATTGTGAAATTCCGTGCTACACGCCCTACAACCTCAGGGGGTCACATTTCGTGTTTGGAATTGTATGAGACATCCACAGAGAGTTCGTTTATCAAAATCCAATATTCACCTTTTTACATCAACGCAACTGCGCCATGCCACGACTACGTCAAAACGAAAGGGACGAAGCGGTATCCATGCTTATGCGGGGAGATTCGCATTCTGAGATTGCACGATATTTTGGAGTGCACAGGGCAACGATCACACGTCTCTATACACGTCTAGCTACAACGGGAAGGACCCAGGACTGTCCCCGGTGTGGACGTCCATGAGTGACGTCACAAGAACAAGACCGTCACATCAGATTGTCGCACCTTCGCGACAGATTTCTATCACCTGTTTTAACAGCTGCCAACACACCAGGTCGCCACAACAATCGGATCAGCGCACAGACTGTGAGAAATCGACTTCGTTCCTTTGGACTGCGCGCCAGACGTCCGTAGGTCGGTTCGCCACTCACAGCCCCAAGACGAGAGCGACAGATGGCATGGTTGAATGTTCATGAAACAAGAGCATGGACTCGGCAACGATAGAGACAAGGTTTGTTTACCGACGAATCTCGATTCCTCTATACCGCTCAGGCAGACATCAAAGAGTATACCGACGTAAGGGAGAACGTTACGCTGATAACTGTGTGGTGGAGCGTGATCGATTTGATGACGGTGGTTTAATGGTGTGGGGAAGAATCTCTCATGGCCGGAACACATCTCTCGTGATTTTGGAAGGAAATCTCACATAGTCCAGGCACATTAGACATAAAAATGAGAAAGTAAGGAAAAAAATCGGAGAAAGCTGATTTTTTTATATGTTTCCGGGACACACATTGCGGATAAAGTGTGAAAAGTCCCCGCAAATCCGAGTTGAGCTTTTTTAGTTATAGCGTTTTTTTGATGAAAAAAATTTTTTTTTTAAAAATTCGACCCAGCTCCATATTTCTCATACTTATTCGCCTTAGTAGGGTGAGAATCATAAATATCGTGCTGAATTATATTGAGAATACATATCCCCAACAGAAAATGCCAACTTTGTACCAATCCTCACACTCAATGGTGAAATATTCACGAAAATGTACAAAATTACGAAAAAAAATTTATTGTTTTCATACACACAACGGTACACAACGTCCATTACATCAAATCTACGACTACTTTGGGAGTTAAATTATATATCAAAAATTGCAGAAAAGCAGTGGCTTTATAATGATATATAACAATATTCATTTATTCCATAATGAACTGGTGAAACGTGTGAAATATTAACCATACCCCCTAAACTCAAATTCAAACGGCATCGACTTTTCTCATTCAAATACCGTATTATACGTTTGTCCAGTGACGTTTGACCAACCACTTTATATCAAAGCAGTGGAGATTGTGTCTTCGTCAGATAAGTTGACAAAAGTTTTCGTTAGACTCGGCGGCTTCCATATGATTATGTCATATTTAGGGGCAATTGGTTCGATCATGGCTGGTAGCGGCTTGGATGAACTTTGGGAGACTGTTTATGCTGGTGGGTCAATCCATCATTTGATCAGTGGTCATGCATATTCAAGAGCAGTTCGTGCCCATTTGCTAACACAAATTGCCATTACAAAACTTGTGTTTGAAGAAAGCCGAACACTAGATAACATAGACTGCACAGAAGTCAATGAAATATTCTGTGGACTTGCCAGAGGTGACTGTACAACAGCTGACGCTGTCAATCAAGAAAGTGTCAACCATCTACTGTCAAAATTACACGAACTGCTCCAGATTACGTCCGTAGGACGCACAGGAAAGCTTTGGGTACAATACTACGAGCAAATAGGTCTTCTCCAGTTGTTCTTGAGAGCAGAGCGCACAGGCGACTGGGAACTCCACACATATTGTGTTCGCAATATGATTCCAGTATTTCACGCAGGTGGTCATTTTGCATACGCAAAAAGTTTTCATCTCTATTTGCAGCAGATGAATGAGCTAACAGAAATAATGCAACAGGATGATTTGAAGTTGTTCACTGAGAAAGGTTACTTTACCATAAGGCGCTCAGATAAGTTCTGGGACGGGATATATTCTGATCAGACCATAGAGCAGTGTTTAATGAGAATGTTCAAGCTCCCTGGTGGTCTCACACATGGCAGGGGAATAACCGATAGCACTGTTGCGAAATGGTACATGGACTACCTCTTTGCCTTCCGATATGTAATGCTCTCGAAAATTTTGTTCATGTTCACACTGGTCATGGCGAACAACATCGGGATCTCCGTCAAAGTTCACAATTGACTGATGCCAATGATATCACCAAATTATTGAACTGGCTCAGAGTGCATTCCCCCTTTCAGAATAGAGATCCACTACAATTAGTCTCTATAGCGACCGGGCTTGTGGCCGACGAAACTGTGAACTGTGACCAAGTTCGCAAAATTGGTGAATGTTGCGTATCGAATGTTGTAAGCAAAACGTTCAACAGCATCAAACTACGACGTGTTGACACTGTGAAGTCTTTCGCATCGATGGCAAATAGCATCAAAGTCCGTGGAAGTAAGGTAGTGATTGACCCCACAATTCTGTTCAACCGCATCACATGTGTTATTCAGTCACAAGCAGAGATGGAAGAGTATCTCAAATATGAACTCGCCCTGAAACCACCAGCATTGTTTGATTCTGCTGGAATGAGGAAGACACAGAAAAGCACGCTCGGTAAGATCCTCAAAACATACGGTTCCGAGCAAACTAAAATTCCAGAACATTCTCTGTTTGTTGTAGATGGTGGATTTTTATTGAGGGCAGTTGTATGGCCTAAACAGTCGTCATATAAGGACATATGTACATCATATTCCAATTATCTAGTGAGACATTTTGGGGCGAACGTCGTGGTTGTTTTTGATGGTTATGCTTGTACAATGTCGACAAAGGGCATGGAACAAGCCCGTAGATCTAAAGACAGGTATTCCATTGATATCAATATCTCACCCGAGTTACCAGCCACCACACCCCAATCCGATTTCCTTGCAAATGCCAAGAACAAAACCCAACTGATCGATCTTCTAATGCAGGAGCTATCTGCTATCAATATTCAGTCCAAGCAGGCCGAGGCTGATGCTGATGTACTGATAGCCGAAACTGCACTTGACATCGCTCAAGATGACAACAATGTTGTCGTTGTGGGAACAGACACAGACTTGTTAGTCATTCTTACCTCTCGAGTTCGACCGGGATGTAATATTCACATGATGTATTCCATTACCCCAAACTTACTAGTTTCAGTTAGTGAAATAGCAACCAAAATGGGTAACCATAGAATCAACCTACTTGTAGCACATTCTATAAGTGGTTGTGACACTACTTCTGCACTCTTTCGAGTTGGTAAGAAGAAAGTATTCAGTACAATTGTCTCCGATGTTACTAGCGACTCACAACAGTATGTCAACACAATTTTGGCGGATGACAGTACACCAAGTGCAGTAGCCGCTTCCGGGGAACAACTTCTCCTGATCTTATACGGGAGTAAAACTGTTTCCTCTCTCGACCAATATAGATATGTCACTTACAAGCGTTATGTAGCAAAATCTAAACTGAATAAACCCATCGACCTAGCCTCACTCCCACCAAGCAGCGATGCTGCACAACAACATGTCTACAGATATTATCTCCAGGTCCAACAATGGCTGGGCACTTCGCTTCCTCCGACGGATTGGGGGTGGTCGCTAGACAATGGACTTCTTGTACCGACTGCAGCCACAAAGCCATGTGCCCCCGATAATCTACTGAATCTGATCAGTTGTGGTTGCAAGAGTGCTTGTACAAAAAGGTGTGGGTGTAAGAAGGCAGGACTCTCTTGCTCAGGTTTGTGTAATTGCAGTTCGGATTCTTGTAACAACCACAGAAACACTGTCCTGTCGGAAATTTCTGAGTTCGATGAATAATATGTATATAGGTCATGCCATTTCTGTATATAGCGTTGATAATAGTCAATGTAACTTAATCCATGTTGATTGATTTGTACATTCTGTAAATATTATTTATTGATTTTTGTACATTCTGTAAATATTATTTATTGATCTAATGCTGCCAGACACAGACGTGTCTGTTCGGTCCCAAGCCCGAAAATAGTTGAGTTCTCATGCTGACGAATTTTATGCCAAAAGGGGAACTCGGCCAGAAGCAGAGGGGGTCTTCCATAATGTCTATTTTGTAAGCAATGATAAAAGTCTTCAAATGGTGGTGGATTTTTTATCGTCTGTCCAACTAACATCCCGTTCTGTACTACGACCCTTTGGGCAAATCCGTTAGGAAAATCGTCATTCTTTGCGTAAATCAAATACTTTTTTGTGAATTTTCAATAATTTTTCGCAGAAATTGTCACAGAATGCACATTTTCATGTAGGTAAATGTATATTAGACATTATGTAGCTCGAAATACGCGTAAACAAAAAATACAGTTGGATCAATTCGAGGTTACAAAGTTCGTGCGATTTTTTTTGATTTTTTTCAAACGCGTTTTCGAAAAAAGGCTGTAGAAAAAAAAGCTCAACTGGGATTTTAGGGGACTTTTGTCTAATCGTTCAGTGACATGTACTCGACATTCCCTGAAAAAATCAGCTTTCTCCGATTTTTTTCCCTAGTGAAACCTAATGTTCTTGGGCTAACAGCTAACAGATATCGTGAAATCATCTTGATACCACACGTTATACTGATGGTACAACGTCATGATCTTACGTTCCAGCAGGACAACGCTAGGTGTCACGTGGCAAAAGTGAATATCGATGTCTTAGCAGAGAACGACGTGGATGTTCTTCCATGGCCAGCTTACAGCCCGGATTTATCACCTATTGAACATTTATGGGACTATCTCGACAGAAACGTTAGAGGTCGTAATCCTGCTCCTGCAACCCTGCAACAGCTCCGATAATCACTACAAGAAGAGTGGGAGAACATTCCGATTGTAGTTGTCAACTGACTGATTTCTTCTGTGACAAAATGTGTCTAAGCAGCGATCAATACCAGAGGAGGGCACACCCGCTATTGAACTGGTAAAAAGAATGACCACATGTTTGAACCCCCTCAGGATTTCGGTGCTAAATAAACATGGACATAGACCATAATTGTGACAATTATTGATATCACATTTTTCCTGTATAAATAAATTTCTTTTCAGTACTCAGATTGTTACATCGTAACAGTGAGTGTCACCTAAAAAACGACTATCACCCGTGGTGCGTTTCTTGTTTTTCTTGTTTAGTATACATAGAGTTTTTACAAAATATCTATAAGAAATCCAGCCTATGAAGGCTTATGAGACACATTTTCGTCAGAGGTAAGTCATTTTTACAATAGTTCATAACCCCCCCCCCCCCCAAAAAAAAAAAACAAAACACAAAAACAACCCAAACCTGAAAAACCAAAACACATGCACGCACACCAACACACACACACACACACACACACATGCACACACCCTTGCACACACACACCCTTACACACACACACACACGCACACACACTCTCACATACACCCACACACACCCTCACATCCCCCCCCCCCCCACACACACACAGAGAGTAATATGTAGACATACGCCCACATGCACTTGCGTATACTTTCGTGTAGTTGTTAGGTTGCAGCCTGTGTGTGTGCCTGTGGGCGCTTTCTCGTAGACTGCAGCGAATCAATTCTATGTGAAGAATTCACAACTCGAATATTGTAATATCCAACACTTATTATCGGGAAAAGGATATTCCACAAATTCCATATTTGATAACACTGATAGAAGATCATTTTGTACAGCAGCATTGGATGAATATATACTTCTCTCCCAGTTTCTGCATGTGGGCCGATATGCACAACCCAAATATTCATGATATTTCTGTTTATTCCCACTAATGGATATTATTGCCCGCGGAGAATTTATTCATTGGTGAATAAAAACAATTAATGAATTTGTATGTCCACGACCATATTGACGTCGATCATAGTGTACGTTTAATCACACCGGCAGGAGATCGCAAGACTCATCTCGTCAAAAAACATCGGGGCTCGGCATTTATCAAGGGAATGGTTTGTATAAGTGATAGGTGTCAGCTGATAATGCTTATACTGGTAGTTATTATGGCTAGCTGCAGGATAATTTTTACTCCCGTGTTTTTACACACATTATAAGATTTCTCTGTTTTGAACGGTTCAAGAAAAGAAAATGATCTGCTGTTAATCGTGTCTCAAATTGGAGCTAAACGGTTAGAGTGGTCAGTAATTCATTGACTTTTTCCAGACACCATTAACCTTTGAACCCTGGTGGTATCTTCCATGTCAGTTCAATGACAGCAATTGGAATAGCCCACATTTATTATTGGGGTGGACAATTAATATTTTCAACGTGCAGCCGTGGGCTGCACGTTGAAAATATGAATTAGTCTACCCCACACATTCACACTTAGCCATCCTACCTTAGGAAATTATGACGTGTCATGCTTCTGGGCCGGAAAAGCGGCTTTTCGAGTTCAAAGATGAAAAGACTCAAGAGGCATCACAACCTTTATTCGCGTCCTTCATTTTTGCCGAGCCGAGTTTGTTTAGTGTTGCCAAAATATTGCGGCTATTTTTGTAGAGTAATTTCGCTCAACTGTGGCGAAAAAAAGCTAGCACACTGTCATATAAATTAACTTTTCGCTACACAGTTTTTGTATTGTGGACATTTAGGAGATAAAAGTCTCCCGTTTCGTTAGACTTTCGGGAATCTGACTATGGAAAACAATTTGTTAACCAGCCCCGAAGGGGAGAGTTAACAAATTGTTTTCCATAGTCAAATTCCGAAATGTCTAACGAAACAGGTGACGCTTATCTCCATTGTAATTCTTGTCATCGTTAGAAGTGAAAACATTCTCCAAACCCGTTTTTTTTATTTGAAGAAAAACAATCAAAAAATATCATTTTCGATCTCGGTCTATTTTATATGATCGAATTTACAGAATGTGTTCGATTCGTGACTCGGATGACATAAGAGTTCACAAGAGGCAAGGAAGATCGCGCATAACGTGGATACAGACATGTTCTAACAGACCCGCTTCCGGCAATTAGAGCACAGTAAGAGTGAATTTACCTGAGATTAGAGCACGAAGCCAACCGGCTCTCAGCCAATCAAATTACGGGTTCAGAAAAAACAACGAGGTCAAATTTAACTGACGAATTACAATGAAATTTGTACAATAATTAAATGACAAAGATTGACCACGAATCACCGAATCTATCTGAGGGCGGATTGATACTTGGAAAACGAACGACATCCCGAACACTTTCTGTCACAATGTTACACCAATGAGTGAGCATTGGTATATGTAACCATTCGCGCCCGGAACAACGCAGAGGCGTTACCATGTTTAATTTCGAGCCGGGTGTAGTGTTCACTTTCATTGAGAATGACCATATTAACTCTAGCGTGCAGCTGATGTTATATAATACATCGAGGTTTTATCTTGTTTGATGTGCAAAAATTTCGATTTTCGTAAACCACACCTAGAAGTGCGAATTAATATGGGTGTTGAAGCATTTTGTAAAACGTTTTAAAACTTACTTCGAAACTCAGCACGTTGACTTTTCTCACTCAATTTAACGACATCCTGATATTCATTAATTTCACCTGTTGAAGACTGGTCCACGAAACTTCCCCAAACTCGTCCAAGGGATCAACGATATCCTCAAGAAAAAATCTTCTCTTTTCCTGGTCGGTATCTGATAGACGGACAGTCTGTGCCTCCTCCTTGAAATATGGACACCTTTAAAATTCGCGACCTATATTATATGATTACGTTATCATCGGCCGATACTCATATGCAAATGTAGATTTAGGCCTACTGTTGTCCAAATATATGCCAAAAATAAAACATAAATAATAATAATAATAATAATAATAATAATAATAATAATAATAATAATAATAATAATAATAATAAAACATTAGTCAACAAACAAGCAATTAAAAGAATTGGAAAGCATTATGTCAATAAGTCAACAGCACCGATCTCCATGCAACTGGATTGCTGAACAGTCAGCAAAAAAACATCGCAAATCAGTCGGCCATCCCAATGATGGCGTATGGTGACGTTATGCTGCTTACCCTCACTAGGTATACGGTATCGGCTTTCCAATGTTGTTGGTAATAACAAAAATACGTTACAAATATTCCATTTCGATTGCCACGAAAAATGTGGCTATCCTCAGCATATCCATTTTTCATGAACATCAAACTCTATTCTTTAACTGGTTTAGGGCTACATTATTTTTGGTAGTCTGATTTGTTCATCAAAAATTTGTTTTATTACAAATTATGGAAGAGTGCCCATAGGCACTCTTCAATAATTTGTGATAAAACAAATTTATATAAACAAACTATTTTTGGGGGTTTGACTGAATATGAAAAATGTGCAAGGAAAATGTTGGCTTTTCTTGAAATCTTCATTTTTTTAAAGCCCCAATAGCGTCTTGACTGGCTTCTAGCACTCAACCTATTAAACAGTGGTCGGCGACTACACGCCACATTCCGAATCAACCATTAACAAGCAATCTGAGACCACTCAACGAGAAACAACGCACCACAGCAGCTTAGCGAAGAAACGAAAGTTGGCTATTAAAGCACATCAAGAACAGGTCGAAGATGTTTTAAAGCGAAGCCGAGCTATGCTGAATGGTGGTGTCTATCCCTGCAGTTGGCAGAGGACGTGGTGAAACATTCTGGGTATTATCTTAGCTGTTCACAATGGACAATATACAATCGGTTGCCCTTTCTGGTGTACTGAAGTACAACAGGCATCAGCTTGACTTGTGTGACTCAGTGACGATTTCCTGGGGGGGGGGGGGGGGGGGGGGGCGGGGGATGCGGTGGAACGCCGTTCCCCTACTTTTTCTAAGCGGAAAAATAATTGTCTAAATTGACCCAGGTAGACTTAATGTGTTGCATAGAAAATATTAGATGTCTCCTCCTGGTGATATCTTGGAAGGGGGCCAAAATGTGTTCCTCAGTTACAAATAAAGTGCCCCATATTTTTAACTTCTACCCATTTAGTATTTTTAAGGTATTATTTATTAAATGTAGTTATGGCTGCTGTGAAGAGCCATGACTAGATTTGATGAAAAATTAATTTAAATTTAACTAACGGATTTGTTTGTTGAGTATTGTTTATTTATAGTAATATTCACCCACCTCAAAGATGGCGTTGGTTGAGACACTTTTCTCTATGTAACCAAGAAGCGTGCCAGCAATCCAGCTTTATAGAGATCAAGTGATCGAGAGAGACAGGAGAATTACACAGAACGACACATACATGTGAATGGGTTAATCGATATGATACAGGTGCCAGCACGTAAGGATACAACGATGTGCCGCGGACCTGAAGTTTTATCCTTCCACGATGGCACAAGTGCCATATCGAGTAACCCATTCACACGCGTGTGTCGTTCTGTGTTTATTACACGCCTTCACGTCTATAAAAGCATTTTTAGAAGGACAATCAGCAATTCATTTGACAAGTCACATAGAACACATTGGAACTCAGGTGGCGAACTATCAACAAAAAGAACACATTTTATCGCCAACCAAATTTGCGAGGGGAACCAATATTTCTACTTTAACTATCGCTAGCGATTTAAATTGTAATTGCGGAGCACGATTTGTAGAGAATTCCAGTGAAATTTCGCTTCTATTTAAAAATAGTCCGTCAACGATTTCCGTTCGGCACATGTGTGCGAAACGGATTTTCATTTTCAGCATGGTTCAGTGTTGCTGTAGATGAGGGTTTCATAGAACAGGCGTATTATGAAAAAAAATTAACCATGTGTCGGAAGCACACAAATCATATTTTCGCTTAAGCGTAAACTGACTCTTGTGTTTCTAATTTATGTACATATCACCGATGAACTTTATAATAATTTATCAGTTTCTATTTGATCACAACTTTCATTCATCACCTTTTATCTAACAATCACATAGATTTTGGCCTGAAAACCACGAGAAACGGTGCGTATAACATAATTTGTTCCGATTCCGTTTCATTTTGACGACTCATTCTGATTCCGTGTCATATAGACGACTCTTTTCCGGTAACGGGGCGGGCTATCCTAACAGACACATGAATACACGCTATGCGCGTTTGAATGGTGGACTCAGCTGACCGCTTACAAAACAAAATTCCTTACAGTTAGCAACAGAACTATTAATAGCCAATGACCCCCCCTACAATAAATAGTAACGGTTCCTGAGGGTGTGTCCACGTTGCACACTCGTAAATTCAAGCGGATCATCATAGGAAGTGACATAGGAAGTGACACTGAGAGTGAATAATTTGACAACAAAACTTTGAAGATTGGGGTGATCGCGTTACTCATTATTTGTTGGAGTGCACAACAATATAGTTCTATAAACTATGGTTTTTTTTTACTTTTTCTCGCCCAACATTATGTCACAAAACTGTATTAATAATTTAAGATTTAATCTGTTTATGTGACAGAATTGTTAGATAAATGAATTATCATGATAGTGTGCATGTCCTGTAATTTGCATCAGATTCTCAGTGGTGTCCAAAATGGGATTACAACTCGCCGGCAAAGCCGGCTCGTTGAAATCCCATTCCGGACACCACCTCGAATCTGATACAAATCATAGGACATTTACATTGTCATGATAATCTGTATGTATCATAAATAGAGGTAACTGCTACACTCATCATCAAAGACAAAAGCAGATGATTCAAAAATATTTAGACTCTTGAAATATTTATTACTAGACTGGAGTTCCGCAATGCACAAAACGCAAATAAATGAAACTGAAAACATTGTTTTATAGAATCGGAAACATCTTTGCAGAAAATCGAAGGTTTGGATAAAATCATAAGTTCTGAGAAGTGTACTTGTAACAAAAACGATAGAGTCTGAATTGTTTCATAAAAACAAATTAACAAACAGAAACAACTCGAAATGAAGACTAAACTGAGAAAACAACCACCACCCGCTTCTTCGGCATTCCCAACCTCAAATACATTCACGCCACCATATCCCTATAATATTGTTCTTTGAAATAAGACCAAACAGCGAAGGGCGTCAAGTTGTCATCTTAATTTATGAAATGGAGTTGGAGAAAAGAAATCGGTAAGCGGTCATCATGCAATAGTAGAGAGCTTTCGCACAATGAATGGCGACCGATAAGAATTTCGAATGGGCTATTACGACACTCGAATACGTGTTCTTCCTATCAGTTGTAGTTTTCCCTTATCTTATTCGTAGTTACCATTACGGCTTCTCATCAACACGCGCAGATATGTCATATAGCAAAATGTTCGAGAGCGTTTCTGAGTCCCTTTATGTGGAAGATCACTCTAAGATTGGGTCCTTGGTGTGTAGTATCTTTAACCCTTTACCTAACACGAAAAACAGACGACACTTTTAATAAAAATTCTTGAATAACTATTTTTTTCATTTTTTTTTGTCTCAAAAACATAGGTTATGACCCCTCATTGGAACGAGCTCGACGAGCTCGTTCCAACGAGGGGTCATAACCTATGTTTTTGAGACAAAAAAATAAAAAAAATAATGAAAATTAATTGGCGATTTTTGAGAATCGCGCTGGCCCGTTTTGACCGTTACGTTGGGTAAAGGGTTAAACTCCTAGTGGTACGAAGTTTGAACGGTAGGATTTTTTCAAAAACGGACTCGTAGTCTTCAATTCAGCGAAAAGCTCTTTTGCCGCCCGACAAATTTACGACTTCTATCGGGCTTTTCGTATTTTTTATCAGTCGTCGTTCGGTTTGCGAAAAGTCTCTAGTATTTATTATACGACCACTCCAAATAGCTCATCATTCATCAATATTGCTGTATGATAGATCAATGATTAATTTTGAACCACGTATCACTCATCAAATCTGTTTTGCCGGAAACAAGAGTCTCAGCTTTTCCAAATCCATATCATGTTAGCTTCAAACGAGGCTCAAGTGTCATTACTGACGAGCAAACGTTTTCGAGGCCACAAGTACACAGACACGAAGTAAAAACTAAGAGTACGTTTGCGCTGAACATTGTTTGTAGGCACACATTAGGTGTCGTATTCAATTTCTAAATATCTTCCAGTTGGCAAATTGCCATATCTTTTAAAATGCTAATGATTTATTTTAGTCATTTATATTAATAGGTATAAAATACAATTCTAGAAAATGCAATTGTAAAAGCTCCAGATCAGCCAAACCACCTCTTGTTTGATCTTGCTGATGTGGTCTCCTCAACTCGACGGAATATTAAAATCCAGATCAATTGTTTGCTGTAGTAACCTGCATGTGTTGACATAACCATGCTCCAATTTTTAGAAAAGGCTATTGCCTTTTATTGTTTGTGAGACAAAGTACCACTTTTGCAACATTACTGAAACAATCACACTGAACAACATCAGCTATCACTAAACTTTTATACATTCACCTCTCTCCACACCGATGGTACTTTTTTCAAGCCATTAGCAGCCATTATTGACATAAGTATAGTAACTGGAGGACGGTACCCCCACCGGAAGTAATCCTTGGAAATTTGCAGTTCACAGTACATATAGACTTATTCAGTTTATATGAAATTGAAATGGACGATATGGAGATAACTGCCAGCATCTACCTGGAATCACGGATATTGAGTTTTTTAGCTACCGATTTAAAAAAATAATACTTCTACGCGTCAATACTTTGCATTGGTAATTTTGAGGGAAAATTTTGTGGCCACGCACTACAACCAAAAACAAATTTATACCATGATTACCTATTCTACTATATATAAATGACCTATGACATAAATGTTAGCTTTACACACCAATCGTGGTGAACACGCCATGAATGGGATTTCAACACTTAAAATTTACACCTACATTTATACAAGTTTGCATTCAGGTCGAGGTCACCAAAGGTCAACTACATCCAAGTTGACCTTTGGTGACCTCGACCTGAATGCAAACTTCTATAAATTTATCGCTCGTCGCCTCGCGAAGAGTGAAATGAAAGCGACAATTATTTATTACATTTTAAATGAGTTTACTGCAGAAGATACCAAAATTAACGAACATGCGTTGTCTCATGTTAATAAAGCATCCATAACTCGAAATTGTATGTTATTATGTTATTAAAATGAAAAAGACCCTGTGATTGTCGCGTTTCTTTTTCCATTTCGTTTCGGAGATAAAATTGACAACGGAAGTACCTCCCGCCGGTGCTCATGTAAACAAAAACAAACAGATTCGCACGTTTGTACGTCTGCTTCTCAGTAAAATCGAGAAAAAATAATAGCGACTCTTAACCCTTTGAACCCTGGTGGTATCTTCCATGTCCGTTCAATGGCAGCAATGGAAGAGTCCATATTTATTATTTGGGGTTAGACCAATTAATATTTTCAACGTGCAGCCTTAGGGCTGCACGTTGAAAATATGAATTGGTCTACACCACGCATTTACCTTGTAGCCATCCCCCTTAATGACATTTTGACGTAGCTTACGACCCGGCCAGAAAAACGGCCTCTGGTGTTCAAAAGTTTAATAATCTGACGATCATGGTATAAATAAAATATACCCAAAGTAAACTAACAACGGGGTTAGTGGGGTTTTCTTCGATACGATTGGTCATATTAAATTTGCTGACAGTATTTTCCAGAGATACTGGATGGATGTGTGAGACGCCGGTGAAAGAAAGTCTCAAATGATATAAGCTTACAATCGCGAAATCGATAGAATTTTAATTCCCTTCTATGCTCATTTACTAATTCACAAAAGTTGAAAAAGCAGACGATATAATTATTGAGATCAATCGCGGCTCATCATTAGTGAGTCGGGACGAACCACTGGTAACAAATCTATCTATTATACTTCAAACAATTAGCTTTGAATTTTACAGAGGGTGTAGCATGTTTCCCCGTGAGCTCGTATTCACGGAGAGTCAGTGGGAGCTCACTGGAAATAGGAATAGAAAGGCACTAATATCTAAGACTCAGTGGAACTACAATGGTTTAGCAAGGTTTGAATTTTTTTAAAAGGATCCACAGAAATACCATTTTATTGATTCCCAGGCATTGATGAGTGCTACGGAAGGAATTCAAAAGTGGGCGTTGTGGGGGAGGAGAGTTTAATTTCTAAACATTAATATATATCATTAACAAGTCATTTAAACAGGGTACGAATGAGGGTTGTAAGTGACGAACACAGCTTTACAAACTATGGGCCAATTAGCATTTTTGCCTACCTTTTCAAAAGTACTGGAAAAGCAATGTCATATAGTTAACAAAGGTTTTTGACAAATTCGATATCCTTCACTACGGTCAATATATCCTATCTTACAACTTCTGAAGATGTTTGCAGAACAAAATAATAAACACGAGACACTACTGTAACATTTTCTCCAGATCTTTTGATAATTTTTGTTACTGCAAACAAAGACATTGTGCTTAGAAAACTGACATATATAATTAGAGTGTAACTAGTTGTGTTTGTTGCTATTTAGTACACGGAACCCAGTATGTTGCGTTTGGAGAAAATAAACCCGACTTGAATGAAATTATATGTGGAGTTCCGACGGGCCAGTACTTTGCCCACTGTTATTTGGGTTATGTATAAACCATATTCAAACCACCATGTCATTAAACGTAGTCTCATTCGCAGAATATACCACGACATATCGCGTATTCCTCAAACTCGAACACCGATTTGCTAATAACCAAAGTTAATTGCAAACTTTCAAAAATATTTGAATAGTGCACAGAAAATAGCTATAATTGCGAGAAGGCAAATATATGTGATATTCGAACGATCTCCAAAAACTGTTATTCAAAACCACAAGGAAATAATTATTAACAATAAAAACTAGAAAGGATAGGAAACAAAGAAGCTACAATATATTTACAATTTCTTGGTTTAACTATTCATGGATACTTAACAAGCACTGCACATCATATCCCAAGTGTGCTGGAGGATCTTAAGGACTAACTTTGTATTAAATAAAGAAAAACTGGTTTTCCCTCTTAACGCTATGAAACTATATTACTCACTTATACATAGCCATCTCTTATATAGAATATAAAAGTTTGGAGCAACTCAAGATTTTCATGTAATAAACTGCAAAATATCAAAAACGTGTCCTTCGAATACTTAATAAATACAGCATGGCTTTGAGTTGACTATGCCAAAATAGTGGTCCTCGAGGAGAGGATAGTCCCGACGCGTAGCGGAGGGACTATTCTCTCCTCGAGGACCACTATTTTGGCATAGTCAACGAAAAGTCATGCTATATTTATTATTTAGATGTGTGTGTGTGGAGAGGGTGGGGGGGGGGGGGGGTTCTTCAGCGGTCATATATGCAAGATAATATTCTTATTCACAGCCAAAGAGAAAAATGGTTCAGGGTTTAAACAGGTAAACTAAGTTAATTCTGCCGCTCATAGTTCTGGGATAGAGAGGTAGAGAACCAAAACCCCAAGAAACACAGTACCATTATTCCATTAACCCCCTCCCCGCCCCCAACACTACTACAAACATCACTTTCGATACACATATTTTTATTTCTCCAAACTAAATGTAATAATGTATATGGGACGAGATGTCTTGTAAAGTATTTACGCTTCAATGGAATTTTCTAAGCGAATTCGAATGTTACTATTTATAACCGTGCACTATTACCGTGCACTATTCTTTTTTCAAAAATGATAGTAGGTCTGTGCGATTTCGCTGACGAACTATCGGAAAATAGGGTGTTTTTGTTCAACCAATCAGAACGCGGGAAAGTCACGTGACATCTAATATTGAACAATAGAAGACGCATCACTCTTGCATATCATCGTTTCCATGTCGACAAAACTCTTAAGGGGACCGATCTTTTCAAACTAAATGTTTTAAGAAAATATATTTATTACACGCCTGTTCTATGAATTTTCCATCTACAGCAACACTAAACCATGCGGAAAATGAAAATCCATTATGCACATATGTGCGGAGAGGAAATCGTTGACGGACTACTTTTATAAAGAAACGATATTTCACTGTTATTTTCTTCAAATCGCGCACCGCAATTACAATTTTAATCGCTAGCGATAGCTAAAAGTCGTCCACTAAGTTCCAATGTATTCTATGTGCCAGTAGGCACAAAGAACACATTGGAACTCAGGGGACGAAATAGTATCACGGGTTCTCCTCGCAAATTTGGTTGGCGATAAAATGTGTTCGTTTTGTTGATAGTTGTCAAATGAATTGCTGAGTGTCCTTCTAATAATTGTTTTATAGACGCGAAGGCGTGTAATAAATACAGAACGATACGCGTATGTGGATGGGATAATCGATATGGCACTTGTGCCATTGCGGAAGGATAAAACTCGAGGCCTGTGGCCTCTCGTTCTATCCATCCGCGCTGGCACTCGTGCCATATCGATTAACCCATTTACATACGCGCGTCGTTCACGTTTCAAAGAGATATCAATATCGGTATGTAATATGTTCTTTATTTATATTTTTATCATTATACCCCTTAACCCTTTACCTAACATGAAAAGCAGACGACACATGCAAAAAAAATTCTCGAATAACTCATTTTTTTCATTTTTTGTCTCAAAAACATAGGTTATGACCCCTCATTGGAACGAGCTCAACGAGCTCGTTCCAATGAGGGGTCATAACCTATGTTTTTGAGACAAAAAATGAAAAAAATAATGAAAATTAATTGGCACTTTTTGAGTATAGCGCTGGCCGGTTTTGGCCGTTACGTTGGGTAAAGGGTTAAAATACAATCATTCTTTCCTCTACAACTCCATGTACAATATATTCAAAATAAAACTCTGGAAGTCTAACCGCAGTACATTACATTACTTGGAATTAATTTGGTTTAGAATTAAAACAGCATCGCCTAAATTGCTTTCTATGAACCTTATATTATTCACTACTTATTTTTCATTTAATCCCAAAACACTGCTGGGTGCCGTCAGCTGAGAACAAAAATCAGAATATGTAAAGAGACGTTGTCTTTCTGAAATTCCTAATCCTACTATCTCAGCAAACAAAAATAAAAGATGGAATCATTGAATCGACAACACCTTTACTCTAATGTTTAGTGCATTTCTGTGCACTTTCAATCCTGAGCACCAAACCTAGTGGTAGTTAGATGGATCTTTCTTGTCAGGTCTCTCATGCGAGATGTCCCGGAGTCCATCATTTGGAAAGTTCTCGATGTACCTAAACACTCTTTGGTAGCATCTAAATTGGCCCGGGTCGCAAAATGGGTGTTCCTTCTGTGCAGACATTCCATGTAGACTTTAGATCCTTTTCGTATTAACTGAGAAGAGCGAGGCACCGAAGCTACCGCTCTGGAGCTCATCGTATAGAACCCATCGTTTGGACCAAGAAAAGACATTAATATAGATTGAAAAACTTGCTTAAGCCAAGTATGGTCATCTGTACTTTCACATAACATGACGCTGTTGTTAATTGTATTCGAGCAGTTGAAAAACTTGTTAACGAGTTACACATCCCACTGTCACATGTATAACAAAAACGTTATCAAAGTTCATTCAAATCACTATGGCTGGTAACCACCCTCCTTCTCTTCTTCCATTTTATGAAGATATGACCAAACGCTTCTTCAAGGTGCAAGAAGAAATGCGCAAAAATGTTCACACAAAGAACGTTGCGTATACAGATCTATCATCAACATATATCTTATAAAACTCACTATGTTAACCCTTTGAACCCTAGCGGCCGTTTTTCCGGCCAGCAACATGATACGTCATAACGTCTTTAAATAGGATGGCTGTTCAGTAAATGTGTAGGGTAGACCAATCAATATTTACAACGTGCAGCCCGAGGCTGCACGTTGAAAATATTGATTGGTCTACCCCAAATAATGAATATGGACTCTTCTAATTACTGCCATTGAACTGGCATGGAAAGTACCACTAGAGTTTAAAGGGTTAAGTGTGTGGATACATTCAACAACACTAAAAACTGCTAATCATGTTTAACGGTCTGTGCCTTCTATAGAAACGGAACATACCGCCACCGATGAGTTCAAAATATTTTCTCCAGAGTCCACCTTTTGTAATAATTACACAAATAAGTGATATGCAATATGCATACAATATGCAATATAATATTGATCATACAATATGCATGCTGACTTTATGATCATAACAATATCTCGATATGATACCCGGTTGTTTTAAAATATGAAGGATCATATCAAAAATAGCTTTACTTAAATCCCTTTACCCAACGCAGACGATATCCAAATTTATTATTTTAAATATAATTTTTTCAAATTTTTCAAAAAATTTCAACAAATTCATATCATGTGACCCCTCGTTGGAACGAGCTCGACGAGCTCGTTCCAACGAGGGGTTACATGATATGGTTTTTTTGAAATTTTTTAAAAAATATTTTTTTCAACTGCTGAATTTGCATATTACGCGGGCGGATGCGGCCAATTCGTTGGGTAAAGGGTTAAATCCGTGAAGAGCTTTGTCGTTTCTCTGCTTGTATCCATCAGACGCTTTGCCAGAAATGTGATTGACGCTGTCACAAATACACGAACAAAGAATTGTCTGGAGTCTTTTGTGAGCAAACATTTGCACAATAAATGCAAAAAGACCAAACGACCAAAATCATCTCCTCTCTCCCATCGCAGCAAATACCGTTGTCGGTGCACACCATCTGGGATGCTCTGTTACACACAATATGAAATATGAGAGGCTGATCAAAATCAAAATAAGAATTAACAGTTCACAACAATATCAGGGGGTAACTAGACTTTATGATTCTGGAGAATCATGGCTTTTCCCGATGAGATTCCTTGATTTTTCATGCCCCCACAGTGTCTGATGAATTGTTTTTAACTGTATCACTGAAGTTCTTTCATTGATGTTATGAGAAAGGTGGTTATAGTAGTCTCAAATGACTCAGTTTTATAAAAAGATTGTTTAGGTAAAAACCATCATTAATGAAGAGTGGGTTAATATCAATATCGTCGTCCCACAAGTTAATGACCGACAAAAGGAGTTATGTTTGTTTGACACATACCATTTGAGTGCTCTGTCTATTTGAAAATGGTCAATTTTATCTCAAATGTAACCAAAATATTGATGTCTGGCCAATTGTAGAGGGTTAACATGTGCTAACAGGCATATTTATTCATGCAACTTGCAATTTCAAACCAAAAAGTGCGAATGGCCATTTTTACTTAAAATCTATAAGATGTTTTCAGAGAAATCCATGCGCATGCGCTCTTTTCGAATTCGACGTGACGAAATGCGAAATTCGTATCGCTCTTCATGGAAAGTGATGCCGCAACTATCCATGAACAACGAGTGAAAATTTCATGGAAATCTGCCTAGAATTGGTTGGGATATAGCGTTTTGAAGAGAGGAGGTAACTGTCTCAATTTGGTCCTTCCTTTTCAAGCAAGTTCGAGAAAAGACGTCGTGAATGGGCGCAGACTCCTTTAGAGCCCCCCCCCCCCCCCCCCCCCTCTCTCTCTGTAAATGGAAGTTGCTTCTTTAAGACCGCCACCCAGGGATCCCAACACAACCTTTAAACCTAAGAGAATCGTCAGAAGTTTAAAGTGAAAAGAAATTGGCGGTGATTGGGTTTCTGGCAGGCAGGAAAAGATTGACGAAGATTTGCATATTGGACATTAAAATAGCACTTCTGACATACACGAACCGTGTCCAGACCACTGGAGGCAGCGACTTGAAATTTTCAGAACTTGTTCTACGAACCCTGGCCGACATTTTGGGATCTGTTTGGAGCGTCCGAGCCGCCTGGAAAACACCACGCATCGCTTGGAAGGAGAGAGTACTATTCGTCCCGACTTTATCAGTTCAGAATTGAAATGGGCAGTGTTGTAGACGACTGTGGAGCTGCGATTGAGCTTAAAGTCCCAGGTTTCGGTGCGGGGGAGGGGGAGGGGTGTATCCTGACACTATCTTTAAACCTTAGATAATCGGAAGAAGTTGCAGTGAAAAGAAATCGGCGGTGAGTAGGTGTTTTGGCAGGAAACGATTAACGAAAATTTGTCAATTTGACATTAAAATTGCACTTCTCACAAACACGAACCGTGTCCAGACCGCCGAAGGCAGCGACTTCTAATTTTCAGAACTTGTTCTACGCATCCTGGCCGATATTTTGGCATCTGTTGCAAGTGTCGAGACCGCGTGGAGAACACCACGCATCGCGTGGAAAGTGAGAGTACTATTCGTCCCGACTCTATCAGTTTGGAATGGAATTTGGCACTATTGTAGACTACTGTAGAGCAGCGATTGAGCATAAAATCGGAGTTTTTTTGTGCCAAATTACCTAACCGGCTCCAAGGTATGATCTTTCGTCTGTACATCGCCCAGATTGTCTGAAGTTTATACCGTTACCATACGTTGAAGTAGCCTTTTGTCATTTTCGCCACTTTCGACCCAGATTTGAGGGTACCTTCCTTCAGCGAAATCTAGCCATGCTCACAACCACGCCCTCTCCCCGTCGGCCCGGGTGCTTCTAAAGATAGAAAGTTCAATGGGGAGGGGCCCGTTAGCAAACAAACGGGGGCAGGTGTAGTTGGTGAAAAACAGCAGGGGGGGGGAGGGCACGTGGCCTAGGTAAAAGAAACAATAGGGGGCAGGTGTCCTAGGTAAAAAAAACAGCAGGAAGGGGGGGGGGGTGGGGCAGATGTCCCCGCTAATTAATTTTAATAACAGGCAGGTGTTCATGGGGCAGGCCCACTGCTCGGTGTTCCAAATTTTCTATGGTACTTGGCCTTGACGGAAACAACACTTCAACAAGAAACAACGGGAAACCTATTTGCAGTAAAGCTGCAAATATAAACATGATTTTAGGACCATTCCATGGACAGTTTAAAGCCTACTGCGATATCAGCGTTTATTACTCTCGAACTTTCACTGCATCACTGCAGTATTTCACCCGAGTCGAGTTCTGACTTCATGCAAGTTTGACGGACATGCTTTCAATTTTGTTATTGACAACAACATATTTATAATTTCGTGATTACTGATCGGAATTTTGAAAACGACACATGCAATCGCGAAAGAGTTTTCTGAAAAACACGATTCTGCAAAAGGTTTTAGTGAAATTTGATTTTTTTTTTATTTTCAATTTCGATGGCTCTTGTCGAAAAGGTGTTAATCACTGATCGTCCCAAACGAGATCAAAGACTGACGCTGTATATTAATAACACACAGAGAATCTTCTTAGAATATACACGCGCAATCCTAAAATGAAATAAATCAAGTCTTTTTCAGGTTTTATGAGAGAAATATGTCCAATTGTATCATTGAATCATGTTTAGGTATATGTGGGCGAGACATTTTCTATACGGACAAAATACAGACTAAATAAAATATTTGCCATTATTTTCCGCAGACGTATTTTTGTCTTTGCTTCTTGGGGAAATCCATGCTGCTAAATACAACGAAGGAGTGTTATCTAATGAGGTCAGAACCGTCAGGTGGTCGGGTCCGACACCGCACCTCGAAGTAGATTTAGGGGGATGTCGATTTTACAAGTAATGTAGGCAGCGTACACCGCATGGGCTGTCTGTCTTTAATCCTATAAACAGGGTTAAGGCTTGGCTTTTTGAATACCCTTATTTATTTATTTATTTATTTATTTATTTATTTATTTATTTATTTATTTATTTATTTATTTATTTATTTATTGGTGTTTAAGGTCACATACTTATGCACAATGGCTAATCGTGACCGTGACAGTTTTATAGGTGGAGGAAGCCGGAGTACACGGAGAGAACCACCAAGCAACGACGAGCAACTGTCAGCTCCTCAACATTCTAACTCTGTTCAAGCTCCGCTCAAGCAGGGTTACAGAGGGTGAAGACATATGTTCCATCGACGTGCAGTATGCCTTAGTACACGGCGTCATCATGCCCCCATGTCGGCAACCGGGCTAAAGTGCCTTGCCCAAGGACACAACGTGAGTCGTCCCGGACGGGGATCGGACTCGGGACCTCTAGCATAGAAGTACAACAGTCTACCACTGAGCCACCACGCTCCCTTGAATACCCTTAACACTACCATACATTATCCCTCATGAATTCTGAGTCTGATAAAAGAGGTTATGTTTACCTATTACATACCCATTTGCTGCCCGAAAACAGCCGAT
This sequence comes from Pictodentalium vernedei, assembly GCA_031216915.1. NCBI lineage: Eukaryota > Metazoa > Mollusca > Scaphopoda > Dentaliida > Dentaliidae > Pictodentalium > Pictodentalium vernedei. The sequence goes on from CM062294.1 coordinate 483,171,711, forward strand.
TTTATCAAAATTTTGACGTTTAGCAGCCTGTAGCGGGATTAACAAACGACTAGCGGAATATTCTATCTATGCACTTTGTTTGACCTGCCAATGTCCAATTGTTCTTGAAAATCGCCAACAAGCAGTTAGCGAAATCCACAGAAAATGTAAATTTTAAGCTTTTAAGGGGTATCTCTCCTTATCCAGTCTAAAATAGGTTAAGTTTCATTCTTTTAAATACCCTTACTACTTACAAAACTGATCCTCTGTGAATTCTACGCGAGTAAAAGAAGTTATATTTCTCTGTTACATATCCATTGGGTGCTCTTGGTGTCTGAAAACAATCCATTTTATCAACATTTTGATGTTTAGCAGCTCGTGGAGAGTTAACGAATGATCAACGGAATATTTTGTCCATGTAACTTGTAATGTCACATGAAGACCCGTGAATGGCCATTTTTTCTTGAAATCTACAAGATGTTTTTAAAGAAATCCAGGGAAAACATGAAATTTTAAGTCTTTGATGGGTACCGCTGTTTAACCAGCCCAAAACGGGTTAAGACCAGTACTAAATGGGTTAATGCTTGGTCTGATGAATTCCACTTCCAAAGAAGGAGGTTATGGTTATCTCGCAGGTACACATTGCGTGCAATGGGTGCCCAAGAACAGTCCACTTTCTCAAAATTTCTATGCTTTGCAGCCTCTGGAGAGTTAACAAACGCTTACCGGAATATTTTGTCTATGTAACTTGTAATGTCACTCCAAGACCTGCAAATGGTCAATTTTTCTTGAATACTTACTAGATTTTTTGGAGAAATCCACAGAAAACTGGAATTTTAAGCTTTTAAGGGGTACATCTTAACCAGGCGAAAATGGGTTAAGACCTCGATTTTTTGAATACCCTTACTACTTACTAAATTTTTTTCTGTCACTTTTGCATCCGGTAAAAGAAGTTATGTATCTCTGTGGCATTCCCATTTGTTGTTGTTGGTGTCCAAAAACAGACTATTTTTTCAAAATGTTGACATTTAGCAGCCCATGGAGGGTTAACAAATGCTTACTGGAATATTTTATCCATGCAACCGGTAATGTGACTCCAAGACCTATCAATGGCCATTTTCTGTTGAAAACTTACATGATGTTTGTAACGAAATCCACTGAAAACATAATTTTTTTTTAGCTTTTGATGGGTATCGCTAATAACAACCCCAAAAGGGTTTAACGCTTGGGTTTTTGAATACCCTTATTACTTACAAAAATGGTCCTCAGTTAATTCCACTTCCAACAAAGGAGATTATGTGTAACTCTCGGACATACATTGCGTGCTGTGTGTGTCCGAAAACAGCCCATTTCAACAAAATAATGATGCTTGGCATTCTGTAGAGGGTTAATAAACGCTCAGCGGAATATTTTGTCCATGCCACTTGTAATGTCACACAAAGACCTGCAAGTAGTCAATTTTTCTTGAAAACCTATGGAATGTATTTAGAGAAATCCACAGAAAATGGGAATTTTTAGATTTTAAGGGGTCTCTCTCTTTAGCCTGCCCCAAATGGGTTAAGACTTCGTTTTTTGAATACCCTTACTACTTACAAAAATGTTTCCCTATAGATTGTGCGCTCGATAAAAGAAATCACTTTTCTTTGTGGCGTACCCGTTGGGTGCCGTTGGCGTCCAAAAACAGCCCAGTTTATCACAATTTTGACATTTAGCAGCCCGTGGAGGGTTAACAAATGCTCACCGAAGTATTTTGTCCATGCAACTTCTATTGTCACATCAAGGCCTGGGAGTGACAATTTTTTCATGAAAATCTACAAAACTCGTTTAGAGAAATCCACGGAAAACCTGAATTTTTTAGCTTTTTGGGGGTATTGCTGTTTAACCAGCCCAAAACGGGTTAATGCTTGGTTTTTTGAACACCATTATTACTTACAAAAATGATCTCCGGTGAATTCCACTTCAAATAAAGGAAGTTATGTTTATCTATCTTGTATCGTTTGGGTGCTCTGGGGGCCTGAAACCGGCCCATTTCATCAAAATTTCGATGTTTGGCAGCCTGTGGAGGGTTACCATATGCATCGCCTAATATGTCGTGTGTATCAAAGGTCGTGACATGGGCAGGTCTAGAAATGATGAATGTTTAAAAAAAATCCTAAAGACGTGTTTCGAGAAAGTGCCGATAAACCCCAATTTTGGCAGTTTTTTGCCAATTCTGGCGAAATAAGGGTTAAATCGAAAATTCCGCTTCGGTACATTTTTAGATTTTTTGCCCCTCTATGCGTGTGCCAAATTGTGTGAAAATCGGTTCGAAAATGGCTTCTGAATCGTACGGACAAAAATGTGTGGGAAAAAAAAAAAAAAAAAAAAAACCCAAAAAAAAAAAAAAAAAAAATAATAATCCGTAGAAAAACAATAGTCTTTTCCAGAGGGAAAAGCCTAATAATCCGTAGAAAAACAATAGTCTTTTCCAGAGGGAAAAGCCTAACTAGATTTTTCGATTTCAAGAAATCGAGAGATTCACCTATTCCGCTTGTCTTTTTAGGCAGCGACAAAATAAGATTGCATATAGAGCTGGTAGTTTTTTAGGCTATATTAAGTGCATAGTCGATAGAAAACTCCCTACAGTGTCTAACAATTCTTTCGGCAATACTCTTTCACATTGGCGTGAATGCTGTATGCTTAATGTCCAAGTTAGGGCTAAATAGCAAACCCGTTGAACAGATCGCGTGTACTTAATAATAACAACATGTGCATGTGTGACACCATAGATTGTGGCGAACGTTTTCGCAGCAGCCATCCCAAACATTCAGCGTTTGTACCTGAAGCTCGCCCGAACTCGGTCATATTATTAGAAAGTCCCGAAACCAAGCATGGGCCTCGAGGCAGCCGCCCCTCTCTCTCAACCCACACCCCGAACGTGCACATACCCTCTCCTGACATTCAACATGATAGAATGGGAAATTGGTGGCGCTCTCTGTGTGAAAAGATGCGGTAACTATTTGTGAAGAATGAGTGAAAAAATGATGGAAATCGGCCAAGAATTGGCCGAGATATAGCGTTTTAATGAGTTGAGGTAATTGTTTGAATTTGGTCCCGTTCTAGCCGGTGCGACCTGACGCTGGGTATATGTCTGGGGTAGTTCCGCTTGAAATCGTGGATTCTCAGTTTCTGGTGGAGAGACGCTGGTGACTGAAAGATGCATTGTGTACACTGGCGCCAAATGGACCTCGCCAAGCTGGTAACAGTTAGATATTTGTCAGAAATGAAAAGTGGACAGTAATCGCGCATGGGTTAATGGCGAATAGGCGGTAATCTGGCTAATTTGACATTAAAATTGAACAGACAGCAGTGTCGCTCATACGCCGACTACGTCCAGACCACTGGAGGCAGCTACACGAAATTTTCAGAAGTTGTTCTACTCTTCCTGCCCGACAGGTTAGTATCTTTGTCGAGTGGTGTGACCGCGTGGGAACAATGTGGATCGCGTGGAAACCGAAGGGACGATTCGTCCCTCCTCTATTCCCAATGCAACGACGTTTCCATTCACTATTCACCTGTCACCCGTCGAGTTTGGCATTATTTCTGTCTATTTGACGAACTGTTCAGCTTTCAATATTCACACGTTCACGTGGGACTGAAAGTTTGTAGTTAAACTGCTTATTTCAGAGCGTACCGAGAGAAACTGACAACTCGACCCGGTGGCGAAAAAGCCGTCGTCTGGCTAATTTGACATTCAAACTGAACAGATACAATGTCGGATACACGCCAATTATGTCCCGACCATACAAGGCAGCAACTTCAGATTCTCAGAATGTTTTCTCCTGTCCCTGCCCGACAGTTTAGTATCTTTGTCAAGTGCCAAGACCGCGTGGAAACACCGTGGATCAGGTAGAAACCGAGGGGACGATTCGTCCCTACTTTCTTCTCAATTCAACGACTTTCCTATTCATTATTTACCTGTCACCGGCTGAGTTTGGCATTATATCTGTCTATTTGATGAACTTTTCAACCTTAACTATTTGCGGCCTCGTGTTTCACCACCGAAAGGCCACTGCACGGTTACCAATATATTCAGGGACTGATTTTGCGAAAAAAACAATTATTCCGACTGTACCCACATGGGAACTCCTAAATCTGTAAGGGTTACATTTTTAATAGTAACGTATAAAACAGAAGTTGTCGTGCTACGCTTGCTGCATGCAGGCTTAGAAAACATTCAGCGCTCAATGAATTAGGAATGGAGTAAATTGTCACTTAAACCAGCGAAATTCTGAAAAAAATGAGAGTTTTTTTTCGACGGCACCTACCTTTATGCATCCGAGACAGGGACTGCGTTAAACTTTACAGCAACCTTATAACAGATTTGCATTGTCAAATGGCAAATAAAATATGTTTAATCTAATCTAACAGTAGGGCGGGGGGGGGGGGGGGGCATGTGTCCTAGGTAAAAAAACAGCAGGGTGCAGGTGTTCTAGGTAAAATAAACAGCATGGGGGGGGGGGGGATGTCCCCGCTAATTAATTTTAATAGCAGGCAGTTGTTCATGGGGCAGGTGTCCTATCCCACTGGTACTTGGCCTTGATGGAAATAACATTTCAACAAGAAACAACGGGAAACTTATTTGCAATAAAGCTGCAAATACAAACTTGATTTTAGGACCATTCCATGGACATTTTAAAGCCTACTGCGATATCAGCGTTTCTTACTCTCGTCATTTCACCACACCGCAGTATTTTACCCGAGTCGAGTTCTGACGTCAAGCAAGTTTGACGGACATGCTTTGAATTATGTTATTGACAACAACATATTTATAATTTCGTGCTTACTGATCCGAATTTTGAAAACGACACACGCAATCGCGAAACCATTTTCTGAAAAACACGATTCTGTAAAAGGTTTTAATGAAATTTGATTATTTTTTTTATTTTCTATTTCGATGGCTCTTGTCGAAAAGGTGCTAATCACTGATCGTCCCAAACGAGATCAAAGACACGCCGTAGTTTAATAACAGACAGAGAATCTTCTAAGAATATACATGTGCAATCCTAAAATGCAATAAATCAAGTGTTTTTTCACGTTTTATGAGAGAAATATGTCCAATTGTATCACTGAATCATTTTTAGGTATATGTGGGTGAGAAATTTTCTATACGGACAAAATACAGGCTAAATAAAATATTTGCCATTATTTTCCGCAGACGTATTTTTGTCTTTGCTTCTTGGGGAAATTTCTTGCTGCTAAATACAACGAAGGTGTGTTATTTGATGTGGTCAGAACCGTCAGGTGGTCGGGTCCGAAACCGCACCTCGCAGAAGATGTAGTGGGGGGTGTCGATTTTACAAGTAATGTAGGCAGCGTACACGGCATGGGCTGTCTGTCTTTAATCCGACAAAACAGGGTTAAGGCTTGGTTTTTTGAATACCCTTATTTATTTATTTATTTATTTATTTATTTATTTATTGGTGTTTAAGGTCACATACTTCTGCACAATGGCTAATCGTGACCGTGACAGTTTTAGAGGTGGAGGAAGCCGGAGTACCCGGAGAGAACCACCAAGCATCGACGAGCAACTGTCAGCTCCTCAACTTTCTCACTCTGTTCAGGCTCCGCTCAGGCAGGGTTACAGAGGTTGAAGACATTTGCACCATCGACGTGCAGTATGCCTTAGTACACGGGGACATCGTGCCCCTATGTCGGCAACCGGACCAAAGTGCCTTGCCCAAGGACACAACGTGAGTCGTCCCGGACGGGGATCGAACTCGGGACCTCTAGCATAGAAGTACAACAGTCTACCACTGAGCCACCGCGCTCCCTTGAATACCCTCAATACTATCATACATTATCCCCCAGGAATTCTAAATCTGATAAAAGAGGTCATGTTTATCTATTGCATACCCATTTTGCTGCCCGAAAACAGCCGATTTTATTAAAATTTTGACGTTTAGCAGCCGCTAGAGGGATTAACAAACGACTACCGGAATATTCTATCTATGCAATTTGTAAGACCTGCCAATGTCAAATTGTTCTTGAAAATCCCCAACAAGCAGTTAGCGAAATCCACGAAAATGTAAATTGTAAGCGTTTAAGGGGCATCTCTCCTTATCCAGTTCAAAATGGGTTAAGTTTCATTCTTTTAAATACCCTTACTACTTACAAACCTTAAACACCAATTAGATGCCATGATTTTTCTTGACCCCCACAGTGTCTGATGAATTGTTTTTAACTGTCTCACAAAAGTTCCTTCATTGATGTTATGAGAAAGGTGAGTATAGTAGTCTCAAATGATTCGGTTTGGTTTTGATAAAAAATGTTTAGGTAAAACCCATCATTAATGGTAGAATGGGTTAATATCAATATCAATGTTTCCCTATCAGTTTTGCGTCCGGTAAAAGCCCATGAAGGGTTAACAAATGCCTACCAGAATAATTGATCCATGCAACTGGTCATATGACACCAAGACCTATCAACGGCCATTTTCTCTTGAAAACCCCACAAAATGTTTGTAAAGAAATCCAGGGAAAACGATTTTTAAGCTTTTGATGGGTATCCCTGTTAACCTCCCCAACAGGGGTTAACGCTTGGCTTTTTGAATACCTTTATTACTTACAAAAATGGTCCTCTGTGAATTCCACTTCAAACAAAGGAGATTATGTTTATCTCTCATGTATACATTAGGTGCTGTGCGTGTCTGAAAACAGTCCCATGTTAACAACATTACGATGCTTGGCAGCTTGTAGATGGTTAATGTCACATAAACACCTACGAATAGTCAATTTGTCTTGAAACCCTACAAGTTACCGTTAGGGAAATTCACAGAAAATGGGAATTTAAAGCTTTCAAGGGATATCTCTCTTTAGCCTGCCCAAAATGGGTTAAGACGTCGACTTTTGAATACCCTTACTACTTACAAAAATGTTTCCATATAAATTGTATGCGCGATAAAAGAAGGAACTTTTCTTTGTGGTGTACCCTTTGGGTGCTGTTGGTGTGCAAAAACAGCCCATTTTATCGCAATTTTGACCTTCAGCACCCCGGGGAGGGTTAACTAATGCTGACCGGAATATTTTGTTCATGCGACTTGTAATGTCACACCAAGACCTGCAAATAGCCGATTTTTCTTGAAAACCTACAAGATGTTGTTAGAGAAATCCACAGAAAACGGGGATTTTAAGATTTTAATGGGTATCTCTCTTTAACCAGCCCCAAATGGGTTAAGACGTCAAATTTTGAATACCCTTACCACTTTCAAAAATATTTTCCGATCAATTTTGCGTCCGATAAATGAAGGCCCCTTTCTCTGTGGTATATCGTTTGGGTGCTGTTGGTGTCTAAAAACAGCCCATTTTATCACAATTTTTACGTTTAGCAGCTCGGGGAGGGTTAACTAATGCTGACCGGAATATTTTATCCATGCAACTTGTAATGTCACACCAAGACCTGAGAGTGACCAATTTTTCTTGAAAATCTACAAGACTCGTTTAGATAAATCCACAGAAAACGAAGTTTTGAGCTTTTTTGGGATATTGCTGTTTAACCAGCCCAAAACGGGTTAACACTTGGTTTTCTGAACACCCTTATTACTTACAAAAATGATCTTCGGTGAATTCCACTTCCAATAAAGGAAGTTATGTTTACCACTCGGGTATCGTTTGGGTGTTGTGGGGGTCTGAAACCGGCCCATTTCATCAAAATTTCGATGTTTGGCAGCCTGTGGAGGGTTACCATATGCATCGCCAAATATGTCGTGTGTATCAAAGGTTGTGTCATAGGTAGGTCTAGTAATGATGGATGTTTAAAAAAAATCCTAAAGACGTGTTTCGAGAAAGTGCCGATAAACCCCAATTTTGGCAGTTTTTTGCCAATTCTGGCGAAATAAGGGTTAAATCGAAAATTCCGCTTCGGTACATTTTTAGATTTTTTGCCCCTCTATGCGTGTGCCAAATTGTGTGAAAATCGGTTCGAAAATGGCTTCTGAATCGTACGGACAAAAATGTGTGGAAAAAAAAAAAAAAAAAAAAAAAACCCCCAAAAAAAAAAAAAAAATAACTAGACTTTATGATTCTGGAGAATCATGGCTTTTCCCGATTAGATTCCATGATTTTTCATGACCCCACAGTGTCTGATGAATTGTTTTTAGCTGTCTCACTGAAGTTCCCTCATTGATGTTATGAGAAAGGTGAGTATAGTAGTCTCAAATGACTCAGTTTGGGTTTGATAAAAAAAAATGCTTAGGTAAAACCCATCATTAATGGTAGAATGGGTTAATATCAAGATCAATGTTTCCCTATCAGTTTTGCGTCCGGTAAAAGAAGTTACGTTTCTCTGTGGCATTTCCATTTGTTGGTGTCCAAAAACAGACTATTTCTTCATTTTTTTACATTTAGCAGCCCATGGAGGGTTAACAAATGCCTACCAGAATAATTTATCCATGCAACTGGTCATATGACACCAAGACCTATCAACGGCCATTTTCTCTTGGAAACCCCACAAAATGTTTGTGAAGACATCCAGGGAAAACGATTTTTTAAGCTATCGATGGGTATCCGTGTTAACCTCCCCAACAGGGGTTAACGCTTGGTTTTTTTAATACCCTTATTACTTACAAAGATGGTCCTCTGTGAATTCCACTTCCAACAAAGGAGATTATGTTTATCTCTCATGTCTACATTGGGTGCTGTGCGTGTCTGAAAACAGCCCCATGTTAACAAAATTACGATGCTTGGCAGCTTGTAGATGGTTAATAAACGCTCACCGGAGTATTTTGTCCATGCAACTTGTAATGTCACATAAAGACCTACGAATAGTCAAATTGTCTTGAAACTCTACAAGTTACCGTTAGGGAATTTCACAGAAAATGGCAATTTAAAGCTTTCAAGGGATATCTCGCTTTAGCCTGCCCAAAATGGGTTAAGACGTCGACTTTTGAATACCCTTACTACTTACAAAAATGTTTCCGTATAAATTGTGCGCTCGATAAAAGGAGGCACTTTTCTTTGTGGTGTACCCTTTGGGTGCTGTTGGTGTCCAAAAACAGCCCATTTTATCACAATTTTGACCTTCAACAGCCCGGGGAGGGTTAACTAATGCTGACCGGAATATTTTGTTCATGCAACTTGTAATGTCACACCAAGACCTGCAAATAGCCGAATTTTTTCTTGAAAACCTACAAAATGTTGATAGAGAAATCTACAGAAAACGGGGATTTTAAGATTTTAATGGGTATCTCTATTTAACCTGCCCAAAATGGGTTAAGACGTCAAATTTTGAATACCCTTACCACTTTCAAAAATATTTTCCGATCAATTTTGCGTCCGATAAATGAAGGTCCCTTTCTCTCTGGAATACCGTTTGGGTGCTGTTGGCGTCTAAAAACAGCCCATTTTATCACAATTTTTATGTTTAGCAGCTCGGGGAGGGTTAACTAATGCTGACCGGAATATTTTATCCATGCAACTTGTAATGTCACACCAAGACCTGAGAGTGACCAATTTTTCTTGAAAATCTACAAGACTCGTTTAGAGAAATCCACAGAAAACATGAAGTTTTGAGCTTTTTTGGGGTATTGCTGTTTAACCAGCCCAAAACGGGTTAACACTTGGTTTTCTGAACACCCTTATTACTTACAAAAATGATCCTCGGTGAATTCCACTTCCAATAAAGGAAGTTATGTTTACCACTCGGGTATCGTTTGGGTGTTGTGGGGGTCTGAAACCGGCCCATTTCATCAAAATTTCGATGTTTGGCAGCCTGTGGAGGGTTACCATATGCATCGCCAAATATGTCGTGTGTATCAAAGGTTGTGTCATAGGTAGGTCTAGTAATGATGGATGTTTAAAAAAAATCCTAAAGACGTGTTTCGAGAAAGTGCCGATAAACCCCAATTTTGGCAGTTTTTTGCCAATTCTGGCGAAATAAGGGTTAAATCGAAAATTCCGCTTCGGTACATTTTTAGATTTTTTGCTCCTCTATGCGTGTGCAAAATTTCGTGAAAATCGGTTCGAAAATGGCTTCTGAATCGTACGGACAAAATGTGTGGGAAAAGAAAAAAAAAAAAAAAAAAACCCAAAAAAAACTAGACTTTATGATTCTAGAGAATCATGGCTTTTCCCGATTAGATTCCATGATTTTTCATGACCCCACAGTGTCTGACGAATTGTTTTTAACTGTCTCACTGAAGTTCCCTCATTGATGTTATGAGAAAGGTGAGTATAGTAGTCTCAAATGACTCAGTTTGGGTTTGATAAAAAAAAATGTTTAGGTAAAACCCATCATTAATGGTAGAATGGGTTAATATCAAGATCAATGTTTCCCTATCAGTTTTGCGTCCGGTAAAAGAAGTTACGTTTCTCTGTGGCATTTCCATTTGTTGGTGTCCAAAAACAGACTATTTCTTCATTTTTTTACATTTAGCAGCCCATGGAGGGTTAACAAATGCCTACCAGAATAATTTATCCATGCAACTGGTCATATGACACCAAGACCTATCAACGGCCATTTTCTCTTGGAAACCCCACAAAATGTTTGTAAAGACATCCAGGGAAAACGATTTTTAAGCTATCGATGGGTATCCGTGTTAACCTCCCCAACAGGGGTTAACGCTTGGTTTTTTTAATACCCTTATTACTTACAAAGATGGTCCTCTGTGAATTCCACTTCCAACAAAGGAGATTATGTTTATCTCTCATGTCTACATTGGGTGCTGTGCGTGTCTGAAAACAGCCCCATGTCAACAAAATTACGATGCTTGGCAGCTTGTAGATGGTTAATAAACGCTCACCGGAGTATTTTGTCCATGCAACTTGTAATGTCACATAAAGACCTACGAATAGTCAATTTGTCTTGAAACTCAACAAGTTACCGTTAGGGAATTTCACAGAAAATGGGAATTTAAAGCTTTCAAGGGATATCTCGCTTTAGCCTGCCCAAAATGGGTTAAGACGTCGACTTTTGAATACCCTTACTGCTTACAAACATGTTTCCGTATAAATTGTGCGCTCGATAAAAGGAGGCACTTTTCTTTGTGGTGTACCCTTTGGGTGCTGTTGGTGTCCAAAAACAGCCCATTTTATCACAATTTTGACCTTCAACAGCCCGGGGAGGGTTAACTAATGCTGACCGGAATATTTTGTTCATGCAGCTTGTAATGTCACACCAAGACCTGCAAATAGCCGAATTTTTTCTTGAAAACCTACAAAATGTTGATAGAGAAATCTACAGAAAACGGGGATTTTAAGATTTTAATGGGTATCTCTATTTAACCAGCCCAAAATGGGTTAAGACGTCAAATTTTGAATACCCTTACCACTTTCAAAAATATTTTCCGATCAATTTTGCGTCCGATAAATGAAGGTCCCTTTCTCTCTGGAATACCGTTTGGGTGCTGTTGGCGTCTAAAAACAGCCCATTTTATCACAATTTTTATGTTTAGCAGCTCGGGGAGGGTTAACTAATGCTGACCGGAATATTTTATCCATGCAACTTGTAATGTCACACCAAGACCTGAGAGTGACCAATTTTTCGTGAAAATCTACAAGACTCGTTTAGAGAAATCCACGGAAAACACAAACTTTTGAGCATTATGGGGGTATTGCTGTTTAACCAGCTCAAAATGGGTTAACGCTTGGTTTTCTGAACACCCTTATTACCGACAAAAATGATCCACGGTGAATTCCACTCCCAATAAAGGAAGTTATGTTTATCTCTCGTGTATTGTTTGGGTGCCGTGGGGGCTTGAAACCGGCCTATTTTATCAAAATTTCGATGTTTGGCAGCCTGTGGAGGGTTACCATATGCATCGCCTGATATGTCGTGTGTACCAAAGAGTGTGTCACAGACAGGTCTAGCAATGACGAATGTATAAAAAAAAATCTACAAGACATGTTTCGAGAAAGTGCCGATAAACCCCAATTTTGGCAGTTTTTTGCCAATTCTGACGAAATAAGGGTTAAATCGAAAATTCCGCTTCGGTACATTTTTAGATTTTGTGCCCCTCTATGCGTGTGCAAAATTTCGTGAAAATCGGTTCGAAAATGGCTTCTGAATCGTACGGACAAAATGTGTGGAAAAAAAAAAAAAAAAAAAAAAACCCAAAAAAACCCAAAAAAAACTAGACTTTATGATTCTGGAGAATCATGGCTTTTCCCGATGAGATTCCTTGATTTTTCATGCCCCACACAGTGTCTGATGAATTGTTTTTAACTGTCTCACTGAAGTTCTTTCATTGATGTTATGAGAAAGGTGGTTATAGTACTCTCAAATGACTCAGTTTTATAAAAAGATTGTTTAGGTAAAAAACATCATTAATGGTAGAGTGGGTTAATATCAATATCGTCGTCCCACAAGTTAATGACCGACAAAAGGAGTTATGTTTGTTTGACACATACCCTTTGAGTGCTCTGTCTATTTGAAAATGGTCAATTTTATCTCAAATGTATCCAAAATATTGATGTCTGGCCAATTGTAGAGGGTTAACATGTGCTAACAGGCATATTTATTCATGCAACTTGTAATTTCAAACCAAAAAGTGCGAATGGCCATTTTTACTTAAAATCTATAAGATGTTTTCAGAGAAATTCATGCGCATGCACTCTTTTCGAATTCGACGTGACGAAATGCGAAATTCGTATCGCTCTTCATGGAAAGTGATGCCGCAACTATCCATGAACAACGAGTGAAAATTTCATGGAAATCTGCCTAGAATTGGTTGGGATATAGCGTTTTGAAGAGAGGAGGTAACTGTCTGAATTTGGTCCTTCCTTTTCAAGCCAGTTCGAAAAAAAGACGTCGTGAATGGGCGCAGACTCCTTTAGAGCCCACCCCCCCACCCCCCTCTCTGTAAATGGAAGTTGCTTCTTTAAGACCGCCACCCAGGGATCCCAACACAACCTTTAAACCTAAGAGAATCGTCAGAAGTTTAAAGTGAAAAGAAATTGGCTGTGATTGGGTTTCTGGCAGGCAGGAAAAGATTGACGAAGATTTGCATATTGGACATTAAAATAGCACTTCTGACATACACGAACCGTGTCCAGACCACTGGAGGCAGCGACTTGAAATTTTCAGAACTTGTTCTACGAACCCTGGCCGACATTTTGGGATCTGTTTGGAGCGTTCGAACCGCCTGGAAAATACCACACATCGCTTGGAAGGAGAGAGTACTATTCGTCCCGACTCTATCAGTTCAGAATGGAAATGGGCAGTGTTGTAGACGACTGTGGAGCTGCGATTGAGCATAAAGTCCGAGGTTTCGGTGCGGGGGGGGGGGGGGGGTGGTATCCTGACACTATCTTTAAACCTTAGATAATCGGAAGAAGTTGCAGTAAAAAGAAATCGGCGGTGAGTAGGTGTTTTGGCGGGAAACGATTAACGAAAATTTGCCAATTTGACATTAAAATTGCACTTCTCACAAACACGAACCGTGTCCAGACCGCCGAAGGCAGCGACTTCTAATTTTCAGAACTTGTTCTACGCACCCTGGCCGACATTTTGGCATCTGTTGCAAGTGTCGAGACCGCGTGGAGAACACCACGCATCGCGTGGAAAGTGAGAGTACTATTCGTCCCGACTCTATCAGTTTGGAATGGAATTGGGCACTATTGTAGACTACTGTAGAGCAGCGATTGAGCATAAAATCGGAGTTTTGTGCCAAATTACCTAACCGGCTCCAGGGTATGATCTTTCGTCTGTACATCGCCCAGATCGTCTGAAGTTTATACCGTTACCATACGTTGAAGTAGCCTTTTGTCATTTTCGCCACTTTCGACCCAGATTTGAGGGTACCTTCCTTCAGCGAAATCTAGCCATGCTCACAACCACGCCCTCTCCCCGTCGGCCCGGGTGCTTCTAAAGATAGAAAGGTCAATGGGGAGGGGGGAGCAAACAAACGGGGGCAGGTGTAGTTGGTGAAAAACAGCAGGGGGGGGGGGGGGCACGTGTCCTAGGTAAAAGAAACAATAGGGGGCAGGTGTCCTAGATAAAAAAACAGGAGGAAGGGGGGGGGGGGGTGGTGCAGATGTCCCCGCTAATTAATTTTAATAACAGGCAGGTGTTCATGGGGCAGGCCCACTGCTCGGTGTTCCAAATTTTCTATGGTACTTGGCCTTGACGGAAACAACACTTCAACAAGAAACAACGGGAAACCTATTTGCAGTAAAGCTGCAAACATAAACATGATTTTAGGACCATTCCATGGACAGTTTAAAGCCTACTGCGATATCAGCGTTTATTACTCTCGAACTTTCACTGCATCACTGCAGTATTTCACCCGAGTCGAGTTCTGACGTCATGCAAGTTTGACGGACATGCTTTCAATTTTGTTATTGACAACAACATATTTATAATTTCGTGATTACTGATCGGAATTTTGAAAACGACACATGCAATCGCGAAAGAGTTTTCTTAAAAACACGATTCTGCAAAAGGTTTTAGTGAAATTTGATTTTTTTTTTTATTTTCAATTTCGATGGCTCTTGTCGAAAAGGTTTTAATCACTGATCGTCCCAAACGAGATCAAAGACTGACGCTGTATATTAATAACACACAGAGAATCTTCTAAGAATATACACGCGCAATCCTAAAATGAAATAAATCAAGTCTTTTTCAGGTTTTACGAGAGAAATATGTCCAATTGTATCATTGAATCATGTTTAGGTATATGTGGGCGAGACATTTTCTATACGGACAAAATACAGACTAAATAAAATATTTGCCATTATTTTCCGCAGATGTATTTTTGTCTTTGCTTCTTGGGGAAATCCATGCTGCTAAATACAACGAAGGAGTGTTATCTAATGAGGTCAGAACCGTCAGGTGGTCGGGTCCGACACCGCACCTCGAAGTAGATTTAGTGGGGGTGTCGATTTTACAAGTAATGTAGGCAGCGTACACGGCATGGGCTGTCTGTCTTTAATCCTATAAACAGGGTTAAGGCTTGGCCTTTTGAATACCCTTATTTATTTATTTATTTATTTATTTATTTATTTATTTATTTATTTATTTATTGGTGTTTAAGGTCACATACTTATGCACAATGGCTAATCGTGACCGTGACAGTTTTATAGGTGGAGGAAGCCGGAGTACACGGAGAGAAACACCAAGCAACGACGAGCAACTGTCAGCTCCTCAACATTCTAACTCTGTTCAAGCTCCGCTCAAGCAGGGTTACAGAGGGTGAAGACATATGTACCATCGACGTGCAGTATGCCTTAGTACACGGCGTCATCGTGCCCCCATGTCGGCGACCGGGCTGAAGTGCCTTGCCGAAGGACACAACGTGAGTCGTCCCGGACGGGGATCGGACTCGGGACCTCTAGCATAGAAGTACAACAGTCTACCACTGAGCCACCACGCTCCCTTGAATACCCTTAACACTATCATACATTATCCCTCATGAATTCTGAGTCTGATAAAAGAGGTTATGTTTACCTATTACATACCCATTTGCTGCCCGAAAACAGCCGATTTTATCAAAATTTTGATGTTTAGCAGCCTGTAGCGGGATTAACAAACGACTAGCGGAATATTCTATCTATGCAGTTTGTAAGACCTGCCAACGTCCAATTGTTCTTGAAAATCGCCAACAAGCAGTTAGCGAAATCCACAGAAAATGTAAATTTTAAGCTTTTAAGGGGTATCTCTCCTCATCCAGTCTAAAATAGGTTAAGTTTCATTCTTTTAAATACCCTTACTACTTACAAAACTGTTCCTCTGTGAATTCTACGCGCAGTAAAAGAAGTTACATTTCTCTGTTACATATCCATTGGGTGCTCTTGGTGTCTGCAAACAAACCATTTTATCAACATTTTGATGTTTAGCAGCTCGTGGAGAGTTAACGAGTGCTCAACGGAATATTTTGTCCATGTAACTTGTAATGTCACATGAAGACCCGTGAATGGCCATTTTTTCTTGCAATCTACAAGATGTTTTTAAAGAAATCCAGGGAAAACATGAAATTTTAAGTCTTTGATGGGTACCGCTGTTTAACCAGCCCAAACCGGGTTAAGACCAGCCCTAAATGGGTTACTGCCTGGTCTGATGAATTCCACTTCCAAAGAAGGAGGTTATGGTTATCTCGCAGGTACACATTGCGTGCAATGGGTGCCCAAGAACAGTCCATTTTCTCAAAATTTCTATGCTTTGCAGCCTCTGGAGAGTTAACTAACGCTTACCGGAATATTTTGTCTATGTAACTTGTAATGTCACTCCAAGACCTGCAAATGGTCAATTTTTCTTGAATACTTACTAGATTTTTTGGAGAAATCCACAGAAAACTGGAATTTTAAGCTTTTAAGGGGGTACATCTTAAACAGGCGAAAATGGGTTAAGACCTCGATTTTTTGAATACCCTTACTACTTACTAAATTTTTCTCTGTCAGTTTTGCATCCGGTAAAAGAAGTTATGTACCTCTGTGGCATTCCCATTTGATGTTGCTGGTGTCCAAAAACAGACTATTTTTTCAAAATGGTGACATTTAGCAGCCCATGGAGGGTTAACAAATGCTTACTGGAATATTTTATCCATGCAACCGGTAATGTGACTCCAAGACTATCAATGGCCATTTTCTGTTGAAAACTTACAAGATGTTTGTAACGAAATCCACGGAAAACATAATTTTTTTTTAGCTTTTGATGGGTATCGCTAATAACAACCCCAAAAGGGGTTAACGCTTGGGTTTTTGAATACCCTTATTACTTACAAAAATGGTCCTCAGTGAATTCCACTTCCAACAAAGGAGATTATGTGTAACTCTCGGACATACATTGCGTGCTGTGTGTGTCCGAAAACAGCCCATTTCAACAAAATTATGAAGCTTGGCATTCTGTAGAGGGTTAATGAACGCTCAGCGGAATATTTTGTCCATGCCACTTGTAATGTCACACAAAGACCTGCAAGTAGTCAATTTTTCTTGAAAACCTATGGAATGTATTTAGAGAAATCCACAGAAAATGGGAATTTTTAGATTTTAAGGGGTCTCTCTCTTTAGCCTGCCCAAAATGGGTTAAGACTTCGTTTTTTGAATACCCTTACTACTTACAAAAATGTTTCCCTATAGATTGTGCGCTCAATGAAAGAAATCACTTTTCTTTGTGGCGTACCCGTTGGGTGCCGTTGGCGTCCAAAATCAGCCCAGTTTATCACAATTTTGACTTTTAGCAGCCCGTGGAGGGTTAACAAATGCTCACCGAAGTATTTTTGTCCATGCAACTTCTATTGTCACATCAAGGCCTGGGAGTGACAATTTTTTCATGAAAATCTAGAAGACTCGTTTAGAGAAATCCACGGAAAACCTGAATTTTTTAGCTTTTTGGGGGTATTGCTGTTTAACCAGCCCAAAACGGGTTAATGCTTGGTTTTTTGAACACCCTTATTACTGACAAAAATGATCCTCGGTGAATTCCACTTCCAATAAAGGAAGTTATGTTTTTCTCTCGTGTATTGTTTGGGTGCAGTGGGGGCCTGAAACCAGCCCATTTCATCAAAATTTCGATGTTTGGCAGCCTGTGGAGGGTTACCATATGCATCGCCTAATATGTCATGTGTATCAAAGGTCGTGTCATGGGCAGGTCTAGAAATGATGAATGTTTTAAAAAAATCCTAAAGACGTGTTTCGAGAAAGTGCCGATAAACCCCAATTTTGGCAGTTTTTGGCCAATTCTGGCGAAATAAGGGTTAAATCGAAAATTCCGCTTCGGTACATTTTTAGATTTTTTGCCACTCTATGCGTGTGCCAAATTGTGTGAAAATCGGTTCGAAAATGGCTTCTGAATCGTACGGACAAAAATGTGTGGAAAAAAAAAAAAAAAAAAAAACCCAAAAAAAAAAAAAAAAAAAAATAATAATCCGTACAAAAACAATAGTCTTTTCCAGAGGGAAAAGCCTAAAAAAAAAAAAAAAAAAAAATAATAATCCGTAGAAAAACAATAGTCTTTTCCAGAGGGAAAAGCCTAAAAAAAAAAAAAAAAATAATAATCCGTAGAAAAACAATAGTCTTTTCCAGAGGGAAAAGCCTAAATATACAAGGCATATGTCCACTTAACATCCGTTTTAAACTTAAGTTAATAAAACAATCGTTTAAGAGGTTGCGGTGACGTAAACGGTTTTCTTTAATTCCCTCCACAAACGACTTTCTATTTACGGAAATTCCATAGTCATTTTACCAAACTTAGGCTTATGAAAAAAAGTAATTAAAATTTTATTAACACATCCTTTACAGTCACTGGAGATGAGACAATTGTAATTCACTGTATCTCCTGGTCTAGTATGCAGAAATGCCACTTATTTTTTTAATTGCATCTCTCTCTCTCTCTCTCTCTCTCTCTCTCTCTCTCTCTCTCTCTCTCTCTCTCTCTCTCTCTCTCTTTCTCTCAACATTCCTCTCTATCGGCATCCCCCTAAAGCGATAACTAAAAGGATAGTAGAGTGAGACACTCATTATAGTGGTGGCGTGATTCGGATGAGGTGGGGGTGGAGAGAACAAACCAAAAATATAAAACTCTACGTTTTGCAGTTAGAAACTTTCAATTTTCTGAGACAACAGAGAGAGCATACATTTTAGAGTTTTGGATCTACCTGACAGAGCATATCTACGGCGTGAAATTTCGGCACTTTCATCTTGTTTCCGTCCAGAACAAATAACTGGTACAAAGGCGTGCGTGAGTTATAGTGACATTCAACCAATATGTTCAAGTGACTGCCATAATATGTTTTGTCCGCTTAATATAGGAACTGGGGCGAATGTTCCGTTTTGACTTCATCTAATTTTGTATAATAAGAAGACAAACTAGACTTTATGATTCTGGAGAATCATGGCTTTTCCCGATGAGATTCCTTGATTTTTCATGCCCCTACAGTGTCGGATGAATTGTTTTTAACTGTCTCACTGAAGTTCTTTCATTGATGTTATGAGAAAGGTGGTTATAGTAGTCTCAAATGACTCAGTTTTATAAAAAAAATTGTTTAGGTAAAAACCATCATTAATGGTAGAGTGGGTTAATATCAATATCGTCGTCCCACAAGTTAATGACCGACAAAAGGAGTTATGTTTGTTTGACACATACCCTTTGAGTGCTCTGTCTATTTGAAAATGGTCAATTTTATCTCAAATGTATCCAAAATATTGATGTCTGGCCAATTGTAGAGGGTTAACATGTGCTAACAGGCATATTTATTCATGCAACTTGCAATTTCAAACCAAAAAGTGCGAATGGCCATTTTTACTTAAAATCGATAAGATGTTTTCAGAGAAATCCATGCGCATGCGCTCTTTTCGAATTCGAAGTGACGAAATGCGAAATTCGTATCTCTCTTCATGGAAAGTGATGCCGCAACTATCCATGAACAACGAGTGAAAATTTCATGGAAATCTGCCCAGAATTGGTTGGGATATAGCGTTCTGAAGAGAGGAGGTAACTGTCTGAATTTGGTCCTTCCTTTTCAAGCCAGTTCGAAAAAAGACGTCGTGAATGGGCGCAGACTCCTTTAGAGCCCCCTCCCCACCCCCTCTCTCTGTAAATGGAAGTTGCTTCTTTAAGACCGCCACCCAGGGATCCCAACACAACCTTTAAACCTGAGAGAATCGTCAGAAGTTTAAAGTGAAAAGAAATTGGCGGTGATTGGGTTTCTGGCAGGCAGGAAAAGATTGACGAAGATTTGCATATTGGACATTAAAATAGCACTTCTGACATACACGAACCGTGTCCAGACCACTGGAGGCAGCGACTTGAAATTTTCAGAACTTGTTCTACGAACCCTGGCCGACATTTTGGGATCTGTTTGGAGCGTTCGAGCCGCCTGGAAAAACACCACGCATCGCTTGGAAGGAGAGAGTACTATTCGTCCCGACTCTATCAGTTCAGAATGGAAATGGGCAGTGTTGTAGACGACTGTGGAGCTGCGATTGAGCTTAAAGTCCCAGGTTTCGGTGCGGGGGAGTGGGGGAGGGGGTGTATCCTGACACTATCTTTAAACCTTAGATAATCGGAAGAAGTCGCAGTGAAAAGAAATCGGCGGTGAGTAGGTGTTTTGGTAGGAAACGATTAACGAAAATTTGCCAATTTGACATTAAAATTGCACTTCTCACAAACACGAACCGTGTCCAGACCGCCGAAGGCAGCGACTTCTAATTTTCAGAACTTGTTCTACGCACCCTGGCCGACATTTTGGCATCTGTTGCAAGTGTCGAGACCGCGTGGAGAACACCACGCATCGCGTGGAAAGTGAGAGTACTATTCGTCCCGACTCTATCAGTTTGGAATGGAATTGGGCACTATTGTAGACTACTGTAGAGTAGCGATTGAGCATAAAATCGGAGGTTTTTTTTGCCAAATTACCTAACCGGCTCCAAGGTATGATCTTTCGTCTGTACATCGCCCAGATCGTCTGAAGTTTATACCGTTACCATACGTTGAAGTAGCCTTTTGTCATTTTCGCCACTTTCGACCCAGATTTGAGGGTACCTTCCTTCAGCGAAATCTAGCCATGCTCACAACCACGCCCTCTCCCCGTCGGCCCGGGTGCTTCTAAAGATAGAAAGGTCAATGGGGAGGGGCCCGTTAGCAAACAAACGGGGGCAGGCGTAGTTGGTGAAAAACAGCAGGGGGGGGGGGCACGTGGCCTAGGTAAAAGAAACAATAGGGGGCAGGTGTCCTAGGTAAAAAAAAACAGCAGGAAGGGGGGGGGGGGGGGCGCGCAGATGTCCCCGCTAATTAATTTTAATAACAGGCAGGTGTTCATGGGGCAGGCCCACTGCTCGGTGTTCCAAATTTTCTATGGTACTTGGCCTTGACGGTAACAACACTTCAACAAGAAACAACGGGAAACCTATTTGCAGTAAAGCTGCAAATATAAACATGATTTTAGGACCATTCCATTGACAGTTTAAAGCCTACTGTGATATCAGCGTTTATTACTCTCGAACTTTCACTGCATCACTGCAGTATTTCACCCGAGTCGAGTTCTGACGTCATGCAAGTTTGACGGACATGCTTTCAATTTTGTTATTGAAAACAACATATTTATAATTTCGTGATTACTGATCGGAATTTTGAAAACGACACATGCAATCGCGAAAGAGTTTTCTGAAAAACACGATTCTGCAAAAGGTTTTAGTGAAATTTGATTTTTTTTTTATTTTCAATTTCGATGGCTCTTGTCGAAAAGGTGTTAATCACTGATCGTCCCAAACGAGATCAAAGACTGACGCTGTATATTAATAACACACAGAGAATCTTCTAAGAATATACACGCGCAATCCTAAAATGAAATAAATCAAGTCTTTTTCAGGTTTTACGAGAGAAATATGTCCAATTGTATCATTGAATCATGTTTAGGTATATGTGGGCGAGACATTTTCTATACGGACAAAATACAGACTAAATAAAATATTTGCCATTATTTTCCGCAGACGTATTTTTGTCTTTGCTTCTTGGGGAAATCCATGCTGCTAAATACAACGAAGGAGTGTTATCTAATGAGGTCAGAACCGTCAGGTGGTCGGGTCCGACACCGCACCTCGAAGTAGATTTAGTGGGGGTGTCGATTTTACAAGTAATGCAGGCAGCGTACACCGCATGGGCTGTCTGTCTTTAATCCTATAAACAGGGTTAAGGCTTGGCTTTTTGAATACCCTTATTTATTTATTTATTTATTTATTTATTTATTTATTTATTTATTTATTTATTTATTTATTTATTTATTTATTTATTTATTGGTGTTTAAGGTCACATACTTATGCACAATGGCTAATCGTGACCGTGACAGTTTTATAGGTGGAGGAAGCCGGAGTACACGGAGAGAACCACCAAGCAACGACGAGCAACTGTCAGCTCCTCGACATTCTAACTCTGTTCAAGCTCCGCTCAAGCAGGGTTACAGAGGGTGAAGACATATGTTCCATCGACGTGCAGTATGCCTTAGTACACGGCGTCATCGTGCCCCCCATGTCGGCAACCGGGCTAAAGTGCCTTGCCCAAGGACACAACGTGAGTCGTCCCGGACGGGGATCGGACTCGGGACCTCTAGCATAGAAGTACAACAGTCTACCACTGAGCCACCACGCTCCCTTGAATACCCTTAACACTATCATACATTATCCCTCATGAATTCTGAGTCTGATAAAAGAGGTTATGTTTACCTATTACATACCCATTTGCTGCCCGAAAACAGCCGATTTTATCAAAATTTTGACGTTTAGCAGCCTGTAGCGGGATTAACAAACGACTAGCGGAATATTCTATCTATGCACTTTGTAAGACCTGCCAATGTCCAATTGTTCTTGAAAATCGCCAACAAGCAGTTAGCGAAATCCACAGAAAATGTAAATTTTAAGCTTTTAAGGGGTATCTCTCCTTATCCAGTCTAAAATAGGTTAAGTTTCATTCTTTTAAATACCCTTACTACTTACAAAACTGATCCTCTGTGAATTCTACGCGCAGTAAAAGAAGTTATATTTCTCTACATATCCATTGCGTGCTCTTGGTGTCTGAAAACAATCCATTTTATCAACATTTTGATGTTTAGCAGCTCGTGGAGAGTTAACGAATGCTCAACGGAATATTTTGTCCATGTAACTTGTAATGTCACATGAAGACCCATGAATGGCCATTTTTTCTTGAAATCTACAAGATGTTTTTAAAGAAATCCAGGGAAAACATGAAATTTTAAGTCTTTGATGGGTACCGCTGTTTAACCAGCCCAAAACGAGTTAAGACCAGCACTAAATGGGTTAATGCTTGGTCTGATGAATTCCACTTCCAAAGAAGGAGGTTATGGTTATCTCGCAGGTACACATTGCGTGCAATGGGTGCCCAAGAACAGTCCATTTTCTCAAAATTTCTATGCTTTGCAGCCTCTGGAGAGTTAACAAACGCTTACCGGAATATTTTGTCTATGTAACTTGTAATGTCACTCCAAGACCTGCAAATGGTCAATTTTTCTTGAATACTTACTAGATTTTTTGGAGAAATCCACAGAAAACTGGAATTTTAAGCTTTTAAGGGGTACATCTTAACCAGGCGAAAATGGGTTAAGACCTCGATTTTTTGAATACCCTTACTACTTACTAAATTTTTCTCTGTCAGTTTTGCATCCGGTAAAAGAAGTTATGTATCTCTGTGGCATTCCCATTTGTTGTTGTTGGTGTCCAAAAACAGACTATTTTTTCAAAATGTTGACATTTAGCACCCCATGGAGGGTTAACAAATGCTTACTGGAATATTTTATCCATGCAACCGGTAATGTGACTCCAAGACCTATCAATGGCCATTTTCTGTTGAAAACTTACAAGATGTTTGTAACGAAATCCACGCAAAACATAATTTTTTTTTAGCTTTTGATGGGTATCGCTAATAACAACCCCAAAAGGGTTTAATGCTTGGGTTTTTGAATACCCTTATTACTTACAAAATGGTCCTCAGTGAATTCCACTTCCAACAAAGGAGATTATGTGTAACTCTCGGACATACATTGCGTGGTGTGTGTGTCCGAAAACAGCCCATTTCAACAAAATTATGATGCTTGGCATTCTGTAGAGGGTTAATAAACGCTCAGCGGAATATTTTGTCCATGCCACTTGTAATGTCACACAAAGACCTGCAAGTAGTCAATTTTTCTTGAAAACCTATGGAATGTATTTAGAGAAATCCACAGAAAATGGGAATTTTTAGATTTTAAGGGGTCTCTCTCTTTAGCCTGCCCCAAATGGGTTAAGACTTCGTTTTTTGAATACCCTTACTACTTACAAAAATGTTTCCCTATAGATTGTGCGCTCGATGAAAGAAATCACTTTTCTTTGTGGCGTACCCGTTGGGTGCCGTTGGCGTCCAAAAACAGCCCAGTTTATCACAATTTTGAGTTTTAGCAGCCCGTGGAGGGTTAACAAATGCTCACCGAAGTATTTTGTCCATGCAACTTCTATTGTCACATCAAGGCCTGGGAGTGACAATTTTTTCATGAAAATCTACAAGACTCGTTTAGAGAAATCCACGGAAAACCTGAATTTTTTAGCTTTTTGGGGGTATTGCTGTTTAACCAGCCCAAAACGGGTTAATGCTTGGTTTTTTGAACACCATTATTACTTACAAAAATGATCTCCGGTGAATTCCACTTCAAATAAGGAAGTTATGTTTATCTATCTTGTATTGTTTGGGTGCTCTGGGGGCCTGAAACCGGCCCATTTCATCAAAATTTCGATGTTTGGCAGCCTGTGGAGGGTTACCATATGCATCGCCTAATATGTCGTGTGTATCAAAGGTCGTGACATGGGCAGGTCTAGAAATGATGAATGTTTAAAAAAAATCCTAAAGACTTGTTTCGAGAAAGTGCCGATAAACCCCAATTCTGGCAGTTTTTTGCCAATTCTGGCGAAATAAGGGTTAAATCGAAAATTCCGCTTCGGTACATTTTTAGATTTGTTGCCCCTCTACGCGTGTGCCAAATTGTGTGAAAATCGGTTCGAAAATGGCTTCTGAATCGTACGGACAAAAATGTGTGGAAACCCCCCCCCCCCCCCCCCCCCCCCAAAAAAAAAAAACCCAAAAAACTAGACTTTATGATTCTGGAGAATCATGGCTTTTCCCGATTAGATTCCATGATTTTTCATGACCCCACAGTGTCTGATGAATTGTTTTTAACTGTCTCACTGAAGTTCCCTCATTGATGTTATGAGAAAGGTGAGTATAGTAGTCTCAAATGACTCGGTTTGGGTTTGATAAAATAAAAATGTTTAGGTAAAACCCATCATTAATGGTAGAATGGGTTAATATCAAGATCAATGTTTCCCTATCAGTTTTGCGTCCAGTAAAAGAAGTTACGTTTTTCTGTGGCATTTCCATTTGTTGGTGTCCAAAAACAGACTATTTCTTTATTTTTTTTACATTTAGCAGCCCATGGAGGGTTAACAAATGCCTACCAGAATAATTTATCCATGCAACTGGTCATATGACACCAAGACCTATCAACGGCCATTTTCTCTTGGAAACTCCACAAAATGTTTGTAAAGAAATCCAGGGAAAACGATTTTTTAAGCTATCGATGGGTATCCGTGTTAACCTCCCCAACAGGGGTTAACGCTTGGTTTTTTAATACCCTTATTACTTACAAAAATGGTCCTCTGTGAATTCCACTTCCAACAAAGGAGATTATGTTTATCTCTCATGTATACATTGGGTGCTGTGCGTGTCTGAAAACAGCCCCATGTTAACAAAATTACGATGCTTGGCAGCTTGTAGATGGTTAATAAACGCTCACCGGAGTATTTTGTCCATGCAGCTTGTAATGTCACATAAAGACCTACGAAAAGTCAATTTGTCTTGAAACCCTACAAGTTACCATTAGGGAAATTCAAAGAAAATGGGAATTTAAAGCTTTCAAGGGATATCTCGCTTTAGCCTGCCCAAAATGGGTTAAGACGTCGACTTTTGAATACCCTTACTGCTTACAAAAATGTTTCCGTATAAATTGTGCGCTCGATAAAAGGAGGTACTTTTCTTTGTGGTGTACCCTTTGGGTGCTGTTGGTGTCCAAAAACAGCCCATTTTATCACAATTTTGACCTTCAACAGTCCGGGGAGGGTTAACTAATGCTGACCGAAATATTTTGTTCATGCATCTTGTAATGTCACACCAAGACCTGCAAATAGCCGATTTTTTCTTGAAAACCTACAAAATGTTGATAGAGAAATCCACAGAAAACGGGTATTTTAAGATTTTAATGGGTATCTCTATTTAAGCAGCCCAAAATGTGTTAAGACGTCAAATTTTGAATACACTTACCACTTTCAAAAATATTTTCCGATCAATTTTGCGTCCGATAAATGAAGGCCCCTTTCTCTCTGGTATACCGTTTGGGTGCTGTTGGCGTCTAAAAACAGCCCATTTTATCACTATTTTTACGTTTAGCAGTTCGGTGAGGGTTAACTAATGCTGACCGGAATATTTTATCCATGCAACTTGTAATGTCACACCAAGACCTGAGAGTGACCAATTTTTCTTGAAAATCTACAAGACTCGTTTAGAGAAATCCACGGAAAACACGAACTTCTGAGCATTATGGGGGTATTGCTGTTTAACCAGCTCAAAATGGGTTAACGCTTGGTTTTCTGAACACCCTTATTACTGACAAAAATGATCCACGGTGAATTCCACTCCCAATAAAGGAAGTTATGTTTATCTCTCGTGTATTGTTTGGGTGCAGTGGGGGCCTGAAACCGGCCTATTTCATCAAAATTTCGATGTTTGGCAGCCTGTGGAGCGTTACCATATGCATCGCCTGATATGTCATGTGTACCAAAGGGTGTGTCACAGACAGGTCTAGCAATGACGAATGTATAAAAAAAATCTACAAGACATGTTTCGAGAAAGTGCCGATAAACCCCAATTTTGGCAGTTTTTTGCCAATTCTGACGAAATAAGGGTTAAATCGAAAATTCCGCTTCGGTACATTTTTAGATTTTGTGCCCCTCTATGTGTGTGCAAAATTTCGTGAAAATCGGTTCGAAAATGGCTTCTGAATCGTACGGACAAAATGTGTGGAAAAAAAAAAAAAAAAAACCCCCAAAAAAAACCCCCAAAAAAAAACCCCCCCCAAAAAAAAATAATAATCCGAAGAAAAACAATAGTCTTTTCCAGAGGGAAAAGCCTAAAAAAAAAAAAAAAAAAAATAATAATCCGTAGAAAAACAATAGTCTTTTCCAGAGGGAAAAGCCTAAAAAAAAAAAAAAAAAAAAAAAAAATAATAATCCGTACAAAAACAATAGTCTTTTCCAGAGGGAAAAGCCTAAAAATACATTTATCTAACAGTGTACATAACTACAGTAATTACACACCAAAATGATTAAAATCACATTTTGTGCATCACAACATACCAAAGTGTATCTACAAGTCAGGTTTTAAAAGAATCGATTGAAAGATTTAACGAATTTTTGTATTCACAATAAGATCGCAGAGTAGTCGAAAAATTAACGAAAAGGTACAAGGAGCATAACTCCAGTTATTACGATGGGTGATTGTGAAAAATGAACTTTGTCAAGAACAAACTATATTTATATCGCCCTGCTAAATAATATCAAGTGAATCGATTGAAAACTGAAGTAATCTCAGTGTTCAAAGCTGAAGAAAGTAACGACAAATGTAACTAAAAAGGACTCAACTTCAGTAATTGTGCACAGAGAATGACGAAAATCGAATAGCACCAAGAACGCCCTAACATTTCGTCGCCTGAGTGCTAGAATGTCCTATGTCCCATAGGGGACAGAGTACTCCCATAGGGGACAAAGTATTCCCATAGAGGACAGAGTACTCAAATAGGGGACAGAGTACTCCCATTGGGGACATAGGACATTCTAGCACTCAGGTGACTATGTATCAATACGTCAAATTTGATATGAATCAGTGCAAAAATGCAATGCAGGAGAAGACTTGTTCTCAAAAAACGGTAACGGAAACGCGGACGCCCGGCTATACAAAGTTTCGAATGGTTTACGACAGGGAGTAATGAATACGATATCACAATCTTTAAGCAGCATTTACGTTAAGGCGTGAATATTCTAAAAAAACTGATCAGAAATCAAAAAAGTGACTTTAGAAGCGCAAAACAATTAAATTAAATGGACTAAATTGGTTCGTGGGTAATAGGAATCTTTGACTGAACAGACAAAAAATAATGTCTTGACGATAACTGACGACAGTATCGGTTTATGCAGTTAAAACTAGAAGTCCTGTCATGGAATGCGCAGAAATAGCACGTAGATATGCGCGTTAATCTACGCGTTATGAGCCCAGTAAGGCTATCAAATTCTGTACATATTGCCTGTGCACAGCAATGTTTCAGCCAATGGACCTCTGGGTAACCCGGAGGTCCATTGGCAAAACAATGCCTGTGTTTGCTATGAGTAACTAGGAGTGCCTGTCGTTCTTTTGGATGCCATTCGATATGGCAATTGCACGCAATTCCTACGCGCAATTACGCCTAGATAAGTGCACAGTTCGTGACAGACTTCTAGTTTTAACTGTAGATTCGATCATTATATAATTATTATACTTCAGATTACTGGCGTCCCCAACCTTCATGAGAATTATCCGTATCAACCCAGTTACCCAACGATAACATGGAACCAGACGACGTCATTACATTCTGGACGAGACGACCCATTTAGAAAGACAAAGTGTGAATAAAAGTCATTTAAAATACAATTCATCAAGTTTAATTCCACTTTGGGGGATATGACTCCCAAAAAATATTTTGCCATGGTCGAAGAAAATTAATAATCTACATTAATTCGGATAATAACCCGTCTGCTATATGCTATTCCCGGTAGACTATAATGTAATTTAATTAATTGTTTGTTACTTGTTAGACTGTAACGGAATGTATTTTACTGGACATGTTTATAAAAGTCGCGAACCAATGCTAACATAATACTGAACATTTCAGACGGCTTCCAATGTGGGAAGGTTTCGATAATAAATAAGTTATTTGTACCACAAGGAACATGGGTTGAATTGCAAAATAGTGCTCTGTCTGTGTAGATCTTTTTCTCTGAGCCGTCACCCCACGGGAATCAGAACAGAAGAAGCTAAAAACTCACAGAAAAGTTTGTTTATTTCTCGTAAATACTTACTTTTTTAGGAAAAAGTATATGTGTTTTTGTGATACTTTTTCTCAGGTGGAGATTCTTAGATGGGAAACCATATAATTTAGGGTGACGGTGCTTATAGTATCACTGTACTAAATATTTGTTTGAGAGTTATCTGCCTTGAAATGTTGCACTCGGATGTTTATTTATTGGGTTTTAACGACACTTTCGACAGCCAGGATCAAACCAAGTCAGACAGTTTTACGGATGAAGGAAGCCGGAGTACGCGGACAGAACCACCAAGCAACGGCGACCGTCTGTCAGACTCCCCAACGTACTAACTCCAAACATGTAGAGTTAGCATTGGTTGACGACAGATGCACCATCAACGTGCAGTACGCCTTAGGACACACCCCACCGTGCTCATACGTGGGCAATCGGGATTAAGTGTTTTGCCCAAGGACACAATGCAGTTACCCCTGGCGGGGATCGAACTGTGTACTCGGATATGATATTATATTCGAAAATAAGGCACCAAGAGAAAAACGTATTGCTTGAGAAAACTGTTAAAGCATTTTATTATACGCTAAACGATAGATTATCGAAGAAATTGTGGAAAGATAGAAATCGTATCCCCCACTGTGAAGATATAGAAATTTTCACTTTCACAGTATCAATCAAAATGTCGGTTTCACAGCATCACTTCAAGGTGAATACGAATCAAATCATCACTGGAAATGACCAATTTATTCTAAAAACGTATAATGAAAAGAAAATCTAGTGTTTATGAGTGAATACCGACCATTTCCAGAAATAATTCAACACGTATTTCACCTTGAATTTATGCATAAAACTCGTTAGTCCAAACATGGCCTGAAAGTTCGTAATATAGGTTTTTGGTATCGTACGTCCTTTCAAAGGACTAGAAACCCGCCAGCTGAATCAGATCGCAAGATGCTATCTGTTCCGAGTATCGATCAAATCACTTCCGCGTTTCAATGATTCAATGCGCTGTTTACTTTCATGCATCAATTCAAGGCTGAAACAAATGGAATTATCATATTCTTATGAAAAGCGTATAACAAAAAGAAAAACTTGTGACCGAGACAAATGGTTATTTTCGCGCAAGCGCTCGCGAAAAATAAACATTTGTCTCGGTCACTCATGAGATAATTCGCGGTATCCACTCAAAAACACTACATATCCTCTATTTATTAGGTGTTAATGTCAATGCTGAATACTCCACATGGAAAAGAAGATGATCTGAGTATTTTCAGGGTCTAAAAAATGTAGTTAAGTATTTCTGTACTTTTGTTGGAAAATCCCAGAAAAATGGGGTTCAAGGACGGACCTTCACTTTTTTGGTTGCATGAACCCCCACCCCTCTCCGACTTTTTCTGGCCAAAGAAAGTTATGTGAAGGTCTGTATTTTATGTAGATATTTGAAGATCTAATTCTAAAATGCGATCATATTTTTTTACATAATTATTATAATGGTTAAGAGAAAATACATATTTTTATTTTTTGGGGGGCTTTCATATCTGATTTCTCATCATTATTCTATCATATTTAAATGATCATTGGGGGGGGGGGGGGGGGGGGAGGGGCACACCAGTCAATACTGTTTTATAGCTTTTTAAAATTATTCTTTTAAAAATTATACTTTTGTCACAGTCAGCAATAAAGGCTATATATTTCCTAAAATGAGGGTTTTGATGCAAGCATATTCTCATCTTGGCCAAGTTTAGCTTCCAGAAACACACAATAATCTCTATGAAATGCCAAATAACAGCACAATCTACCTTGTTAACAGATTTATGTAAGCTTTCGTTTCGTCCTATACTCGGGGGGGGGGGGGGTGGGTTGGGTGGGGGGGGGGGGTTAGAGGGTCATTCCAAATTATCAAGCACCCTGGAAAGCACGAAAACCTATATTGTACTTCCATTCACTTATATTTGGAAGAGTTTACTAAATTATGCCGTTAAAAACTGTTTCTCGACTCAATGAGCATTTTTGAAACAGTTGGGAGGAAAAAATGACATAATAAAATGACGCATGCGAATTTGTACATAGCTATCAATACATACGGATGTGGAATACTATAGTGCTGGCAAGTTTGTCATGTAACACCACAAAATTGCAGTAACTGCTGTGAAGTATTTTTCCATCTCTGATGCCAGCACCCCCCCCCCCCCCACCCACCCCCCACCCCCAACACACACACATTCCTCATGCTGGACCACACAGCTCAGGAAAACCCTCAGGTGAGACTGTACATTACGTTTTCTGAAACTGGTGTTAATAGCTTAACTCTGAGAAGCCGGGAGTCGAGTTTCCTTGCCTCTGACGTAATACGGCAGGTAATCTGGCCGTGGCGGTTCGGCTATCTTTGGGTTGGGGGTGGGTGAATTAAACACTGAGCAGGTGCTTCTAGTCAAGTGTCGTCTGCCTAAATAGGCAGGCGACACTTGACTAGAAGCACCTGCATACTGTAAGTTTTTCGCGGTATGTCATGTTCAATAAATTCATTCTGATTCCCCGGCTTCTAAGAGTTAAATTTTCGGTTTCATATGATTTGCTTTTTGTGCAACAACTCATGGTGCACTGTGTTTTTCTATCTGATAGCTTTGTCCATGATTTTCTTTCTGTATTTTTCAATTTTCTAATCTCTATTTCCAAATGTGTTATGGCTTGTTATGAGTGTCCATCCGTCTGTCCATCTGACAAAGTGCTTCTTTCTTTGCTTTTCATTTGCTTGGTTTTACATTTTCAATTCTCGGCAGCAGATCCTCAGTCCACACCCCCCCCCCCCCACCCCCACACCCAGAACACTATTTTTCTTGCCTCTTGGGTAAATAATTTTTCAAGAAGTATTGCGCGCTTATACAGATTTTTTTAGTTTATGTTGAGATTAGAGTTGTGTTCAAAGAAAGTTGTGAGCTTTTATCTGTCACAGCTTACTCATTGTGTTACTAAATTTTAGGTGATGTGATCATATTTTTTTTCAGATAATTGTTATAATGGACGCCTATGGGGAAATATGTAGTTCTATGAATGAATGAATGAATGAATGAATGAATGAATGAATGAATGAATGAATGAATGAATGAATGAATGAATGAATGAATGAATGAATGAATGAATGAATGAATGAATGAATGAATGAATGAATGAATGAATGAATGATTTATTTGCCATATACAATACATATACAGTATAACAGTAGAAAGAAAATACAGTTACAAATTTTTTTTATACATATAATTTGCAGTTTATTGTCACCCTATTGTATATGGAATGTATGGCTGGAAAGAGGCATAGCCACAACGGCTGTCTTCCTGCCAATTCCCACACGGATAAGCAACATGCGCCAGCCTGGGAATTGCGACAAGCATCTTTCAAGATGCGTTCTAAAGTACGGAGCCCATCTCCGTCGGTATTCAAGTGCCTTATTTTAGTAACCGACACCACAACAGACCCTTCAAGATATGGTATACGATAACGATAATACGATAACGACAGCTCGTAAAGAGCTTGCCGTGGGCTTAGCAGGATACGAGAGGCACGAGTGACGTAAACATCTATGATTAATTTAGATATGTAAATATTAGGTCTCATAGGGGGTCAAGTTGTGGGATATGAGAATCAGTTTGGGAAGACAAAGACTAAGGTTGCCAGCAACCCTGTTATGAACTTGATTCTAGTCTGCTCATAACAAAGGAACGCACACTCCAATTATTTTCCCACTTCCAGGGCACTGGCCATTTTGCGCCCTTACATAGGTCCCAACTCAGTTTTATTTGCAGTGGCCCAAAGGCCGGAGGAAAGTCGATTAGTGAAAAAAGACACTGGCCATGACTCTCCGTTGAAGAGCTCAAGTAAACACATTACCAAAATTCCGTGAACCTGCATGCTTGTACCCAGTTTATCTTCCGGTAGCACGAGGCTGCGCCCACCATTTGTGGATATCACATTGCAGAGCACAATCGTAACAATGCGCATATACCCTACAATATGTCTCTCTCTCTCTCTCTCTCTCTCTCTCTCTCTCTCTCTCTCTCTCTCTCTCTCTCTCTCTCTCTCCAGAGAGTGCAGTCAATCGTTTATAACCATGTTACCCACCCCAAGCATTGGTGACCGAATCATATTTTGCCAGTAAGGCCAAACAAAATTAAATGATTGATTCTCAGCCGTTTTTTATAACGAATGTGGGAGGGTGGTTTTTATTTTTATTTTTTATTCTTGATTGAATGGTCGATGCCTAAAATCCAAGTGTGAGAGACTAAAATTAAATTCTAGAGCTTCCATGTTGATTTCCCTGGTAGATTTGTTTTTGTAACAGCGATCACACAACACAAAATCAATATAGAACAACTAAAATGGAGATAAAAAATAATAAGAAGTTTTTTAACTGGTTAAGTGCTAGAAGGCACAATCAGGCCTTTCAAAAATTGATGGTATCAATGCAAAAGTAACATTTTCCTTACCCATGTTTCATATTCAGTTAAACGTAAATAAAGGTTTGTTTATACAAATTTGTTCTATTACAAATTATTGGTGAGTGACTGTTGGCATTCTCTAATAATTTGCAATAGAGCAATTTTTGATGAAGAAATTCAGACCACCAAAAATAATCTAGTCCTCAACCAGTTATTTTTTTTTTTTTTATGCATATGAGAATCGTGTCTCATTTCGCGAAGAGAATAACTATACTGTATCAATGTACACGAAATAATTCATCGCAAATCGCGATGTGATACCGTTAAAATCACGTGGTGGTTTTGTAGATTTTGAATTTTGCCTCCGAAATAAAAATGATGAACGCGGGCAGAAAAAAACGAATGCACCGATGTCTGAGAATAAAAAGACTAATTTTCTTTAGCCTAAAGCAACTCTGCTCATTGTTGTATGTTCTTCCTCCAAGACAATATAATGATACTCCTTATACCTCTGCTTATCCTAGATAGGATAATTCCGATGTCTGTTTATACTATTTGGACAGCACACTTCACTTATGTCTTACCAACCTCACTCTCTAGAAACTGCCCTTCACATCTGCCGTCTCTCTTTACAAAGCAAAGTTGTTTTTTCTACTTCACACAAGTGTTCTATTACCCAAACGAAAATGGCTACTGCTTGGTTAGCCGGACGACTGGAGGATTATATAGATACTTACAAAATACGGGTGGTCCAATTCGCTGGTATGGCCAAAAGTGGTGTACATCGTAGAAGACAACTTAATCCTCACTCAATTCTACTTCTTTCCTTATATATGTGGTATAATGCAACCGGTCTCAGCCTCATACTATTCCTAACTTTATCCATCAACCGGGGACACTTGAGTAAATGCTTGCTAACAAAATTGCCTACGCACACAATCAAATCTCCACAAAGCAAAATTTACATGTATCGCCAGATAACGCTGAAAGACAAACAGGAACCCGCTCTACCCATGATTATAAAAGGCAGCCAAGAGTATATGTATTTCTGTTTATATTTACGGTCATTTGTCTTGTGATGACGGGCTTGTCTCTATGGTTGTTTATCTTACACGTTATGGCTGGCAATATTGAGACAAATCCCGGTCCTGTAAATGTAACACCTTCACCCACAACTGATACATCATTTTCTTCTGTATCGTCCAGACCATCACATGGTATCTCATTCTACCATCTCAATATCCAAAGTCTGAAACCAAAAATGGACTTCCTAAGCTGAGAGATGCAATGCCACGTGTATGTGCTTTCACTGAAACATGGCTTGACGCTTTCGATAATAACTCGGATATAGAATTACCAAATTTTCAACTTCCACTAAGAAATGATCGTGAATCCAGGGGTAGTGGGGCATCCATGTACGTTAAAAATATTATTCCCTATAAAGAGCGCAAGGACCGAAATACAAATGCCCTCGAAAGTCTGTCGGTCCAGCTTTTTACTAAGCAAGGGTCGATTTTGTTTGGAGTTTTTTATTGCCCACCCAACACTCCCAACGTAACTTGGAACCTAATTTCAACGGCATTCGAAAGAGCGCTGGAAGCAAACATTCCGAAGGTAATAATAACTGGTGATTTTAACGACAACCAATTGAGGTTACAAGACGGAACACTACACCAATTGCTTGCTGAGTACAACCTCACTCAAACAGTTAGGGAACCGACACACTTCACAGAAACATCCAGCTCTCTTATCGACGTTTTCATAGTGAACGAGCAAATACTTCCATATATCGCTAAAACTGACGTTATTGATCCATTCTCCCCAGAGCATGTACGATATCACTGTCCAATACTTTTGGTTCTGAAAATCCCCAAACATAAACCTAACATCATCAAGCGCCACATCTGGTCGTATGAGAGAGGAGATTACGCTGGCCTTAACAATGGACTTGACAATATAGACTGGGAGAATGCAGTATTTGAAACCTCACTTACCAATACCGTCGACAAGCTCACAAATATATTACTCACCAATGCAGCTAAATACATTCCAAATAAGATGACCTCATGCAGACCTCAACAACCTCCACGGATGCACAACAATATTACAAAACTAATACACCACCGAAAGCGCCTCTATCGCAGCGCAAAAAAACACAGCACTCCACAGTTATGGGAGAAATGCCGCCAGAAACGCAACCAGACTATCGCTGACATTCGGAAAGCAAAAACTATCTTTTACTCTAAAATGGATACTAAATTGAATTCCCCGAACACGCGCGACTCTAACTGGTGGAAAACATTTATCTCTACTAAACATACGCCCATTACATTGCTGGAGGTCGACAACAAAAGTGGAAAGCACTTGTTCTCTGATACCTTTGCATTTTTTACTTCTTTGCAAATAAAATATGTTTAATCTAACAAAATGATCGCCACCGCCTTAGAAAAAGCAGAAGCTTTTAATAACTACTTCTGTAGCATATCCTTGGTCGATGATTCAAACCATACCCTTCCCGAGCTCCACTAATGTCCTGACCAATTGAAACTAAATGGCATTATACTGACCCCTGGTGACGTGCTGAAGGCCTTGAACTCAGTCAATGTATCTAAAGTCCGTGGCCCTGATAAAGTCAGTCCCCACCTACTAAAAAAATATGCTTCCTGTTTAGCTAACCCCTTAACCAAGTTATTTAATATTATATTACAGAGCTCGACTTTTCAGAAGCAATGGAAACTAGGTAATGTAACTCCAAACCCAAAACAAGGTGACAGCTCCGTGTTACAAAACTACAGACCAATTACCCTACGCAGCTGCTTGGGTAAAATCTTCGAAAAATGTGTTTTCGAAAAAGTACTATCATTTCTGAAAACTAATATGCTTCTTCCCCACTTCAGTCTGGTTTTCTTCATTCTGATTCTACGCTTCTGCAATTAACTGATATCTATAATGTATCAGTTCATCACTCGGTGATGGCAAAGAAATAAGGGTTGTGTTCTGTGATGTGAGTAAAACTTTCGACAAGGTCTGACACAAAGACCTTTTATACAAACTCGAACATATTGGAATAGCAGGCCCCCTCCTAAAATGGTTTGAATCCTACTTGAGTGATCGACAACAGTGTGTAGTACTCAACTCTGTGTCATCTTCTTGGGCACCGGTCAAGGCTGGGGTGCCACAGGGCTCGATCCTCGGTCCCCTACTTTTTCTTATCTATATTAACGACATCGCTGATAACATAGCTAGTAGTATACGCCTGTTTGTAGATGACACTTCATTATATTTAGTCGTTCAAAAAGGCAAAAAGGGCACGAGACATTTCTGAAGATAAAATCACAGCGCGCCAATGCAAATGCTATCAAGCGTGTCCCGGGAAATAATATATTTGAAAGCCGTGACGATTAAAGTCAATCTATCACTGCATGTCTTTGCGAGATTAACGAGCATGGGGATATTTTATTCTGATTAGTAATATGCCAGAGAAGTATCCCACTGTGAATCGCCTGAGGCTAATTATCTAATTAAAACATGTGTGCTTACTACACAGAGAGAAGAAATATATACATATATCTGAACTTGAAAGTAGGGGGAGGGAACCTCCTCCCTTTTAGACTGGCTTTGCCATGACAATGTCTTCAACCAATCTAACCCTGCCTGTGCTGCAATGCGGAGTTACGAATTTGGGGAGCTGGCAGTTGCTCGTCGTTGCTCGGTGGTTCTCCCCGGGTATTCCGGCTTCCTCTACCTGTAAAACTGTCACGGTCATGATTAGCCATTGTGCATAAGTATATGACCTTAAACACCAAAAAATAAATAAATGATGCATTGGGGTAAATTCCCAGAAGAATTATGTGAAACAGTGGCTTCGCAAAATTGATTATTTTTTAAATACCAGTTGTTACCAGGTACATAGTTAAAGAATGAGACCGAAACATATAATTGTTTTCATATTTTAGAAAAGGGGGGGGGGGTGCTCTAGAGGTAAGTAAGTGGGGAAAGCGAGAAAACTCTGCTTTTGAGGCTGCAGGGGGGCAGGAAATGGCTGGTTTGGGCACTTTTCATGCCATTTTCCAAGTTAAAGTTGTGCATTTGACAGGACATTATTTCTTCCACATTCAGATTTTTTATTTATACTTTTTCAGATAGTTTTTAGTGGATTTGGAGAATGTAATACATGTCATGGGTTAGAAAACTAAGTTAAAGATATTGGTTTTTGAAGAGAGTGCATGGCAAGTCATTTTAGAAATGCCTGGAAAACTGTGGAGGGAAACTTTACTAGCACAAAACATCAGATGTTATATCTCCCTAAAAGTAAGGTGTAAAAATTACTATTTTTGCAGGTTTGGCGAGTGGTGGGGCCCCAATGTGGCGAATATAAAAAACGACATCCTTCCTGCATTATTAGAAATTAACCCTTTACCTAACACGAAAAGCAGACGACACTTGAAAATAAAATTCTTGAAGCACTAATTTTTTTTTAAAAATTTTCGTCAGAAACATAGCTTATGACCCCTCACTGGGACAAGCTCGTTGAGCTTGTTCCAGTGAGGGGTCATAAGCTATGTTTTTGTGACAAAAAAAAAATGAAAAAGTAATAAAAATTGAATGCTGAATTTTGTGGATAGCGTTGGCCGTTGGGTGAAGGGTTAACATACGATACCGCTGATTATTTCCGAAGTTTAGTCTTGCCTCAGGATATTATTTTGAATGGAAACAAATTGAAGCATGTTGTTCAGATTTTTGACCAGTGTATGAGTCAGCATTTTAAGGAGCATTCAGTATAATAAAAAAGACCAGACCTTTGTTTAATATGTTAAGATAGACTAACACCCCCAGAAATAGTTCTTATAACAAGACAGCAACAAAGATAGACACGTTGTTGTAACAAGATATATAAGTTGTTACAAGGCCAGTTATAACAAGATAGTTAAGTTGGTATCACATGAAAAATCATTTGGTATAACAAGATAGCTAACTTATTATAACAAGATAGCTAATTTGTTTTAACAGGATAGAAACAAAGATACCTGACTTTTTTTAACAAGATAGCTGGGTTCCTGTACAAAGATACTTGACTTGTTATAACAAGATAGCTGGGTTGCTGTACAGAGATACTTGACTTATTATAACAAGATAGCTAATTTGTTATAACAAGATAGAAACACAGATACGTAACTTGTTTTAACAAGATAGCTGGGTTGCTGTCAAAAGATACCTAACTTGTTTTAACAAGATAGCTGGGTTGCTGTACAAAGATACCTAACTTGTTTTAACAAGATAGCTGGGTTGCTGTACAAAGATACCTAACTTGTTATAATAAGATGGCTAACTTGTCATAACAAGATAGTAACAAAGATACCTAACTTTTTATAACAAGATACCCAAGTTGTTATAACAAGATAGCTAACTTTTTTATAATGAGATAGCTAAGTTGTTCTGACAAGATAACTAAGTTGTTATAACAACTTAACATGTTTACTAGCAATGAATGTTTCAACCAATAACTACGGAAGTATATCATGCTGTGAGAGTTTCTTATGTGGTGGACCTCCAGCAGGATCTCTTGGGGAACCTAATGGGATACGTCGGATGCAGATTGTTGAGAAAGGTACATGATATTAGGAAATGAGTCAGTAGGCTGCATGGATAGTATAGTGTGTGTGCTGTGGTGTTCATAGTGTTTCAAAGTGGGGGATGGGGGGGGGGGTGGGGGGCTGGATCTGGCGATGGATGGTCATCAGTATGAAAATGTTAAATTCTAGGGTCCCAAAGTACCCATTTCCATGCATCTGAATGGATATTTTGAGATTTTTCAGATTTATTTGAAAGATTTCGCACTTTAAGAGCCGTTAAAAAACGTCGGTAAAGCATACAGGTGAGATCTATTTATCAGCTTTGGTCGTTAACGGCAATTACACTGTCTGTGGATTATCTTGTTTGGGGGTGGATTTGGTACTTGTATGTCTGTAAGATTACGATCTACTTCAGTTAACCGATTTATTAACAGAGTGTATACATTTTAGCGTTTGCTGCCACTTTCTGCAAAAAATGATCCGAAATCCTTCGAAACTGAACCAGTACGAGGGAAACATAGCTGGCGAAAATATGAGGGAAGCTCTGGATCCGCCCCTTGTTTCACCAGTCATTGGTTGTGTTAAAATATATGCATACAAAAAAACAAGGTCCGGCAAAAAAGTGGAGGGGCTGAAGCCCCCCCCCCCCCACCCCCCCCCCCCCCCGACTCAGCCGGCCCTGTAGTGATGTCTGCATGTGCATGGCTTTAGATATATAGAATGGGATGTGATAGTAAAGCTATGCAAAGTAAACGTCGTTTTGCAATATACTTGAGCCAGGTCATTATGTTATTTATTGTTGCACGTTTATTGAAAATCTTGGTTTGGGATATATGGTATCTTGTATTTGTAGTACTGATATTCAGGCGTTGGAAGCCAACATGTTAGAGGGGTGGGGGTGAGCGGACAACGTTTGGTGGGCACTTTTGGAAGATTATATGGGTAAATATACAACCGACCCATGTCGTTTGCAGGACATTTTCCTTTCTATTGGAAAAATAAAATATAATTATGATTCGGTCAGTGATTTAGTTACTTCGTGAACAGTTAGAACGGCACATAAACATCCACACCGACAGGCGAATTTCTCCACTATCTCTCCTATCTCACTAAGAACAATAGAAAGGGTGCCTCTGGTCCGTTCCTATTTCCTGCCCATCCACCCACAGAAGAGGCTGCAGATTTAGAGCCCTAATGTCCCCACTTTCATGCTCTGGGGGCCTTGCTGATATACATGTTGTTGATTATTTATCTAACAATCATAATAAATAATAATAATAATAGATATTTATATAGCGCTCATTTCACAATAATAAAAAGTTCCATGAGAGTTTGGACTGAAAACCACGAGAAACGGTTCGTGTCACATAATATGTTCCGATTCCGTATCATATAGACGACTTATTCTGATTCCGTATCATATAGATGAGTCGTTTCCGGAAGCGCGACGGGCTATCATTATAGGCGCATGAATACATTCTATGTGCGTTTCAGTGATCGGCCGAATATTATGTCCCAAATAAGTTTTAATAATTTAAGATATAATCTGTTTATGTGACTGAATTGTTAGATAAATGAATTATCATGATAATGTGCATGTCCTGTGATTTCCATCAGATGCTCGGCGGTGTCCAAAAATGGGATCTCAACTCGCCGGCAAAGCCGGCTCGTTGAGATCCCATTCTCGACACCACCTCGAATGTGATACAAATCGGAGGACATGCGCATAATCATGATAATCTGTATATATCAAGTGTTAGTGGTTAGAATAGCTGTTGTTTATTTAATCTGTGGTAAGCTGTGAATCATGATATACATATAGTTTGTTAAATTTTGTTTCTATTATTTTCGGATGTGTTTTTTTGTGTGCCATTTTTCGTTTGCCGGGGTGGGAGAATTGGGATGGACTCAATTAGCATCTGCTCTGCTCTTAATTAACCCTTTACCAAACACGAAAAGCAGACGACACTTGCAAATATAATTCTTGAAGCACTAATTTTTCTGATTTTGTGCGTCAAAATCATAGCTTATGACCCCTCATTGGAACGAGCTCGTTGAGCTCGTTCCAATGAGGGGTCATAAGCCATGTTTTTGTGACAAAAAAATGAAAAAGTAATAAAAATTGAATGGTGAATTTTGTGAATAGCGCTGGACGGTTTTGGTCGTTACGTTGGGTAAAGTGTTAAAGCAGCAGAACACCTCTGTTCCAGTTA
Organism: Pictodentalium vernedei; assembly: GCA_031216915.1. Taxonomy (NCBI): domain Eukaryota; kingdom Metazoa; phylum Mollusca; class Scaphopoda; order Dentaliida; family Dentaliidae; genus Pictodentalium; species Pictodentalium vernedei. The sequence continues at coordinate 483,212,480 of CM062294.1, forward strand.
CGTGCTCAAACAATTCATTCTTAGATTGTCTTGTTTGAATGCGTCGGAAGAGTGTGCTCGTAACTCGTAAGTTGGTGGAAATGTCCATCTTTATGGGGTTGTGGAGGGATGGGTAAAAGGAGTGAGGTAGGATGTCCGTAATTTTCCAAAAAACAAACGTTTCCAGCTTGTGTCTGCATATTTTGCTATTTACCAAACAAATCCCCCCACCCCACCCCACTCCCCCCCCCCTCCTGTAGCGTAGAAAAGTAACAACAATTTTCGCAAATCGTAATCTCAAGTTACACAAAAATGTATGGCCTAAACACTCCGATTATATTGTTTCAGGCCTATAACCGTAACCATATAGTATTGAAACGAAATAGTCCAGACTTTGAAAATTGATGAATTTGGTTATGATTTTCGTGGGTATAACTCGCTGAAATTATTAAAGTAATGTGAACGCGTAACATCCCAGATAAAGTAGAAATGAGTTGCAAGAATCCATACACAAGGCAGTCGGAACACAGCAGTGGTTAGAAGTGACGACTTGTTCTGTGTGTATTTCAAACAATAAACTGCTAGATTACAGCAATTGGGAACGACGTTATTATAATCCATGGGGATCGATTAGGATATTATCATAGGGGCTGAGGGGGCGCGGTGGCTCAGTTGGTAGAGGTGCAGGCTGCAAGCCGAGAGGTACTCGGTTCGAATCCCACCTGCGGCAACCGCGTTGTGTCCTTGGGCAAGACACTTCACCCCGATTGCCTACATGGGGGCACGATGACGCTGTGTACTGAGGCGTACTGCACGTCGATGGTGCGCATGTCTTCAACCAATCTAACCCTGCCTGTGCTGCGGTGCAGAGTTCAGAGTTACGATGTTGGGGAGCTGACAGCTGCTCGTCGTTGCTCGGTGGTTCTCTCCGGGTACTCCGGCTTCCTCCACCCGTAAAACTGTCACGGTCACGATTAGCCATTGTGCATAAGTATGTGACCTTAAACACCAATAAATAAATAAATAAATATCACAGGGGCTGTACTGTTAGACTCAGCGAATAGATAGTCGGGGACAAACGATGTGAATCAGGGAGTTTCGTGAGTTTAATGAGAACAGAAAAGTGAAAGCCAATGACATATGCATCTCAAGATGTCCAAAGTCGATATCCGCCCAATACACGTACGGAATGATTGTTTGTTTCTGTCCATTTCTTGAACCCCAAAAAACAAAGGCCCATTTACACTATTTTGGCCTTTGTTTTTGGGGGTTCATAACTCAAGAAATAGAGAGAAACAAACGATCATTCCTTATAATTATAATTAAACTTGAGGGGCAATAAATTTCAACACTCTCTACTTTGCGGAGTTAAAATAAAAATCAGGTCGCATCATGCTTCCTGGTGATAACTGAATAGTAAAGGCATAGTTTTTTTTTTAAATTCTGTTTGAAATAAAGATATATTTCACTGAAACATGTTCTTGTGTCCTTAAAAACGTTATTTACCAATGAATTGCGTAAGTTAAAGGGAACTACATGCACCATGCCCACACAAAACTTCAGTCTCCTTTTCCACTTGACGTGAGGGTGCTGTCATTCAAAGCACTGAGTTAAAATTCTTATTTTGACCATTTGATGAGAAACTGGAGAAACTCTAAATGTAGAGTTCGACATAAACCCAGATGACATGAAGTTGACTGAACTTTGTCCCAGAAAAAGTTTATTCAGGCTATTTGGAAAGTGGAAAGTTTTGTTGGCGTGAGTTTCGTTTGCGGATTATTATGACAGGCCATTTTTTACGTTTTATTTGGGTAAAACGATGAACGCAGACGATCACCTACTGCGTAAAACAAATTGAACACGGAATAAAAAACATGATAAGGATTTCATTGTTTATTAAACTTTATTTTGAAAGTCTTTTTAATATGATGAGATAAATATTAATTACATTTCATGTTGAAACATGAGCGTACAGGGCTTCTTCTCCATTCACACTGTGCAACGTAATTTTTAAGACAGACATTGGAGGCATGGTTTAGGGCGGGCCTAAATGCCTTTTTCGGTCCATTGTGTTATGAGAAGAAAAAAAGAAATACTTTAGCTAATCATTTTGCCTGAAAATTCACGAACGGAAAAAAGGCTTAATTATATAAACATGAAACCAGAAGAGGTTAGAAGTCAACAGCTTAGTATATTTTAATTTGTCGAAAGACACCAATACCATACAGAACGTTTCCACTTTCGAATTCGGTCGTTGTAGAAAAAACAACAGACTACTTCCAGAGCATGTTTCGCTCGCAAAGCAAATATACGCGAGAAACCCATGGCACATCTGCTGCTTGCCTTCCCTAAATATACAAAAGAGTTCAGTAATTTCATTTGACTGTATCAAATTGTATGGGAGATAAGAGGTTGTCGTGTTTGCCTACATATAGTGTTCTGACATATATGAAAATTAGAGCTGTAGGTTAACCGAAACCGAACCGAGGTTTTTAGTTTTTTTAAAAAACCGAAACCGAAACCGTCGACATCGCGTAATCTAAGGTTTTTCGTGTTTTATTAAATACTCTCTTGCTGCAGAAATTCACAGAATGTAGCCATTCCAGAGTAGTGAGAGTACCCAGACACTGCCACTGGCAGTGTCTGTGTACTCTCACTACTCTGGGAAGGCTACATTCTGTGAATTTCCGACATTTCAGTTTAGTTGTGTTTGCAGCTTTCCTCAAGTTGCGTGTAGGCGTCAGACCTCGAAAAATGGCCAAGCACAATAAAAGTTCTGAAAATTTAGATAATTATTATATTGACCTTCCTGATTCTTCATGTATTATAGCTTATTTCGGGCATTCATTGAGTTTCACTCAATTTCACTACCATTCAGTTATGACTCCGGACATAAGAATGAGTTTTATTGAATTTTACTTGGCCTCAGGAACAAACCGAAAACCGAAACGAACCGAGGTTTTACTCCACCTGAAAAACCAAAACCGAAACCGAACAAGAAATTTAAAAACCTACAGCTCTAATGAAAATTTAAAGTTTCTATCTCAAAAGGTGGTCTGGGGAATTGCAAGAATTATGTATGACGACACACATGCACATACAAATATTTTCTCTATTTTATTATAATGAAGTCACTTAATATGACCAAATTATTTGGAATATTGACCATCGTTCATCAACTTTAACATGTACTGCGGGAAAACTGCCTGACAGTCAGGAGCTCAGAACCTGAACACCTGACAGGTAAAATTATGATCGCTATAATCAGAACCGAGAAGAGGGTGGGGCCCGGGTTAGTAACCCCGAGGCCCGGAACTTTGAGGGCAGGCTTGGCCAAGGAGTTCAGGATTCTTGAGACAGGCCTGGGTCCCCCATAGTTCTGACTCCTGTGCCAAGCTTGAGCCCCCGATTCCCGAGCGAAATCCAGCAAGATAAGTTACCCGTCGTTTTGGAATACTAGTTGCCACTTATGTAAAGAAGGAATGGGGTGTCTCGTGGAGATGCTCAATCTGTTAACCTTTACTTAATATGAAAATCGGACGACACTTGCGAAAAAAATTATTGAATATATATTTTTGAATTTTTTGCGTCAAAAACATAGCTTATTACCGCCACAGCCCCCTCCCCGCCCCGCCCCGCCCACCCCATTGAAACGATCTCAACTAGCTTGTTCCAATGAGGGGTCATATGCTATGTTTCCAGGCGAAAAATTAATGAAAATCAAATAGCAATTTTTGTGAATAGTGCTGGCCGGTTTTGGCAGTTTGTTGTGTAAAGCTTTAATAGACTGTTATCTATATACATATGCACCAGACCAGGTGTTATCACTTCAAGAATTCTTCACTTCAAGAACTTCGGCATCTGCATCAGTATCCCGACACTTTTGAAAGGGAGCCCGTCACAGATTTAACCCTGGGGCACGAATTTCCTCTCCCCGTCCCTGGCTATAATTCATCATTCGATCAATTTGACGTTATGTGTCACAAAAAATATCTATCCTTAAATCCGACATACACCATTGCCAGGTATAGAATAGTTGACTCGAATATAGTTTTATCAAGGAGGCTACAGATCATACATCACATAGCTGTAGCTTCATCAAATACTAAGATTATTGCTACAAATTGTTCATATAAAAATTTATTCCTTTCCAAAGTGTGATTTACTGAGGTTTCCGGGTTTGATTATATTATAAACGATAACTTTACAAGTGAATTATGCAATCAACAATTGTGTCACGTACCCGTGCGTGCAAACGAAGACGCTTTGCCGTGGATGTAATGGGGACTTCATTGTTTTGTTTTTTTTAACCCTTTACCTCATATGAAAAGCAGACGACACTTGCAAAAACAAATTCCTGAATATCTATTATTTTCAATTTTTGTCTCAAAAACATAGGTTATGACCCCTCATTGGAACGAGCTCGACGAGCTCGTTCCAATGAGGGGTCATAACCTATATTTTAGACTTAGAGACAAAAAATGAAAATATAATGAAAATTAATTGGCGATTTTTGAGAATAGCGCTGACCGTTACGTTACGTAAAGAATTAAATAATATAATTATCGTTAATAATGAAAAGTAATAAACAGAGTAATCGCTTGACTGGACTGGTTACGTGAAATAATTCATTCGAAGCGAGGGACTATATTGTAAAACACTCGTGCGCGTTCGCGCACTCGTATTTTGTACAACGTCCCTCTCCTCTCATGAATTATTTCACGTAACAAGTCCAGTCAAACGGTTACTCTCTATATAACAATATGCCACAACCGGGTTTCTATCAAAAAAAGATTTAAAAAGAGATCGAAAGTTCAGTAGAGATGAGGATGAAATGCGTCACTGTGCAACACATGATAAACACTCGATATCTGTCTCCCCAGCAGCACTCAGAAAAATCCAGGTTCTCCATTGCAGGGTTTGTTTGTATTCTAGAAATTCGACAGTGCTGGAAAAACAGCCCCATGAAAGTCTTCACCAGGCTGGGGTTTTTTCTGCGCACAGGCTGGTTTAATAATTTCATTGCTAAATCCTTGTGTCAGGTTGACAGATCTTCCAACTGAAGTTGGAGAAATTTCGCTTATTCTTGTAAAATATCCATCAGAAACATAATAAAAAGGTTAAAAAATTAGTCTGCCCACTATTTCCATACAAATATTTGTATTCATCATAGATTGTCTGAAATAACATAAATATTAGTACGCCTCACTTGTAACTCGGCAAATAATAAAGTCATATTTTGCATTCGAAATCTTCTTTTTCGATGCGTATTTATAGGCGAATGAAAATTCTGTAAAAGTTTGTAACAAATGTTTTTATGGCTCTGGAATTTGCGCAAAGCCATACTTCGCAATCACATTCTTAGACCTGCCAAATTAGAGATGTGTTCTATATAAATGGAGCTTGAACGGGAAGAACATCGTTTTGATACATATTCAGATTACGAAACAAACGCACTGTGCTATTTTATGAGCTTTAAATATATTGGCGCTAAACTGATTGAGCGCAGGAAGCCACTATAGTGAGCTGTTCAATCTGCAGTAGTTTTACAAATGACTTATCAATGTTAAATACCATTTGTTAATAAATATTAAATTGTACTATTTTACTAGAGAATGCCTGTAGGCATTCTCCAGTAAACTGAAACAATTCAATATTTATGAGCAACAGTACAGTAAACTGAAACACTTGAATATTTATGTGCAACAGGAGCTCCAATGTCCAGAATTCCTGCATATATTACATGCATGCAGACGTTAAAATAATTTAGCACTCTACCAGTTCAGTATTTTAGTGGAATATTCACAGGGCTGGGCCCTGTAAAATTGGTTACAAGGCTGTTTACGGGACTGGGGCTGATCAGCCCCGCTAAAATGCAAGCCCTGCCATTGGTATTCTAGAATACCCGGCCTTCTAGGGGGCGCGGTGGCTCAGTTGGTAGAGGTGCAGGCTGCAAGCCGAGAGGTCCTCGGTTCGTATCCCACCTGCGGCAACCGCGTTGTGTCCTTGGGCAAGACACTTCACTCCCATTGCCCACGTGGGGGCACGGTGACGTTGTGTACTAAGGCGTACTGCACGTCGATGGTGCACCTGTCTTCAACAAATGCTAACCCTGCTTGTGTGGAGTTGGTATGTTGGGGAGCTGACAGTTGCTCGCCGTTGCTCGGTGGTTCTCTCCGGGTACTCCGGCTTCCTCCTTAAAACTGTCACGGTCATGGTTAGCCATTGTGCAGAAATATGTGACCTTAAACACCAATAAATAACAATAAATAAATACCCGGCCTTCTAGAATCCCTACAATATTGTTTTAATAGCCTCCCTTCTAATTTCTAATTTTCGCACCGGGTAACAAAGTGCCAGTTTATCATCAAGTGCGAGAGTTGCAGTCCCCGATTCAAGCGCCATCCGAAAATGTCGTCTGCCAGAGTGGAAGCGTGGTTAACCCTTTACCCAACGTAACGGCCAAAACCGGCCAGCACTAGTCTCAAAAATCGCCAATTAATTTTTATTATTTTTTCATTTTTTGTCTCAAAAACATAGGTTATGACCCCTCGTTGGAACGAGCTCGTAGAGCTCGTTCCAACGAGCGGTCATAACCTATGTTTTTGAGACAAAAAAAAGAAAAAAATTAATTATTCAAGAATTATTTTTGCAAGTGTCGTCTGCTTTTCATGTTAGGTAAAGGGTTAAAACTTATATAAAGGAAATAAATTTCATTAAAGTGTTGTGTTGTTTCTCCTACGCATTCAGACTTGATTAGTACAATGATTTACCGAGTTAGGTCAATGGCATTCATGTATACTCATTTTTGTATACTGGCATTCAGGTATACTCTTGAGATGATGAGCTCAGTCGCACAGCATTCAATTCTGTGAGGATCACTTTGTCTTAGAAGAAGCTTCGTTTTCAGCAGACATTTCTATTTTGTTTTTCCCAAAACACATTGGTTTGATATTCTGGAGATCCTCAGTTTTAGCATCGGCAGTTAAGGTAACCTTTACTGTTGGTATTCCAGAGTACCCAACCCAACCAGTATATTTGGTATTCTGGCAACCAGTATTCCAGAGTACCCAACCCAACCAGTATATTTGGTATTCTGGCAACCAGTATTTTTGATATTCTGAAGTAACCAAAATGTTTTGGTATCTCAAAGTTCCAATCTTAGTCCAGAATACCACATGCCACTTAGCCTTCTGCAGTACCTTTATTTTTGTACTCTCATGGTGATGAGTACCAAAATTTGGTACACTTGAAAACCGGGATTTATTTAGAGTGTACAGGTTTTTCAATTCCAAATCTTTCTTCATGCTATTCATTCGAACAGTAAATTTGTTTTATTTTACTTTTATTGTTGAACATTCTGCTTAACAAGTGTGAAAATTAAAGCTACAGCTCTACGACTTTGGTGTTGTGAAAGAGACACATGGGGTTTCCGGAAAAACGCAACGATCTTATCTCTTCAAAGACTTTTGAAGCAAAAGGTAATATTTGTGAAACTGCACGCCCGTTAAGGAGCTTTCTATTGGTGATTTTTTTCAAGGTAGTCCCCCAAGTCGTTATATTTAACGAATAGGCACCAGAGTAGTGACATGTAGCATTATACAATCCATTTAAAAGAACAACCGTTCCCCGAAGCGCACAGGCACGATTTGATGTATATTCCTAATCCTATATGTTATTGTCCTTCCGAAAACACTTAAGACAAAGTATTATTGACCCAAATGTTACAAAATAGAAAATGTGAGAATGTAGTAAATCTTCTTTTTTTATAATGAAACAGTAAACAAATGACACGTGTAATTACAAAAACAGGATTATTAATTGCATTCAATCCACAAAGGCGATGTTTCTCCAAATTTATGACTTCATTTCTCATTTACGCTTTTTCTACATTATTTATAGCGCCAAGGGCAAGACATTCATGGAAAATGGAATTGAAATAAGAAAGTATTACATATATTAGTTTCGGAACAGTTGTTAATGGTGTTTTTCAATCTTTGGTAGAGAAGTAATCCTGGTTTATACGGTCATTTGGATAAGACCAATCATAGGATCGTATTTTGTGAACCAATGTCGTCGGTGTCTTTTTCATAATTACACAGACGACACACGCGTGTGAATGGGTTAATCGATATGGCACGAGTGCTAGCGCGGAAGGATAGAACGAGAGGCCGCAGGCCTCGAGTTTTATCCTACCGCGTTGGCCGAAGTGCCATATCGATTAACCCAACCACACAAGCGGTGTCGTTTTGTGCTTATTACACACCTTCGTGTCTATAAAAGCAATTATTAGAAGGACACTCAGCGACTCATTTGACAACTATCAACAAAAAGAACACATTTTATCACCAACCAAATTTGCGAGGGGAACCCGCGTTACTATTTCGTCCCCTGAGTTCCAATATGTTCTATGTGCCTAATGGCACATAGAACACATTGGAACTCAGGGTACGATTTTCAGCGATCGCTAGCGATTCAAACTGTAATTGCGTTGCACGATTTGTAGAATCCTGTGAAATTTCGCTTCTATTTAAACCCATTCTGTCAACGATTTTCGTTTCGCACATATGTGCGGAACAGATTTTCATTTGCTGCATGGTTCAGTGTTGTTGAAGATGAGAATCTCATAGAACATGCGTGTAATAAATAACCTTTTCGCTTCGGGGAGGTCGCGCGTTAGTTGTTGACATTTATAAAGGTGGATAAAAGTATGACCGACGGAGTAAAAAACAGAGAAAGCGGAGTGCAATCACTTTTCCTTTTTTCCTACGTGTTACCACAATGCTATATAGAGTAGCTGGCCAACGGCTTACGATGTAAGACCTTTAATTCCAGGTTCTTTCCCCCGTACATAATGAATACACTCTGCAATTTGCTATAGGTCGCGATGAGCAAATAAACACCAAATATAAATATAACATACAGTACGTGGAGAGTTTATTATCACTAAATCACCCGCAGAGTGGAGATTCCACCCGTGCAATAATTGCAAATTTGTTGCAAAACACAACCAGCACCAGCAAAGTTTCAGCCAATGGACCTCCGGGTTAAACCCGGAGGTCCATTGGCTGAAACATTGCTTGTTTTTTTTTGACGATATGTACAAAATTTGAAAGTTATAGCTTGGGTGATAACTCCACTCCGCGGGTGATTTCGTTACATTCCACTCTCCACGTACTGTATTTACCTATCAGAGATTACAAATCATATTTGGAATTATTATCAATTCATAGTACGCTAGCTTCGGGTTAATACTAATTTACACAGCCTAGGGGTATAATACACTTGAAACGATGATTGTAAAACGTAGCCGGTCGCTAATGCCCACTTTTAATCAATAGCGTCCGCGGATCGGGTAGCACGAGCTGACGTTCTGCGCATGACGTCATTTTATCTTCCTGGAAACTGGTGGTGTTGATTGAGATAAATATAAAGTGTTCTGCCTGAAATTGCTTTATAAATGGTGTTTCACATTTATTCGTTTCATGAAATAACATAAATCCAAAAATGTCGAAAATCTTTCTTATAATTTCTAAGTATTGATAATAATAATAATAATAACATGATTTTCTCAGGTGTCGTTTGGCTCCATTATTGGACCTCCATCTGTGATTGGTTTAAACAATATTTTATTCTTGAAAAATATCATACATAACAAAATGTTTACAAAAAGTAAAGAAGTAGGATGAGATATCTAATATAACATTTGTTCAGCAATGTAGAGTAACAGAATAATAGAGGGATTTGACAAAAAGCTGTAAGCTTATGTGCGTCATCTCCCTAAACCATGAAATATATCAATTATCTGAGGTGGTAGGAGACACAAACTTGTCCAAAGCTACCTAAGATCATGACACATATTCAAAATTATAATATAGTCTGACCAAGTGCCCAGCTAACTGGGTGGGGCATCGCATCCATGAACACAACAGTGTATGGCTGGGATTCCCGGCCAGTGCAAGGCTAATACTATGATCAAAGTTAGCTTGAAGCATAGAAAATTAAACGTGAGTAGTCAGAACATATGGCGACTATACCTGATATTGTTTAAACCATGAATGTGAGAAAAGTAAGAAAGATGGAAAAAGAGTAAAGGGAAGTGAGAGAAGAAAGGACAGAAAAACCAGCTTGAAGACAATGTCTATTGCCTATATACTCATAACAGTTATTATTACATGCAGTCTATGCACCTTACTTGCGGGTGGGGCGGGGTAGAGGTGTTTTACAGTGTGATCGACACAGAGAACGACTTTAAAGAAAGCAGAGAAAGATTCATCTTTGAAGAAATGCGATTTTCACAGTTAGCGAAAACGTCCACTTGATAAAATAAAGTCATGAACCACTTCAAGCTGGTTCTCCTAGTTATTCAAAAATTCAGATCCAAAAAGAAGCGTTGGTACGTCAATTGGGAATGGTAGTAGCTTAATGGAATTATCACGAACATTTGTGAAGACTGGGCAGTGGAGAAGATAGTGTTCCACGGTCTCACACAACCCACACTGGCATAAAGCGGTAGGCAACAGGTGATTTGAATACAGATGGAAATTGAGGCTACTGGAACCCAGACGTAAATTTAAGCTTTGCGGAAATTTGCACCACTAAAAATTTGAGCTTTGCGGGACTTTGCACCACTATAAAACTTAGGAGGGCTTTGATTCCAAGCACTTAAAAGTATCTTGAAGTTGGGCAATGAAGAGTTTTCACGCACAGACATTGGCAGGCTGTTCCATTACTTTGTAACGCTGGGGGTGAAGGAAGACTAATATAATTATGCCCGACAGAAAGAAATTCTGTGGTTGTTACATGACCGGAGATTTTGCGATGAATTTGATGATGAGATGATTGGAAGGACCTTATTGGCAATATACGAGTGCGACATTCGATGGTACATTTTGAAATATTGCAACAATTTGTATTTGCGACATCTTTCTTGTAAAGAGTCCCAGCGTGTTTCAGTATTAAGTAGACGCTTACTGCAACTAACTGTTGCCCCGGTTATGATTCTCGCGGCTGCAGTCTGTATTTTCTCTAATTTTTCAACTTCGGTTGCAGAACAGTTGTCCCAGGCAACATCCACATATTCAAGTAATGGCCTGATGAAGGCAAAGTAATTTTTTTATGGGACGTCACGATCGAGGTTGAATTTCTGTTTTCTTAATAAGTCTAAACGAACCCAAGCTTTCGAGCAGATGTGGTTAATGTGATCGTCCCACGTACAAGAACTGTTTAATATGACTCCTAAGTGTTTATGATTTTTTACTTCAGACATCGGCGTTTTACTAAAGAACAGTGGTGGGTGGGCAACAGGGATGTTTTTGCGCGATATCAACACACTCTCTGTTTTATGGGGATTAAACTCTACCAGCCATGTCTTGGCCCACTATTCATTTGTGGTCAAGTCTTGGTTGATTAAAGGCGAGGCTTGCTCGGGATTCTCTACTATTAAATACAGGGAAGTATCGTCAGCAAATAGACGTATATTACTGGACGAGTTTACGGTAATGTCGTTGATATTATGGTAAAATTAGTTAAAACCATATGAACTACTGATTCAATACTAGCAATGGCAATACATTCCACAATGGGATTTACATTGGACGTCTTGTCGCTTTGAAGCTACGTCACTGAATGACAACAAAGGGAGATTGTCCGCCAGTGAGCATATCAAGGGAGATAATATGTTACAACTGTACATTAACCCAACAGATGCCTATGTACACACTACAGGAAGACCACCAGTACAACACTCCTCCCCTGCCTGTTTAGAGCTATTTACATTTATAATTGAACAGATGGGGGTCTTGATGTCGAAACGGGTGGACATACAAATTATCTACAAACAATAGATTATTTACAAGTCAGTGTCGCACTGGTAAGCTATTTACAAAACTGTTGGGAAATGACAACAATCACCCCTCAACACGTTTAGAAACAAATCGTGTAGCCAGAAATGGATATTCGCAAAAGCTCATATTACAAAAGTGAGTTCAACAGAACACTTGTGTAATCATCGACAGATTCATTAACTGGAGCATAACAAGGTAGCAGAAATCACCTCCCTATCAGACCTGTCCAGCCACAAAAACTGTCGACAATTAAAATGAATGCTGAGCCATGAATAAACATTTGAGACAAAAGTGATTTGCTTGCGCTTTTTACAAAATTTAGCAGATAGAGAACAATCATCCCCTAAAACCAGAGTGAAAATAAACTAGATTTCCAGTTGGAAACTTCTCTTATTGCTGAAATGGAAAATATCCAAATGTCAACGAATCTGGTGAGAGGATTCACTAAAGAAAGCAACAAAGGCCTTCCCTAAAATGGCACCACTCACAAAAAATGTTCACCGCCGTTAGAGAAGTTTACTCTGCATGGTTCATAGTACTTTCGCACCCTGTTTAAAATAAACTGACACAATGGTTTAAATCTTTTAAAACAAATTGTTAAAAGAATTGTTGCCGTGAGTAGTAAAATGGTTTTGTGAATGATTAAAATAGTACTGTATACTTTTAAAGACAACAGGAAGTGAATTTTAAATTAATGGAGTGTGCGCTCGTGTGAAAATTGTATGGTGTAATGTGATGGTGAATGCTGTTCCCGTAAGGAAGCGATTAAGACCTCCCTACGGAAAACAATGTGTATGTATATGCCTGTTGTGTAATGTGTTTGCATCTGGATGTGTGTGTCTGTCGCGTAAGCTGTGAATGTTATCCAGGCAAGAAAGCATATAGAGCCTTCCTTCACTGAGCGATGTAATGCATGCAGTTGTGTGTGTATGATGATTATGTTCTGTTATGCAGCATTTATCTTATCTTTGGTTTCTGTTCCATATGTCATACTAGAAACACTGGTGCAGTGGTTAAGGATAGGGGTGGTACTCCACGGTAGATCAGTCCATGTCTAGGCTGATACATATGTCCTGCACTTAGAGCCGTGTCCATAAACAATGCAGGTGAAAGAAGACTATTGTGAAACTGTTGCCCGTTACCAAAACCACAGCTGGGTGGTATTTGTCCGTACACACCACATAACCCTCTTTGAAACTGATAATGTGCATTACTGAGAGGCTGTGGTGCTTTGCTGAACATTAATTGATCATCAGTTGCAAATGTGTTACCGCCTGCGTATTGTGGTGAAAACTGTGGTGGTATTCGGCTTTTCACGAACTGATTTGACATCACAAAAGTGGATGGTACGTTGTTTTGCTCATAAACATGCCTGTTTTGATGTGATATCACATCGGTATTGGGAATTTCTCGCACATGGTATTGACTTAAACCCGTGACGTTGCTGAACTCCCTGGGCTGTGGTGATAATGGCTGAGTTTGTTTTGCACTAACCGTGTCTTGCAAACGAGATTTTTTATGACGTTTTCGTCTTTTAGGCCTTTTCACCTTTCGTCCCATGTATGTGGCAGACAAACAGTTAGCAGACGTGTATGGAATTAAGTCCAGCGATGTGTTTTTCTTTCGTGTCTGACTGATCTCATCGGAAGATCCGTCAAAGGAGCTTTGCTGATAATTAAAAGCTGTTAAAACTTTTTCGGTGGAATGAGTTGGTGTGTTGACAACAGCATCGCCCATGGTAGGTTCATCTTGTAATACTTGTTCAGTGTCGGAATCATTTCTGTCCTTTCTCAAATCAGTATCATATGAAAACATTTCTGATGGACTGTCCGTGTTTCTCATCGAAACTTTCTCTGTGATACCAGATGGTTTGCTCTGAATGTTTGCAAGATATTCTAGACAGTAAGTTATGTCACTTGTGTCTGTTGACATGAATGGATTACAGTTGTTAGTGCCAGGCTGTATAGTATTTCCGTCTACTGGTACAGAGCTTTTATAATCAGAACCAGCATCAACTACCGCCCCGAAATCAATGTCTGCGTGAATTGAGGAATTTGTACAATCAGCATTCTCAGATTCTCTCCAGCTGGTAATATCTTCAGAGCCAGCACAAGTTGCCGTCCCTAAATCAATATCAGCCGGGAGTGTAAAATGTATTTTATTTTTCGTCACTGATACTTCTGGTGCTTCAGTGTCTTTATTCTCACTGTCGTTGGTGTCGTCAGAACTTCCATGTTCTGCTGCTTCAAGCAAATTACATAATCTTTCGAATTCTGTTTTTAATGACACCTTATCCCCAACTGTCGAAATGCTGAAATCCGTGTCAGCCATATCAGTGTTTACATGGAACTGACTATCACATGTAATTTTTCCTTCACTCGGCTTTCCTACCAATATTCCCGTTACCGGGAGCTTTTCAGTAAAGCTCTGTTTTACGTATGGTGGGCTGGATTGGTCACCAAAAGCCGTTGTAATCTTACTGTTCAGCACAGCAAACTCTCGAAAAAAGTGCTTGTGAGTTAAGCAGTCTCGTTCTAGTTCGTTGTATTTGTATTCCCAATGTTTTTGCATAAGTTGAATTTCATTGTGGTGCTTCTCTTGCAATGTGGCATATTTATGTGTGTAGCATTCTAACTTCTGCTCCCACTGTTTGTTGATTCTATGAATCTCGCCTTCGTGTTTCTGTAGTGGCACATAATGTTCATTTACATACGCCTCCCATTTGCTATTTGCATCTTCTTCTGCCATCCAATAGTTGTTTTCACATGATTTGTCTTTCATTTTCACTTCCTCCTCCAAATGTTTCACCTCGTCCCTCAAAAGCTGCACTATACTATACCAGTGGTCATTTTGCGGTGTATATTCGGTGTTTCGTGACGCTTTGTCATATGATGGGTGTATGAGGTTTATTTGAAAAATTCTGCTCTGTCCACTGAGCAATGACAATACATTCCACAATGGGATTTACATTGGACGTCTTGTCGCTTTGAAGCTACATCACTGAATGACAACAAAGGGAGATTGTCCGCCAGTGAGCATATCAAGGGAGATAATATGTTACAACTGTACATTAACCCAACAGATGCCTCAGTACAACAATATAGATTAAAAACAGTATAGGGCCGAGTATCGAGGCCTGCGGAACACCAGCATTAATGAGTCTCCATGTTGAGGCATCGGATCCTATTACTACCCGTTGTGGTCTATCTGAAAGATATGATTTTAGGAATGACAGTAGTTCACCCGCGACACCGATTCTCTCCAGCTTGTGAATAATACCAACGTGCCATACATTGTCGAAAGCCTTATTGACGTCGCAGAAAACTACCCTAACCTCCTTGCCGTCACCAAGAGCTCGACAGAATTCGTCATATAGGTCGGTGAACTGGAGGACAGTCGAGTCACCCGGCGTAAAACCTGATTGGAATTGACCAAGTACATTATTATCGACCAAAAACTCCCACAACCGTTTGAAAACACATTTTTCAAATATTTTACCCACGCAGCTAGGCAATGATATAGGACGATAATTAGTAACTGAGTATGAGGGTTGTTTTTTAAGATTGGGGATACATTTGCCTTTTTCCACAGTAGAGGAAAGTACGAGTTATTCAATAGTACATTGAACGAGATTGTGAGAGGCTCACATAAGGATAATTTGCACTCTTTGAGAAGACAAGGACTGACAAGATCGGGACCGGACGCCTTTGATACCCTTAATGATTTCATGGCTTCGTATATCTCACTACATTGTAAAGTGATACTATCAATAACTTGTGTGGCGTTAGATGCAGAGCTGGGTAGGGAAGCTTTCTTGTCATCAACTGTTGAGATTGAACTGAAGTACTCATTTAAGACCTCAGCTTTCTCATCAATATTGGATGAATAAATTTTATTTAGGTGAACAAGAGTTGGGGCAGTTACTGCTTTATTTGTGCAAATGAGCGTTTTGAGTATCTTCCACCACAGTGAAGATGACGGGTTGTTGCTTCTTAATGCAGCTTGGACTTTGGAAATATACGATTATTTCGCCTTCCTGGCAGCTGATACGACTTCATTTCGTTTACGTTTATATTTGTCCCATGCAGTCGGAAGGCTGCGATTAGCAACCCCACAAGCGTGGAATCCAACCTACGTGTAAGATCGTGATGTAAGAACGCTTCTGAATGTTCGATGTTCGTTATGCATCCGGTTGACGTTGAGTGAAAAGCGTCTAGTAAAGTCACAATAAGCTAGTGGCAGTGCGGTGGCAGTGTGAGAGTGACATTCCTTCACTCGTTAGACGCAAGTCGATATAGCAAAGTGACAATACGTTAGTGGCCGTGCGACGGCAATGGTGCAGTGACATTCCGTCACATGTTAGAGCAAAGGCGTCCGATGAAGTGACAATACGTCAGTGGCTGTGCGACGGCCGTGAAATAGTGAAGTGAAAAGGCGACCAAGGATCAAACACCAGCAACCAGGAAAGGAAACCAGCGACAACAGAGAATGCGAGCCCTCAAGTGACTCAAAAACTGTGTGGGTGGGGGTGAATGACGTTCTGTTTTTTATTGGATTTAATGTAAGTTACAAATTACCATATTCTTTTATATATATATATATGTATGTATTAAAATTGTTGTTTTTGGTGACCCCCTGTTGATTTATGCTTTTTGACGAAAAGTCACTGACCCCTTCAGGATCAGAACCACCCCAATGGAAACGAAGGCGGGCGGGTTCGTTAAAGAGACATACGTTCACGCACGGGTTCATGTAACACTCCTTGAGTTTTGGCTGAATACGCGACGTGAATCTACCCCAGCAGCGTCAAAGCCCAGTTTCCAACACAAAATTATTGAATATATATTTTTTTCATTTTTTTGTGTCAAAAAACATAGTTATGCCCCCTCATTGGAACGAGCTCAAGTAGCTCGTTCGAATGAGGTGTCATATGATAAGTTTTTAGGCGAAAAAATAATGAAAATCGAATGGCAATTTTTGTGAATAGTGCTGGCCAGTTTTGGCCCTTACGTTGGGTAAAGGGTTAATAGACTTTATCTGTATACATGTGCACTAGATCCGGTGTTATCACTTCAAGCATTCTTCACTTCAAGAACTTTGGCATCTGCATCAGTATCCCGACACTTTTGAAAGGGGGCCCGTCACAAACTTTACCCTGGGGACGGAATTCCCTCTCCCCGTCCCTGGCTATAATTCATTGTTCGATTAATTTGACATTATGTATCACAAACAAAATATCTATCCTTAAATCCAGCATACTCCATTGCCAGGTATAGACTAGTTGACTCGAGTCTAGTTTTATCAAATAGGTTACAAATCACACAACACATAGCTGTAGCTTTATCAACGAAGGACAAATACTAAGCTTATTGTTATAAATTGTTCATATATAGAGATTATTACCATTATGTGGGTGTACAAAATATGTATCCGAGTCGAGCTCCGGGTTCAAAGGGCAGGTCACGACGAGCCGAAGACGAGTCGTGATTTACCTTTAGAACTCGGAGCGAGACTCGGATACATATTTTGTACATTCACATAATGGTAATAATCATTTTAACATACAATATATTGGGGATAAGTCAAGAATGTAGACGAATATATAACGAACTATTTATTCGTACGGATGAACAAAAAGAAAAAAAATGGAACTCACGCGAAACGAACGTGCTTGTATCCGACCCCTTGCTACAAACATCTGTATCAGGGGGTCGGATACACGACGGTTGCGGAGTTAATACAGATAAAATACATGTTGATTGTAAGATATAGACAATATACATATAGTGTTTTTTTTATATCTGGTTTATACAACGAGTTGAAATATAGTTAATATTTTCGAGGCTCTGCCGAGAAAATATTAACTATATTTCAACGAGTTGTATAAACCAGATATAAAAAAACACTATATGTATATTGTTTTTATCTGATAACAAACAGCAGTTTCAATAGTTGAGGCTTATATTCACGTTTATGCTCATTCCCACGGGCCTCCGTAGAAAATGAGACAAAGCAAACGCGATCTTTTGGTTGTTGCTGTACAGGCAAAACCACTGGTTGCAGTTGATCTATTATTCATGTCTTTTTTAGCTCTTCCTGGCGACGATGATAAAGTGTATTCAATCGAGAAGTTTCCAATTTCCATTATTTATGGTCCACTTTTGTTTTTGTTTACAATTCGTACGAAACGTTTTTTTTTTCACGTAGCAGACGAACGTGTAATTGGAGCAGTACTTTGATCGTGGACGTAGACGTAGCTATAAATAGCGCATTACACATTACTGACAGTCTAGTAATTTCTACATAAGGTTTTGAACGAAGTAGGTTGTAATTATTTCTTTATTTCAGCAAAATAAACTGAAAATTTACATGTTTATACTTATAGAAAATATGTCATATATATTTCGATTAAATTTCACTTGCTCCTTCAACGTAGAATTCAAACTTGCATTACGAAGTTTATGAATGAATGAAAATGGAATCGAACGAGGTCAAAGGTCGTTCGCATAAATTATAATTATATACAACACCCGTTGTATATACTTCAAGTATATACAACGGGTGTTATACTCTATGGTTATCAGATAAAAAAAATATTACAATACACCGCAACCGGGTTTCTATCAAATAAGGTTTAAAAGAGATCGAAAGTCCAGTGGCGATAAGAATGAAATGCATTACTGTGCAGTACATGATGAGTACTCAATATCTGTCTCTCAAGCTACATTCAGAAAAATCCAGGTTCACCATTGCAAGGTTTGAATTCTAGAAATTCGACAATTCTGAAAAAACAGCCCTGGGAAAGTCTTCACGTGGTTGTTTTTTTTACGCACAGACTGGTTTAATAATTTTATTTCTAAATCCTTGTTTGAGGGTGACACATCTTCTTAATAAATATTAAACTGCATCATTTTACTGGTGAATGCCTGTAGGCAGTCTCCAGTAAATTGAAACAATTTAATATTTATGAGTAACTGTTCAAAGTTTACAGAGAAATTTTACACATTCTTGTAAAATATCCAACAGAAACATAATAAAAATGTTAAAAAATTAGTCTGCTCACTATTTCCATACCGATATTTGTGTTCATCACAGAGTCGTCTGAAATAACATAAATATTTGTACGCCTCACATGGAACTCGTCATATAATAAAGTCATATTTCGCATTCGAAATCTTCTGTTTCGATGCGTATTTATAGGCGAATGAAAATTTTTTAAAAGATTGTAACAAATGTTTTTTATGGCTATGGAATTTTCGCAAAGCCACACTTCACAATCACATTCTTAGACCTGCCAGATTAGGGATGTGTTCTATATAAATGGAGCTTGAGCTGGAAGAACATCGTTCTGATACATATTCAGATTAAGTAACAAAACGCACTCTGCTATTTTGAGAGCTTTAAAAATATTGGCGCTAAACTGGTTGAACGCTGGAAGCCATTATAGTGGCTTGTGCCATCTGCAGTAGTTTTACAAATGACTTAGCAATGTTAAATACCCTTTGTTAATAAATATTAACTTGTATCATTTTACTGGAGAATGCCTGTAGGCATTCTCCAGTAAACTGAAACAATTCAATATTTATGAGCAACAGGACAGTAAACTGAAACACTTGAATATTTATGTGCAACAGGAGCTCCAATGTCCAGAATACCTGCATATATAACATGCATGCAGACGTTAAAATAATTTAGAACTCTACCAGTTCAGTATTTTAGTGAAATATTCACAGAGCTGGTTTTCCGGCCCTGTAAAATTGGTTACAAGGCTGTTTACGGGACTGGGGCTGATCAGCCCAGCTAAAAAGCAAGCCCTGCCATTGGTATTCTAGAATACCCGGCCTCCTAGAATACCTATAACATTGATTTTTAATAGCCTCTCTTCTAATTTTCGCACCGGGTAACAAAGTGCCAGTTTATCATCAAGTGCGAGAGTTGCAGTCCCCGATTCAAGCGCCATCTGAAAATGTCGTCTGCTACAGTGGAAGCGTGGTTAAAACTTATATAAAGGAAAAATTTTAAATTTTCATTAAGGTGTTGTGTTGTTTCTCCTACATATTCAAACCTGATCAGTACAATGACTTACCGAGTTAGGTCAATGGCATTCATGTATACTCATTATTGTATACTGGCATTCATGTATACTCATCAGATGAAGAGCTCAGTTGCACAGCATTCAATTCTGTGAGGATCACTTTGTCTTAGAAGAAGCTTCGTTTCCAGTAGAAATTTTTATTCTGTTTTTCCCAAAACACACTGGTTTGATAGTCTGGAGTTCCTCGGTTTTATCATTGGGAATTAAGGAAACCTTTATATTCCAGAGTACCCAACTCAACCAGTATATTTGGTATTCTGGCAACCAGTATTCCCGAGTACCCAACCCAGCCAGTGTATTTGATATTCTGGCAACCAGTATTTTTGATGTTCTGAAGTAACCAAAATGTTTTGGTATCTCATAGTTCCAATCTTAGTCCAGAATACCACATGCCACTTAGCCTTCTGCAGTACCTTTATTTTGGTATTCCTATGGTGACGAGTACCAAAATTTGGTACACTTGAAAACCTGGATTTTTTTTATAGTGTACAGGTTTTTCAATTCCAAATCTGTCTTCATTCTATTCATGGGAACAGAAAATGTGATTTATTTTACCTTTATTGTTGAACATTCTGCTTCACAAGAGTGAAAATTAAAGCTACAGCTCTACGACTTTGGTGTTGTGAAAGAGAAATTGCCAAGTACACTCCACGCAGGGTTTCCGGGAAAACGCGACGATCTTATCTCTTCAATGAGTTTTGAAACAAAAGGTAATATTTGTGAATCTGCAGACGCGATAAGGAACTTCCTATTGGCGATTTTTTGAAGGCTGTCCCCCAAGTCGTTACATTTAACGACTAGGCACCATAGTAGTGAAATGTAGCACCATTCAATCCATTTAAAAGAACAACCGTTCCCCGAAGCGTACAGGCACGATTTGACATAATATATTCCTAATCTTCTCTGTTATTGTCCTTCCAAAAAACACTTGAGACAAAGTATTATCGACCCTAATGTTGCAAAATAGATAATGTGAGAATGTAGTAAATCTTCTTTTTTATAATCAAACACTAAACAAATGACGTGTGTAATTACAAAAAACAGGATTATTAATTGCATTCAATCCACAAAAGCGATCTTTCTACAAATTTATGACTTCATTTCACCTTTACACATTTTCTACATTATTTATAGCGCCAAGGGCAATACATTCATAGAAAATGGAATTGAAATAAGAAAGTATGATATAAATTAGTCTCGGAATAGTTGTTAATGGCGTTTTTGAATCTTTGGTAGAGAAGTGACCCTGGTGTATACAGTCATTTGGATAAGACTAATCATAGGATCGTATTTTGTGAACCAATGTCGTCGGTGTCTTTTTCATAATTACTCAGACGACACACGCGTGTGAAAGGGTTTATCGATATGGCACGAGTGCCAGCGCGGAAGGATAGACCGGGAGGCCGCAGTCCTCGAGTTTTTTTCCTACCGCGATAGCAGAAGTGCCATATCGATTAACCCAGCCACACACGCGTGTCGTTCTGTGCTTATTACACGCCTTCGTGTCTATAAAAGCAATTATTAGAAGGACACTCAACAAAAAGAACACATTTTATCACCAACCAAATTTGCGAGGGTAACCCGTGTTACTATTTCGTCCCCTGAGTTCCAAGGTGTTCTATGTGCCTAATGGCACATAGAACACATTGGAACCAGGGAATGATTTTCAGCTATTGCTAGCGATTGAAAATGTAATTGCGTTGCACGATTTGTAAGAAATTCCTGTGAAATTTCGCTTCTATTTGAAAATAGTCTGTCAACGATTTCCGTTCCGCACGTATGTGCGGAACAGATTTTCATATTCACATGGTTTAGTGTTGCTGTAGATGAGGATCTCATAGAACAGGCGTGTAATAAATAACCTTTTCGCCTCGGGGAGGTCGCGCGTTAGTTGTTGATATTTATAAAGATGGAAAACAAGAGCAAGACTGGCATAGTAAAAAACAGGGAAGGCGGAGAAGCATCGCAATACCCTTTTTCCTACGGGTTACCACAATGCTATATAGTGTAGCTAGCCACACTACGATGTAAGCCCTTTATTTCCAGGCCCCTTTCCCTTGTAAATAACGAATACACTCGAAACTTTTCTACAGGTGAGCAAATTAACACCAAATATAACACATTTCCCTATCAAATTTTGAATTATTATCAATTCATTGTGCGCTACCTTCGTGTTAATACTAATTTACATAGTCTGTAAGGGGGCAGAACAATCTTGAAACACTGATTGTAAAACGTAGTCGGTCGCTAATGGCTACTTTTAGTCATCAGGCCCAAGGACGGCTAGCACGCGCTGACGTTCTGTGCATGACGTCATTTCATCTTCCTGGAAACTGGTGGTGTTGATTGAGATAAATATAAAGTGTTCTGCCTTAACTTGCTTAATAAATTGTGTTTCACACTGATTCTTTTCACGAAATAACATAAATCCAAAAAGGGCGAAAATTATTCTTATAATTTCTAAGTATTGATAATAATAATAATAACATGATTTTCTCAGGTGTCCTTTGGCTCCCTCACTGGACCTCCATCTGCGATTAGCAACCCCACACGCGGGGATTCCGTAAGATTCTGTAAGACTCTGATTCTGTGAGATCGTGATATAAGAACGCGTCTGAATGTTCGTTATGCACCTGGTTGACGTTGTGACGTGAATGAATGCTTTGACGCAAAACAGCGTTAAGCAAGAAAGTAAACAAATCCCCGAAGGTCGATAGTGGCAATGTAGAATTCTGCAGTTTATACTTTCTTTCATTTAGTCAATAAGATATACTGCAATACGTTGTTAGATAAGGGTCACGGGATGAATTACACCAAAGTCCTTCATTGACAAAAACAAAAACACTCTACTTTATCATATCAATACCATAAATAGATCCGAAATACGGCGGTAATTTGTCTCTCTATTTTTGACTCATCGGAAAAACGAGAGTCACGACATTCCAAATCCGTATCACGCCTGTCTCAAATCAGGCTCAGGTGGCGTCAATAACATGCACAGATTTTCAATATTTTGCGATAATTTTACAAACGCGAAGTAAAACCGCCAGTACAATGAAACCCGGATAATTGAATAACCACTTTGCTGATAAAAATTATTCGATTAACAAGAATATGCAATTAACAGGGATTTGGTATCTTTTCTTTATTTTAGAGATAAACTGATAATTCATTTTGTATAACTTGTTTGACAGAGCTCAAAGTATTTCCATTTTTATGCCCCCGAGAACCTTTCGGGGGGCATTATGTTTTCACCATGTCCGTCCGTCCGTTAACTTTTAAATAACTAAAGAACCGCTTATTTGATCAAATGATAATTTCAGTGGTCACTTGTGGGTGACCAGAAAATGCTTCCTTTCGATTCTGGTCCAGTCTGACAATTCAATATGGCCACCATGGCAGCCATATTGAATTTGGTTTCCCGCCAATAACTAATGAATGCTGACTCGAATCATATTTATTTTTTTAATTATGCATTGTTTGTGTCTAGAGGAAGCGTCTTTTCGACTTTGGACCAGTCAGCTGAACCAAGATGGTCGCTAGCAGCCAATTCATTATGACGGCCATCTTGAATTTGGTTTTCGTCCAATAACTAATGAATACTGATTGGAATCAATTTCATTTTTGGTTATGCTTTATTGGTGTCTTGGGGAAGCTTCCTTTTGATTTTGGATCAGCTAGCCAATTCAAATGTTAGACCAGCTTTTCGATAAGCTAGCCAATCAAAATGGCCGCCATTTGATTTTGGTTATGCCCCCGACAAACATACCTACCCTTTTATGACACCGTCGGGGGCATATGCCACGCTTCGCGTTGCTCTTGTTTAGTTAAAATGTATTGTCTGGTTAATATAATTTCTGTTTTCATTTCACGAGTCGTGTTTAATTATTAAATATCCACCGTCTTGTTTGTTCTGGTCTCGTCGACGGCTAGACGCCGTACGACGATCTGATGCAGGCCTGCCATTCTTAAAAATGTAGGAGGATAACAATCGCTCCCCTCGCGTGGTCTAGGGGTGCGATTAGCCCTCCTCAAGCTTACAAAAGCGCTGCGACTGGCAAAATAAAGTTTTACTATTAATGCATTCTACCTAGTGGGCTTTGTACATCTTATGTGGTGAGAAGGTAATCTCTGTGAGGCGGCTACACTGCCCCTCCCACACCTCCGGGCCTCGACAAGGTTTGGAGGAGTTGGAAGAACAGTGTTGCCGTCTTACAGAGACCACTAACATAGCAGTGATCTGAAAAGATGTGGGTTTTCGGAATAGGCTGTAAAAGTAATCATTATTTTCTGAAGCCAGGAGGGCTAATTTTCGCCCTCCTTAATATCTTTAAGGCGAGCAGTAGGCGAGAGAATAAATCGCTCTCCTGAAAACTCCAGGCCTGCCGATCAAATGACCGTTGCAATAATCTGTAATAATAATTCTTTAGCCTTCCGCTGATTTGTCGCGGTTCTGTAATCTCTGTCACTATATACAAGACCATTTTCCCAAAACAATTGAAACCAGAAGTCCTGTCATGAAATGCGCACAAATAGCACGTCGATCTGCGCGTTAATCTACGCGTTATGACCATAGTAAGGCTATCAAATTCTGTACACTTGGCCTGTGCACAAGCAATGTTTCAGCCAATGGACCTCCGGGTAACCCGGA
Organism: Pictodentalium vernedei; assembly: GCA_031216915.1. NCBI lineage: Eukaryota > Metazoa > Mollusca > Scaphopoda > Dentaliida > Dentaliidae > Pictodentalium > Pictodentalium vernedei. The sequence goes on from CM062294.1 coordinate 483,237,051, forward strand.
GGTCCATTGGCAGAAACATTGCCTGTGTTTGCTGTGAGTAACCAGGAGAACCTGCCGTGCATTGGATGCCATTCGATATGGCAATTGCGCGCAACTCCTACGCGCAATTAAGCCTAGATAAGCCCACAGTTCGTGACAGGACTTCTAGCTTTAACTGTACTTAGCAATTTAATACTGAGACACTTCAAATAAACGTTTTGTTATTTGTTTAAAGTGGTCGAATAAAAAAAAATCGGTCGCGCTGTGTCTTTTGAGGCGAATGATAGGCCAACAATACGACAATTTGACTAATTTGTGCAGCCCCGGTTTTGATATTATTCCGCATATACAGGTCATGGAGAGGACGCGTCGGATGCACAAACATTTTTCGAACAAGAAAATTACATCAAATATTATCAGTTACACCGCAGCAAAGAGCAACGTTGCAATACTAAACATTATTTATTTATTTATTTATTTATTTATTTATTTATTTATTTATTTATTTATTTATTTATTTATTTAATTATTTATTTATTTATTTATTTATTTATTTATTAAGATCACACACAATGGATAATCGTGACCGCATTTTATCACATACCGCACACGGTTTAATTTCGCAAGTTTTCAAGAGGACCATATTGTTTCTTTATTTTTAACGCCTGGCGTAGCGCATCTGAGATTTTACAGATCTCTCTGCATGTCCGGAATATAATCTTAACATTTGCAAGACATTAGGTATGATGAGTAGGTAAGTACCGAGGACCCGACTACACAAACCATTAGCAACTTCCCTTCCAAGCTGTCTAATGGTAGGAGGACACAATTATACACGCGGGACACATAACCACATATTGGCAGTAGGTAAAACAGAGAGGTCATCATGTTCACCGGAGGAGGTCCTCAAGCTATTGGAAACCCTAAGACTTTTACTCAGAGGTGATATGTAAGAACTAACATTACTACACCTTTACGCAGATATACTTATCATTTTGGATTAAGATTCGTAGTTCTATTCAGCCTAAGCCTGTGAATTCAATGTCCACACAAAATATTCTAGTCTTCATTTAATGGTCTTGTTCAATGTGCACAAACTTATTATTTCATACTACAACATCAATGGTTTGTTTGGTCGACTTGGCAGAGAGCGGTTTAATAAATTAGATAACCCAGCATTTCTTCAACGCTTGAACAGTGACATAACCTGCCTTGCAGAAACACGCGCTAACGAATCGGACGCATCAAAGATCTGCGTTGATGGCTACAAGATTACGTGTTCGTGCAGAAAGCAATGCTGAAAAAAGCCCTACGGCGATCTAGCCATACTCATCAAAAATGAGATAAGGAAGGGCATAAAATATAATCCGATCGTTAATTCAGATACTGTTTCCGTTAAGTTTGTCGGAAACTGGGCTTTGTCGCTGCAGGGGGAAATAGATTCACGCCGCGTATTCACCCAAAACTCAAGGAGTGTCGCCTGAATCCGTGCGTGAACGTTTGTCTCACCGTGACGAACCCGCCCGTTTCACTTTTGATGGGGTGGTTCTTATCCTGAAAGGTAAATAACTTTTCCTCGAAAAGCATAAATCAACAGGGGTTCACTGAAAACAACAATTTTAATACATATATATATATAAATAAATATGATAATTTGTGACTTACATGGAATCCAAAAAAATAAGAAAACAAAACGTCAATAACCCCCCTACCCACACAGTTTTTGAGTCACTTGCGGGCCCGCATTCTCTGTTGTCGCTGTTTTTCCCTCCTTTTCGTTGGTATTGGTTCCTTGGTGGCCTCTTCATTTCACCCTTTCACTGCCGTCGCACGGCCACTAACGTATTGTCACTTTATCGGGACCCCTTTCCTCCAACAAGTGACTGGATGTCACTCTACCACTGCCGTCGCACGGCCACTAGCTTATTGTCACTTTACTCGCAGTCGCCACCAATTGGGTTAAACTCTCCCCCACGTCTATCTCAGAATAATGTTCATACAGGCAAAGCCTACTCTGCCTACGTATGGCTTGCCTTCTAAAACAGGTAATGCCGATTGTCTAAATGCAAATAGCTCCCTGAGCTCGTATTTCGTGTTTCTGATCATATTCTCATATATGGCCACCGACTTGGCCCGCGACTGCTCTTGTTCTAAATATGAGCTCTGTGGCTCTCCTACATCACAACATGCCTATACTTTCGCACCGATGCGGCACCTCCTCTAACCTATAGCATGGGACATCCCCACCTACACGCTATGACCCACAGCCTCACATACCTTCAGACTGGAATGAATTTTCCGAGAAATCCAGAACATTTATTCTCAGTTTAATAGCTTCTCTTGAACTCGGCCGTTTAGATCTATCTTAATCTAATACTCGCTTTAAAGTTCCTTTGAAAGACTCGAATTTTGGTATCCTCGTGACATTCAGTGACAGGATAGATGCGGAATGTAGGTTTGTGTCCAGAACGTGTGCGATGCACTGTTTTCCACCAATTACATATTAACTGGCCGTAATTACCCAGACAATGCCTACATGAGAATACTCCTTTGATCAGTTATCAGATAGCCCTTGTGTGGCGTTCAACAAATGCGCCATAATGGACATTAAATTTCACGCTTTATTACCACCGCTCGAATTATTGCTGGCCTGTTTAAATGACAAATCGGTTTTCGGGGTCCGTCATATACCTATCTTTACGTTTTATGTTTAACCCAGTCAGAAAGTCTATCGAAAATATTTACACTTTGAAACAGGAAAATTGCTACTTTTGGCTATCACCTTGACAAAGTTATGCAAGGATTTCTTCAATCTCTCTGAGAATATCTTTGTTTTTGCAGTGTACATACCCCCTGCCAACTCGTCATTTACGCTCAACTCCGCATGCGGCGCAACGACAAACATTTTTGATGTTGTAGAAAGTGAAATCTCTGGATGTCAAGTTCTGGGACAGGTGGTCCTTCTTGGAGATTTAAATGGACGAATAAATCCATCCGACAATGATTTTATTACCCAAGACTGCGCTCGATTTTTACAGCTACCATCGAATTACGTAGCAGATTGTATTTGTAAGAATCGGAATTCAGTCGATCTTGCACGAACTAATAGGCAAGACAACCAAATACTCGACCTTTGCATTGCAACAGGCATGAAACTCCTGAATGGTAGGACCTTTGGTGATTTCCGAGGGCGGACCACCTGTCGTAGATACAATGGTTCCTCTACAGTAGACTGGTGCTTGGTATAGAACAATCTACTACCCAGTATCCTTAGTTTTAGAGTTGAAGAGTTTCACCCTTCTTCCGACCATTGCCCAATCACAGTAGAACTACAAACTGGAAGGCACAAGAAAATTGAATGACCAAGACGCTTTCTGAAAAGTTTAAGACAGTCTTAATTCTGCAGCGGTTTCTAATGAGGTGTTATTTGGGACAAGAGGATGGCGAACCCGAAACGTCTCAAATAACTGAACACCTCGTTAAAATAATACACATATCCTTAGGAAATTGCGACAGGAACGCCACTCCAAAGAGACAGAAGAAAAAGAGAGTAAGAAAACTGTGGTATGATGCGGATTGTCAGCAATTGAAAAAAATCATGATGGCCAATGTTAGAATGATTCGCACCAGTTTGGGCAATCATGAGTATGTACACCAATTTTACTTGGAGAAAAAAAGTTATAACCGAGTGGTAAGACGAAAACAGCGGGAGCACCGCACAAAATTGATAAATGAAATTCAGAAAATGGACGACAAAGACCCTCAGGCCTTTTGGAAGGCCATTGATAATTTAAAAGACGACTATAATAATGAGGGCAAAAATACTCCAATATCGCCAGAAGAGTGGATATCACACGTTAAATCATTGATGTGTGATAATCCGGATACACGAACAGAAATTGCCCAACGGGCTACACGTCCTTCAAAATTCGTTTACCTAGATGCTGAGATTGCTGCAGACGAAGTCATTAAAGCCGTAAAATCCTTAAAAAATGGGAAATCTAGTAGCTACGATCTAATAAGCAACGAGATGATAAAAGCATCCATGCAAGTCTTCCTTCCTTGTTATCTGAAGCTCTTCAACGCTATCTTGACTTCTGGTAAATTCCGAACACCCTGGAGAAATAACCTCGTCAGGTATTTGCACAAGGGTGGTAAAGCAGACGAACCTAACAACTATAGGGGGACAAATAGCAAACTATTCTGTAAAGTGTTAGATAACAGACTTGAGGATGTCATTTCTTCAAGTAACATTATGAATCCATCCAAAATTGACTTCAAGAAAACATGCCGCACAGCGGGCCATATTTTTTCGCTCCAATAAAGCATAATTACTAAATATACATCTAAGGGGAAATATTTACATGCCTGCTTTATAGACCTACGTAGGGCTTTTGGCACTGTTTGGAGAGAGGGTATTTTTCTCAAGCTACGGCAAAACGGTATATGAGAGCGATTTATAGACATCATAACTGACATGTATCGAGAAGTCAATTTTTCGATCAAGTTGAAAGATGGTTTAACTGAAGAGATTAAGACCACCAAAGGGGTTAAGCAGGGCTGTGTTTTAAGCCCCAAATTATTTAACCTTTACATCAGTGATCTTCCGGACATATTTAACGGGACCTGCGACCCTGTTCCACTGGATAAACTTAATTTAAACTGTCACATGTACGCTGATGATATTGTGCTCTTCTCCTCAAATAGTGAAAGTGGACTTCGGAACGCACTCGGCAAACTCGCCCCTTATTTGACTCGCTGGTCCCTTCAAATTAATGAAAACAAGACTAAAAATAAAAATTATGATATTTAATAATTCGGGTAGAAAAATTCATCGACCCCAATTTACATTCAATGGTCGTCCACTTGAGCAAGTAAAAGAATATCGGAACCCGGGAGTGAACACGAAAGCATCGGGGAAGATAGATTATGAGGCACTTACATGTACGCAAAAACTACTGAAGGCACTGGACCTCCTGAAACAAAAACTACCCGTTCACGAAATAAACGCACCACTCAGCCTGAAACTATTTCATTCACTCATTACGCCTATTGTTACCTACACGTGTGAAGTATGAGGGCTCCAGGCAATGAATCTGGCAAAAAATCCCACCGGATCCAGTCTGGGGGATAAGCACGATAAACATGCCGACGACAGGTTGTCTGTTCGGTTTTGCAAACAATAGCTTAGCGTAAATAAGTTCAGCGCAACTCTGGCATCGAGAGGAGAATTGGGTGAATACCCGCTGGGTATTTACATAATACTGCAATCGATCACGTTTTGGCTACACCTGCTGAATTCAGATGTGAACAACGTCGCAAATAAGTGCCTGGGGGAATCTATGCACAGTGACCACCTCCCGTGGCTATGTGCGCTGAAGAATATATTTAAGTATCTTGGTTTTCACCATATATGGGAAGCCCAGACAACAAAAAATGTGAAAAAAAACTGACAAAAGCAGTGAAAGGTTATTAAAAAGTCGGTATAGACTGTCGGAAACCGGGCTTCGTCGCTGCTGGAAGAAATAGATTCACGCCGCGTATTCAGCCAAAGCTCAAGGAGTGTCGCGTGAATCCGTTTGTGAACGTATGTCTCACCGTGACGAACCAGCCCGTTTCACTTTTGATGGGGTGGTTCTTATCCTGAAGGGGTCTGTGACTTTTCGTCAACAGGGGTTCACCGAAAACAACAATTTTAATACATATACATAAATAAATATGGCAATTTGTGACTTACATGGAATCCAATGAATATGATAATCAAAACGTCAACCACCCCCTACCCACACAGTTTTTGGGTCACTTGTGGGCCCACATTCTCTCTTGTCGCTGGTTTTTCCTCCTTCTCGCTGGTGTTTGTTCTTTGGACGCCTTTCACTTCACTCTTTCACTGCCGTCGCACGGCCACTAACGTATTGTCACTTTACCGGACGTGTTTACTCATCATATGACAGAATATAACTCTACGACTACCGTTGCACGGCCGCTAACGTATTGTCACTTTACCATGTCGCCTTCCCTCTAACAAGTGACGGAATGTCACTCTACCACTGCCGTCGCATAGCCTCTAACGTATTGCCACTTTACTGAAAGCTTTTCAATTAAGCAATCGCCATTCTATGTGGTTAAACTCTTCCCTACGTTTATCTCAGAATAATGTTCATACAGGCAAAGCCTACTCTGCCCATGTATGGCTTGCCATCTAAAACAGGTAATGCTGTTTACCTAAATGCAAATAGCTCCCTGAGCTCGTACTTCGTGTTTCTGATCCTATTCTCATATTTCCATCGACTTGGCCCGCGACTGCTCCTGTTCTAAATATGATCTCTGTGGGTCCCCTACATCACAACATGCCTATAATTTCGCACACATACGGCACCGCCTCTAACCTCCTCTCACATATATCATGGGACATCCCCATCTACTCGCAACGACCCACAGTCTTACGCACCTTCAGACTGGAATTATTTTTTTCGAGAAACCCCCTGACTTTTATTTCAATAGCAAGAACATCAATTCTCAGTTTAATCGCTTCTCTTGAACTTGGCCGCTTAGATCTATCTTAATTTAACAGTAGCTTTAAAGTTCCTTTGAAAGATTCACACTTCGGCATATTTTGACATTTGGTGTCAGGCTAGATGCGTAATATGGGTGTGTGTTCAGAACATGGGCGATGTACTGTTTTCACCACAATTACCTATTAACTGGCCATAATTTAACGGATAATGACTGCAGGAGGACACTGGCTTTTACTACCCTTAATGTTTTATCCAGACCACCCATGTGGCGTTTAACAAATGCGCCATAATGGACATTAAATCTCATGCTTAATTGGTAGCGCTTGAATTAACGCTGGTCTGTTTAAGTGACAAATCGGTTTTTGGAGTTCATCATTTATCTATCTTTACGCTTTATATTTAGCTCAGTGAGAAAGATTATCGAAAATATATACACTTTTAAACAAAAAAATCTCAACTTTTAGCTATCATCTTGACATAGACAATGGTGGGAGACTAAAGTGCAGGAGAGCACCAAGCTTGCATTCTATAAGAAAGTGAGAAGGGAATTCAGTTTAGAAAAGTATCTCTTTACCCATACGGATAAATGTAGCATTCAGAAATTTACCCAGCTCAGAATAATTGCACACCCTTTGTCTATTGAAGCCTGGAGATAAAGAAAGCTGAAGAAAAAAATCCCACATGAGCTGCGGTTTTGCCCTTTCTGTCCAGATATAGTGGAGGACAAAACATGTTTTTTGTATGCCTGCCAGCTTTACACTACGCTGCGGGACCAGCTATTTTGTGAAATAAATAACACCACCGGAATCGACTACAGTACGCTAAGTGCCGACGAGTCACTATTCTACCTGATAGAGTCTTTTGACTCAGAATTGAGACCTTTAACCCTCAAGTTTCAAGTTCGTTGTCGATGCGCTTACACTGCGAGAGCATAAGCTTTCCCGTTGCTAAAAAATATTAATGCTGGTGTATGTTAGTGTATATATATATGATAGGAAGGTTGGTTTGGAGAGAGCGTGACACTATTTGAACGCCGTCAGAATTTTTTCGCCAGCGCCCTCACCGTTCAGTACGGACCATGAGGCTTGAAGGAGCTTGTGATAAAGCCCAGGCAGTATTGTGCTGCCTTCGTTGACCGGGTGTAATTCCCTCTGTACACGGAACAACACCGCAGGGTTTAGCTGAGAATAAAAAAGCTGTTTAGGCAAGAATTAAAATTACTCGAGTTGGAAGCATGCTCATCATATATATTTACATGCATGAAGTGAATATTATTAAATCCACCACTCTGTCCTTTGTACTTGTCTCCATGTTTTGTGATCGATATTTGTGTGTTTAGGATCTGTTTTGTCATGTATCTCCTGTTTGGTATAAGACAATAAAAGTATTGTATTGTGTTGTGTTCTATCTTCCTTATCGTGCATTTGTTTTATCCTTATGTCTTTTCATAACCTTATTTGAGAATAATTGTTACTTCTATGATTGAATGATGATTCCCATTCACAAGAAAAGCAATAATTCAGCATTATCATGACAATTGACATCCCACACCAACCCACCCTCGAGATTAATATTTCAAGAATATAATCTCGAGTTCGAAGGACTGAGTGAAATTTTTCGGTCGAACAATTTGTTTTTTTTTATTTTATTGTTCAAATTAACATTTAAATTGTTCAAATGAACAAAATGACTAAAGATCACCTGGAAATGACGTATGAAAGCATCTATTATCAAGGCGGGTCTTTGATTTTAGGAGCAAAGAGGGTTGTACATATCTACAGTAGAGCTGTAGGTTAACCGAAACCGAACCGAGGTTTTTAGTTTTTTTAAAAAACCGAAACCGAAACCGTCGACATCCCGTAATCTAAGGTTTTTCTTTTTTTATTCAATACTCTCTTGCTGCAGAAATTCACAGAATGTAGCCATTCCAGAGTAGTGAGAGTACCCAGACACTACCATTGGCAGTGTCTGGGTACTCTCACTACTCTGGGAACGCTACATTCTGTGAATTTCCCACATTTCAGTTTAGTTGTGTTTGCAGCTTTCCTCAAGTTGCATGTAGGTGTCAGACCTCGAAAATGGCCAAGCACAATAAAAGTTCTGTATATTTAGGTAATTATTATATTGGCCTTCCTGATTCTTCATGTACATGTATTATAGCTTATTTCGGGCATTCATTGAGTTTCAGTCAATTTCACTACCATTCAGTTATGACTCCGGACATAAGAATGAGTTTTATTGAATTTTACTTGGCCTCATGAACAAACCGAAAACCGAACCGAACCGAGGTTTTGCTCCACCTGAAAAACCCAAACCGAAACCGAACAAGAAATTTAAAAACCTACAGCTCTAATCTACAGTCTAGACAGTGCCTACATCTTCGTGTACTGATAAGTCTACGATCATGCTGTGAGATCTGTTATGATCATCGCTGAGCGGAAATGGACAATGTTACTTCATATTTATCAAAAAATAAACAAAAACACATCCTCTCTGGCCCTAGAGAACACACGGTCGCCTGAGTGCTAGAATGTCCTATGTCCCATATGGGGCGTCACATAGGGGACATAGGACAATCTAGCACTCAGGCGACGACATGGCAGCTTATGGTGTATCCAATATGAACATGAATATACCGATAAACCATTCGGGCTCATATATGATGGTCCAGAAATGTTCTGAAGCGCATGTGCTATCTGCCTATCACTTTTGGAAAATACAACAATAAAATCAAAGGAACCCAAACAACACATTTGGCATACATGTACACTGTACATGTACAAAAGATTTACCATCTTGTTCAAGTCAATATCCCAGAAATCATGACCTTTGTTTCGATTAAGTTAATGGCGTTGTCTGGAGTCATTCGAAAAAAGAAGATCGATAACACATTATTTATCACACAAACATGGAAAAGGCAATAGGATAAATGTGTATCCCAATGGTGAACAGCTGCCGTGGACTGGTCACTTTTCACGGGTGGGCAGTATTTCCACGGACGCAATAATATTAGATTCCAAACACTATAGTTATTGGAATAATCATCAAAAATTTAATTAATGAAGCACCGGGTACAACCCGGTGCTTCATTAATTAAAATTTTGCTGATGATGATGATTTATCTTACCTGGTAAACGCATGCGTGGACATCACTGCCCACACGTGGATTACGACCATTTCACGACCACTGTATTATATTATAACTCCATAACTTTAATCCTAACAAGGGTCATTTCTTATAATTTAACCACCTGCAACACAGCAATGTGGGGTTCTGTAGGTATTTTGAACAGTGAGTAGAGTCCGGTAAAAGACAGTTAGGCGTTTCTTGGTACGATGAAAAGTGACAAAGTGTGAATGTGTTTGCTTCGTTCGTTGAAGTCGGACTGACGTCAGTGGTTCGACCAGTCTGGTGCGGAACTTGGGTAAGATTCATGAGAGGAGGTCTCAAAACAAGGGGAGAGTGGTTAGCGGTTAGTGGTATAAAAGTAAATTATCACACAGCTTCTGACTTTAATAAGATACTGTGCTTGGGTTTATTACATCGACGTATAGGATCTCACGTGTGTAATATTACTGGGCACCCACACTGTTTAGTGCTTCGATATCCTGAACTTAGATCCATTAGCTAGCTCCGAGTTCGGATTCGTTCTAGTTTTGAGAAAGCTCTGGGAGAGTTTGTAGGCGGCCTAGTGGAGTGACATGTCGCGAAACGTGCCTATGTGGGTTATTGTACCGTGGTTTTAAATCTGAAGAGCTACACATATTGGTCGAATTGAAGTCTAAAAGCGCACCAATATGTGATGGAAGATCTGACTATCAATTTATGCGAGTAAACTGATAAGTTGTGTTGAATTGCTCATTCGGCAGTCGATTTATAACATGTGACGCGCGCATAAAATGTCGCATAGTTAGACTGTGAGCATTCTTTTAATTTGTTAAAACACGAGAGAGTCCATGACGGTTTTTCCCTTGTCGGTTTATGAGAAGCACATGGTACTTACTTCTGTACACGACCACTAAACCACTCTCCCAATGTTTTGAGCCCCCTGTCCCTATGAATCTTACCCTACAAAAGAGTGACAACAGACATCAACGACACAAAAACAACAATATTGAAACAGATGGTTGGAACACTTCAGACATACTGTGCTCATTGTACTAGGGTTAAATGTTTTAATATTTGTCTTGGGTCACCATTCCAATGATTAGACTAAAGGTAATTTTCCCATGAGCACAGATGAGCACATGGTCTAGCCTGCTTACCATGAATAACAGGAGACACAGAATTTCAGGCTCCCAACCACTGATCCACCTTTAATGTCATTGACGCGACGGCTAAATGTAGATATATTAATATTACTATATTGGTATTCTGTCTCTATAGGAATGAACTCTTAAAATCAGATGTTTTAGGGAGCGGGTGTCTGAAAATTGATAGAAAAAAATTGCAAATTAGAGTGGGTGGGTGCCAAAACTGGCGATGTAAAAAAATTCAACATAATGTCCTTCAAATTTTTTCTTTTTCCGCCCCACCGTCAATCGCCTGCTACTTGACTTTGGTGGAAGCACGGTAGCCCATTGGTTAGAGAATTGGTCTTAAGGTCGAAAGGTCGACGGTTCGACCCAGACCCGCTTAATCTGTGATGTGTCCTTGTGCAAAACACTTCATCTCGATTGCCCATGTGGGAGCATTGTGGCGCTGTGCACAACGACGGTACATTTGCCTACAAAAATGAACTCTTGAAATCAAATGTTTTAGGGAACAGGTGTCTGGAACTTGACGGAAAAAATGCAAATTAGAGTTGGTGGGTGCCCAAAATGGTGATGTAAAATTTGTTCCACCACTCCCGCTCCCCATCCTCAATCGAATGCTACTTGACTTGGATGGGGGCGCGGACGCTTATTGGTTAAACATTGGTCTTAAAGACGAAAGGTCGACTGTTCCACACAGACCCGCGTTTCCGTGTACGGAGACTTCATCGCGATTGCCTATGTGGGATCACTGTGGCGTTGTGTACTAAGACACCGTGAAGGTAACCTTACCTTCAACCGATGCTAGCCTTGCCCGTGCCGGGTTAGTAAGTTGGAGAGTCCCCAAGTTAAGCGCCATTGCTTGGTGGTTCTTTCCCGATACATCTCCTTACCTCGCCCGCAAAATGCACATAACGATACACGCGTGTGAATGGGTTAATCGATATGGCACGAGTGTCATCGCGGAAGCATAAAACTCGAGGCCAGAGGCCTCGAGTTTTATCTTTCCGTGATGGCACAAGTGTCATTTCGATTAATCCATTCAGACGCGTGTATCGTTCTGTGTTTATTACACGCCTTCACGTCAATTATTAGAAAGACACTCGGCTATTCATTTGACAACTCGTCTCCTGAGTTCCAGTAGAACAACATGGAGCACGTAGGAACTCAGGGGACGAACTATCAACAAAAGAACACATTTTATCGCCAACCCAATTTGCGACGGGAATCCGTTTTACAATTTTTAGCTTTAGATTCAAATTGTAATTGCGGTTCACGATTTGTTGAAAATTCCAGTGAAATTTCGCTTCTATTTAAAAATAGTCCGCCAACGATTTCCGTTCGGCACATGTATGCGGAACGGATTTTCATTTTCTCATGGTACAGTGTTGCTGTAGATGGGGATTTCATAGAACAGGCGTATAATAAACTGTCGAAACAACATAAGCCTGGCTGCCGAAAGCCCCACACTAACGAACAAACTCGGCCTTGATTTTTGGTATGGTACATGTTTTTGACCTTGCCAAATCATGACTGCAGGCCAGAGCGCTGGGTCAAAGCTGAATAGAAATGTAACATTTTGAATCCGTTCGTCTATGAGGTCGCATGTCACAAACATTCGCATAGTTCTGAAAACAAGAGGGTATTGTTTAGCCTCGCCGTTTAAGTGATGAGGAAATGGGCTTTCCGAGAAGGCTCTGAATCCGAGCACGGGACCAGCTGTATTCCTTTGTCCGGGTTGAACCGTACTATGTTCATCAGAAATTCAACACAACTTCTCAGTTCACTAATATAACTTAACTGCCATGGTTTCCACATACTGGTACAACTTTAGGATTTGCAACCAATCCGCAATGCGCCCAGCCTTTAAAATTACACTTTAATTACTTACATTTTGTACGTTTGGCGTCGGTTCCACATTAGAGAACTTCTAAACGCACAGGGTGCCCAGTTATCCCACGCACATGACATCCTATATGGTGTCCGCTGCTAAACCCAAACCCCCTACATCGATCGCACAGCACCTATTCTGCAGATATCAAATAAAAAAGTGTTCAACTGCTAGCGTACATTTTGGCATGTTCACGATTAGCCACGCTCGCTTATTGGTTGAAATTCTGCGCAATTGCTAAAACGTCCGCAAAGTAGTTAAAATCAAATTTATAATAGCCATGTCACTCGGTATTAATTGCCAGAAACTGTTAAACTGTGAACTGTGGCACGAATTAACCCTTTCCCTAACACGGAAAGCAGACGACACTTGCAAAAAAATTCTTGAATAACTTTTTTTTTTTCATTTTTTGTCTCAAAAACATAGGTTATGAACGCTCATTGGAACGAGCTCGTCGAGCTCGTTCCAACGAGGGGCCATAACCTATGTTTTTGAGACAAAAAATGAAAAAATAATAAGAATTAATTGGCGATTTTTGAGAAAAGCGCTGGCCGGTTTTAGCCGTTACGTTGGGTAAAGGGTTAATTCAATTATCCAGTGCATGGCATCTGACTTGCTGAAAAGTTGCCCCATGGTGCACGTGCTACTAAGCTCATGTACTCAGTAAACTACAAGAAATATATAGCACTCTTGTGGATTTGTGTTTCAACTCAATCGAACCACAAAATCCATCACATTTTAGGTTGGTTTTGCCTGGCAGCTCTCCGTTCAACTTCCAGAGAAACACCACGTGTTTCTCATAAACCAACAAAGGAAAAACCAGCATGAGCTCACCCGAGTTTTTACAAATTAAAAGAATGTCCATTTTCGCTTCACCGTCTTACCGAGCGACTTTTTATGCGCGCGCCTCATGTTAAAAATCAACTGCCGAATTATCAGTTCAACACAACTTGTCGGTGTACTCGCTCAAATCGATATAGTCAGAGTCATATTGGTGCGCTCTTCCGCTTCAATACGATCAATATGCGTAGCTCTTCAGATTTAAAATTACAGTACAATAACCCACATTAGGCACGTTTCGCAACATGTCACCTCACTACGTCGCCTGCAAACTCTCCCTGAGCTATCTCAAAACAAAAATGAATCCGAACTCGGAGCTAGCTAATGGATCTAAATTCAGGACATCGAAGCATTAAACACTGTTTGTGGCCAGTAATATTACACACATGAGATCCGACACGTCGCTATAATAAACCCAAGCACGGTTCTTTAAATATATACTGGAGATGTCAAACATAAAATTGTTGAACTGTCAGCATTGCTCGCTGATATATTAATAGTTACCTATGTTTGCTTCTTGAAATTTTATGAATTGTTAGTAAAGTAGAGTAGTTGAAATATAATTTACAGTTCGTCCCCTGAGTTCCAAAGTGTTCTATGTGCCTAATGGCACATAGAACACATTGGAACTCAGGGGACGAGTTGTCAAGTTACTAGGAACTTGTAGCTGATAAACTGAGACATGGTCGGTGTCACCATGTAATTCATTATTCTTATCATGGCATATGGACTGCCGAAGAAGCGTCATGCGGTAGACGCGTACACATGATGCACAGCTCGTGCATTTATTCGGTATTCGGTAATCTTCGAAAAGAGGGTTTTCAATGATGGCGAAAAAAAGCAGCCCCGCCCAATTTTTTCCTTTTTTGGGTAGTTTTGGCTGGACCGTACACGATCACTAATGTTAACACCTTTCTCTCTTACCCATCTCACAATTACAGCCCTGTGATATATGGCATTGATTCGCACGATCCCTATCCCAACCCCCCCCCCCCCCCAACCCATAAAAGAAGAGATTGGCGGATTGGTATTGAAATGCATCATTTGGAGTTTGAAAGCCTGTTACTACAATGACACTATACCTACAGCTTGAAATATTTTAGAGTTCTGCTGCATCCTGCATCGAAAAAGCTTTCTCGGGCCCATTGTGCAGTGGCTCAGAAAGGGGACTGCGATGAGCGAACCCAGCGATTTTAGTTCCATGTTACTTGTTGCCCTCGTCATCGCTAGGCAGTATTTGGCGCCGACCTGTTAATGAACATGAACTCAAAATTTCCGTCACGAACATGGTGTGTTAAGTTCAATTGAAGAGTTTACACAATAATTTAACATCAATGTTCCAAAGTTAAGAGATTTAATGTGCTTTTGTCGCGAGAGACCCCAATTACGTCGATGGTCCTTAAATTTACTTTTGACTCGAATTTCACATTTAAAATTTTTATTTTTATGTACACGCACCAACTATTTTTATCTTTCGAGAAGACCTCCGAGAACACTATCGTTGTGTCAGAAGTTTGACTCATTCTGACTTGAGAAGAAATGTGAGTAAAATATCCATTAACACTTACACTGCCGAAAGCGATTATTGTCACCTATTTTATAATGATTATCTGTACGTTCTGGTATGCGCAGATCAAACCTACCATTTGATTACTTGTTGTAAAGGGCTCACAGATAATCCAACAATTAATCAGATGATAGAGTTTCAAGTTTGTTATAAATTTTAATAAACTTCCTCCCATAGAGGCGTACATAGAGGTCCTCCATATATGGCTAAAGTGGGTGTGGCAGTAAAAGGATTAATCCCTTTTCAGCGAATGAAAGTAAGAGAGTTTTCTGCTTTCTTGACAAATTGATAAGAAGAACGTTCGTCTCCGCCCTTCATGAAATTGGTTACACCGAGGCCACACAAAATAAATTAAATGATTCTCTGGCATTTTCTTTCAAATCACTGAGACGGTATTTTTCATTTTTATTTTTCTTTTGCAAAAAGTAACAAACATGGATAGGATTTTGGCTGTCTTTTTACACACAGATATATAGAAAGTGCATATTTATACAAATAAATTCATTTTTAATTTGGAAAATAAAACATTAATCTAAAAACAAACTGTAGGTACTGCAATTCAAAGGCTTCATATTCTTTCGATGCTTTTCATATTGTCTTTGAAGTACAAGTATTTAATCTTTGAGGATTTGCCTCGTTACAATTTATGGGAGAGTGCCTATAGGCCTATAGGCACTCTCCCATAAATTGTAACAAGGCAAACATATTGGAGACGCATATTATCCACGTGACACACTTCTAATGTAGTGTAAGAGTAGTGTTAACCCATCAACGAATTCTGCTGAAATAATATTGTTTACATGTTGAATGAATTCAAGCTTTTTACATTAAATGTAAATCATCATAGGATCTACATAGCTGTCTACCATTGGTAATTGAGAACAATCACTTGACATGGCAGACGGAAATGGCAGTGGACCTCCAAAGCACCCACCCTATTCACCTCGCCTTAGGTACCCTCTACTCTCTTACTGACCTCCTCCTTCAAGATGAAAAAAAATAACTGACCACAGATTTTAGGTAAACCAACCCCCACCCCACCCCACCCCACCCCACCCCCACAGCACCTTCGTAAAATACAGTAGAGTGCCTATGCACTATCAAGCAATCTGATTGGTTAGTTATAATCTATGTAAATGATCTATATAAATAAAGTAACAAGAGTATTTGGAATAGGGTCAGAACTAACAAGAATAGACCAGAAATTGCTAAAAATAGTAATAATAAGCAAAACTGTTCCAGCTGATAGGCTCTTCTTTTCTACTGGAGTATACTACAGGACAAAGGAAAATGCCTGGGTAGACGTAAACTATTGCATATAGAGATAGAAGCAGAGAATTCTGAAAGAATTCGAAATAGTAAAACTTGTCGGGTTGTTTGTGGTAATTAGATTTACTCCGATTCAATCGAACACACCCTCCGAACATACCCCTGTCCTATAAGAAGGGTTTAGGTAACATAGCAATCACGTGCTGCCATAGAAACCAAGATGGCGACCTCCAGTATACAAAATGGACGACGGAAGCACATTTCATCCTAACAACACGCGCTGCGCATGCGCACTCACACCACGTGTCACTATGGAGATGACGTCACAACATGGCCGCTCGCGCGGGTTCCAATGACAACACAACATGGCGCCACTAGATCACGTGGCATGACGTCACTTCCGAGGTCATCCACCGAGGTCATCCAAACAAGGCCGTCCGGATACATGACATACTACTTACGATAAAATGTTTAAAAATCGATAAGATGTACCCAAACTATGATTTGAGCCATCCCAAAAAATGTTCAAATTTTGGTGAAAAATTGTTGGTTTTCATGGATGTTTATTGCACCACTTGTTGATTTGTACCACACTCCTAGTTGATTATTACACTACTGGTTAATTTTTATTACACTACTGGTTAATATTACACTACCGGTTGATTATTACACTACTGGTTGTTACAGGCCTTCTCCTCTGATCTGCGGCTTGCTGGCTTGCTTGCTTCGCTCACCAAAGCCGTTTCCTCCGGAAAATTATTGGATCAGCCGCTCTAAACGAGTATTCGGAATCTACCAGATCAAGCCTGGTATTTAAACAGTCTACATTTGACACACCTTGCTATTCTTCGCCACCTGTGGTGCTCATAACATAATAAGCATACGTTGGTTGTCACAAGACGATTGAACCCATAGTCACTTGTAAGTCAGTAAACTCACACGTTTTAGACAACATTTACACAATGAATATAATATAAATGATATAACATAGAAAACTATTTTTAAAACAGTGAAACAGTTGGTCAGTGTGTCTGTCCTCTTCACTTTATTTCAAAAATGGATTTATGGATGAGCTCATGGGGCAGTTTTCGAATTCATAAACATTAGTTGGTGAATATTAAAAACAAGAACATTATACAGCAGAAAGGTGAGAGGCATCCTCGGTGATGAGGTCATCATTTTAGTACAAAATACCATTATATCCACGTGTGAACATAACAGTGTAATAATTAAAATGAAAAATGGTCTTCGGTTCGAATCCCACCTGCGGCAACCGCGTTGTGTCCTTGGGCAAGACACTTCACCCCCATTGCCCATGTGGGGGCACGGTTACGCTGTGCACTAAGGCGTACTGCACGTCGATGGTGCACCTGTCTTCAACCGATGCTAACCCTCCTTGTGTGAAGTTAGTATGTTGAGGAGCTGACGGTTGCTCGTCGTTGCTCGGAGGTTCTCTCCGGGTACTCCGGCTTCCTCCACCCGTAAAACTGTCGTGGTCATGATTAGCCATTGTGCAGAAATATGTGACCTTATACACCAATAAATAAATAAATAAATAAATAAATAAATAAATAAATAAATAAAATGAAAAATGCAAAAGATATCCTTATCGGTTACATGTCACGCAGAAATAAGAAGGATAGAGAAAAACTTACAAAACTTGGAAAGTTGCTAAATTGACATGACAGAAGAAAATTTATTTATTGGTGTTTAAGGTCATATATTTGTGCACAATGGCTAAGCGTGACCGCAATGACATCACTGGATGTTTTAGAAATAGGAAGTTTCGGCTAATGTCGTTTCAGTGGTCAAGTCTGATATGTATTTTGATTATATTTCCAAAATTTCGAAAGGGAAATGTTAACCCTTTGAACCCCGATGGTATCGTCCATGTCAGTTCAATGGTAGCAACTGGAAGAGTCCATGTTCATTATTTGGGGTATACCAATCAATATTTTAACGTGCAGCCTCGGGGCTGCACGTTAAAAGTATTGATTGGTCTACCCCACCTCGCATTTACTGAACAGCCATCCTATTTAATGACGTTATGACGTATCATGTTCATGGCCGGAAAAAACGGCCACACGGGTTCAAAGGGTTAAACGTGAGGTTGAAAAGAGCAGGTAACCCCCAAAAAGATAAATCTGGCATAGGGAGAAAAAAATTTAGTCCAAAATGGAGGTTAGCAATTTGAAATGACATGTTAAAAATGAGGTTGAAAAGATAAGGAAAACCCACAAAACGTAGAACTGACATCGCTGGCATCGGGGACAAAATCTAATTTCCAAAATGGAGGTTAACAATTTCAAATATCATCTTAAAACTGAGGTTGAAAAGAGAAGGAAAATCCCAAACGTAGAATTGGCATCGCTGGCATCGGAGGGCAAAATCTTTAATTCAAAATGGAGGTTAACAATTTCAAATGACCAGAAAACAGTGTGTGAAGTTTCATAGATGAGTAATTGGTATATGTGGGCTACTGGAATTGCAAAGGTAGAGTTTTTAGCTGGTTGAGTGCCAGAAGCCACTATCATGGCTTTTTTCAAAAGTGCTGGAAGCCACTTTAGCGGCTTTACACTGTATGCATTAGCTTGATGTTCGCTGAGCAGTAAACGAAAAAACTGATATAAAAAATTGTTTGGTTGCAATTTATTGGAGGTGCTAAAATAAACTGTAACCAAACAATTATTTATGAACAATCAGGGATGTGGATAGAGGGTTTCAGCTGGGGGGGGGGGGGGATGCCACCGGTGTAAATTCCAACTGTGAGTGGTTTCTATAGGTGGCTGCACTGCAGCGCTGGGTGATATCTTTTAACCCTTTACCCAACGAATCGCCCGCATCCGTCCACGTAATATGCAAATACAGCTGCTGAAAAAATATTATTTTTCGAAAAATTTCAACAAAACCATATCATATGACCCCTCTTTGAAACGAGCTCGTCGAGCTTGTTCCAAAGAAGGGTCACATGATATGGTTTTGTTGAAATTTTTTTAATAAAATTTAAAAAAATGATATTTAAAATAAGGAATTTTGAAATCGTCTCGTTGGGTAAAGAGTTATGAACCCTTCTGAAAATTTTCACTAGTCCTGAAACGGAAAAAAGCATCATTTATAATGTGTCTGGGTTAGAAAATTTACCGGATTGATGTCAGAGTTGAAATTTTGAGGTCATGTCAATTTTAGAGTAGGAAATTTGAAACTCAAGTTCCCAGTTGGAAATAAAAGATCAAAATTTCTCATCATTAGTTGGAATTTTAATATTTTTCATGAACAATGTTAATTTATTGAATTTCCAACTATTTGATTTTTGACCTCGGAATTTCCAACTATTGAAAAAAAATACTCCTAGCAGGGGGGGGGGGGGGGTGAAACACGCCCCCCCCCCCCCCCCCCCCCCCCCCCCCCCCGTCGCCACATCCCTGTGAACAATATCTTGCAAAACTAAGGCTACTCTTGCTGATAGCATGATATGTTTGAAAAAAAATACCCACCTTCAAATCACTTTTAAAAAATAATTTAGTTCGCAACCAGTTAAAGAAATATGACAAAAATAGTCCAAACCTTAAACTGGCGTAAAAACGTCAAAATGGCGATAAATTGAAAAACTAAAAACAAATTCAGTTATCTCCTCATTTATTTTAGCTTTATAACTTATTTAACTGATTGAGTGCTAGAAGCCACTATCGGAGCTTTCAGAATAATGAGGGTACCAGAGCAAAATCCAACATTTCCTTGCTCATGTTTTATATTCAGTCAAATGCAAATCATTTCTTATCAACCTACCTTACAATTGTTTACAACAGGCTTGCATTACAGTGGAAGTCCCTAACTCGGAAGTATACTCTCTATTTTGATCTTTCCTAAGCGATCTGGGAGAGAAAAGTGGTACAAAAGCATCAAGAAAAAATAAGCCAAAACTGGGTCGAGTGCTACCCGTTCACACCCAGTAGGGGACGCTCTTCACCGATTACAAATCCATGGGTTCCGGTACCAATGCGCAGACGTATAACCAACGTGTCATTTTTTTTCTTTCACCATGTTAGAGAGATATGCTTTCGTTTGTTCTGATAAAACAGTGATAATTCAATTCGTTTTCACCATGTTCCTGTGACTGAATTAAGTATCTGCTGATCTTTTAATAACAGGGCTGTGTTATTGTATATTCTCGTTACATTCAATCACATTTTTGATATTTTTATATTCTCCGTGTTCGCACCCGACTTTCGTGCGGTTATTGGTTTGGTTGACAATTTATGCTATCCTTTTGGATATTGTTTCTGGGTCCCTTTTGGCTGTCTGGGTTCTGTTGTGTTCCCACCGGGCTTTTATTTCCTGTCACCTTCCTCTACTAGATGGGGGTGTTGTACCTCTTTTTTCTGTTGGGTTCACCTTCCCTTCTACTTCTTTCACCTCTGCTATGCCCGGGACTGTTCCTTGTGGGCAATGCCTTTTGCCGAAGCATGTGGACGATTCTCATGCTTCATGTTCCACATGTAATGGGTGTTCTTCTGATCGACCCTGTGGGCTCTGTGGGTCTTGGTCGTCCACCTTTTGGGATTCCGTAAATCGTGTGGAGCGTTCTCGCGGCCGTGCCTCCTGTGCCCTCACACTTGGTTCCCATGTACGGATTGGCTCGGGATCGTCTACTGCTCGCTCAGGGTGTCAGCGCCGGTATGGTGGTTTGTCACATTCCCGTTCGTCTGAACGTCCTAGCCGACTCCTTGTCCCGACGGGCAGGGTCATCTCCACCGAGTGGTTGCTTCACAGGGCAGCGTTCCAGTCGCTTTGCGATCTCTGGGGTCATCCCCACGTCGATATTTTAGCGACCTGTTGAACCTTCAGGTGGACACTTTCGTGTCCCCGTGTCCAGATCCTCTGGCTTTCGCCGTGGACGCTATGTCACTAAATTGGAACGGTCTAGTCCGCTACACCTTCCCGTGGGTTCCGATTCTGCCTCAGGTTCTAACCAAGATACGAACCTGCAGTTGTGGAATTATTCTGATCGCTTCCCTGTCGCCTCAGCGGGTGTGGATCAATCATCTCCGCTCTCTGTTGGCGGCTGTTCCGACACGTCTCCCTCTACGTCGCGACCTCTTTTGCCAAGGTCACCTCAGAAGGTTTCACCTCGACCCGACTTCATTGTGCCTTCACGCATATCTTTTGTCAGGTCCTGTCTCCTTTGTAGATGTTTTTCGACACGAGCAGTGGAGTGCATTTTTTCTTCAAGGCGGCACTCCACTGGTTTAGTCTATGCGGCAAAATGGAAGGTCTTCTGTCAATGGTGTGCTGATTACTCTGTTGATCATGCCGATCCTTCGATAATACAGATTACAGCGTTCCTAGTGTACCTGTTTGATTCTCGGGGTCTTCAACCTGTTACCATCAACTCCATGCTTTGCTTTCGGAGACCTACTCCCACTAAGCCTCTCACTGGCCACTTTAGCCTCACCAATGAGCGCGCCTAACTTCCATAACCGGTAAAGAGAACCCTATGGGCATTTGCTGACGCATTATTACACTCGCGACCCGCAGCAATATTTATGATAGCGCACGTACTTCAAAGTGCTTAAGCCTAAAATCTCTCTACTTGGCGCCAAAATACGCTACATTGTAGGGAGGAGCGGTATATTTAACCCTGCCACGTCCCCAACGTACAGGGGACATATGACATTCTACTTCATCCATAACAATACCAATTAATACTATACTAGGGCGGTCAAATATACTACACTCATGACCCTTTAATACTGCACAAACGTGTATTGTGTAGAACAGCACTGCATAACTAGAAATGGATGATTCCAAACCATGTGCTGTTATTTTCAAACGAGTCATTCAAATGACAATCACTGATAAACAGTGCAAAACTGTCCTTGTGTGTTTTTGTATTATGACAAACTAATACATGGTTGGACACATGTATACATCGATTCCAAAGTCAGATAATACTCAACTAATCCCGTACTGGGCACATTCACTATAATGTTCAATTGCAAAGGTCAAGTACAGGGAGAATTCAATTTAAATTGGCTCTTTCATCAAGCTTCCGTGGCTAATCTGAGCTACTCGGTGGTTTCTGCCCTCACCTATTGTAACCAAATTCGCTCATAAGGTGTGCGAAAATTACCCCCCCCCCCCTTCCCCTGGCCATAGAAAAAAATGATTACTCTAACAACTTATTCCTGAAACCCACATCTTTTCCGATCTCTCTGCTGTGTTAGTGATCTCTGCAAAACGATCACACTGCCCCTCCCACACCTCCGGGCCTTGTCGAGGCCCGGAGGTGTGAGAGGGGCAGTGTAGCCGTCTCTCAGAGACTACCTTCGTAGCAGCACAAAAATGTACAAAGCCCACTAGGCAGAATTTATTAATAGTAAAACTTCATTTTGCCACTTTTAGCTTTTGTAAGCTTGAGGATAGCTTATAGCTCCCCAAGACCATGCGAGGGGAGCGATTTTTAGCTCTCCTGCATTTTTAAGAATGCCAGGCCTGCTTTTGTGATCACAGCCTTGTACCTATACGAAAAAGAAAATTTGCCCCATTCTTTACCAAATATAAGCTTATCCTGTGGCTAATCTTTATAATTTGTTTGGTTTTTTTTTTTTTGGTTTTTTTTTTTGGGGGGGGGGGGGGGGTGGGGGCGGGTTGAAAGAAAATGAGAAAAACTTAACTCAATAACGCAATTGTGATGACAACAGCTTGAACCTTTGCGGTACGTTTGTCCATAAATAAGACTTATTCACTGTGTTTGACAAAATTCAAGTAGTTTTCAACTGCCATGTCAAAAAATAGGTGATTTCGATGGTTCCAAACTCTTGGGAACCGGGAAACAAATTTCAAAGACTTTAAGCATAGTTGTGATCTTCGTGGATATCAGTACAGTCAAAAAATGGCATGTTAGATACTTTGACCTTGAGGAAGAGAAAATCAACCTCTCAGAATATGATTCGGACACTTCTCCGTTGCCGTGTCCTTGTTATGTTACTTCCCCCGCGTTCTTGGTCGCGCCTGTGAACTGTTTATAATGCACGGTTTGTTATTTGCTCCATGTCACACAAATCCTGTTTAAATATACCTTACACAACAAGTTCAATTGAAAAAGACACACAGTTATAAATAAATTAGATCATGATCTTCAATATCATACTCACACAGGGTTTGGCTGTCAAACGCAGTGTGTGCCAAAAACTGGTCTCTGTATAACTGGATCGCCGGGCTCGCATCAAATAGAAAAGTATCCCACTTTCTGCAATATTAGGTTGGTGTTCAAAGAGGGGTGGGCAACCGTTGTTATAAACAGATAATGCTCAACAGACACTTTTCTCGATAGTTTTCAATTTTCCGACACCATCTATTGCATTTTAACCCTTTACCTAACATGAAAAGCAGACGACACTTGCAAACAAACATCTTCAATAACTATTTCTTTTAACTTTTTTGTCTCAAAAACATAGGTTATGACCCCTCATTGGAACGAGCTCGACGAGCTCGTTCCAAAGAGGGGTCATAACCTATGTTTTTGAGACAAAAAATGAAAAAAATAATGAAAAATTAATTGATGACTTTTGTGAATAGCGCTGGTCGGTTTTGGCCGTTACGTTGGGTAAAGGGTTAAAGAATGTACTTTGATGTGTGTGACAAACAATTATTATTGATGATGCGCACAGTGTACACGACAGTGCAAACTGAATATTAATTTTATAACAAACTATAGATATTATTGACAAAACAGGACCTGAATTACAGATGTGGCAGCGACTTTTAACAGGTGACACTCAGTTGGGCGATTCGACAACAACCCGAGTGCCTTTTTCACAAGATTAACTTTATCGATCAATTAGACTGAAATGGGCTTTTTAAACGCCTTTAACCTATCCATCGTTAGCAAAGTCTTTGTTTCTGAAACAATAATACCAAATTCATAATATGCCAGTAATTATCGCATGTGACTGATTATTTTTTCAGTCATTCATAAACTCCTTAACCGATAATTTTGTTAGCATATATGTCAACTATAACATGCCATGCCTCATGTTATACAATCTTAATTTGTATATATTTGCTGCCGTTACAGTGTTGTGTTGGGAGTCTCCGCGACTAAGTATGGTGGGGAGCTGACAGTTGCTCGCCGTTGCTCGGTGGTTCTCTCCGAGTACTCCGGCTTCCTCCACCCTCAAAACTGTCATATGTGATCTTAAACACCAATAAATAAGAATCCTAATAATAATACTTTTTCACAACATTAACTTTATTTCTCAATTAGACCGAAATCGGCTTTTCAAACGCTTTTAACCTATCCACCGTTAGGGTTTGTTTCTGAAACAATTATACCAAATTCATAATACGCTAGTAATCATCGCCTTTGACTGATTATTTTTTCTTTAACTGGCGATTTTGTTAGCATATACAGTACGCGGAGAGTGGATTGTAACTAAATCACCAGCGGAGTGGAGTTATCACCCAAACTATAAGTTTCAAATTTCATACATATGGACAAAAAATACAAGCAATGTTTCTGCCAATGGACCTCCGGGCTTAACCCGGAGGTCCATTGGTTGAAACTTTGTCTCTGCTTGTTGTGCTTTGCAACAATTGTGCAATTATTGCGTGGGTGGAATCTCCACTCCGCGGGTGATTTAGTGATAATACACTCTTCACGTACTGTATGTCAACTGTTCTAACATGCCACGCCACATGTTATATATTCTCAAATTGTATATATTTGTTGCTGTTACAGTGTTATGACACTTTGTGTAGGGAGTCTCCGCGAAAGTCACTGCTCAGCGTTCCAATCGGAGGCACGATGGTTCGTAGACTAGTTCATTCCAAATAAACCGGAATGTTCATTGTATTTGTAAAAATAAAACACTAATTTCCCCAGAGATATCTTAGAGTATGTATGCCAAGAAACGGCTCTACCATACTGGGCTTATATTTCGACGACAATCCAGTCACGCAAAGATTTTCGAAACAAAGTCAGCGAGAATCCATGTAGATTCTCGCTGTACATCTGCTAGGATTCGCGTGGAAAAACCTGGGTCAATTTAACCATTTAGCAAAATTAACCAGTAAAAGCTCACATGACCTGAAATATCCAACACTTTGTAAATAAAATTGTACATATACGGCTGTCATTGTAACCGGATCAATGAGCCGATTCCAATGACATCCATATTTGTAAGATTTTATTGGTAAATATTGGTTATTGTTTTAACCCTTTACCTAACGTAACGGCCAAAACCGGCCAGCGCTATTCTCAAAAATCGTCAATTAATTTCATTATTTTTTTCATTTTTTGTCTCAAAAACATAGGTTATGACCCCTCGTTGGAACGAGCTCGTCGAGCTCGTTCCAACCAGGGGTCATAACCTATGTTTTTGAGACAAAAAGTGAAAAAAAATAGTTATTCAAGAATTATTTTTGCAAGTGTCGTCTGCTTTTCAGGTTAGATAAAGGGGTAAACAAATTATCGAACGCAGTTTATGTTTTAAAAATTAAAAAGCTGTCTTGGGTAACGGGTTAACATGTGTTATCAGTATACAACAGGGGTTCAACCACGGTGGGCCTAATGGGATTCTGGGACACTCATAGCAAGTAGGGACTCTCGTAACCATTTTCGCAAATATATGACCTAAATTGCAAAGTTGATACGGTGGAACTACATTCCGTGCTAGGCTTTCGGTTGATGTTTCATATGTTAAAGCTGTTAAGCTAAAAGAATGGTTTTAGCGCGCCGAATGCGCGCTGGGACGATTTGGAGTAAACCCTTTCGACCCATCTTTTACTGTATCGTATTTTTCCTATTAGTTGCCTTGGGCCATGTCTGATCGTGTTAGAGGAGGAAAGGGAAAGGTGGAAGATGGGAGGCTATCGGCGTTTGTGCTTTTTTTTATTTCTTCTTGTTCGGAGGTGGCTGTGTCGGTGATAGGATGTTTGTTTCTGTTGTTGGTGTTGGTGGTGTTTGAGGTTTGTTGTTGTTTTCTTTTTCTTGAATTGATTGTAATTCCGTGAGCATTCTTATCATTTCCTCATGTTGTTGGTCCATTTCGATGCGGTGCTGTGCCCTTTCTTCCTTTTCTTTCTGTCATGCGATCTTGCTCTCTTCGGCTTCTCTCCTGATGGTATCCCGCTCCGTGTCCTGGACTTCCGGTTCAGAGGGGAGAGGCGAGAGAGGAACGGGAAGAGGCGTGAAGACAGCCTCCATTTCCATCCCAGTCTCCATCGGACCGTCCGCATCTGGCGTCTCCAGCTGGGGGGGGGGGGGGGGGGGCTGGAGGCGAGATGGGGGAGTCCGTGGGAGTCGGGGTAGAAATGGTAGCTGTTTCCTCCTCTTTCCCTTCCTCGCTCTTCTCTCTCTCTCTTCTTCTCCAAGAAAGCCTCCAAGCGTCGGGAATCCCTCCGTTTGGTGGCCGGGCTCTTCTTCTTTGTTTTCCCCTTCTCAGGGCCTCCTTCCCTCTTCGGGTGAGGACCAGTGCGAGAGGAGATCCTCTCAGCAAAGGTACTACCTCTCCCCGAGAAGGGCGGTGATGTTTTCTCCTCTTCAACTAGGAACTCCATAGTCAGGTGGACTCTCATTCCTATCTCCTGGACAGTCCAGGTGATAGGACGAGAGACCCCTAGGGCTGTTATAGTCTTCATCAATCGATCAGTTATTTCCATGATTAGGTGTTTGCTCTCTGAAATCAGAGGTGCGAATCAACTGTTAAGCTGTGATTACAGTGATAGCGAAGCAGCTTTCATTCACGTCATTCACGTCATCAGTCGTCACTGATGGGAGGAGTTTCGCATCTTTTGACCTAGCGTCATCTTGAGAAAGACAGATTAAGTTGCGACGTTTTGAGATCAGTGGTGTCGAGAGTCTCATATTCAATAATTGCGATATAGATTTCTCACTGGTGAACTCAGTTGATTTTGGAAACTTATTTACCGATTGCATTATTTTTGTTCGGCATGTAACTATTCTGCGTGACGCCTGTTTTAAATAACGTGACCACGTAAAGCAGAAAATTGTTCAACTTGGCAAGAGTGCTGATGTGGAGTTAACCACCAATAAACAGATAAATAAATTGCCGGCACTAACGTAGGGGTCTCATGTAGAGGTCTGCGGTACCATGGATTACATAGCGAGTAATCGCTTGATGGACTGGTCACGTGAAATAATTCATGAGAGGTGAGGGACGTTGTACAAACACGAGTGCGCGAATGCGCACGAGTGTTTTACAATAGAGTCCCTCGCCTCGAATGAATTATTTCACGTAACCAGTCCAGGCAAGCGATTACTCTGTTTATTACCTTTTATTATTAACGATAATTATATTATTTAACTTTTTACCTAACGTAACGTCCAGCGCTATTCTCAAAAATCGCCAATTAATTTTCATTATTTTTTTCATTTTTTGTCTCTAAAACATAGGTTATGACCCCTTATTGGAACGAGCTCGTCGAGCTCGTTCCAATGAGGGGTCATAACCTATGTTTTTGAGACAAAAAATGAAAATAATAGCTATTCAAGAATTGTTTTGGCAAGTGTCGTCTGCTTTTCATATTAGGTAATGGGTTCAAAAAACAATGACGTCCCCATTCCACCCACGACAAAGCGTCTTCGTTTGTGCGCACGGATACGTGACACAATTGTTGATTGCATAATTTACTTGTGAAGTTATCATTTATAATCAAACCTGGGAAATCCCAGTAAATCACACTTTGGAAAGTATTACATCTATTTTTCATCACTGATCGTGATATCAGGAAAAAATGCAGATACTACACAGATATGTTTTTCTTTCTTTCTCTTGTGTTTTCCCCGTGACGCTGATTTACCACCCTACACCTGCCATCGGGTTTTCAGCCCTCGATAGGGAGGCATATTAAATCCGGGTTTTCCGCCCGTTCGTCCGTCCGTCTATCCAACAGTCGTCAGTCCGTCCATCCGTCCACCCGCGCTATAATACGGGAGTTACGAGGTTTTTTGTCCGGACAGGCATTATTTTCTTACCGGCATATTATGAGCTTAAATGAAAATGTTATGAAGTTAATGTCTAAAATATGAGACTTGTGAGTCAAGTAGCGATTTTTCGGGGTTTATATTAAGGGTTAGGGCCAGTTCAGGGTTGGGGTTAGCGTTAGTTACTATCAAGCATTACATGGGGATGAAACCATGTCTATACCCCCCCCCCCAAAAAAAAAAAAAAAAAAAAATTACCGAAAAAACGAAGTTTTCACCGGTGTCAACGAATTAAAATGATAGTCCGTCCGGGCCAACTAAACCTGTTTAGGAGCTATTATTTTTAAGGGGTACCTTCAAATTAGGGTAGTATTAGGGTTAGGAGAGGAGTGGGGTTAGGAGTAGCCAAAGGGCAGAGCTTAAGGTTGCAGGGGGTTAGGACCCAGGGGTGGGGTTGAGGTCAGGGGTGGGGTTTTATTTTTCGTAGCCCCTAATCCTTTTGGCCTGGCTAGGGTGGGGTTAGGGTCAGGGGTGGGGTGGGGTTGGGTTGGGTTGGGTTGGTTAGGGTTAGGAGTAGCCCCAGAGTAGATCTTAAGGTTGGGGAGGGTTAGGTCCCAGGGGTGGGGGGGTTAGGGTCGGGGTGTGGTGTGGTGGGGTTTTAGGGTTTAGGTCAGGGTAGGGTAGGGCTAGCGTTAGGGTGTGGTTTTTGAGTGGATGGGGTGGGGTTAGGGTTAAATATAAGTTCTAGGTTGGAGGGGTGGGGTTCCAGGTAAAATAAGGTTATGGACATATAAAATGTTTTTTTCGTAGCCCTTAAACCCAAATAGTAAGAATGTCCGCCCATCCGTCTGTCTGTCCGACTTTGTTTGTCCGCTCGGAACCGTAACTCTCTAACGCTTTGGTGCATTTCCATGAAACTTTGCACAAGAGTAAAGACCAATGGAAGATCTTTTGCACAGCAATACCATGCTCGAGTGACAAATCTCAAGGTCACAGGAATGAGAAAACTTAATTCTCTCAAAAACTGTATTTGTCCGTCTGAAGCCATAATTCTATAAGACTTGGGTGGATTTCCATGAAACTTCACTCTAGGGTAAAGACCAATGGAAGGTCAGTTTGCACAGCAACACCATGCTCGAATGACAAAGGTCATGGTCATAGAAATGTGAAAACTTAATTCTTTCACAGACCGTATTTGTCTGTCTGGAGCCATAATTCTATAATGCTTGGGTAGATTTCCATGAAACTTCACACAAGGATACAGACCAATGGAAGGTCTCTTGCACAGCAACATCATGCTCGCGTGACAAAGGGCAAGGTCACAGGAACGTGAAAACCTAATTCTCTCACAGAATCGGGTTTTTCTTCCTGAACTACAGACAATGCAACTTCAAATAATTTATATTATGAAGGTGTCTCAACATAACATATACAGGCAAAATAACACATATGGGCAACACCATGCTTGAGTGAGAAGGTCAAGGTCACAAGAGTGTGAAAACTTAATTCTCTCACGGAATTGGATTTTTTCTTGAAGAACTACTTTAACTCTTTCAACACGAGAGGCCGCTTTTCCGGTCCAGGAACACGAAACATCATAATTTCATTAAGTAGGATGTACTAAGTGAATGTGTGTGGTAGAACAATTAATATTTTCAACGTGCAGCCTTCAGGCTGCACGTTGAAAATATTAATTGCTCTACCCACAAATAATGGATATGGACTCTTCCAAATTCTGCCATATAACTGGCATGGAAGATACCACCAGTGTTGAAAGGGTTAATTGTTTGGTATGAAGGTGTAGCAACATAACTAAAACGGGTGTCACCATGTCTGAAAACATAATTCTCTTACAGGGTTTCTCATCAGAACTACTTAAAAAGACTGCAACTTCAAATATTTTTTTTCTGTGGAGGTGTAGCAACATAACATTTACGGTCAACACCCAGCCTGAGAGATAAAGGTCATCAACACTATGCTCAATTTTTCGGAAAGGACAGGGTAACAGGAATGTGAAAACTTAATTCATCTGTGTGACAAAGATCAGATCATTCCAATATTATATGCCATTTAGCCATAGTTCGGGGGGCACCCGTGGCAGGGCGGTCAACGTTAGTCTTGTTACATATTTATAAATAACATGCAGAACGGAAATATTTTTTAGGGCTGAAAGTTCATTTTTTATCACGTGTTGACAATGATAGCTGTGGTCAATAAAAATGTGAATATTCATTAAGTATTTTCTTACAACTACTGAATTTGTGTTGGCGTGTAATCTAACTATAAATTCTATTTTGAAATTTACGTACAATATTATACCGAAGGAGCTGTCTCTTTGGAATAAAATGTTATAGAATGTTGTAACATGAATCGAATTGTTTCCGGATACAGTCCACCATAGTTTGTCGTGGTATCTGTTCATCTTCTTAATGAATATTAAATATAGAGTGTGCAATGGAGTTCTGAATTATTGTATTTTATGCGCATGGTAATTTGACGGGAACTCTCTGATCAGCAATAAGCGAGATTACTGACAACAGCTGCATGTACGTTGAATTTGTTTCCCTAGTATTGGATGAACTGAGATATATTCTCGTGCGTGTTTCAACCCATTGTAGGGAAATGGTACCATTTCCTGTAGTTTATGTACTCGGCAGGGGCCGCAGAACCGGGGGTGGCTCAAGGGGATGGGGGAGGCTTCAGCCCCCCTCCCCCTCCCCCCCTCCCACTTTTTTGTCGGGCCATGTTTGTTTTGTGTGCATATATTTTAACACAACCAATGACTGGTGAAACAAGGGGCGGATCCAGAGCCTTACCCATATTTTCGCCAGCTATGTTTCTCTCGTACTGGATCAGTTTCGATGGATTATTTCGGATCATTTTTTGCAGTAAGTGGCAGCAAAAGCTAAAATGCATGCAATCTGTTAAAAAATCGGTTATCTGAAATTGATCGTAATCTTATAGACATACAAGTACCAAATCCACCCCAAGACAAAATAATCCACAGACAGTATAATTGCTGTTAATGTCTGGTAAAGCATACAGGTGAGGTCTATTTATCAGCTTTGGTCGTTACGACCAAAGCTGATAAATAGATCTCGTTTGTATGATTTTCCGACGTTTTTTAACAGCTCTCAAAGTGTGAAATCTTTCAAATACATCTGAAAAATCTCAAAATATCCGCTCAGATGCATGGAAATGGGAGTTTGGAGACCCTGGAATTTAAAATTTTCCTACAGCGGGCCAAACCATGGTCGCCGCGTCATACCGACCACTATCCATCGTCCGATCCAGCCCCCCCCCCCCCCCCCTCCACACACACACTTTCAAAATCATTCTGCTCCGAATATCGGAGGGGGTTAATGACTTTAGGAGCCTGAATTACATGGTTAATCACCGAGCTGGTTGTTGGACGCACAGTCTTTAGATCGCCGAATGACACAATTCAGCTCAAAGGGTGACGATCACGATCTTGAGAACTGCATTCCAGAAGAAGTGGAAGTCTCAAGATCCCATATAGTCATCTATAAGACAAACTCCTATTCATCTAAAGGGCAGACAACTATTGTTTGACTGTTAGGAGAGTTTTCCAGGGGAAGTTACTAGACCCCCGCTCCGTTCTGTCCCATATTTGAAAATTGCCAAATTTAACTCGTCTTTACATCATCAATCAGAATGAGGACGCCACGACAGTTTCTGCTTCAGTCTACATTCATCTAGCACAGGTACAGCTCGCCTTTTGAAAAGTTTTCCGTGTCACAAAATTAGTTGTGCATAGTTGCTTTGTTCTTAAATTCCCAGTTTTATATTACGATGCTAATAGTGCTTTATTTGTGTACACGTCTAAGCTGCGTTTTCTTCTATGAAACGGAATCACGATTCCTTGCCGGGACGACAGATACTTTGTGTTATTGTCAAAGAATTTTTCGACATCCATGAGGATTATGTTTCCAGAACTCTTCATTTTCTTTGTTTGATGTTTCGGGAAAGTTATACGCGATTTACTCGTGTGATGGTCTGCGCAACTCGGCCAGCATGCATCTGCTATTTTTGCAAGCTTGACATCTAATTAACTTTCGTCCAGCACTTATTATCGGACAAACTAGGAGACGAAGTTGAAAGACAGTTTCGCCTATCAGTTCGGTCGGTCCGTGTTCATCCGTGGACAGTTTAAGCAGAGTTTATTGTGCCCTGTCGTCACCGGTGGGGTGGCTTCGCGTTCCATTCCTTCAGTTATGGTTTCCTTAGATACGAAGTTTTCCCTCCCCAATCCCATCATGGCTTCAGTTGGCGTTCCTCTGTCTAGTCTCCCAGGTACTGATCCCACTATCTTCCCTTCTCTCCGACAGGATGTTTTGGCAGGTAAAGATGTTAATTTAGCGCGGCTCATTATGCCTCCACTTGACCCTTCCAAGCCACTGGAGAAATATGACGGTCGCGTGTCCAAACACATGTCCATTCTTGAATTTGTTCGGGCTTTTGGTAAGTACAAAAACGATTATTTGCGAGGTTTTCCAAAATCATTAATGATGTGTTATCCATTTCGGCTCAATATGGGGACGCCTTTTATTTCTATCATCTGGCATTCTCTGCGCAAGTGAATTGGGCGGTGCGCGACACTAACCTTTTCTGCTCTGTTTTCGCTGGCCATAAAAGCCACGCCTGCTGCTCGTGCAACAGCTCCGATCATAGTTGAATTCCTCATCTCGTTTCTCAATTCATTTCGGCGTCCCAACGATACTGCTAGTACTGCCTCTTCCTCTACTAGAGAGCTTTGTCTCCAGTCCAACTCCGTAAGGGCTTCACTTTTGGTAAAAATTGTCGCTACCTCCATTCTTGCCTGAACTGTAAGGATTCTCACCCACGGACATTCTGTCCTGAGCGATCGTTTCGATCATCCGCTCTCCTTCCCGTTGCTCCATTCAAACCTAAATGACTCGTGTCACAGCTTAACCCTGCACACTACGTTCTCCAGTCTATTTCCACTTATCAATCGCTCTGCCCTCCAGTTTGCTTTCGCCGGGCACCCCAACACATGTTTCACCTCCTATTTCCTTTCAGGATTACGGGGAGGCTTTGGTACTGGTACACACTGAAAACTAAAGTGTTAAAACTGACACTTTCAAAGTGTTAAACCCATTCTAGCTCTTAGGGTTTGATTTTAACACTCAAAGTGCAATGCTTTAAGCACTTAGACATTACAATCGTCAGACATCTAAAACTTGAATGGATGGCACTTTCCATGTGTCTAGCACTGGTGGTTCTTCCAGAATCGTTCATAATTTGATTTGCGCTTGATGGGTACATAATTAAAAGGACACAACGCAGATGACGCGGATCAGGCTCGAAGGTTCGAGCCTGATCCGCGTCATCTGCGTTGTTTCCTTTTAAGTGTCGCGACATTACACTTGTCAAGTGGTATTATTGTAACACCTGTCAAGTTCTGGGATGTCTACACTTGAACAAAGTGCTAGTTCATCACTTAGTAAGTGTTAAATACAGCACTTCAAGGGTAGTTTTTAACACTTTAGTTTTTAGCGTGTATTCACCATTATCCTACTACTTCCCTTATTCTGAAAATCTTGCGGTCTGCTTTGGACAGTTGATGCTCTTCTCGAGTCCGAATTGGGGAATGGTTTTCTCTTTGGCCCGTTTGAACGCCCACCCTTTACGGTTTATCGTATTAACCCTATAACCATTGCTACACGAAAGTTTTCTGGCAAGCAGCGGTTCATCATTGACCTCTCAGTGCCGCATTCCTCTTCCTCTTCAGATTCTATCAATTCCCTGATGAATAGAGATGTCTTTCCCTGAATTATGTGACAATCGATCATGCGATCCAATGATCCAAACATTAGGCTCAAACTCTTGGTTGGGCAAGACAGACATAAAGTCCGCTTTCAAGCTATTACCCATCCATCCTGATCTCTGGCATTTGTTTGGCATTAGTGGAAAGATAAATATTACATTTATTCTCGATTGGCTTTCGGCTGCAGTTCGTCTCCCAGTTTATTTGACACATTGTCTCAAGCTGTGTGTTGGTTTGTACGGGAACATTTTAACCCTTTACCCAACGTAACTGCCAAAACCGGCAAGCGCTTTTCTCAAAAATCGCCAATTACTTACAAAAAATGAAAAAAATTAGTTATTCAAGAATTTTTTTTGCAAGTGTCGTCAAAACGCCACATAACCTTTTTCTTTGTACCCTTCTAAGAATTGTTTAAGCGAGAGAAAGATGAAGAAGTGGTGCATTGATATGCAGGATCTCCCGTGTCAATACAGACCCTATGACGACAAACCCAGAAAGCTGCAGTTTATTTCTTGACTTTCTTTCATTAAACCGACGATATGCTGTGATTCGATACCCTGCGGGAGAGGGGTCGAACAACAACAACTTTTCCCATCGTATTAGAAATTCAAAGCAGCAGGGCGAGCGAACGAGCGGGCGGACGTCTGTGGTGAGGCCTGTTTCAGCCTCTATAATATCTTCCAGCCCATAGAAGCACGTAAGACCTGCCCCAGTCCCTAGATGAACGCATCTCAGGCCGGTTTCCACCAGTCATGCCCATCCCCTAGAAGGCCTTTCAGCTTTTGGGCCACAGACCCGCCCAGCCCCTAGAACGCCCCCAGCCCGTAGGTCACAGACGCGCCCCAGTCCGTTTATTTATTTATTTATTTATTTATTTATTTATTTATTTATTTATTTATTTATTTATTGGTGTTTAAGGTCACATATTTCTGCACAATGGCTAATTGTGACCGCCCCCGGTTCGTAGGCCACAGACCAAACCCAGTTCATAGGCGATCAGACCCAGCCCAGCCTAACCTCGCCAAGCCTCCCAGTCCTGTACAGCCTAGGGAGAACGCATATTTATAAGTTGGTCGCCAACTTATATAAATAAACAGCCCGACTATAAACCACAGATTTACGGTCTTCTATGGATGACCTTATCGACGAGTTTCTTGCCGGAGAGACGTATTAATACTTCTGAAATTTTTCTGTGTGTCCCCAGAAAACAATAACCACTACGAAACTAAAACCAGTCTTGTTATAAGAGGTAATTACGTAATAGGGAAACCGTCAGTTTTGGTAATGGGGTCGCGAAGCGGACCTTCTGCCTCCCAGCGGAAACATTGCACTCACTGACACTAATAAAGCCGAAAGTTGGTCGAAACACTATTTCAAACCCTTATTGACAAATCACTGGGTTTAAGGAGTTTCGTGAAAACCTGTTATTGTTCCCGCCTTTCTTTCCAGCTGACGTTTTCCTTGAACCTGAAGTAATAAATAGAGGATATCTGGTGTTTTTGAGTGGATACCGAAAATTATCTCATGAGTGACTGAGACAAATGCGAGCGAAAATAACCATTTGTCTCGACCAC
The DNA here is from genome assembly GCA_031216915.1 of Pictodentalium vernedei. Lineage (NCBI taxonomy): Eukaryota > Metazoa > Mollusca > Scaphopoda > Dentaliida > Dentaliidae > Pictodentalium > Pictodentalium vernedei. The sequence continues at coordinate 483,272,699 of CM062294.1, forward strand.
GCGTGAGATAATTTTCGGTATCCACTCAAAAACACAATATTTCCTTTTTATTATACGTTTTTTTTTTATAAGAATCTGATCATTCCTATCGATAATTCCACTCGTTTCACCCTTGAATTGATGCACGAAAGTAAACAGCTGATGCGCATTGATACGCGGAAGTGATTTGATAGAGAATCGGAACACATCCAGGTTGCATATTGCGATATGATTCAGCTGGCGGGTTTCATGCATCACTTCAAGGTGAATGCGTGTTGAATTATTGCTGGAAATTATCAGTATCCACTCAAAAACACTAGATTTTCTTTTCGTCGTACATTTTTAGAACAAATTGATCATTTCTAGTGATAATTTGACTCGTATTCACCCTGAAGTGATGCTTTAAAAGCCGCCATTTTGATTGATACTGTGGAAGTGAAAATTTCTATATCTTCACAGTGGGGGTTACGATTTCTATCTTTCCGCTTTTTTTCGATAATCTATCTTTAGCGTATAATAAAATATTTTTTTTTATATTTGTTTCGGCATCGATAGCAATCACCGTTGTAACGGCTTCACTTCACAAGGGAAAGGATATATTTTGGTACCCAAATTTTAGCCAACGAAGAATTCTTGTGCCAAATCAAACTGTTTAGTGCTATTGGCCAAATTGACATCCATCAGCGTGATCACCGCCCCATCCACTGTGAGACTACCTACCAACGAACAGTGGGTCGAGATTACGAAAGACGTCAGAGCCTAGGTGGAAGGTGACGGCGCCACTCTGGTCTTCCCCATATGTGAAAGTTTAGGGAGAAGACGCATTTGATATTGGTGAGATCCAGATCGCTGACGGAATCGAAGCCAAGGCAAGTTGTATGGCCCAAGACGCTTGACTGACAGATGGGAAAGCAGCACAACTCCTCAGACAACTTGGAGCGCATCTACAATGGCCACGCCTGGCCTCGGGATCTCCACTTCCTTCGGGCCAGGCAGTCCAACACCTATAACAGCGATGCATAGGTCAAGAAAAGACGAGCCACGGAAAATAAATCAATCACAGCCTGGATGCTCGGCGGTGGTTCTTTGAACCACAGGCGGCTCTACGTTGACCAGTTCGGGCTCCAAAATGACCTACAGAACACAGGAACAGTATGGCGCTTTAATCGAAGCCTGCAATGATTTAGGAGACGAAACCCTATCTTAGCAGACAGAGTATTCGGGATAAATCCTGCCACAACAGTTATGGTGAAAGAAAGGATCGGCTGGAAGCCGATCCCAGCCTCCCTTCTGGATCACATTCAAAAAGCCTGGGTAGAATACGGCCATGGCAGTCTCTGGAACGCAGAACGGTATCACGTTAATAACATCGACATGAAGGCGTGCTACACCGCTAGCTTCCAGGGCCTAGGCGAGGCATAACCCTATTTCTAGCCATTCGTTCGTTCAAAATCCAGAATGACTCGTGTAGCAATCAACGACTTTCAGCGAAAAGATATAGACACAGGGTCCGGCAGTTATATTTGCATTTCGAGGAGCAGGGCAGGCCGGGCCCCGACGCCCCTCCTCACATATATCGCAGGGTCCGGCATTCGAATCGAGGTAGAGGTTGGAGAAGTCATCATCGCTTTCGAAAAGCAGGATGAGGTATGGCTCCTCGAAGACAGAGACCAGTGCTGCAGCAACATCCAGAAGTTCACATAGGGCGCGAAGGCTGATGGAAAGCATTTCACTCACCGTCTTCGCTCACCGTCTTACAGACCAGGGAGAATTATATTACCTGATGAGAGATCCTGGCCGAAGCGGCACGCTCGTCGGCGAACCGGGAAGATTTTCCCTGGTTCACTTACTACGATGAAAGCATGCCCAGTACGACATCTGAGGGCCAGTATGCTAGCCTGTACCCACACCAATCTCCTCGTCATACTGCGACGTTTCGGGTTGTAACAGACCGCACGCCAAGAAGACGGTGCTCTACAAACGCGTTCAAGCATATGTCGCCAAAAAGATCTGCTATTGTGGCGACGCCACATGTGGATCGTGTCTACTAGGGAAGAATACCTGCCCCCAGCGGTTCGGCACCCCCGATGGTAACATCACAATGGCGAGATAAGATAGAAACTCTGCATGCTCAGGACCACATCTTCCAAAGCCGGAGTATTACCGCTGGAAAAAAGACATCCCGGTTTCTTCTGCACCCAGTCATAACGACCTCTCACGACCCACCAACTTTCATACATAAACGGCTGCGGAATGAGCGTAAAAACGACTAGAGTGATCGAGGTGTTTTGAGTAAGACATTCTTCGGTGTTCATCTCGACTCACTAGAGAAAGCAATGCGGGGCAGGGATGTTAAAGTCCAGACCTATCACAGTTTCTTCCGATGTAGTGGGTAGAACGACTGGACGCCAGTGAGAATGGATCAGAAGTATGTATCGTGAGAAATTATCAGGAATGAGGTCTGCATGTACAAAAGTCAATCCTCGAAATCTTCCAGGACTGACTGGGGCAGAGGGATGTCCAGGTATTCTTTCATGATGACCAGGACCAACCACCTCCAATCGTAGGAGAGATGCCGCACGCCTGGTTACGGGACCCTGCGAATTACTACGAAAGAGGTCGGGACTGACAACAGGACAAAAGTCGAAGCACTCAAGGCCCTTAGGAAAGCTACACAATCAAACCAGGTCTACCCCACACATTGCGAGCAGATGCGTAAAACCTTCCCCATTTTCTTGGATAGAGCCGGTTTGTGGAGCTGTGAAAGCCCGGCGACGTGGTCCTTACCAGTCACCATAAAGTATAAGATAAAGCCCAATAGTCTCTCTTTCAGAGACACAGGTACATTTCCTGGACACGTCAGTCCCGTCCTTCTACCACTCAATGGATAGCCGAAAACAGCATGTTCTGTTCACGATTCCTGGACCCCTAGTCAATGACGGGTGGGTGAAGCTTGTCCTCGTCCTGAACGACGTTTTTGATGTGGCCCTTCCCCATGCCATTGATGCGGTTGAGCGAAATATATATCCACAGAACGACACACGCGTGTGAATGGGTTAATCGACATGGCACGAAAGCCAGCGCGGAGGGGTAGAACAAGAGGCCACACGTGTCATATCGATTAACCCATTCACGTGTGTCGTTCTGGGTTTATTACACGCCTTCACGTCTATAAAAAAATTATTAGAAGGACACTCAGCAATTCATTTAACTATCAACAAAAAGAATACATTTTATCTTCAACCAAATTTGCGAGGGAACCCGTGTTACTATTTAGTCCCCTGAGTTCCAATGTCTTCTATGTGCCAACTGGCACATAGAACACATTGGAACTCAGGGGGTGATTTTCAGCTCTCGCTAGCGATTCAAATTATAATTGCATCGTACGATTTGAAGAAAATTCCAGTGAAAATTCGCTTCTATTTAAAAGTAGTCCGTTTACGATTTCCGTTCCGCACATATGTGTTTTTTCATTTTCCGCGTGGTTTAGTGTTGCTGCAGATGGGGATTACATAGAACAGACGTGTAATAAATGACGGGGATTGGCGCCTTGTGTACGTACGCAAAGTCCACCGCAACCAATAAAAGCCCGCAAAAGGTGTGGATTATCGGCGTGTCTCAGCTCAAACACCAATTTCTGTGAGTCATTATAACATTGTCTCTCGTATCTAATATGTATTCATCACTAAACTTCCACCGTAACGTTTTATATCATTCCGGCATTTATAATACGCGTGGAATTAGGAAACTTATTACAAAGCACGTTTGTTTGTTTCACCACTTCCATAAGAACATTATCTTCAGTGATATATATTATTCGAAATGCCAACCATTTTTAAAGGATATTTTATGTCTTTCATGCTTCAGCATATTTTAATGCTCCTCTAACCCTGTGAACCCGAGAGGCCCTTCCCCCCACCCCCGAGATATAATACTCCATAATTTCATTAAGTAGGATGGCTGCTTAGTGAATTTGGGGTGTAGATCAATCAATATTTTCAACGTGCAGCCCCAGGGCTGCATGTTGAAAATATTATTTGATCTACCCCCAAATAATGAATATGGACTTTTCCAATTGCTGCCATTGAACTGATATAGAAGATACCATCCGGTTTCAAAGGGTTAATCATCGCGTTGTTCTAACCCATTTTCCCTTCGGCCAAATTCACCGAGAAAGTTCGAATATGATTTCTCATTTTAGTATTACTAAGCACCGAAACATTCTTTGAAACACGATAATTCCATCTTCGTAGACCATCAGAGTTCTGATATTTTCATGTGATCAGTGATAGAAATAGTTATTCTATCTGCTTATATAATTATTCAAGGAGAAAGTGAGTGCAACTTCACATGTTTTCTTTTCAAATCGGCTTATACCATTAGGCCATAATGAATGCCGGTGGTGCGATTTCGTTGGCTGGGCTTCCCCTATAAATACCGAGAGTTCTGCTCGGTAAGGCGCGGCCTAAAATAATAAAAACTTTGTGAGCTCATTCTAGAAAACTACAGGATTAGGACGGACTTCGTCACGATTTTTTACTATGGTGATGATGAGTCAATTTATCATATAGAGACGCACATTCGCATTGGCTGGGTGGTGGGAAAATGAGCTAGGTCCTAACAGCAGTTTTAACGCAATTTGCATTAAACTCCTAAAACTTATTCAAGTTATTGCATTTTTGTTAAGTGGACGTCTGCCCCACCAGTACAGAAATAGTATTTTGAACTAACGTATATTTTATTACAAGCCTGCTCTATGAAATCTCCATCTCCAGCAATACTAAATCATGCGTAAAATGCAAATCCGTTCCGCACACATGCGCCGAAAGGAAATCGTTGAGCAGACGATTGATCACCTGAGACTGAACCGATTGCGAAATAACCAAATAAAATGTCTAAAATTGAAGGATATGGAGAGTTTAATGTGTACAAAAATAGCGAAGAAGAAATAGAGTCGATATATGAAGGGGATAATGAATATCCAGAAGAAGAACAGTTCGAGTACGCAAGTAGTATGTCTCGCACGTTTCAGGTCAATTCTGCCGGACCCCGGTACCGGACCCCGGTACCGGATCCCGGAAGTGACGTCACATCACGTGACCCAGTGGCGCCATGTTGTGTTGTTATGGTAACCCGCGTGAGCGGCCATCTTGTGATTCCATCCCTACAGTAATACGTTATGTTAGTGTGCATGCGCAGCGCATGCTGTTAGGGCGATACGTGTTTCCGTCGTCCATTTTGTATACTGGAGGCCGCCATCTTGGTTTCTATGGTAGCAACCACGTGCTACCATAGAAACCAAGATGGCGGCTCCAGTAGACACGTATCGCCCTAACAACACGCGCTGCGCATGCGCACTAACACCACGTATTACTATGGGGATGACATCACAAGATGGCCACTCACGTGGGTTACTATGACAACACAACATGGCGCCACTGGATCGCGTGACATGACCTCACTTCCGGGGTCCGGCAGAATTGACCTGAAACGTGCGAGACATACTACTTACGCAAATTTAGAAGGCGATAAGATGTGTTCTTGAATTGCTGAATGTCCTTCTAATGATTGTTTTTATATAATATGGCCTCTCGTTTCATCCTTCCGCGCTGCCACTCGTGTCATACCGATTAACACATTCACACTCGCGTATCGTTCTGTGTGTTATCATTTTGCAGTAATGTTATACATGACAAAAGTTTCTTCTCTTAACTAGCAGGGACGGCGGAACGATGTTGAAGGTGTGGGGGGGGGGGGCTGGATTGGGCGTTGGATGGTCGTCGTTATGACGGGCTGACCATGGATCGGCCCTCCGTACGAAAATTTTAAACTCCAGGGTCCCAAAACCCCCATTTCCATGCATCTGAGCGGATATTTTGAGATTTTTTAGGAGATGTATTTGAAAAATTTCACTCTTTGAGAGCTGTTAAAAAACGTCGGTAAAGCATACAGGTGAGGTCTATTTATCAGCTTTGGTCTAAATGACCAAAGCTGATAAATATACCTCACCTGTATGCTTTACCGGACGTTAACAGCAATTATACTGTCTGTGGATTATCTTGTCTGGGGGTGGATTTGGTACTTGTATGTCTGTAAGATTACGATCTATTTCAGTTAACCGATTTTTTAACAGACTGTATACATTTTAGCGTTTGCTCCCACTTACTGCAAAAAATGATCCGAAATCCATCGAAAGTGAACAAGTACGAGAGAAACATAGCTGGCGAAAATATGGGGAGGCTCTGGATCCGCCCCTTGTTTCACAAATCATTCGTTGTGTTAAAATATATGCATACAAAAAAAACATGGCCCGGCAAAAAAGATGGGTGGGCTGAAGTAGTGTGACTGTAAATTTCGGCCTCGGTATATACCGGTAGGACATGCTACTTTAATATATCAACTGGAAGTATACTTTGCTTTATGAGCAAGCCTTTTGACGCCATGATCAGGCCTACGTCGAGAACATCCAAGCCCAGATCTCTAGCTGCGTCTCGTATCTTGTGTAAATCCCCAGAACCTCTTCATCCATGGAGTCAATCAAGTCAGTTGAGAGGGATCGACCCGAATATTGTTTAATCTGCCTTCCTCGCCCACCCTTCAGCCAGTACGGCGAACCTTTCTCGCATTTTCAGATCCAGCTCTGGTTGATGCCCTACATTCTTCTGGGTTCCGTTAGCCCTTACGGCGCGAGCTCATCCTGTCCTTCAAACAATAGTCGGCCGATAACCTAATCGCAGTCCATTTCCCGCTTTGTGAAACACTCTAGTCGCCCATGTCTAATATTCTCATAAACTCCACAAACCAAGGTAGGTCAACAGACGTTCATGCTTTTATTATATGTTAGCCTGTGAATTATCGCAATTATCTAAAAGATATTTCTCGCTATCCATCGACTCGATGGATATATCTATTTATATACTATATTTTAGAATGAATATGGGGCCACCCCGAATGTCCAAAATGGGTCTACAAGGAGTAATTGTTTATGGCGGAGGTCATCGTCAGGTTTAAAAAAGTGTGTGGGGTGGGGTGGGGTGTAGGGGGCACCAAAAGTTATGACCAAATTTTTTTCACCGATATATGTCTTAAAAGTGGTCTACTAGGGGTACGTTTTTATCAGGAATCTAATGGTGAGGTTTAAAAAAGTATCGAGGTGGGGGTGGGGGTGTAGAGGGGCACCAAAAGTTATGACAAAAATTGTTCTCACCGATATAAGTCTTCAAAGGGGTCTACTAGGGGTAATATTTTACCAGGAATCTAATGGTGAAGTTTAAAAAAGTGCCGGGGTGGGTGGGTGGGGATGGGCGTGCAGAGGGGCAACGCCGGGTAACCCTGCTAGTATAGAATATACCCACAGTAGCTCGGTGTACCAAATGTTCACCACGAGGGGTGAAGTGATACCCACAGCAGCTTGGTGTACCAAATGTTCACCACGAGTGGTGAAGTGATGTTAACCGCGAGCCTTTGGCGAGCGGTTAACACCTCTTCGCCACGAGTGGTGAACATTTGGTACACCAAGCTACTATGGGTATATTTTATTTGTACCAATCAGATTATTGAGAGTTTAAATGTTAAATAATACAATATTAAATTCTAAATAATGCCCCCAACGTGTACCCCGCTGCAACTTGTACCACGGGGAATTCGGTCACGCGTATGTATATATACTCTTGTGTGACCGATCCGCTGATTAGAACTTATCTCTGTGAATAAAAGTTCGTTAGACCACCATAACTACAATTCATAAAACATTTAAAAAATTTGTCTCAACAGAACACTGTATATTGATTATCCTCAGAAACTATATTTTGTTACTGTCACTCACAAACAATAGTCTCTAATCGCCGTTTATAGATGTAATTATGGACGTTTAAATTATTAACTTGGATATGATTTCCACGAAACATTGTGCTTAGCATCCCGTTTGGTGTGATTGGCGCGTTGAGATCTGGCATGGTGACATTAACAGTTCTAGGATATTGTTGAGACTTTAAAAAGTTTGTGTTTTGAACTTCTTGCATAATTTCGTTGGAATGAGGAAGCATGTGTGTGATACAACTGACAGACGCATTTGAATGAGGATTTCTCACTGAGGATTCAGAAGTAAGTGTACTACATGTCGAACTCAGCAACCTTGAACATTTCTCTTTCTCATTATCACCTGAAGTGGAATAATTGTTTATGCTACATAAATGTTTATGTCCTGTAATGGTAGCAATATCAACAGCAGCAAAATTGTGTTCCCTCAACTTTTGGACGAGATGCTATCTAGCACTGGTGTTAGTCAGTCTCTTGTTAATGTCCAAATTAGTTTCTTTTGCCATATGTGACATGATGCCCGACAGTTTATTAACACCTATTTTTGTCGTTTAAACCACATATCACCAATGTTTGTGACCAGGGTTGTTCTTGTCGCTATGTAGAATTGGTCGTCCTCTGCGCTGAACCCAGCAGGCCTTTTCGCAGCATATAACTTATACATGTATACTGAATTTCGCTCATTGTTTTCACCTGTGCTGTACATGCGTGGCGTAGTTTCACGAACATTCCGAAGGTAGGAACCAGTGCGCGTTTTAGTTTGACGCTCATTCAAAACAAGATAGTCCTTGCCATCACTGGTTGTATTAATAGTTATGTCACCCCATTCCATGTTTAAGTGCTCACTAACACCACGTGTAGTGCATTGTTAAACCAGATCGTGTTTAGGATCGACTTCGGCGTTGATTCCGCAAGAATTCCTTTCTGGTACAGTAGACTGATTTCGTGATCATTTATCGGTTCAGCTTTCTGGGGTCTGTTCCCTTTTCCAGCCCTCTTCAACTGCCTTTGCTTAACTATCAGTGCTCTACGAGTAGTGTCGAATGCATCCTCAGACTTCTTCATGCAGGATGTTCCATATTTATGCCGTTTTAAGTAGCGATCAGTACTGGATATTTGGCCTCGCCGTGAACCTGGCTCGAAATCAATGCCATCCTTACGTCGTACATTAAGAATATAATTAGCGATTAGAGGATCTAAATCCTTTACTGGTATTTCGTGGATTTCATGGTTTTCTGACTGCTTTGATAAAAACGTTTTAAACAGCTTTAACTTTTTCCCTAACATGAAAAGTAGACGACAGTGGCAAAACAAATTCTTGAATAACTAATTTTTTCCATTGTTTGTCTCAAAAACATAGGTTTTGACTCCTCGTTGGAACGAGCTCGACGAGCTCGTTCCAACGACGGGTCATAACCTATGTTTTTCTGACAAAAACTGAAAAAATAATGAAAATTAATTGGCGATTTTTGAGAATAAAGCTGGCCGATGTTGGCCGTTACTTTGGGTAAAGGGTTAAGTCGTGCAACGCTTTTTTTGGGTGTATGTCTACTCTCTTGGTCCGTAAAGAAGTTTTCAACGTTTTCGTTGGAAAAATATTTAAGCCTGCTTAACATTGACTGCAGCTGGGCAGGAACGGTGTCTGCCTCATTTGGTTCGGTTTGGTGGATAGCAATCCAGGTACATTACTGGGGGGGGGGGGGGGGGGTGCGTGTCTTGTTATAGCGTGCGCAAAAGCAGCCCGAAGGGCTGCTTTGAAGCAAGCCTAATAGACAACGTGTACGTGAAATTGGAAAAAACATGGAATGCTATGCCATCCAATCTAAACCGGAAATCGGAAGTAAAAACATGGGGAACCCCAGCTCTCGTTTTCAGAAGCGAACAAATCGAATGACGCCCCCTAAAAAGCGAACGGTGTAATGCGAGATTTCTCCTTAGATCATTCCATGCAGACTGTGAATAATTTATTGAACATGCTTTTCAAAATTAAAGTTTTTCCAAACAAAATCAACTGTCGTTTGCTTTGCTGACTAAATGACAGAAATTGTCGAAAAGCTAAATGTTCCCATATATGCACATTGGATTTCATCGTCTGCTGGCTGGCTGTTGGGATCCCGCTGTTGTTCGATTCTGCGGAGTATTCTGTCACGTGATTTATCTGTTTTGCATTTGCAAAACGCTGTTCATTTCAAACCAACACTGCGGGTTAGTGGAACAAAGTGAACCGAAAACAGACAGGTCAATGGTGTCGTCGCATGACTTCCCTGGCAACCACATCGCGCCTTAGCAACCGGCTAACTACTGGTCCGATTTTGACCAAATTCGGTATACGAACCCAAAATGCATTGCAAATAAAAACAGACATATCAATGTTGACGTCTCGTGACTTCCCTAACAACCAGAGCGCGTCCTTAGCAACCGGCTAACTACTGGGCCGATTTGGACCAAATTCGGTATACGGATCCAGAATGCATTGCAAATGAAAACAGATAGATCAATGATGACGTCACGTGACTTCCCTAGCAACCAGAGAGCCCCCATAGCAACGGACTAACTACTGGTCCGATTTTGACGAAATTCGGTATACGAACCCAAAATGCATTGCAAATAAAAACAGACATATCTATGTTGACGTCTCGTGACTTCCCTAGCAACCAGAGGGCGCCCTTAGCAACGGGCTAACTACTGGGCCGATTTGGACCAAATTCGATATACAGTCCCAGAATGCACTGTAAATGAAAACAGATAGATCAGTGATGACGTCACTGACTTCCCTAGCAACCAGAGCGCCCCCTTAGCAACGGACTAACTACTGGGCCGATTTTGACCAAATTCGGCATACGGACCCAAAATGCATTGTAAACGAAACAGGTCAATGGTGTCGCCGCGTGACCTTCCTAGCAACCAGAGCGCCCCCTTAGCAACGGGCTAACTACTGGTCCGATTTTGACCAAATTCGGTATACCGACCCAAAATGCATTGCAAATAAAAACAGACATATCAATGTTGACGTCTCGTGACTTCCCTAGCAACCAGAGCGCGTCTTTAGCAACCGGCTAACTACTGGGCCGATTTGGACCAAATTCGGTATACGGATCCAGAATGCATAGCAAATGAAAACAGATAAATCAATGATGACGTCACGTGACTTCCCTAGCAACCAGGGCGCCCCCTTAGCAACGGGCTAACTACTGGGCCGATTTTGACCAAATTCGGTATATGGACCCAAAATGCATTGCAAACGAAACAGACAGGTCAATGGTGTCGTCGCGTGACTTCCCTAGCAACCATAGCGCCCCCTTAGCAACGAGCTAACTACTGGTCTGATTTTGACCAAATTCGGTATACGGACCTAAAATGCATTGCAAATAAAAATACATATCAATGTTGACGTCTCGGGACTTCCCTCGCAACCACAGCGCGCCCTTAGCAACGGGCTAACTACTGGGCCGATTTGGACCAAACTCGGTGTACGGTCCCAGAATGCTTTGAAAAGGAAAACAGATAGATCAGTGATGACGTCACGTGACTTCCCTAGCAATCAGAGCGCCCACTTAGCAACGGGCTAACTACTGGGCCGATTTTGACCAAATTCGGTATACGGACCCAAAATGCATTGCAAATGAAAACAGACAGATCGAAGTTTACGTCTTTTGATTTCCCTAGCAACCAGAGTGCCCCCTTAGCAACGGGCTAAGTAATGGGCCGATTTTGACCAAATTCGGAATACGGACCCAAAATGCATTGCAAATGAAAACAGATAGGTCAATGTTGACGCCACGTGACGTCATTAGCAACCAGAGCTCCCCCTTAGCAACGGGCTAACTACTGGGCCGATTTTGACTAAATTCGGTATGCGGACCCAAAATGTATTGCAAAAATCCAGAAGCACAGGATTAGCAGTTTCATAATTACTCTCAGAATTATCTGTTGTGATAACTGCAAACAATACAGTATTTTTTTCAGTGAAATTAATGAAAACGGCTTATTGAAATTGGCACATAAAGCTCTAGGCCTATTTACTTCAAACGGCAAGTCTGTGCTGTCTTGTGAAGTGTGTATGTCTGTGCTGGCTTGTGTAGTTTGTGTGTCTGTTGGGCAAATCGCCCAGAAACCTGGTCCAAATCGTCCACAAACATGGACCGAATCATCCAATAGTCTGGTCCGAATCGGCCAGAAATATGGTCAGAATCGTCCATAGATCTGGGTGCGAAACGTCCTATATAAAAATCTGGTCCGAATCATGAAACTACATTTGTGATACTCAGTCTTATTATTTTAAAGATGGCCTTTTCAGTAAAACTGCATTGGAATATTATCATCGTCCTTTTTTGCACTGCACTGCTGTATTTTCTTGTAGTGGCTACTAAACGTTGCTAATAGTAACAATAAATGCTACATTTCGAACGAAATTTGGTTGGTCCCCTATTCTTTACCAGTAAATGTAGGCCTGCAGCACATTAGGCCTAATGCATCACTTTCGCTCGCTTTTAGGTTTGCCTAAATTTCATATTATATTGTAGGTCTGATATGTTTTTAGGGGGAAATAAATCTACAAGACAGCATGTACATGCATTAGTTCACAACGCAAAATGTTTTGTTGGACGACCCCTTAAACACTGTTTTAAATTTTGTTAAGTTTATGTCATTATAATTTGAAAAACACTGTGAGTGCGCGCGCTTCTTGGTTTTACCAAAGTTCATATTATTTTCTTGGCGATATGGTTGCATTTCTTGAGCAATGTTACTAGTGTCACACAGAGTAGGGATTGATATTTTGCCTGCCGAAAGCACCCGAGCGAGACGGCGGCGATAGCCGACGTCGAGCGAAGTCGCCCTTTATATTGTTTTCACATTTTTTTTTATCGTCGGAAGTTTTTCGCGAGACGTGATTTGTCGAGACTTCACAGTGAATCAAGGGTTATTCAAAGAAGCTCAGGTCGGAATTGTAGCTTTTAAACGATTTCTTGGAAACTATGAATTCGAAATATTAATAACGGCATGGGGTGTATAGTGGTTGTGGAAAAAATAAAACGAGAGTTAACATCCCGCACCCAACAAGTTGGAATTATTCTCTTGATTGACCCAAAATACAGTTGGAATCCGACCTATCGAGCCACTGACCATTCCACTTAACTTCCATAGCAACACGGAACTCCCTAGCAACGGAGAGACTACTGCGCCGATTTTAACCGAATTTGGTATGTGGACCCACAGTGCATTAGGAATACGACCTATTGGGTCCCTGACCAAGTAACACAATTCCCATAGCAACCAACGCGACTCCATAGCATCGGGCAAACTACTGGGCCGACTTAAACCAAACTTGGTGAATGAAACCATAATGCATAGGAAATTCGATCTATTGGGACAGTGCACATGTCACGTAGCACCCATAGCAACCGCGCCACCCCCTAGCAACGGGCAAACTACTGTGCCTATTTTAACCAAATTTGGTATCTGAGTCAATAATGCATTGGGAGATCGGCCCATGGGGTAAATTATCATGTAATCTGACATCCATAGTAACCAAAGCGACTCCCTAGCAACGGAGAAAGTACTGGGCCGAGTTTGACCGAATTTGGTATGTGGACCCACAATGCATTACGAAATCGACCTATTGGGTGATTTACCATGTTTCATAACTTCCATAGCAACCAACGTGACTCCATATCAACGGGCAAACTACTAGGCCGATTTCAACCAAACTTGGTGTATGAAACCATAATGCCTCGAGAATTCGACCTATTGGAAAACTGACCATGTCACGTAACACGTATAGAAACCGGCGCGACTCCCTAGCAACGGAAAAACTACTGGGCCTATTTTAACCAAATTTGGTATCTGAATCCATAATACATTGGGAGATCGACCCATTGGGCCATTTATCATGTCAGGTGACATACATAGTAACCAAAGCGACTCCCTAGCAACGGGTAGACTACTGCGCAGATTTTACCTGCATTTGTTGTGTGGAATCACAGTACATTACGAATTCAACCTATTGGGTTATTAACCATGTTACATAACTCCCATAGCAATCAACCCGATGCCATAGCAACTGGCAAACTACTGGGCCGATTTCATCCATACTTGGTGTATGAAACCATAATGCCTCGGGAATTCGATCTATTGGAACATTGATCGTGTCACGTCACACCCATAGCAACTGGTGCGACTCCCTAGCAAGGATCAAACTACTGGGCCTATTTTAACCAAATTTTAGTATATGAGTCAATAGTGCATTGGGAGATCGGCCCATGGGGTCAATTATCATGTCACATGACATTCATAGTAACCAAAGCGACTCCCTAGCAACGGAGAAAGTACTGGGCCGAGTTTGACCGAATTCGGTATGTGGACTCACAATGTATTACGAAATCGACCTATTGGGTGACTGACCATGTTTCACAACTTCCATAGCAACCAACGCGACTCCATAGCAACGGGCAAACTACTAGGCCGATTTCAACCAAACATGGTGTATGAAATCATAATGCCTCGGGAATTCGACCTATTGGAAAACTGACCATGTCACTTAACACCCATAGCAACCGGCGCGACTCCCTAGCAACGGGGAAACTACTGGGCCTATTTTAACCAAATTTGGTATCTGAGTCCATAATACAGTGCGAGATCGACCCATTGGGCCATTTATCATGGCACGTGACATACATAGTAAGCAAAGCGACTCCGTAGCGACGGGCAGACTACTGCGCCGATTTTACCTGAATTTGTTATGTGGAACAACAATACATTACGAATTCAACCTATTCGGTTATTAACCATGTTACATAACTCCCATAGCAATCAACCCGATGTCATAGCAACTGGAAAACTGCTGGGCCGATTCCATCCATACTTGGTGTATGAAACCATAATGCCTCGGGAATTTGATCTATTGGAACATTGATCGTGTCCCGTCACACCCATAGCAACCGGTGCGACTCCCTAGAAAGGGGCAAACTACTTGGCCTATTTTAACCAAATTTGGTATCTGAGTCAATAATGAATTGGGAGATCGGCCCATGGGGTCAATTATCATGTCACCTGACATTCATAGTAACCAATGCGGATCCCTAGCAACGGCGAAAGTACTGGGCTGAGTTTGACCAAATTTGGTATGTGGACCCACAATGTATTACGAAATCGACCTATTGGGTGACTGACCATGTTTCATAACTTCCATAGCAACCAACGCGACTCCATAGCAACGGGCAAACTGCTAGGCCGATTTCAACCAAACTTGGTGTATAAAACCATAATGCCTCGGGAATTCGACCTATTGAAAAACTGACCATGTCACCTAACACCCATAGCAACCGGCGCGACTCCCTAGCAACGGGAAAAATACTGGGCCCATAATACATTGCGAGATCGATCCATTGGGCCATTTGTCATGTCACGTGACATATATAGTAACCAAAGCGACTCCCTAGCAACGGGCAGACTACTGCGCCGATTTTACCTGAATTTGTTATGTGAAACCACAATACATTGCGAATTCAGCCTATTGGGTTATTAACCATGTTACATAACTCCCATAGCAATCAACCCGATGTCATAGCAACTGGCAAACTACTGGGCCGATTTCATCCATACTTGGTGTATGAAACCATAATGCCTCGGGAATTCGATCTTTTGGAACATTGACCGTGTCACGTCACACCCACAGCAACCGGTGCGACTCCCTAGCAAGAGGCACACTACTGGGCTTATTTTAGCCAAATTTGGTATCTGAGCCCATAATGCATTGGAAGATCAACCCATTGGGTTTGCCCACAGGTTTAATTGAAATGATTTTTTTTTTATCTATGCACACAACTTATTCAGAGACTGGACAAACCTCTCGATAATCAAATCACGTATATCCGTAGCAATCGCCTGCTCCCTTACATGTTAGCTTAATTAATGGTGAAATTTTGTGCTATTTCTAAGTTAGGACTATGAGTGGACTAGAATAAAACTAACAGTGCAACAACGTCATTTTATCTCCACCCCATTTCCATTGCAATGAACTAAATATTTACTCGATTTCTACTAAATTTTATATATAGTACCATGAGCTACATAGAAACCAAATAAACCACGCGGCAAACTGGCATGGCTCTATTTAATTTAAATATAGAATTTTATCATTCATATCGCTTTCTGTGATATGTATCAACGCAAACGCAATACCGGTTTTGTTCCTATTTTTGTACCTCTAATGAAGCATTACGGTATTTTTCATTAGAGGTACAAAAATAGGAACATAACCGGTACATCTGTTCTGGTGTTTAAATCTCACCAAAAGGAATTTCTTCGTGTTTATGTTTTCATACCCGCACTGCTGTGTCCCACAAGTACTTGGTAATAATTAGATAATAATGACACGAAATAAATTCATCTTCATACCACTGAAATACACACGAAACCAGATTTGTATCTGTACGGCGAAATGGAAAATCACTGCCATTTTTGCCATCGCCCTTTTTGCATAGTATTACTATAATTTTCTTGTTGTTATTATCTTGAAACTGTTTGTTGTCGAATTGGGCTGAATATTGTGCAGTAAAATGTTACGTAGCATATGATAAATAGACAGAATGCGATGTGTGTTTGCATCGTTGGGTGTTATACATAACGAGTTAGATTGGCGTAGTAATATTTCGCGAGAGCCGTAAAACACTCACTGATTCAAGCACACATCGCGTTCTGTGTTTATCACACATCCCATGCATTAAAATTCATTTTAAAAAACAAATTTTAATTCCGATGTTTAAACCCAAAGGTGAAGAGTCCGTTTCTTTTGTTTGAAGATGTACTGATCAAATGGATCGATAAAAAATCATAACAACCTTTTGGGAATCAGGGTTTGTTGAAATTCATATCGCTGTTTCTTCGGCTGGTGTCCATTCACGCCTAACCATTTGGTGGCTGTTACTGTTAATAAAAATATAAGTACAAATTTGGGCAGATTTGCAAAACAGCTGGGAGAAACTTTTTAAAAAGAAGTTCGAAGCATGTCACGATGTACGAAGATTTACCAAAATAAAGTTGACCAATTTAAAAATAACGTGATCCGCAAAACGAAACTGCCACGGGACTGGGTTAATGTTGTACGTGGTTTTTTTTTAATATTATCTGATTTTTGATTAACTAATTTTTGTTCGGAAGTTTTCATTTTTACACAAACGCGACAGACGATCGATAATTGTATAACGAAATTTGGAAACTTTTCGAAGTGTAACTAATGACTCGATGGGAAAGGAACTAATGAAAGCGGTGCTGGGGGAAAAGTTCCGGTTTGTGCATCACCTGTTGAATACAGAAACATTTATGTCATAGCGGCCATTCCGTTAAATACAAGGGTTTAAAGTTTAATGATGTGTAATAATTCTGGATATTCACTAAAAGAGCATAGATATCCTCTATTTATTATATGCTAGCTTATGAATTATCGCAAATTATCTAAAAGATATTTCTCGATATCTATCTGCTCGATAAATATCGAGAAATATTTCTCAGTAGCTTCCTAAATGACGCCACGCCACGCCGCATCACGTCGCCTTGAAGGAACGATCAGGTGATCTTTGTTATTGTTTTGAAAGGTACGCATTTGGGATCGAATTGGGCTGAATATTGTGCAATAAAATGTCTCATAGCATATAATAAAAAGAAAATCTACTCTATTTTAGTCAGTTTCTGCAATTATCTCATGAGTGTGGACCTGAAAGTTTTATTTTTCACGCGTGCTTGCGCGAGTGAAAAATAATACTTTTAGGTCCACACTGTGAATTGTTTTCAGTACCTTCCTAAATGACGTTACGCTTCGGCGCATGGCGTCGCCTTGCACGTCGCCCTGAATGAACGATCAGCTGATCTTTGTTATTTTTTTCAAACATAACTGTTTGCAGTGAAATTGGGCTGAATATTGCACAGTAAAATGTCAAGTGGCATATAAAAAAAGAAAATCTACACTATTTTAGTGAATATCTGGAATTATCTCATTCGTGTGGACCTCAAAGTATTATTTTTCACTCGCGCAAGCGCTCGTGAAAAATAAAACTTTCAGGTCAACACTCATGAGATAATACCCGATATTCACAAAAACAGCGTAGATGTCCTCTACATTTTAGTACCTTATAAGCATCGAGCTTTGCGTGTTTGGTTTCGGACAAGCGGAGTGGCGGTACAAACATCGATGATGAACAGGTTGGGTTTCCTTTCGAACAGGTTATAGAAGGCCCACAAATAGTCTGGGTTAGCGAAGGAGATTTCATGGTCTGACCAGAACGATGAGCGGGCCTGGTATGTTCTGTTAGACCCGATCGTAGGTCAGAGGATCACTATGAGTCTGAATGTGCCTGGGTAGGGGCTTTTCAGCAGGCCACATACGAAGACTATCTTCCTGTAGACGGGCTGGCCACATATTATTGGGGATCAGTAGATTGTTGAGACATAGCTGCCTTCCTCGATGTTGAGTTGGGCATCCGTGAACACACAAAGATAGACGATGGCGCCCTCGCTCGCGTCTTCAACTCTCTGACCGCTGTCGCGAAGCCGGTCGTCTTCGATCGTCTGCATGTCAAGTCACAAAGCGAAATTCGTGGCCAAAAACTTCCCCAGGGAGACATTCGCTAGAGCCAGATCCTTTGTCACCATCTCCACCTCAGGATGGCTTTTGCTGGTAGGCGTGGAGGCTAACTTGTTTTTTTTTAACATCATCCCATTGTTGGTAGACCCGAAGCCTGGGCAGTTGTATCGCCTGTACCCTGTATAATTCGACTGTAGTCGTTGAATGTCAGTTTATACTATAGCCTGCCCCAGAGCGTGCTCCGGTAGAAGGACATGCAGCTCTCCATGCGCTCAAAACTCATAAAGAATCTTGGGTGTCAGAGATGCCTCCGTGTCGTGCTTTGTTTATCATCCGCATTGGCCCGAAGTTTAGTAACGTTCCTGTCGGACGAGGAAACACCAGGGCCGGGGAGAGGAAATTCGGACCTCAGGATTAATTCTGTGACGGACCACTTTTCGAAAGGGATATTCACGCAAATGACGGAGGCATCTGAGGCGAGTGCCGAAGGCACGAGCGATAATAGGGAGATTTGGCGTGGGGGGGGGGGGGGAGTCCTGTGGAGTCAGTTCAGATTAGGTCATTGGTGACTGCGAAACGCGCGGCACCAGACACAGTACCATTAAGAGCTCCTAGGTTGGAGAAAGGCACCACCAGCGGATAATTTGGATCTAAAGTGGAGAACGAGTTCGTTATCACAACCGATTGTCGGATGCTCTTGGTACTCCCCTCCTTCGAGGGGCATACGCTGGGAAGAGGGTCGCCATTGAGTTCTTTACAGTAGGAGATTCCTCAAACAGCTGTTAATGACTACTATGATGCTCTTGCGCAAATAGGGCTAACTCCTGTCTTAAGCTGCGAAAACTCTATGTTTTAGCTCGATAAGGAGGTTTGTGACTGAAGGCATACCCCAGGAGTTGAGCTTGTAAACGCTCGCTTCGGTACGTTCTGGGGTTATTTACTGTACTCGGCCGGCGTAGCGATAGTGCTGCCCTACGAGATGAGCTGGTGTTCTAGAGACACTGACATGCAGATCTGTTGCTGTTCCGCAGACAGTTAACGATGAATTGGGTGAGGCGGCTGCAGTCGTAGGCCAAGTAGAAGCCACCCCCCCCCCCCTAAAAAAAAACCCTTGGGATAAACCTTAAGGAAGAGGCTAGATATGCTCCTGACCTCAAGATTGATGAACGGATCTGAGAACGGATGATTGCCTAGACGTACATCCTAGGAGAGTCATTAATCCTCTCCACATCGTGTGAAACCTTTTGCCTCATCTGCTATGAATATAGTTCTGTCTGAGTACGCTTTCCCGCTGGGTGATTTGTCGGGTATAGAGTGCGTCCAGGTGAATGACATTGAAGCTAGATTTGATAGAGGGTATCCAGACCGTTGTTATAATTGTTTTTCCTGTCCAGACGGTGCCGAGGGGGGGGGGGGGGGGGGGGGCACGCCAAACTCATTGCATAGCATCTCAAAGGCGCGCATGTCGTATGAGTGATGGTGCCTTGACCCAGCGTGGTCTTGCGACAATGCGGTTTTTAGTTCCGCTATTATCCGTCGTGTTTGGTGGTGGAAATGGAATAACCAACAGCGTCCAGGGAACAAGTCTGTGGCGTCCATCAGATGATCGGGTGCTGAGACTCCGCAACCGCTGGTTACGCAATAAACAGCGAATATCAGTTGATTCTGCGAGAAGTGAATTGAGTGGTGTCGCCAATGGTAGATGGTCGAGGCGGAGCTTACCTGGAGTAGTAGGTAAGCAAATCCAATTATGGGTTTCAAAGTTGGCGGTTTTAAGACTGCTCTGTGGGGTTACACAGAATAGAATCCCATTGGCATCGGGGAGCCTTTTCGGTTTGTTGAAGCCACCGGCCTGTAATGCGCTCCAGCTTCATACCGAAACGCCTTTGCTTCCATTGAAGTGATAGCCCGTTGTTTGGTAATACTTATTCCAATGAACGTAACATACGTCTCCTGAGTTCCAATGTGTTCTATGTGCCTACTGGCACATAGAACACATTGGAACTCAGGAGACGAGTAGTCGGGATTCAATAGGTGCTCCTGCCCTGAGGCTTGCGGCCTTTAGAACTTCAGTGTATCCTCGCTAAGGTAACGCACTGCCCTCTGTGGTCCAATATGATTGCTGCACTTGACAAAAACATATTTCGGGTCCTATATCCTGGGGTAGGCGGTAAGGGGCCCTGGCAATAAGGGTCTGGTGAAAAGTCGGAGAAGAGCTAAGCTTTCACAAACCGTCTGCAAATAAAAACAGTGTTTTAAAACCGCCGGGGAGTACTTTGGGGTTTGATTGACTTTGTTTGCAATATACAAAAACTGAAAGAGTCTATACATAATAAAGTGAATCGTACAACGTGCTGGTATATTGCAAGGAGATGAGATGAGAGTTTCTTACTGGTGGACTATCACCAAGCAGTACGCGGTTAGGGGACGATGCTTCCGATGCTTAGAATATATTAAGCTTTGTGTCCATCTCTCAGATGTCAGTACCACAGACAATATTCCCAATGAGCAACCCAGTACACAACAAAGGGCTGTGCCAGTTGATAATGAACGATGTGGCGTGGTAGGACGGAGAACTTTCAACCTCTGCAAAACAAAAAAAAACTCGCCTCTGGTCTCATCGACCGGCTCACGATTCAGGTTTTAGAAATAGAAGGAGCTGGATATAGAGTACCTATCAGCAGTGGCGTAGGATCCGGGGGGGGGGGGGGGGTAAGGGGGTATTTACCCCCCCCCCCAAAAAAAAAAAAATTTCCAAAACTTTGTAAATCATATCTAGCATCTACACGAAAATAACCACATACATCTGCATATTTTACATCATACAGGCGAACATAAAAAATGTATGATCTACACCATTTGCAGTGCATAGAAAAGTTGGTGGCCGATGTCACTGACTGATTTGACGCTCAACGAGCTCGTTCCAATGAGGGGTCATAACCTATGTTTTGGAGACAAAAAAATGAAAAAAATTAGTTATTCAAGAATTTCTTTTGCAAGTGTCGTCTGCTTTTCATGTTAGGTAAAGGGATAAACACCAAAAATTAACAGCAACGATACCTTGATTTTTTTCACTTAAGAAGCGAGGAAATGAGCTCTCAGTAGTTCATATTTCACATATTTTCCTGGTATCCCCCTCCCGCACTCTCCCCCGGATTCGGCTACACAGGGCGGGCCGCCAAAGGTGGCCGTGCTGTCCCCAACAAGCTCCCGTTTACAATACCCCCAATATTATAAGCTTCCTATGCCCCTGCCTATCACCCGCACTGAATATTCGAAAAAATGGCTGTCAATGGAGGACCAAGTACACACTCTTAAGCCAATTTTATTGTATGGTAGTGAATTATGGGCAGCTGAAGTAAAATCCACAAAAGAAGACCGCCAACCGTGTGAATAGATACATAAAAAATTCTGCAAGCTGAGCTGGGGAGATATCCACCTCTCTTTGAATGCAGACAAAACAAAAAAGCGGATTCGGTAGTCAATAGAATGGAAGACCTAGGTTTTAATGACATTAACACTATTAGCTGCGATAAATTAAAGCCTCTGAAAGAAAAACTGAAATGAAGTCATATTGAGTGGTTTGTGGATGACATAAACAATGATTTTAAACGTCGTGGTAGAAACAAGCTAAATATAAGGACCTATTGATTGTTTAATCCTTTACCCAACGAATCGGCCACATCCGCCTGCAAATTCAGCAGCTGAAAAAATATTATTTTTCAAAACATTTCAACAAAACCATATCATGTGATCCCTCTTAACCCCCTGCACACTGATGTCGAAATATCTAAAGTTCAGGGTGCAAATATTTCCCATAATGCAGCTACAAATTTAACCAATTCAATCTTGTTTGGCAGAGCTCAATGAGCTCTGTCAAACAAGATTGAAGTGGTTAAATTCCCAGTTGCATTATGGGAAAATGGCTACTTCAAATCTGGATATTTTGACATCAGTGTGCAGGGGGGTTAATCAGCCTGACACATTCAGGGTAATCTGCAACTTGATCTGTCAATTCTTCCAATTAAGAGCGTCACAGTTGACCAAATAATATTATAACATTTTTAATATTGACCTATGTTACGCATAATACGCAAGAATGTTACATTTAAATCCATGTTAAATATGTTGATGTCTGTATTGTTTTTTGTTTTTTGTTTTTTTTGTTTTTTTATTTTTTTGCGATCTGCCTCACAAGAAGAGTTAATTGCAATAAAATACTATTACTATTACCAAGATACGTTTGATCGGTTAGCATTTAGAGATACTCCTACATGGCCTATAGCCCTAGCATCATGGGTTTATACCTAGAGCTTTCTCATGATGGAAATGGCTATCGCATCCAGGAGATCGATGGTATAAAAGCTCGTCTAACGATCGAACGGGGCCACCCTAGGCGTGAGTATGTTTGAGCGAAGGGTTAATTTCGCTGATGACATTGAAACGTAAGCGTCTCTTACCGCGGCCAGCTTGGGGCTTGGGGTTGGCGGAGTTGGATTATTATATAGTCGCTGCTTCAATAGTTATAGCCATAAAGGCCAAGTATTACGCCGCGATTTACATCTTGGCAGAGGCCAAACACTCATTCTTTACCGATCTCCATTTAGGGCTGCACGGTATATCGATAAACCGATATATACCGGTATTCAAACCAATATCGTTTGAATACCGGTGTAATTTCAAAAATATCGGTTTATCGTCATTATTTATTTACCCACAATTTAATTTTCAAGATGCCTCGTGTTTTTAAACTGTAACCCCGAATGAATAATATTATCTCTTTATCCAACGAATCGTCTGCTTGTGCCCTCGTAATATACAAATTCAGCAGTTGAAAAAATAAATTTTAAAAATTTTAACAAAACTATATCATGTAACCCCTCATTGGAACGAGCTCGTTGAGCTCGTTCCAATGAGAGGGTCACATGATATAGTTTTGTTGAAATCTTTGGAGAAAATCTGATAAACTAATTTTGAAAATAATAAATTTTGATATCGTCTGCGTTGGGTAAAGGTTTTTCGAATCGCGTCATCAAGGCATGCTAATTCGTCAAGACTGTGATGCCTCGAGTCTCGATTGTGGTACTTCAGATATCTGAACAGTTTTCAATATACCGGTATACCGCGGTATTCTTTTGAATACCGATACTGGTATTCAGTTTTGAATATCGTGCAGCTCTATCTCCATTCTAAAGCCCTGATAGACAACCAGATCACTGATTCGGAGTTTTCAATTATTTTTTTCTGAGGCAGTTAATTTCAAGGAATTAGTGAGTGAGGTACGCGATTAAAAGTTACAGATACAAAATCTCGTCCCGGGGTAAAAATAGGCGATGAGCTTGTTTATACGCCAGGAGATAGGGGTCAGCTGCGGCAACGGTACCATGGCAGAACGTTGATATGTCCGGTACCCCGTTTCATAGAATACCCTAAGTACCACCAACATGGCTTCTGGTTATATTTTTTTTAAAGTCGAAAAGCTACCACAATGACTGGGCGTGTAGCCCCAGCGATCCTGGGAGCCCCCCCCCCCCCCCACACACACACACACCTCGCAGTGTCACTTCTAGCTCTCATTGCACAGGGATTGGCTCGTCCTCTCAGCAGCCCTACGCATTGTTTCGTTTTCACGAGCAAGGTTAGATATCACTTCACATATAACTACGGAGATTTCATTTTTTAACACTTGGCTAAACACGAGCTGGGGGTGGTTGACAAGGCTGGCGTCGCATGTCATCTAGACCCATTGCTCGTTGGCCAGTAGCCTTACGGTGGGATACTGTGCGTCCAGGACGGTGAATTGCAGCCCCACTTGGATGGGGTCGAGCAATTCCGCAAGTATCTCGTCGATAGTAGTTTTGTACTGTTGAGCTGTTTATTTCTCTAAATTGAGGACCAACTTATAACTCTGGATCACCATAGGCTGGGCAGGGCTGGAAGGCTTGGCGGGCTGGAGCCGGTCTGTGGCCTGCAGACTGTGGTAGGTTGTGGCCTATGGGGTGGAGCAGGACTGATGGCCTACGTGATAAGAGCCGTTCTATGGGCACTGGCGGGCTGTGGTCTGCGAGCGGGGAGGCTTTCTAGGGGCTATATATATAGACGGGTCTGGTGAGAAACCGATTAGGAGGCGTTCTGGGTGCTAGGGTGGGCCTCTACGGACTGATAGGTATTATAGAGGTTGAAACAGGTCTCACCATAGAGGTCTGCTCGTTCTCCCTGCTGATTTCACAGTTGCCCAACTATTTCACACATTGTGTCAATGTATATTCCGAACACTCCACGCCTTTCGTACGACAAACTTTTCATGTTCTGTATTCCTTTTCGTCCCATTTTCATATCTTTCTTTTCTCGAGTGCCTTGTAATCAAGCATTTAGTTACAATATGGGCGATTTGTTGTACGGAAAATTAATTTATTTTTAATGACAAGACTTTTAAAATGTATTTTCACTCTGGAAAAATTGTTGCTTCAAGCGTCGCCCGTACAATAATCTTGACAGCTAACCATCAATAATATATAGAAAAGGTCCCTTTGAATTTATTCAAGGATGCTAAATTGACAATCGAAGCGTCCATTTTCCCAGTCTGGCGCCTTAATTAAATGAACAGGCGATTTGTTTGTGTTTGTGCTATGACAGAAATCTTACATTTATCTTTTGACGAGGACCATGATCCGTACGTCTTCTGGATTGATGCTAAGTCGGTAGGTTCAGAGGCGTCCACGCGTAATAAATATTTCACTCTCCTCACGGATGTGGATCAGTATTTAACCCTTCTATTGCGACACCCACTTTATCCATATATAGAGGACCTCAATTCAAGGTACGCCTGTATGTGAGGAAGGTTAATAAAACTTATGACATACTTGAAACTCTATTATCTGATTAATTGTTGGAAAGGGCTCTCTGAGTCCTTTCCAACAATTAATCAGATGGTAGGTTTTATCTGCGCATACCAGAGCGTACAGATAATCATCATAAAATAGGTGACAATAGTCGCATTCGGCAACCCAGGTGTTAATTGCAATTAATTTGTTTCTTTTCCTATATGTTGTGTAAAAAAAAACATTATAATATTGCTACAGTATTATATTGCAACAAACGTGCCAGATTGTTTAATGTCATTTCACAATATGCCGGAAACCAACGAAGCGATAGGCTTATTTTTGAGCTTTTGATTTGATCAGCTTTCGACTGATCTGGTATGCTTTCACGTCTGGAGGACAAACGAAACAAATGTCCGGCCGTGTATATTTCATTTTTAAATTTGGGAGCTTTAAGCCGCAGATCGTGGTGCTGACTGCTTAAAAGGGAAGCCACTCGAAAATAAATAACTGCAATCGCCTACCACTCTTGTTCAATGATTGCATATCCATTATGCCAATAAGCACCGTGGTAGTATAAAGCAAGGAATGTTCATACAGTGTTTTTTTTAGACTACCATCTAACAACACTCTTAGTACGAAGGAATTACATAAATGGATTACTAAAGTACTAAGAAGAGTATTTAACGAGCTCACACGTTCTCGTCAGATCACCGAAGTTAAGCAACGCCGAGCCCGGTTAATCATTGGATGGGTGACCGTCTGAGCGATCAATTCGGACTCCCGCGTTTTGTCCTTGGGCAAGGCACTTAACCCCGATTGTCCACATGGGGGGCATGATGACGCAGTGTACTGGGGACTACTGTACGGTGATGGTACGCATGTCTTTAACCAATCTAACCATGCCTGTGCTGCGGTGCTGTGTACGATGTTGGGGAGCTGGCAGCTGCTCGTCGTTGCCCGGTGGTTCTCTCCGGGTACTCCGGCTTCCTCCACCCGTAAAACTGTCACGGTCATGATTAGCCACTGTGCATAAGTATATGACTTTAAACATCAATAAATAAATAAATAAAATAACGATCTCACACTACATCGCGATACTGTGAGTCAGCATGTAACTAGCGGTTATGACATTAAATGACAACTTGAATTTTCAGTTAAGTATTATTGCTCACAAAGTTTGTTAGTATTAGTAAGGGGTGGCACTCCAGCGAAAAGCATTTAGCACTGAATTCCCCATACCCCAATGTTGGCACTTGGGCGAAAAAATTAACATAGGATTCTCCATAGGGTTTCTTCGCTTAAGTGCCATTTTGTTCGCCAGGGTGCCATTTCTGGAGACAGGAAAAAGATTTAAAATCGCTTTTCGCTGGAGTGCCACCCCTGGGGTAGGCCTACAATTTCTTTATGCTGGCAAATATGTGGATTTTGCTTATTAATCAATCTCTCCATTTAAAATCTTTTTCCTGCCTCCAGAAATGGCACCCTGGCGAACAAAATGGAACTTGGGCGAAAAAACCCTATGGAGAATCCTATGTTAATTTTTTCGCCCAAGTGCCAACATTGGGGTATGGGGAATTCAGTGCTAAATGCTTTTCGCTGGAGTGCCACCCCTGGGGTAGGCCTCCCAATTACTTTATGCTGGCAAATATGTGGACTTTGCTTATTAATCAGTCTCTCCATACTGTAAACCGTATAACACTTTAACTGTATGGAAGAATTGGTTGATAAACATACAATCTCTTACCCAGAGTGGAAAAGAGAAGTATCTCCTAACTCTTTTTCACTTATGGGGTAGAATGGTGAAAAAAGAGAATTATCTCTTAAATGCTGGTCCCTATAGTGTCAGTCACGGGGTAGAGGCTTCCCAATTACTTTATGCTGGCAAATATGTGGATTTTGCTTATTAATCAATCTCTCCATACTTTAAACTGTATAACACTTTACTGTATGGAAGGATTGGTTGATAAACATACAATCTCTTACCCACAGTGGAAAGGAGAAGTATCTCTTAACTCTTTTTCATTTATGGGATAGAATGGTGAAAAAAGAGAAGTATCTCTTCTCTTTTTTACTGCTATGGGGAGCTAGTGGGCACCACTACATTGCAACAGACAATAAGAATTAGTTTTGGTATCAATATTTAATATATGAAGGGAGAAGCATATATACACCGAGATCTGAGTTTGCCTATCTATAGAAAGCCTTTTACATCGAGATTTGTTGTGTGATAGCACTTTATTTCAAGATTCCATTTTGCTGAGAAAATATTTATAGCCAGAATTTTGTCTTGAAATAAAGCATTATCGCTTACGATTTTTTTTTAAAAATGCTAAAATATCCCATCTGTGATACATAATAGTGATTGGCAAAAAATATACAATAGAAAAAATGTTTTTATAAAAAAAACTTTGTGGTTTGTTTTGACACCTAATCTTGATTACATAAAATAATGTCTACAGTTTTGCTCAAACCATTAACAGACTTCTCTGTCATTCTCTTGGAAATTTCCTGGGTCGAAATTGATAGTAAGAACTGTCTCTAAATCATATCCTTCAGCAAGATGATCCAAGGCAAATAAACAGTACATTCCACACACCACAGTATAAACACTCTGTACTCTCATTGTGTTAATAGTCAAGGAATCTGTGTTTTTCAATATGAAATTGTAAATGTCTTTATCTAATGGTGGTAAGCCAAAGGAATCAAAGTAGATGCATGAATGATTGTCTTTGAAATATATTACCACCCAATGTTCTCCTGGTTCTCTTGATGAATCTGTGTTCACAATATAAGTTTTTCTATGTTTGGGTTTTTGTTTTGGTAATAAGTCTTTTGAACACACTTTTCCATTAATAATGATAACCTTGGAGAATTGTCCAGACTATATTGTGGTTGAGTGGTTTCCATCTCTTCTTAGCCCTGAAAAGGGCTGTTATAAAGTTGTACTTTTCAATCAATTTCTTCTTCTTTATTAAGTGGTGTATAGTAGCCCCATTCTTTCTCTACTAAATCCGCTCACCTCTTAATGTCTTCATCAGTGTTAATTTCAAAGTTCAAATTCATATTTGCAAAACATCCTTCAATATTCAGTTTCTTTGCTTGAATGTGCAGTTTATATAGTACACTTGATGGACACACTTTTCCATGCACTCTTCCATATACAATTCAATCCATATTCTTATATCTTTTTTATACAAAAGTCATGTTCTTGTCCAGGTATTTCTTGACATGCACCACACAGATTGTTCACTTTTTGTTTTATCAAAGGTGCCACTTCACCCACAACAATTTCTTTAAATAATCTAAGGAACAGTCTTTCATTGCGAGCTTTCTCTTTCCTTATTATGATTATTCTTTTTCTCATCTCCCTGTATATCTTGCAATGTTCACATTTACTCGTTGTTAATAGTCAAATATCATTTCTCTGAATTTGTTGATTTCTATCTCACTATCAAATTTTGCATAGACAACAATGTTGATAACCTCTGTGAGAGCTTGAGCAAACTGAAGATCCAGTCAAAGTTGCCAGACTTTATAGGGTGAGCTAATGGTCCACTACCTGACTGATCAGGTGTCAAATCAACTCCCCAGAGGGTATATCTTTTTGCATAATCCTGCATTGATATATTAAATGTTTTATTTCGTCCAAAATAGCCCATTGCTTCAAATAATGATAAATATGAATTTAGATAAAGTCCACCTTCGAAATTCGGTTCAAAGGGACGTGCTTTAATGGAATGTCCATCTATTGTGATTTCCAACTTGTTCAAATTGAAATGTTGAAAATTAAATGGACATGTGCCAATATCTCCATTTATATCTTTATTCGAAACTAAACCAAGAATTAATCGTTTTGGCATCTGTTTATGAAACAGATGGTCTTCTATTTTTGACGGAAGACCATTTCCAATGGTAAATGTTTTCATTTCAGTACATCTTATGGGCATTTTTTATTTTGTTCGATCTATTTGTGCATTAAGATCATTTGCAAATTTAGGAATTAAATCCAAGGCTGGTATTCTGAATACGGCTTTTTGAATTTCTATTTTTCCATCTACACCACCAATCAGACAAAATTTAGTTGGGGAACGATGAATTTTAATTCTCATCTCTACGCCATTTGGTAAATATTTGTCTTGCACAAATAGATCTAAATGTATTTTTCCTCTTAGTTGTACAGATTTACTGTTTGCAATTAATTTGTGACGTTCAACCAAACCTTTGTTATTTGAATTGTTCGCAATTGCAGCATGCTGGCCTGGGGTATCTACATACCACATCTCACTAGCAGCTAGCTGTGTTTTTTCACATCTTTTGAATAGCTTAACAGATTTTCAAAAAATGCTTGATAAGGATACATGTCTGTATTGGTGGTTATCAGAGAACCGTTCAGTGTAACATCAATTCTACTGAACATTCTGTGAAAGAAATTATTGATAGGAGTAATATTTGTATCATCTTCCAATACACTCCCATCTTGCTTTGTAATTTTGAATTGAACCTCAAGTGTAGATTATGCAAGATCTAACCACTTGGTTGTTTGTCTTGGAATTAAAAATTCTATTGTTGAAGAATTGTTTAAAGATGCAGTAGGAAATTGCTCAATCTCACCAATATTTTCGACACCACTTGATGTTGGTGATACATTATCTGGATCAAATCCACTACAAAAATGTTCGCAAGATCAATGTAACATCATGATTTAATCAAATATATCAAGCAGTCTTGAATTTCGTTTTGAATAAGATTGCCTTTTACGTGTCTTCCCTCTTTGAGAACGAACAACAGAGTGATGTTTCGGTTCTTGTTTCTGTTTTTTTATTCCCAAAGCAGCTTTACCCACTGATGTTATAAGATCTTTTGCATGAGTGAGCATTACGTTTTAGATGGTTTACGATTTCTCATCAATTCATTTGCTATTTCTAAACCATGTTTTAATCCTTCTTTCTTTAAAGTTCGAAACGCATTTTTTGCAATTGGTTTTATTAATGGTATTGCTGATCATATTGCTGAGTGAAAAATAGACCCTAATCCATATCCGTATTGCCGTGGTACGCCTTGATACACTGACATCATTTTTATAAATTGAATTTATGTCGCTCTCTAAAAAGCAACTTGATGACACTCTTACCACTTGAAAACTGAATGTTTTTACCAATATTCCCATTTATATTTATAGTGATCTGATCAAAAGAAGATTTTGATACTGGTACATAATGTACATTATCAAATTCTTTATGAGTGTGCAGAGATTCGTCACGTGTTTCAAACGGTAACACACGTAAAATAGGTGCTTCTATATCATCAAGAAATGTATAATCCGCAATATCAGAATAAATAAAGAGTTGATTAAAATCCATATTTAAATCCACATTATATTTAAATGCATCTTTTGCTGTGTTAGAAAAAATTACTGGAAACATAAAATCTTTACATCCCTAATTGTGTGATAAACTTTCTGATAATTCAAGTCCAACTGTTGCAATACTATTTGATACAACTTTTATACGTGAATGTCGAGATGAATAACCAAGACGAAATGACACACCAAATTCTTTAAAAATATTCCCAAGTTTTTCTTGAATTTCGGATTCTATTGCTTCCGCAACATGTCCACCATTTGCATATGCCCCCGACAAAATACTTAGCTCAACAGCAGCAACACCCTTATGTACTGTATGTTTGAAAAACGATTTATTAATATTATTAATGCATGCTGATATTTTCGGATCTGTCACAATGATTTTAAAATTTGTTTCATCATCTGTTATATTTCTTGCCTCAGACGGTAAAATTACTTCAACTAATCCCACCTCCCAATGTTTTTTATTAATATGAATCGGTTTAGGTAATTGTGTTTGAAAACAACATTGTGTGTTATTTGGAAACATATCCATAGAACTATCACTCAGTAGTGTTACTTAAAATGAATTCATTTTCTTATCATGTGGTTTCAATTATTTTGAACTGGGGCTTGGAAGAATATATCCTAAAGAACTACTCAATAATACCAACCACAATTCTTTGTTTGGGGATTGTAAACTAAGGTGAATGATAGCCGTAATTATAATTGCATAAATAATGATTATTTGTGTGAAATAAGTCACTTGATTTTTTGCAACAAGACTCCAACAAAAATTAAATTGTGATTGTTAACTTTGTACTTCAACACTTGTGCTTTCACGACTCAATGCATTTTCATTTACTGACATATTCTTTTTATACTAAATCAGATTCTGATATTCAACTATCAAATTTCGAGGGATAACCTTCCCAATGTACTTTAAGCTCCTTGACGAGTTTCTTACCCACACATCTTGAAAGTTGTGTGAGAACCGAATCAATGATATATTTTTATCACCTTTTACACTTTGAATTTCTTGTGGATAAAATGTCCCCTGTATACTTTCACCACCCATATCTTCAAGTTTATAAGTGCTTGGGTGTGTATGTTTTACATGGTGATTTTAAATAATTCTTTTGTCCAATTTGGTAAATACCCCTTTTCAAATGTATGTTTGGTTTTGTTAATAAGTACTATATCGCCAACTTTAAATTTTATTTTTCTCTCTTTAGATTTTTTACCATACACATTTTGAGTTACTTCTGTTTCGTTTTCTATTGACACAGATGCAGGAGTTCTCTGAATACTAAGATGGAAACTGTGATTGTATCCATCAACTAAATTCTGTAATACATCAATATATTTTAATGTACATTTGTATTTCCATATTCGTGTTTTCAATGTGCATTAAAAACGTTCTACAATACTAGCTTTTGTTTCAGGATTTTCTGTTGTGAAAAAATGAATTTTTTGTTTCTTTAAAAAATTTTGCACCTCTTTATTTTTAAATTCGGAACCTTTGTCTGATTGTAAAGATAATAGTTTATGTCCAGAAATTTTCAAAAGTCTTTGGAAAGATGTTGTCAGTGTTTGTCCTGATTTATTGTGAATGGGTAAAACCCATGCATATTTTGAAAAAAAACATCGATGACACAAACTAAATAACGAAATTGGTTATTGTGAGATTGTAAACTTTGTAAATCTGCTAAATCAATTTTCCATTGATGATCGATTCCACCCACTACAGTCTTTCGTCTTACAATTTTTTTACGAATGGGTTTATGTAAAGTGTAAGTTCTTTCTCCTTTCAACCATTTTTTGACTTGATCAGCTGTAACAGATTTATCTTTACTATGTGCTGCTTTGTTAAAATTTGTATACCCCCATAACCAGCAGGATGTTTTGTATTGTAATATATTTCAGTTAATAAATCATTCAATATGCCTCCCATTTATTAGAAAGTTTATTTTTTGCCAATTTATGCCTAGGTGATAATTTTGGTGTTTTCTTTCCTCGAACTATTTTACGTTTTGGAGTTGTTGACAGAGAACTTTCTAACCAACTATCTTCAGGGGGACTTTGATATTCATTGGGTTTTGCATCCTGTTCTCGATTCATCCACAACCAACGTTCATGATTTCCAACAAAACCTTGAGGGATATTTATAGCTTTTAAACCATGATTGAACATCTCCCAACCAGTCAGTTTAAAACCTTTTTGATGTCTAAGAACATCATTGACTAAATCGATGATATTTGAGCCTTTTATGGGTTCTCCATCATAACTTAAAATACCCTAATCATCCCAACTCATGTGTGGATGAGATGATAAAGCAGATAATAATGAAGTTGCTTTACGTTTCATTGTAACAGGGACACTTTCTATAACACAATCTCGTAAAAACATTGAATTTCATTCCGTTCTGGCTCAGGCATAACCACTGATGGTTGTAATGCCTTCTTATGTGACAATTGAAATTTTTGTAAATTTTCACCATACTTTCGTTTTTTCTCACCTTCTGATAACTCTGAATTTTCTAACACAGATGATAATTCATTCTGCAACTGTGCTGTATTAGTAATTTGAGAATCAGGTGGTAATCTTGGTCTTTGAGATTTTTCATTTCTAAAACGTTGCATTTCTTCTAACATTTGATAAGGTACAATAGCCATTCTCTTCATATTTTACCGACCAATTTATTTACAAGATTTGTTGCAACTCCAATAGCAGGCCCAAGTAGACCAAGTAATGGTAAAAAAACACATTTTTGATGTAAAATTTGTTTTTTCTTTTTAAGAGATACAGATTTACTAGCAACAGATCTTAGTTGTTCACGCCTCGGTTGTAATTTTCGTTTCTAAGCGGGGGTTAGATATATGTTTCCTTTTAAAAGATTATGACAACATTCTGCCATACAATTAATCATTTCTTTAGGTGCATTTTTCATAATTTGTTTTTGAAATGCTGGAGGTGTTTGACTTAGTGCCAATAACACCCCACCATATTTTTTAACTAGCGATTTTTTACCATCTTACCCCTACAAAGTGTATTCATAAAATGATATGATAGACCAACATGCATTTCATTTTATTCAACAAAAATAAGAACTCTCCTTAACACATTTAGGTGCATTCAAAGCCATGAAACGTGCCGATGTTGGGATGTTTTCTTTTAGTGGTATATGTCCCACATTTTGTCTAGAACCCATAGGATCATGTGATACTCTATTCCCCGTATCTGATAAATTGTCAAGTTTCATGGTGGTACTATTTTTTTGTTTTTGAAGTTTGCTCACTAAAACTGATTTTGTTTTTGTCTCTTTTTGAGGAGTGACTAAAAAATTTGCATGCATGTAATTTTTATCAACATTTTGTTTCTTTTTAAGTGATTTTCGTTTCTTACTTTTAGTTTTTTTGAATGTTGAATAAAAATTTCTACTTGTCTTATGACCATTCCATCGAATTAAATTACAAATGATAACACCACCAAAAAAAACACCACCACTTGGTTTTAAAATAATGTTTCGCTTGGTTGCAAGATCTACTCTTGGATTTGCAAGTTGTTCAAGATCTTGTTTATGTTTATCCATATATGTTAAAGTTTCTTTTGGCAATTTATTTTTTTTTTATTGACTATGCTTCTACTTGCTAATGTAGACCATTTTAAAATTTTCTTGAAACCTTTCTTAAGTAATTTTTCTCTTGCAAACGGATTTGTCTGCTGACTTAATTGTTCTAATGATTGAATAAAAGATGCCATGATCATGTGTACTTTTAACAACTGACACAATCTCATTAGTGCACCAGTTTTTTAAACTTTTGTATAAATGATAGGTCCACATTCATTTTGTGTCACCCAAGGATGAAAAATATCAGTTCTCAGTCTCAAAGACTCAGGGGTTTTAGGGTGAAAATCAATTAATAAATAACCATGATCAGTACTCGTTTCATCTTTATAAGATGCATTTAAATATGGTAATTGAACTTGATTTGACAATACTTTAATTTGTCCTTTATCTCTAGTATTTTGAAATAAAATCATATAATGTGCATTTAAACTTATGATATGAGTAGATTTAGATTATTGAAACATATTTTGTGTTATGTATATGACACTTGCATTTCTATGATGTCCTTTTCGTGTGAACCATAATTTAATTTTTTCTTCATCTTTATCTCCTAACATATCATCGAAAACTACAAGATTTGGAATAGTGACATCACTAACAATTTCATATTCATCATCAGGGATGCCTTCTATGAATTTAATACCTTCACTCTCTTCAAGTGAAGTATATGTATTTTGCCATTCTTTATAACATGAGATGATTTTTTGTGGGGTAATTTAAAATAAGTCATGTTTCATATCAATAAGCTTTTTGACAAATTCTGTTTTTTGTGAACCACTAGGCCCTGAAATAAAGATATTACAAGGATGTTGAAACAATAAACATTCACTTGATGCCATTATTTTTTTTGTGAGAAAGTGGTGTCAAAACACTAACTTATATACTTTCTGTTTCCATAGCTTCTTCAATTCTATGAGTGGGTTTTCTTTTTAAGGGTGCTTTTAATTCAAATAAAGTTTCTGAAGAACTCTGATCTAGTTGTGGCATACATTGTCTATATAAATAATTCATGATTTGTTCATCATAAATAATAAAATCCCACATAACTCTTGTCCAAATATTTTCTACATTACCTTTGTAAAAAGCATTCATGATTTGTAATGCATTACAAAATTCCCCATACATTTCATCTTTTTCCAATTGATTATGAATAAATTCTTTTGTTATTGTTAGATAGCCAGGAGTGATCATTTGAAATGCATATAATAATGCCTTATATGTGATCTTGTTTTCCACGATGTGTCTTACTGGTTCCATGGTTGAAATCAAACTGATGATTCTTTTGTCTGTTCTGATGTACTTTGTGCATCAGGTATTACATTACACCATGTACTCTGTTCATCAGGACAGTCAGGAAAATCATTTTCTACGTTATCTGTAAACATTTTGTCTAACTTAGTTTTGAATTGTCCTGAAGCTTTTCTTGCAATTATGGTACTAAATGTTGTTCTTTGATCATCTAGTACCATGAGTGCAAATAAAGATTTAGAATCTGGAAAATCATCTAGACACTTGTCATATTTTCTCATTGTTGAAAATATTTGATTTAAAGTGAATCCATAATCCATCACTAATAATATTTTATCTGGGGGTGTTTGCATACATGTGGGTGGTTTATATAATTGACAATTTCTTATCAATTGAATATAAAAACAATTTGGTGGCCACTTAACATGTTCTTGTAAAGGAATATCCTTTTCTTCCCAATTATGTAAACCTTGTCCACATACAAAACATTTTACTTTACCATCTCCTACATAGAAAAACCCAGCTTTAGCTAAATCTTCTTTCTTGGATTGTAAAATAGGATTTGTAATCATACTAAAACTCGAAAGTCTTCTTAACTCTGATAAGTATATAGGATATGTAGGATTAAGTGGTAGAGACATCTTCCCTCTTCCCTGTTCAAAGTCAAGATAAGAAATATCAGTAGTATTTACACCTTATACCCATAGGGGAGTGTGTCATATTTACCGACAACAAAACGTTTTGTGTAAACAGATCTGAATGTTTTGCTTTGTGCTTCACTTGTGACTTGTCTATCTTTGTTACGTTTAATTCTATGTGTATATTCAATGTTTAATTTGTAATTCTCTCTGTCTTGTGCACACTCAATCATGCTTTCAAAATTAACTTTTTGTGATGTCATGTAATCTAATGTGATACCCTTAACTTTACATGTGGTGTGTATTTCTCCATCTTTAATATATTTGTATCCATAATTTTTCGGACCTAAACCCACAAACTCTGTAATTTTTGCCCCTGAGTGTTCATCTGTCCACTGCCCTAATCTACTATTTACAATTTCTGGATTCCAAAGTGATGGTTTATGTATGTAGATATAACTGTCTGTATCAAAATATAAAACTTGTGTTCCTAATTGTTCTAAAAGTTTGTATAATTTCATACGTGCATGGGCTGTGACAAATGAAGCTACGACAACATTGGCTGAATTGTGTGGTTTGTAAACATCTGTAGCATCAATGTAGTTTACTAAAACAAACTGATCATGGTCAAAAAATTCCACATTCTTCACAATTTTGTCTTTGTTCTGTATTATTTCAAAATATTCTGATGGTTCATTTATGTATTTTGTTTTAGTTTTTATATTGTTTTGTGCATTTTTCCCCAGAGACAATTTAACATGGTTTTGGCAAATGATCTTTTTCCCGTTTTTTTCAACTTTTTCTAAATAGATATTTTCAATCTGTGCATAATCGTTTTTAAATTTTTTTTGTCTGTTTCTGTTTTCACCCAATCTGGAAACCCACTAGCTTCTTGTTTCATGTTTAAATATTTGTTCACATAATATTTGTAAATCTCTGAAGACCATTCATCCCAATGCCAAATCTGATAAGTGTCAAGACGAGTGTACCCCAAACCCAATGCTTTGCAAAGTTCAACAGATGTCCATGTACCTACAAGTGCACGTTGTTCTGGTGTGTTTTACAGTGATCTAATTCGTGTTCTGCACACATTTTTGCAAAGTGTGAATGTCATTTTCTTAATACAATGAATAGGTAAAACAGGCAAAAAAAGATTTGGAGGTGATAAAACTTTACATTTAAGGAGACCTCTGTATTGGCTTATTTTGCCAGTGTCTGTGTTTTCCTTTGTGAGTATATCTGGATGTCCCACTGGATATTCCCTGTGTTTGTTCACATATGGGTAAAATGAACAGATATCTGTATATTTAATTTCTGTGTCTGTGTTTTCGTCAATTTGGTAGTGTAATTTAATGGCATTTGTTCTCCCACCAAATAATGCTTCTCATGGTTTAATTGGGTCCATGTGTGGGAAAAATGTATCTAAAGAGGCTTGAACTTCAGAATCTGATTTGCATAGATGATCCAATTCGTACGCCCAGACTACATGTATATTATAACCCAATGATTTGAAATGTTTTATGCGTGATTGGGTTTTGTTGTACAGAGATTGATAGAATTGTGAATTGATTGGAATTTTCTCAAATCTGTCAGGATAGCAAGTTTCACATCCATGCCACATACATCCATAAAATTCATAGATTGTATTTGTCTCTTTGTGAAATCCATCTACATAATAATTTCCAATTTTTATTTTTTCCACTGTTTAGTGCATGTCGTATGTGTATGCCTTCTTCTTGTGCTAGTAGCTGTAAGTATCTAATGTCTTTCATGGAATATCTAATGGCAGTAGGATACCCTATGTCTGAAATGAGGCCAACTTTGTCTTCTGGCATTGCATTTTCTGCCAAGCTTTATTACAAGCATCAGCTAAAGTTACAGCCTCCCTGAAAGGATCTATCTCATCAAATTCGATAAATTGTTTTCTGAATTCCACACACCCTCTACGTAATATATCCACATCAGACTTACAGTACATGTCCATTTCTTTGGCAAAATTGAAAGTAGCATTACTAGCAAATTTTTGATTGTACCATTTAATAAAATCTTCCCTGACTGGGGGAGACATAGACGCAGGCATGTACAATGTTGCATCTAAATAAGGTCCAATGCAGTTTTGATATGATTTTGTGTTTGCCAAATGAGGAAAATAACCTTTTGCTAGTTCACTTAAACCAAATGTTTTAGGGAATTGTGTCAATCTCATAGAAAGGAAACTCAATGAATCTATGAGTCTAACACCACAAGCTTTCAGAGAAATAATTTTGTTTCCATTCATGATGACATCGGGTTTTGATGTAGCAGTTTCAATGAGATGTCTTAAGATAAATTGTGCATCAAACTCTCTTGAATTATGAGCAATAGCTGTTGTATCTAAATGTTCCTTACTGAAAAGCCAATTGCAAAAATCACTCAAAGTAGATTCTCCTTTAAAAATATATTCCCCTTTTCCAACTTTGTGACAGAAAATACATTCTTGATCTATAGCTTTGCAAATACATTCCGCATATGCACGGTGCGCAACACAGTAATGTGGGGTGTGGAGACCTGAGTCTTGAGTTGTTTCAAAATCATAAAACACAAGGGGTACTTTCAGCATTGTGTCTTTCTTGGGTGGTTTGTATTTTGGAATGAAACAATAATGTTCGCTTTTGACTAATTGATGGCAATATTTACATTTCTTGAACCCGTCGCAGATGTATTCTCCTTTTGTTAGATATATTTATGAATTGCACTTTTTACATTTCTTAACTAATTGACAAATGGTTTTTTTTGGTTCTGTAATAGAGTTGTGTGATTTTTATAACAAAATGGACTTACAAAATCTCTAGTACAAGTGTAACAATGAACAGAATGTTCAGGTGTACACGGTAGTGGAGAATAGCAAACACAGCCTTTGGGGCATCTATGGCATTCTCTGTTATTATACCCTACATTGCAATATTCACAATAGTAACTACATCCTAAAAACCCTGTGATTTTTGTGATGGTGTCGAAATGACGGTCATGGTGATTGATATGAATAACTTTACTCTCTTTTGTAGTTTGTGGTGGTTCAAATAGGAACGTTTCTTTGGCAAATTGTGGGTGGATTTTAATTATGTACTCTGGGGAGAGTACCCCTTGAATTTTACAATATTCTTCATATCCACAAGGTTTATTATAATCAAGGCCTGCTTTGTCCATTAATGCCTTCGCCTCATTTTCTTGAAACTTCACTTTTGAATTTTGAATTTTTTCCATTTTTTCTGCCAAAGTTCTGAATTATCTTTATCAACGTGGCATTTTCCCACTACAACGGCACGTGCCAAGCACATAGAATCATTGACATTTTAATTTCAACAATACTCTGTTTACTTTTAACCATTTTACCAACCGATGCAAATGAAATGGGTGCATTTCACCCCGACCCTTGTGGTAGTGAAGTGTGTGTTATTTCTAAAGATAATTTACCAATTTTTCATTTTCATCTAACACTGTTTCACCATTTACCCCACAGCACAAAAGGAATAAAAATACCTACCTCAAGACCTTGATGGTGGATGGATATCCTCATGGGGTCGTTGTCTTGTATACCACATTCCTTTTTCACATCTTCCACCACTGATTGAAACATTTTACTTAGAAACTCAAATGGATTGTTGACATCGAACTGATTCAAAGTCACTTCACACATATGGGATTCTGAGTGAAATTTTCTGGATTGCCGCAGTAACTTAGGGTGAATAGAAGAATAGAATACAATCTCCATATGGAGTTTGTATTCTTTGCAGTCAACCTCTTTTTCTTGCTGCTTACAACAACATCGGTATCGCTATCGTCTGAATCAGTGTAGTCCACTAATGACTGCTTTATCTTTTTTTAATCGTCAGAGGAGATCAAAATCACGTGTTTCAGTCTTGTTAACTCCAAAGCATGTGTGCGCCAAACTGTGAGCCCCCCCCCTGCCCCCTCCCCCCGCCAATTTATACTCTCGCTGAAATCATTTTCTTATTCAAAAACAACATTCAGAAAATGATTTCAAACCAAATTGTTTAACTTTTTTTCAATTCAATTTTTCACCCACCTGAATTTAACCAATGGGGAAAAAGCGTGTGAAAGAGTTCTTTGGTGATATTCCCCACACCCCTAGCGTGTCAGTCAGCGGTGACGTGGTCCCCAACAGGGAGAAACTCTTATCCATATCTGTCAGTCCACTCGAAAAAATTGACAGACGTCATAGATTTTTTACTCGGAGCATCATTTTAGGTAACAGGATATATCACTAAATTTCCCCCTCAAAAAAATCAAATAATTTTTTTTCACTTTCCTTGGGGAGGTCGGTGGATTATACAACCACTGGCCGTGAACCACCAAAACACGGCATACAAATAATTGGGAAAAAATCCAATTATTTGTACATGATTTTAGATTAAAACACAAAGAAAATAACGAAAATATGAGACTAGCCACTTTTTAAAAATGAATGAATGAATATGGTGATGTGCATTGTATAACAAAAGTTTGTGATCATGATGAGTCTGAAAAGGGGTATTTTGTAATTCACCGCAACTGGAAACGGCATGACAGCAACTATCAAGCTTTTGAGAAATAACTCAAAGACATCTCTACCCTCGGACTGTCTTGCTTATTGGCACAGATTATTTTCTTGGGATGACAGCGTGATCATTGTTTTTTCCCCCTTACACCTATAATCTTGAGGTGGAAATTCTAATTTGATAGATGATTCAAGTTTCATGGATAACGATAAGAAAATCGTGGTTATGACTCTCTCCAATGTGTATTTTACAGTCATTTAGAGAAGTGAAAAGGGCGCCAGAAAATAATACAATGAGTATTTCATGCACCTTTTCCCCCACTGGTCAGATGTTCGCAATGAGTATTTTTCACTGCCTTCCCACACTTAGATGATACAGAAAATCACTCTTTTGCCTCAAAAAATAATTTGGAGGGAAAAGACTGACATAGTGTTGTAAAAAACATCTGCGGAAGTAGTAAATGATTCTGCCTACCATCAGTGTTAAGTACATATAATAGCGAAATTAAACTTTGACAAATTTTTAACTAGCTTGTATGCTTTCTCTGTAATATCAGGATAAATGTTTTATTCATCACATTGAAAGCCACAAGTTAGTAATTGTTTCAATGTGGTTAAGATTTGTTAGTTTTCAGAACGATATCTCAAAATTGCGCTTTCTTTTGCT
Source organism: Pictodentalium vernedei (assembly GCA_031216915.1). Taxonomy (NCBI): domain Eukaryota; kingdom Metazoa; phylum Mollusca; class Scaphopoda; order Dentaliida; family Dentaliidae; genus Pictodentalium; species Pictodentalium vernedei. The sequence continues at coordinate 483,313,961 of CM062294.1, forward strand.
GAATTCGTAACAGATGTTTAAAAACATCTGTTACGAATTAAATGCGGGCATAAAAGTTAAGAGAAATTGAGTTTTTTCAGGATTGGGGCATTATTAGAGCTGTTTTTTACAATGAAAACATTTTACACCACAAAACATATTTCTTTCACTGTATGTTTTGTAGTGTAAAACGAAATTGTTTCTTGGGGTTAATGTCAATGTAATATCTAGCGGTAAATTGTTGAAATCAGCTAAAAACAGCTTACAAATACGCGAATGTAAGAGGGTGCATTCAGTGAATTATTGAAACATGTTTCAATAATTCACTGAATGCCTTCTCTTACATTAACTATTTGTAGAATATTTTCACCCCTAATGAGAAAATAAATGAGAGAAATATTTTTGTCAGCCAAAGAGAGTGAGGAAGTGTTGTATTACAAATTGACTGTCAGACACACATTCATATCAGATAAAAAGAGATTCGCGCATTTAGAAGTTGATATTGGAGTGATCACTTCCCTAAAAAATGTAAAAAACACCCAAGAGAAGTTAACAGTGTAATTTTATGTCGTGTCTTCCAGTAATAAATAGAAAAAAAACTTTACCAGTCGGCCGATGTACAATAGGTGGCAGGTATTGAATGGTGAACATTTTGTCAGTATATAAATTGTATGGAACAACCTATCCCAGGGGTGGCACCCCAGCGAAAAGCATTTAGCACTGAATTCCCCATACCCCAGGACTGGCACTTGGGCAAAAAACTTAACAGAGGATTCTCCACAGGGTTTTTTCGCCCAAGTGCCATTTTGTTCGCCAGAGTGCCATTTTTGGAGGCAGGAAAAAGATTTTAAATCTTTTCCTGCCTCCAGAAATGGCACTCTGGCGAACAAAATGTCACTTGGGCGAAAAAACCCTATGGAGAATAAAATCTTTTTCCTGCCTTCAAAAATGGCACTCTGGCGAACAAAATGGCACTTGGGCGAAAAAACCCTATGGAGAATCCTATGTTAATTTTTTCGCCCAAGTGCCAGTCCTGGGGTATGGGGAATTCAGTGCTAAATACTTTTCGCTGGAGTGCCACCCCTTACTACTTTTAGTGACCTAGTATGGAATTAACTGGCTTCATTTTTATCATATTAGTTAACAAACAAACCGTATAACGAATATATCTCAATCACTAATTTATATGCGTTTAACTAGCAACTATGATAGATACAGATTATCATGATAATGTGCATGTCCTATGATTTGTATCGGATTCGAGGTGGTGTCCAGAATGTGATCCCATTCTGGACACCACCGAGATTCTGATACAAATCACAGGACATGCACATTATCATGATAATTCATTTATCTAACAATTCTGTCACATAAAATGATTAAGTCTTAAATTATTAATACAGTTTTGGGACATAATGTTGGGCGAGAAATAGTTTTAAAAAAACCCCGTATTTTATGGGAATATATTGTTGTGCACTCTAACAAACAATGAGTAACGCGGTCACCGCAATTTTCAAAGTTGTGTTGTCAAGTTATTCAATCTCAGTGTCACTTCATTTTTAAATAGTTTGCCCATTCCAACCATTTAACCAGTAAAGGTTTGTTTTTATTTCGTTTAATCAGTGTTTATTATGTGTGGAGTGGCCATTTGCTATTAGTAATTCTATCGCTAACTGTAAGGAATTTTGTTTTGTTTTTACATGTAAGCGATCAGCTGAGTCGATCATTGAAATGCACATAGAACGTATTCATGCACCTGTTATGATAGCCCACCGCTTTACCGGAAACGAGTCGTCTAGACCTATATGATACGGAATCAGAATGAGTCGTCTATATGATACGGAATCGGAACACATTATGTGATACTTACCGTTTCTCGTGGTTTTCAGGCCAAAATCTATATGATTGTTAGATAATAATAAATAATAGAATTCTTACCAAAACTCTTACCGCCTGCCGACATTTTGAAAGATGGATAAACAAGGGGAGATTATTCTGACTGTCAGCTGTTTATAGATTTCGACTGAACGAATAGAGTTCTGTTCAACTTTCTTGTAGCATTTTAAACCATTGAAATTAATGACTGATTGAGTGGCGTTTAATAAAATGATATGCTCACATTCTTGCAGAAGGTAAGATATGGACTCTTGTAATCCAGTTGCTGAAGTGAAATGGGATATATGAAAATGTAACATCGTGAATGAAATGGTTTGGATGCATAGAAATAAGTATAGAATAGATACGGAAGCATGTCCCTAGCACAGATTATCATAAAAGCGTATTGCTAAATGGAGTCTCACCAAAGAGCAGTTCACGCCACCCTACAGATGATTTTAGACATGAATAGGGTTTAACCCGTTTACTGCCACGCCCACTTTAGCCAGATATGGAGGACCTCTATGTACGCCTGTATGCGAGGAAGTTTAATAGGTTTTATGACATAGTTGAAACTTCATCATCTGATTAATTGTTGGAAAGGGATCACTGAGCCCCTTCCAAACAATTAAACAGATGGTAGGTTTGATCTGCGCATACCAGAACGTACAGATAATCATCTCTAAATAGGTGACAATACGTCGCGTGAAAACCACACGGTACTATCTTACACAGGAAGATAGAACCGTATGGTTTTCACACGACGAATAGTCGCTTTCGGCAGTGAAAGTGTTAATCAATTGTGCGCACGTTACTATCACCTGCAGTTAGAATTATATGCCGAACGGTTAATTACGATGTAATTGGACATATGCACGCAGCAAAGCAGTCCGACATTCGTGCTTCCCTGTCAGACAGTCACCCGGGTGTGGGTCATGACATGTGGGTCGCTTAGCCTCGAGTTCAAATATTGCAGAGAAGGGTTGGAATCCCAGTTTGGGTCTACTGTACACTTTGAGGTGAGCTGAAAACGTAATATGATTTCGTCTCGAGCAAGTAAGCCGCAAAGGTCCATTTTTTCACCGTGATTATAATCACTTCATTCTGCGAAAGAGAAACGATTGATTTGATTTATTTCATTATTTTTTTTTATTTACATGGTGTAAAGTACAAAGTGTTATAGTACAATATACATGAGTTTATGAAACATGCCCGTGGCGGGTATTTACAAATAATAGTTGTGCTCTCTCTCTCTCTCTCTCTCTCTCTCTCTCTCTCTCTCCTCTCTCCTCTCTCTCTCTCTCTCTCTCTCTCTCCTTTCTCCCCCTTTCTCTCTCTCCTCTCTCTCTTCCCACTCTCTCTCGCCCTCTCTCTCTCTATCTCCCGCTCCCCCCCTCTCTCTCTCTCTCTCTCTCTCTCTCTCTCTCTCTCTCTGTCTTTCTCTCACTTTCTCTCTCTTTCGTGGTCACAATTTATGACCATCCAGTTCAAACTGTGTGGTAAACATTCCGTAGAAAGGAGTACCCTAGTGACGCTGATGGGTTGCAGTTCATGACTTGGGATGGGTGTCCAGTCATCACGGTCCTACCAGACATGGGATTGTATTGTGTTGTGCAGTTCTGTCGGGATAAACGTCGCCAAACAGTGGTCAGGCATACTGTGATATTCAACGTTATAAGGCAAAATGTAAAGAGTGCGTGACTAAGCAACAATATGCATTCAAAGTCCTGGCTTCGATTAATCACCAGGTTTTAGCATATCTGTGCAGCTAGATGCAAATTATGCCCTATAATATGGATCAGCATTTAGCGTTTACCCAGAACCCCCTCCCACTCCCTCTCCCGCAAGGCACACTATGTACGAAATTAGCAAGGAGATATAGCGAAAAGATTAGGTATGTGCATTTTGATGATTAAAGTAAGGATTCGATTCGACAGGGGGTTTAAGAAGGAATCAGTGACGTATGTTGATTGTTAAAACAACATTTGTTTTGGAGGTTTAAGACGGATTACTGTTATAACTTAGTTCTAATAATTAAAATACATTATACGAAGAAACTTCATTGATAAAGGCTTCATTAATATATACACACATAAGGCCATAAAAAATCAATACTTAGATTATGATTGGAATTTATTTTAAATTGGGGCGGAGGGGGGGGGGATTTTATTTTCTGTGAATCAAACGTGAGCAAAACCGGGCCCTCCGTGTGTGTATATGCATGCATTGCCTGACAGGGTGCTAAATTATTCTCGGTCGTCAGAATTTGCTCATTTGTTTTTGCCTTGTTTCAACATATGGGAGAGTGTCTGTGGGCACTCTCCCACAAATTGTAACAAGTCAAATCCATACATACGAAATACATATACACCTGGGACTTAATTAAGCACCCCCTGAAATGTTTCATGACAGTGAAGTTGCTGGTACTGATTATTATGTTTTAATGATGACTATGTCCTGCAGTACATTTCATCTCATGAAACACGATGTTTCTGGTTGATAGCGTATCCCAAATACATCCCATCTCCCACGAGAAGCATGCTTCCCACGGATGTCACAAACATCACCATCATCCACATGCAATATCTGGGTGTAAAGCAAGAAAATTTGTCACTTCTGTTATCAGTAAATCTTGATTTGGCACGGAGGAGACTGTCAGAGGCACTAAGATGGCAAATCGTTGGCATGTGTAGCCAAGCTAAAAATTTGGTATCAATTGTCAATAGAATTAGATTATGAACAGAGAGTTAATCCCGATAAAGGTATTTTCTATTGGACAGTCTATGAGAAAAATAATTAACAAAGACCAGTTGATTAATGCAAGTTTATCGAGGTTTTGTCATAACAACTTTCTATAGTTGTTTAATGTTGATAAGTTACTGTACCTATATAAGTTTATTGTATTCTTGTGTAGATAGACACGGATAGCCGGTTAGGAGTTTTATGACGAAGGTTTGGCCACCAACCATTGCCAATGTTTGTACTATATATTATTAAATTTGTTCAAGTGTAAAGACATGTAGTCTCAGTATTTCATAAAGCGAATTCCCCAGTTCAGACTTTATCCGTGGTTGTTCCCCGTGGTCATATATGGTGAGAGAATCCGCGGCATACAATTAACTTTTTAGCTCACTTTGAGATATTGAAAAGACATTTCCGAATCAAAGATGTGTAGTGTGATTCCCCTGAATATAGTGAACCTATTACGGAGCTTGAGCGTCGAGAGATTAGAACTGTTTTGGGATATCCAGGTTGAAACAAACGAGACCCGTCTTTTACTAAAATGGAGGAAGCCTTCATCTTGTTTCAAGAAGCCAAAGTCAACAGCAAGACTTGCCAGAGACAGAAAGCGTCAGGAAGAGTTCATTATAAGGAAACAAAGAGAAAAGTATGTGCAAAATACCGAAGAAATTGTTCAGAAGGAACAAATTGATCATACTTCTATAATGGAGGAAAAACCGGACGTGAGTACGAAAACTTTTCTTTTATCGAAAGCTAGCTCCGATGTGCCACTGGCACCTCTTCGAACAAGCGGCATCTGTTACGTCATGCTCTGTGGCAGAAACATTCAATGGCCATGAGAATACCGGAGTTCAGAAAGAAGAGACTATGAAATTGTGCACAAGCAAATCAAAGGAGGTGTCGATTAAAAAGGTTAAACATTTGGAAAAGGACCCTTTTACAAAAAAGAAAATGCATTCAGCGAACAACAAAACTTTTAACCAAATCTTTCGGTACAGAAACATTCGAGTCAAGAATGACGAATCATGCATGAGCTTGAAATTAAATTCGACGAATGAACTGAAAACTCATAATAGCAATCTGGTTCGCACAGATGTGCCAAAACGTCAGAACATTAATTCTCGTGACGATATGCTGAACTCATGCACCAAACGATTCCAAAATTCCAATGAATTGGTTGACATTTTATCTGGATATATATCACCAGGGTTTGAAAATGTTCTGTGTTGAGTACCGCGATAGTGATGTAGAGCTGTAGGTTTTTAAATTTCTTGTTCGGTTTCGGTTTTGGTTTCTCAGGTGGAGTAAAACCTCGATTCTGTTCGGTTTTCGGTTTGTTCATGAGGACAAATAAAATTCAATAAAACTCATTCTTATGTCCGGAGTCATAACTGAATGACAATGAAATTGAGTGAAACTCAATGAATGCCCGAAATAAGCTATAATACATGAAGAATCAGGAAGGCCAATATAATAATTACCGAAATATACAGAACTTTTATTGTGCTTGGCCATTTTTCGAGGTCTGACACCTACACGCAACTTGAGGAAAACCGCAAACACAACTAAACTGAAATGTCGGAAATTCACAGAATGTAGCCTGCCATCGGCAGTGTCTGGGTACTCTCACTACTCTGGGATGGGTACATTCTGTGAATTTCTGCAGCAAGAGAGTATTTAATAAAGAACGAAAAACCTTAGATTACGGGATGTCGACGGTTTCGGTTTCGGTTTTTAAAAAAAACTAAAAACCTCGGTTCGGTTTCGGTTAACCAACAGCTCTATAGTGATGTTGAGGAAATGCCAATAGAAGCGGTGCCCTCCGCATTAAGGGACCGGTTAGATCCACATTGGTCAAGTTGGTTCTGTAAATAAAACGATTTGTTCTCAACAAATTGTTGTGTATAAATTTACTGTTTGTTTGTTTTTGCACATTGCATGTGTTAGAGTGTACATATTATAGTGCTAAAGGGTTAATCCTGATCGAGATTAGGCCTGTCACGATTAATCGATTAATCGATTGTTGATCGCTCACGGCGAAATCGATTAGTATTTTTCGTTGTCGAATAATCGGTAAATTATATCCCGTTTTAGACGTTTAATAATTAAAAGAAAATATGTTGAAAAAACTATTGTTTCTAATGGTAAGGAGTTAAGAACATCGATGTTAAATCCCAAGAAACTATTGGAAACATTTGTCTTTCAAGTACATTCATCAAAGCTTTGATGTTCTGAACTTTTGAACCGTCAGTGTAATAATCAAGACCGGTCGGCAGTTTCGTCGCTTCCAATAGCTTCTTGGGGTTTAACATCGATGTTCTTAACTCTTTACCTTTAGAAACAATAGTTTTGATTATTACACTGACGGTTCAAAAGTTCAGAACATCAAAGCTTTGAATGTAACTAAAAGAGAATCGTCTTCGTTGTTTACTTGAGGTAGGTTAACTGACTTCAACTTCATTTTTATCGACCTCAAAGAGAAGGAGATGGGGTCATCTAGGTACGATCAATCGATTATCATCGATTATTTGCGACGATTAATCGATTCCTAAATTAAAAAATCGTGACAGCCCTAATCGAGATAAATGTATATTCATTACAATGCCAGAATGATGGCATCATTCTTCGGAAGGCGAGAGGTAATATAGCCAAGCTAAAAATTTGGTATTAATTGTCAATAGAATTAGATTATGAACAGAGTGTTAATCACGATAAAGGTGTTTTCTATTGGACAGTTTATGAGAAAAATGATTAACAAAGACCAGTTGATTAATGCAAGTTTATACAGGTTTTGTCATAACAACTTTCTATAATTGTTTAATGTTGATAAGTTACTGTACCTATATAAGTTTGTTGTATTCTTGTGTAGATAGACACGGATAGCCGGTTAGGAAACTTATGACGAAGGTTTGGCCACCAACCATTGTCAATGTTTGTACTATATATTATTAAATTTGTTCAAGTGTAAAGACATTTAGTCGCAGTATTTCACAAAGCGAATTCCCCAGTTCAGAATTTATCCGTGGCCAGTTCCCCGTAGTCATACATGCATGCAACAGGCATGTCATTCACAGCTATTGGAAGGCAACTTGGCTGTAGTCATTCTGTCACCAGCAGACTTGTCCGAAAAAATCAACAAACCTACGATGTTAAGGACCGACCAAGGTTTGGACAACCCCGAAAGACCTTTTCGCAGAAAGATCGGAGTCTGGCACGCCTCGTTAGGCGTGAAGCCTTTGCTTCAAGTGAGGTTTTGAAACGCCTTTGGCTCCCAACAGGCGTTTGCGCAACAGACCTGTCCGAAACCATCTGAAAGCACTGGATATGGGGTCCAGAAGGATCATCAAGCGTCCAGCTCTGTCCGATCAACATCAAAGACGATGTTTGGAATGGTGTATGGCACGACAACATTGGGATCTCAGGACATGGAGGAGAGTCCATTGGTCAGACGAAAGTTTTTTCTGCTTCACGTCACAGATGGTCGCGTGAGAGTGTGTAGGCATAGAAATACTACTTACGTACCCATGAACATCAGACCTACTGTTCCGTATGGTGGAGGATTAGTAATGATTTGGGGACGCCTCTCTCATGATTGTAAACTTGATATGGTGACTGTACTTGGGAATCTCAATGGTCATCAGTTCATCCGGGATATTCTCAATCCGGTTGTCGTGCCTCATTTTGACAACCACCCGTTGACTACGAGCCCTGTATTCATGGACGACAATGCAAGCCACATCGTTCCCGCGCTGTGAGAGCATTCCTTCAGAACAATGTTATTATAACCCTAGCTAGGCCTGCAATGAGCCCCGATTTGAATCCCTTAGAACACATCTGAGACTTTCTTGGACGTCGTGTGCAAGCAAGGGATTCGCCTGTACAGAATTTGACCGATTTGGAGGCTGCATTGCGTGAGGAGTGGCAGCAGTTGCCTCTGGGTCGTATCAGAAGGCTAACTGGTAGCATTAGGAGGAGGGTTCAGGCTGTTTTATTTTTTGTATGTCAAATTAGAGTGTTTCAAACTCACGACGGCTGATGCGGATACAATGTGATGCAGGTACCGATATTACCGAGTTACCGATGCTAATTAACTGTACTTCAACTTATCGGATAGTACTTTTTTTAAATCCGACATACAAAATGAAAACAACATGGTCTTATCCTTATGCGTTAATATTCATTGTGTGTGCATATCCATTCTTCTTGAATATTATTTTCCAGTTCATATCCGTACCGTGTTTTAAGTCACGAAAACTCGCAATTAGAGGTTTAATGTGCACTCCCCTGGACAGACTGCCTTATCCTTTTGTAAGGGAATATGCAATGCTTTTGAATACCACAAGAAGATATTATAATTCCATCATAACTGTCAACGAAAATAGAAAACTGATCACGTGCATCGGGCACGCCGAGACAACTGACATCCAACATCGCTATAAGAACGGATTGTACTCTATTTTCGCGATGTGTCCATTCTATTGAATATGACAGACGCTCTGCTTATAAATATGTGAAGGTAACACTGATAAATCTGAATAAATAAAAGTTTTAGTAGATCTACCTTACCGCATCGGTCGTTCCCGGGAAAATGCCAACAATAACACACTAATGTGCTCACAGCTAGCTGGATTGAATTGTTCATTGAAATTATATACTTTTCAAAAAAGTAGGGGATATTTGATAAAAGTGAGATATATGAAGAAATATGTATATATTTTCATCAAAACGACAGTTGAGGCATTGCACTGTGACATCTGGTGATTGATTTCAGCGATAGTTGGGTGTCTGACAAGCACACATTCCACGCACTGAGCTGTAGAAGACATGGACGGTCAGTCAGAGAATTTACCACATTCAGTCCGAAGCCTCAGTACCTTGTAAATACTCCTCGGTTCACGAGACAAGCGCGGATCCGACGTGACATACTCCTCACCAAGCGTCCATTATCAGCTTGACTGATGTTATTCCATTCTTCCTGCAGTGCAGCGACGAGTTCCTGGACATCGGTAGGGGCTGCTGGCGTTGTCGTAGGCGCCTACCAAGCATATCTCAGACGTGCTCGCTTGGTGAAGGGTCTGGGCTTAGTGCTGACCAAGGCAGTGTAGTGATGTTCTGCTCCTGGGGGAACTCCATAGCGACATGGGCCTTGTGTGCTCTTGCATTGCCATCTTGGAAAATTAATCGACGACCGTGACGTCGCGCAAATGGCACCACACGAGTGGCTAACATGTTGTCACGGTAACACTGCCTTGTGACACGCCCTTGGATGACATGTAATGCTGTTCTGCTTGGCATGGTTATGCCTCCACACACCATAACCGATCCATCACCAAAACGATCGTCCTGTCTAACGGTTACGTCAGGGTATCGTTCGTTCCGCCGCCGCCACAATCTTTTTCGCCTGTCGTGGAAGTTGGGAGAGAACCTCGTTTCATCGGAAAACATGACGTTGCTCCACTGACGATTGTCCCAACGCTATCGCGCTCCACGTCAATTACGCCTTGCAGCGATGTGACATTCAGTCAAACGTGGAATTATTCGAGGTCGTTGAGCGTACAAACTCCAGCTGTGCAAGCGATTTCGGATAGTCTGATCACTGACTCGCACATCTGTCGCTCGGTGCAGCTGCTGTCCAATTTCTGATGTACTTTGATGGCGGTTACGTAATGCTGTGGTTCGGATGAAACGATTCTGGTTAGCAGCTGTCACATTTGGACGACCTGACCGACGTCTGTCATCAACATTGCCTGTCTGACGGTAGCGTGACTACAAACTGCTAATCACCGATTGAGTAACGTCGAGAATTTGAGCCACTGCATTCTGTCTGTTGCCAGCTTCCAACAGGCCAACGGCACGTAAACGTTCGTCACGTGTCAGTCTTCGCATACCTCAAAAGTTACGTTTCGACCAGAAACTATTGATGAACGAGTTTATACCAAGAAAAGAACGATGAGACCTCCGAAAACACCCGTCCAGTACAAACGAAAATTTCAAAATGTGCCCCGCAGACTTTAACGCGGCGCTCATGCGAAAAATCTGCATGAAGTTTTCGTGGGCCGGTGACTTTCATGATCCACACTAAACTTGATAATATATATTGATGTGTCCAATCACGCGTATCCAATACCATTTTCCGAAAATATCCACATCAGTTTGGATATGCCCTACTTGTTTTAATAGTGTGTAAAGCATAACTGTAGAACTGTAGAATTGTTAAAATTAAATTAATAATTGCAGGGATTAGCGCTTGGAACTGATAGATTGGTCACTGTCCGGTATCATCAATTAATTGCAATACTCCTATTTTGGCACCCGATACGTCACAGCGGTATCGTGCTTTCACTGTAGCGAAGACTCATTTTCGCCTTTTTAGTCTCGCCTTTCCTGACAAATCACACCATTAAAATCACGTTATCTGTGGGTAATTTCTAAGCAGTGAAGACAAAACACCTATCACCCGGAATGACAGTTTACTTTGTTGTTAATTAACTCTTCCAAGAAACCATCAATGTTGTGTGATAGTTCGTTATAGAAATAATTCCTGGGCATACCAATAATAGAATGGCAATTAGTTTCTAAAATTCATCTGACATCAAGGAAATTTGAACATTTCTCTCATGATTCAGACATAAATTAGACTTGTCGAGTGGACAAATTTACTTACCGTCCACTGAGTTCTAATGTGCTCTATGTGCCAGGAGGCACATAGAGCACATTGGAACTCAGGGGACGTTATGATTAAAGAAAATGTTCAGGAATTTCACTCGTGTCGTGTGTATCTTTCGTACTCACGTTACTTCGTCGCCTGAGTGCTAGAATGTTCTATGTCCCCTATGGGACATAGAACATTCTAGCACTCAGGCGACGACTTGTAAACTCTATTATCCTCTGCATTTATTGCTGATTCTCTATCACCCATTCTTGTTATGTGTGTTTTCCTAGATGTACTGAAAGTCGGTATGGGACGTGTTACATGCGAATGTATCACGTTGAGAGGAGCAATATTTTCTTCCTTTTTCCCTGCGAACACGTTCCTTCTTCTTTTTGGGAAAACTTGTCAGGTAAACACCACCTTCGATGCCGTTATAGTTATCTCTGAAGTAGCATACATGTTTGCGATGATGACGATAATTTTGCAATCAACATTTTCTACTTGCTCATAACTCAAACATTTGATCCCTAATGCGACTTCAACTATTTAGGTTGTGGTGCCATCTGTGGAATATATAACTATATACCTATTATAATAACGTCAGAGTTTAGCATCGTTGCGCACCTGACTGTTTTGATATTTTCTCATTACGAACACGGCGTTTGCCCTAAATATGAGATTTGTCCATCGATAGACTGCTAAGTTAAAGCAGCTCCATGTCTAACTTCTTGTAGCTGTTGTATACATTGGTGAATATTTTATAATACTCTCTAGGGTGCTTTTTTACTTATGTCTGTCCATCTGGTATAGCTTAACTTATGGTGTATCCATGTTGAATAGTCGTGTATAGGTGAGCTTTAGTGCGACTTGGGCAAATATCATGCCCAATTATCAGAATATTATCTGTTTTAAGCGATTTCCCAACGTAAAACAATTTATTACACATCCATTCAACTTTAAACCCTTGTATTTAACGGAATGGCCCCTATGACATAAATGATTCTGTATTCAATGGGTGATGTACAAGCCGGAACTTTTTTCCCAGCACCGTTCATACCAGTTCATTTCCCATCGATTCATTAGTTACGCTTCGAAAAGTTTCCAAATTTCGTTATACAATTATCGACCGTCTGTCGCGTTGTGTGAAAATGAAAACGTCCAAAGCAAAATAAAGTCGGTTCACAAAAAATTAGTTAACCAAAAATTATATAATATTTTTAAAAAAAGCAATCATTTTCCAACCACAACATTAACCCAGTCCCGTGGCCGTCTCGTTTTGCGGATGCCATTACATCTAATTGGTCAACTGTATTTCGGTAAATCTTCGGACATCTTGACACGCTTCGAACTTCTTTTAAAAACGTTTCTCCCAGCTGTTTTGCAAATTTTACTAATTTTACTAACATTAATAGCCACCAAATGGTTAGGCGTGAATGGGCACCAGCCGAAGAGAAACAGCGATACGAATTTCAACAAACATTGGTTCCCAAAAGGTTGTTTTGATTTTTTATCGATCCATTTGATCAGTACAGCTTCAGTCAAAACAAATGAACTCTTCACCTTTGGGGTTAAACATCGGAATTAAAATTTGTTTATTTAAATGAATTTTAATGTATGGGATGTGTAATAAAGACAGAACGCGATGTGTGTTTGAATCGGTGGGTGTTTTACATAACGAGTAGGAATGGCGTAATCATATTTCGCTCGAGCCGTCCTACTAGTTATGTAAAACACCAACCGATTCAAACACACATCTCGTTTTGTCTATTTATTTATTTATTTTTTTTTTTTTGATTTCTCAATACATTACTTGATATATACACACTCATATATACTCACACTCAAAACTGAGAGACAGAATGAATGAGCCAAGTTGCCCATCAATTTCCAGTATTCGACAATCGACAGGAAAGTAAATTCACAGATTACAACGCCATCTCCGATGTAAAACAATAAACGAATTATTTTCAATTTGCTAGGTTTTTTCACACAATACTTTCAACGAAGGCGAAGTAAACAGACCCAAGAAGCCTGTTCTTATGACAGCTATTTTTATGTGTTTACTTGTTTGAAACACAAATGTGAATTCTTAACACCCGATAAATAGAGGATATGGAATGAGTGTTTTTCTCATATAATATTTATGAAACGAGCCTAAGAATTTTCCGTTTTGGCGAGCCTCTGGCGAGCCCAAACGGAAAATTCGGACGAGTTTCATAAATATTAGATGAGAAAAACACTCATTTCATATTCTATTTATCATATAACACACACACGCACAAATTAGCCACTTAGTACGACCCTTTTAACCCATCACCTAACTTGAGTTGCAGACGGCACATGGAAAAAACATCCTCGTATAACTAAAAATTTAATTTTTTTGCTTCCAAAGCATAGGTTATGACCCCTCATTGGAACGAGCTCGTCGAGCTCGTTCCAATGAGGGGTCATAACCTATATTTTGGAAGCAAAAAGTGAAAATATAAAAAAAAAATGAATGGCGCTTTTCTTGTAGGTAAAAGATTAATACAATATAACCCACCCGAAACAGGACAGATAACGTAAATTCTCCCTACTGAAATTATGCAAATATGACCCAGTTGTATTTTGTTTAGCCAGTCAAATTGTCTAGTTTTGAAATTGACCAATGAAAGCTCCCAACTCTAATTATGCAAATTATGAAAATGTGGCCCAGTTGTATTTTGTTCAGCCAATCAAATTGTCTGGTTTTTGAAATTGACCAATGAAATTGACGGAAGGCTTTATTTATCACTGATTAATATGAAAACAAAATATCAAATGTTTTAAAGTGAACACAACGGACGAGTCATATGATAAACACAAATATTGGGTTTTTATGTTATGGTTAAAATATATAGACAATAGCTCACTGCTCGGATTCGAGTACGATTTTTATCCTCGAGTGGGGTGCGCGTGGCATTATTTCACACGGTGTTAGCAACAAATAACAAAAACTATTGTAAAGTATTTAATAAAATTAAAAAAAAACAAAGTAAGTAAGTAACCAAAGCAAGGCAATGTACTTTAGGAAAATACTCACAGAAAATAATAATAACTTGCGCAAAACCTAACAGACTTTAAATGAAACGATAAAAAAGCTAAGCACACATATGATATGCCTACTTCCTTCACCAAATGTAATAATGAGATAATAAATGATCCCTCCGAAATTGCCCGAGAGTTCAACACTTTCTTCGCAAACAATGGCAAATGCATTAGTGTCAAAATAATTAAACCAAATGAAACTCTTTAAGACTTCATAAATTTGAATGTACGAAACAATTTCTTCTCAACCCCCACATCCCCATTTGAAGTTATAAATGTAACTAAATTGATGAAACCCAAACAAAGTGAAGACTGTAATGGTATTACAACGCGTGTTCTGAAAAATACAGTAGATTTAATAGCCCACTCCCTCTCTGATATTATAAACAAGTCATTTTCAAAGGGAATGGTCCCTGATGCAATGCAAATAGCAAAATAGCGAAAGTGATACCTGGATTTAAAACAGGCGATAAAAACCTGTTTACCAATTACAGGCCAATAAGCATTTTACTATCATTTTCAAAAGTATTAGAAAAATGAATGCCGAATAGGGTTTTCCGTTTTTCAAATACATTTGACATCCTATATCCCCACCAATACGGTTCCAGGAAAAATAACGAAACGATTCATCACATTCCAACTCTTGAAAGACATAGCTATAGAAAACAATAAGATTAGTAAGGATATCACTACATCAGTATTCATTGATTTCTCCAAGTCATTTGATACTATAAACCACGAAATATTACTATCAAAATTGGAAAGATATGGCTTCATTGGTATTAGTAACGATTGGTTCAGAAGCTGCCTTCGGAACAGGACTCAATATGTTAAGCATGCAGGTTATCAATCAGACCTGACTCAAATAAACTGCAGCATTCCACAAGGTTCCATATTGGGCACTATTTTATTCTATTGTATAAAAACACCAATAGCTGTTCTTCTTACCTTAATACTCTTTCCTTCGCAGATGATACAACAGTATATGCATCGGCACAGAATGCAGAAATATTGGTTAGAAATGTGTTCTGCAAATCAACTTGTCCTAAAAGCATATAAAACAAAGTGCCTATTAATCAATCCCACGCGTAACTTATGTAGTCCCGGACTAATAAATATTTATATAAAAAAATAAAAATTTCAAAGGATCAGCTCCAATGAAACTAAAAAACATTGAAATTCCTTGGAATCACTACAGATGAAAATCTCTCCTATCAAGCTCACATATCACAAACTATGCCCTAAACAAAGTGAAAAAGATTCTATCACATACAGCAATGAAATCCCTATACTATGCACTTATCCATAGTCTCTTAATATACGGAATTCCAATATGGGGCAACCCCAAACATATTAAAATACTTTTAATGTTACAAAGACGCTCATTGCGAATAATTAATAATGCTCATTTTAAAGCCCATACTGATCTATTTAAGAAAGATAAAATACTTAAAGTAAACGATCTTGACAAAGCCTATGCGTGTCTGTCTATTCAAGACCAGAAAGTAAAAAAATCTCCCTGCGTCTTTTGATACGTTTTTCACGACAACTCATAACTCTTCCCACGTTATCATGAGACAATCAGTAATTATAATTAATAGGACACCTGCTACATCCTTACATAAATTATCCCTTTTTGCACATCCCAGGCTATGGAATGGTTTGGATGAGGAAATAAGAAATATTCAAAATAGAAACCTTTTCAAAAAGACTCTAATGTTGAAATTCTTATCCATATACTCTGGTTATTTTCAATGTAATAAACCACTTTGTCGTGAGTTCCAATTCAACGCCCACTAATTAACAAATCACCCAAGCGTGCCCATCCAGTAAATTTTCATTAGACTCCCACACATTAGAGCATAGGTTTATCTATATTTCGTACTTTGCCAGATCATCTCGCATGCTTCCTATGTTGTCTCAACTACCAAGTCATATCCATTCAGATAGGCACCAATCATTGTGAATAACAACTTCGAATCGCCCATAACTGAATATTAGTCATACACAAAAACCTGTTTCCATATGCTGTGTTGATAGAAATATTTGTTGCAGGGTGGCAGGTGGACAGCCAATATGGGTATGCCATCTCTCTGCGGTATATATGCTTCATTCTATAATTATATTTTTCATTTTATATTTGTAATACGGCATATCATATACCGTTAAATAAAACACCTAATCTAATGTAATCCGCGCTGCCAATGAGAGAACAATATCGTACTCAAATCCGGGCAGTGAACTTTTTTGTATTTATTTTATTTTCACCTTATTTGTTTTCCCAAAACAACCCTTTATAATTGATTCCGTGGTTACTTTCAATACATGTCCCCAAGAAAATAGTCCGTCATCGCTCAGAGTGGAATGCGATGCTGGAAGTGGAATACCATTTTCGGCGAGTGTGAGTGGGAATACGATTTTTTTTTTTTGGTTGGGGGGTTAAGAAAAACGAAAGAAAATACAATAAATTATATTATCATTCTTTCGGATTTCAGGTCATTTCATAAGTATGTAGAAACAATAAATACAATGACAAATTTCATTTTTACATAGATAGATCTCAGGGTTGTATTTATATCCTTAGTTTGAAAGAGTCGGTGTCATAGGACCAAAAGTGTGTTGAAGCGGGGGTGGAGGTATTTACTTTTTACATCCACAAATCAAAACACTCGTTCTACTTTCATCGGAAATAGAGGCGGCCGAACAGGAGGGAGGGGTGGTTATAAGGGGTGGGGGGTGTATCCCCTCGGTAAAATCAGTTGGGTTAAAAATCAACCCAAATCAACTGGATTGAGTGAATGTGAACCCAATTGGGTTCATATTCACACAACCCAGTTGATTTCAGTTGATTTTTAACCGAACTGATTTTGGAGTGCACACACTTCTTTTCACATATATACACATACATAATAACTTTTAAAATTTGAACTGATCCCAGGCATTCTTGTTATACATTATCTGTACATGTAAGGAAATATAGTTGTATTTGGTCAATGACCTTGACCATCAGCCGGTTTGATCTACAGTTAAAACTAGAAGTCCTGTCATGAAATGCGCACAAATAGCACGTTGATCTGCGCGTTAATGTGCGCGTTCTGGCCATAGTAAAGTTATCAAATTCTGTACATATGGCCTGTGCACAAGCAATGTTTCAGCCAATGGACCTCCGGGTAACCCGGAGGTCCATTGGAAGAAACATTGCATGTGTTTGCCATGAATAACCAGGAGAACCTGCCGTGATTTGGATGCCATTCGATATGGCAATCGCGCACAATTCCAAAGCGCAATTAAGCCTAGATAAGCGCACTATTCGTGACAGGACTTCTAGTTTTAACTGTATTTCTCGAATTCAACCATACTGGCGTGCCTTCGGGTTGAAATGTAGTTGAAGTATACAAAACAGATGATATCATGATCAGACCAAAACTTATACAACAAAAGAGAGTGGCTGGCGGGTATTTGAACATTCGCTTATCGAAGATTATAATGTGTGGAGAGACAGGAAAGGACGTTGACAAATATTTCGTTGGTGTAGTAAATTAATCGGTCCACTCCCTCTTCCCCGCCCCAACAAACACACAATTTTAACACCCTTCATCATAGTTATCAAAACTGGAGAATCAAGGAAATTTAATTGCTGTGGATTTTTTCCACCAGGCCTAACAATGGTAGGTTCAGTGGGTATCTGATATTCGTTCACGTACCATTCCCTATTTTCAGTGAGCTCTCAACAACTGAATTCGTAGATAGTAAATATTAAAATCTTCAGTTTTAAAGAGAGTGAACACTCTGTCCGCGAACGAATGAATAAATGAATTAAGTCAACTCAATCTGACAGCAATATATGTTCTGTTGAGGAAAGAGCACATAAGGAGCGGCATATGCATAGCGTATCACATCTTGCCTTTGTTTTTATTGTCATTGTTAGGATACTCTCATCTTTTCACGTTGCTGCACATTGAATCACTTGTGTTCAATAACTGTGGGACTCTAGTATATTCCAGTATAAATAAGGCTAAAACGTGTTTTGATTCTCAGGCAATCCCTCCTTGAATTTAAACTTCCTCATTCGACATTTTTATTGCCCCTCAGTGTCTTCCAATATTAGTACAAACTCAGGGAGGCCCGAAACTTTTTACAGTTTTGATTGATGCATGTTTATTTAGTTGTGTCCCTGATATGTTTGCCCTGTTACAATTTATAGGGACTCTCTCATAAATTGTAACGAGGCAAATCCTTTTACTTCAAAGATAATACGAAGAGCATCGAAAGAATATGAAACCTTTGAATTGCAGTACCTACAGTTTGTTTTTAGAGGAATGTTTTATTTTTCACATTAAAAATGAATTTATTTGTATAAATATGCACTTTCTATATTTCTGTGTTTAAAATGACAGGCGAAATGCTCTCTATGTTTCCTTACTTTTTGCAAAAGAAAAAGAAAATTTAAAAATAAAACCCTCCCCCTCTCTCCCCCTCCCTCCCTCCCTCCCTTACTGATTTGAAAAAAAAAAATGCATAAGAATTAATTAATTTATTTTGTGTGACCTAATCGCACTCTTTTTCAGGGAGAAGTGCAGACCGAAAAGGAAACATGCATCCATCAGCAAAGGCATGCAAAGTATATAAGTGACTAAATAATTCTGGAGAGGTATGAACAATTCCATCGCAATGTCACCAAGTTTAACTGAAATAAACTATAGTTTCTAAATAAATACATTGGTCTTAATTGTGTGCATAGATAATGTTGGACAGTTAAGGATACTGGAATTCTAAATGCCGGACAGTCAAAGAAGCCACTTTAACGGAATATCACCAAAAAAAGCGATTATGAAAGAGGCCGCTAGAATCAGAGTGTCGAGTGGTAAATCCGCCCCACGGCGATGATTCAGATTATATTTTTGGAAAGTGCATGTCTGATTGCTAAGATGGTAGAGAACAAAATTAGACTGGTAACTTGGGGATTGTAAAAAACCAGACCCATGGCCAAAGATGTATCTTTCTAATTCTTGATGATCACGCTATCCTCTCGACCCTCTCCCTCGGGTACAGCCTTGCAGTCTAGCACTCTCACCTCTTTCAGAAGGTGTCAATGTAATTAATGCAATCGAATTGGTATTGAACTTTAACCCTTTACCCAATGTAACGGCAAAACTGGCCAGCGCTATTCACAAAAATCATTATTCAATTTTCATTATTTTTTTCATTTTTTTATCTCAAAAGCATAGCTTATGCCCCTCTTTGGAACGAGCTCGTTGAGCTCGTTCCAACGAGGGGTTATAAGCTATGTTTTGACGCAAAAATGAACAAAATAAGTTATTCACGAATTTTGTTTGCAAGTGTCGTCTGCCTTTTGTGATAGGTAAAGGGTTAATAAGAAAGCCCAGGCATATCTTTAACAGTTGAAGACAAACAAAATGTCCCGTTCGAACTTCCAGCCATATCCAGACTTCTGTGTTCCGTTTACTTCCAGCTATACTCACGTTCTAGTGCCCAGTTTGTTTTTGCCTCGCCTGACATTTTGAGTGAAATCGTCCACTTGAATTAATATGTACGAATAAATTTTAAACTATTGTGCGCTACAGTTGCTACTGAAGAAAAAACAATAAAACACAGCTGTTTTAAACATTACTCCCCCACGTTAACTCAAGGTATTAATTCAAGTGGACAATTTAAAACAATGTCACGCTGAAGCAGCCCCCCCCCCCCCCCCCCCCCCACACACACACACATGCACATGGTTACAGTACACTAAATGATTTGTATTGGCGACAGTGCTAACCTTTTTCTCCCTCCTCAGCTCTCAAGCTCATTTGGGGCGAAACAGTCCTTTATCCATTTAGTATATCATCTCATCAAAAGAATGCACTGGAGAAAATATATGTTGCCGTGTGATTTCTGTATTTAAATTTTAGGTTTTCCCTACTACCGTCCAGATTCGCACTGAATTGACAAGACATACTTTTACTTGTCTCCCAGTCTATTTTTTTCAACTCTCACGTTTTGGAAGGCAAAGTCAGTGCAAATATTTTCCAAAACAGAAACTTTAACATTTTTATTGAGGGTTCCAAACTCAACAGATATTGGCCAAATCAGCTAATCCCTAAGACCGTATGCTCTATTAAATGTTGAGGTAAAATCCGTTAGGGGGCGTTTTGCCTCTAAAAAGTCTATTGTAACCACATACGAAAACGTGAGTCTAAAATTGAGCCCATCCACTTTCAAAATCGTTCCGCGGTCTTTATTGGACCACGTGTGTGGAAGCCAAAAGAAGATATTTTTTCAAAAGTGCACATCGTCCTGTACATTTTGCGCTAAAGGTCAAAACGAGTGTATACATTCCTATTACTCTGACGATCAGCAAAGACAATTGTGTTTCTGACCATGTTAACCCCTTTACCCAACGTAACGGCCAAAACCGGTCAGCGCTACTCTCAAAAATCGCTAATTAATTTTCATTATTATTTCATTTTTTGTCTCAAAAACATAGGTTATGACCCCTCATTGGAACGAGCTCGTTCCAATGAGGGGTCATAACCTATGTTGTTGAGACAAAACATTAAAAAAATTAGTTATTCAAGAATTTTATTTGCAAGTGTCGTCTGCTTTTCATGTTAGGTAAACGGTTAAATGATAAGGTAACTACTAAGTCATTTGAAAACACGAATCAATCATACTCAGTTATCAGATGGACATGATGTTTTCGTCTCATTTGGCATTCGGCGTTCTTGATTTCTCTATGACATCGATTTAATTCGTGAAAAACTCTTTCACATGGTAGTGATCCATTATTACCGACAAACAACATTAATGCGAAGACAGACTAACGTCAGGATAAATAAGATGGTTTCTATTAATCAAGTGAAATTGAAAATGGAATTGGTTTAATTTTTGTATTATCGGTATGACGGTTCTAAGAGTACAATTAATTGTTGAGTTCACTTGTGACAGGTGGTGAAACCCTGATAAGAATATAATCGTGATAACGTGATTATGCTACAGTCAGAGTTCAGTAAACTTAGTGATAACACTGACGGGAGCTCTCTTAGAAAGAAAACTCATTATGTTTGACAATAAGAAGGACACATTATTTTAATGGGCTTGCACTTTACCTTTTAGAGGGATACCTTCAACATCCCCCGACACAGTCCCATCCAGACATAATTCTCCCCAGCAGAATACCCTCGACAGAATCACCCTGATAAAAACCATCTCCGACACCCCCCTCCCCGGAAAAATTCTTTCTTCATATATCATGCCATGATTTATTTATTTATTGGTGTTTAATGTCACATACTTATGCGCAATGGCTAATCAGGACCGTGACAGTTTTACGGGTGGAGGAAGTCGGAGTACCCGGAGAGAACCACCGAGCAACGACGAGCAGCTGCCAGCTCCCCAACATCGTAACTCCGCGCTGCAGCACAGGCAGGGTTAGATTAGTTGAAGACATGCGCACCATCGGCGTGCAGTACGCCTTAGTACACAGCGTAATCATGCCCCCATGTGGACAATGGGGATTAAGTGTCTTGCCCAGGGACACAGCGCGGGAGGTTACCCATCCGAGGACTAACCGGGCTCGACGTTGCTTAACTTCGGCGATCTGACGAGAACCGGTTACCGCAACGCCACCGCTACCCCACATGCCATGATAATCACGGACAACTGGTTTTAGCTGAAACGAATAGATAATGTTTTTTTTACTTATTTTTTTTATCACGCCAAAAATTAATTTTCTTACTTACAAAATAGCTTAGCTTGGAATGAGCTCTACGTGTTTTCCCATTATGCTCGAAAGCTATTTGTCTGCACTGAACTGCATAATAATTACAAACATTATTGTAGCAAACTAGCCGCTCGTGTCTATAGAACAGCCGTTTTTATTGCCATATACACATTAACTGTCACAGTGCCGAAGCTACGACGATTCGAGCAACGCTAATGATGTTTTAAAACTCGTTGGTGACAAAAAAACTTGGTTGGTGAAAAGTCCATAAATGTGACAGAAATTATCCGAATGACATGCACTATTGAGAGGGTGTAGACATCATGAGGATACACTTGCATACCAAGTATGGTGTCATTCCATCAAGTATTTCAGGAGTTATGGTGTTTTTAAACTCGTTGGTGACCGACCGACCGACCGACCGACCGACCGACCGACCGGCCGGCCGACCGACCGACCGACCGACCGACCGACCGACCGACCGACCGACCGACCGACCGACCGACCGACATTGCCACATACAGAGCTGCTCGTCGCAGCTAAAAACATTATTATTACATAAAAAGAGATTATTACTATTCGGGACAAGATGACATGGTTTCAAATCAAGAATACTTGATGTCTTAAATCCCCCTAAATACGTCGACATTTCCGCACAAAAACCAGAGATAAAAACATCTCCAATATGAGTAGAAAAATTCCGGAAAGCGTAAAATGCCAAGTTCGAAGTCAACATATTTTCTAGTAATTCATATTCATTTTCCGTGATATTTGGCACAACTAATTTGTAATAAATCTCCGCGAAAAAGGTCAATAACCAAAAAAGCCATAAAATATATGTATACATACATATGTTTGACATTTTCTAGGCCTGTTCTGTACGACAGCGAAGGCTAGAATGACATGTGCCACTTCCACATGAGCATGTTTCACTGCTCATAAACACCCCTGTTTTCATTGGTTACCTTAACCAATATCACGCTTTCCATTCTGCTATGTACCGTTAAGACAATTTTTTCCCGCTAATTCTCTGGAAACGCTGGGGAAAATATCATTAGGTACAAAATGGAAAAAACTAATATAATTTGGCGATTTTTGTGAATAATGCTGGTCGGTTTTGGCAGTTACGTTTCGAAAAAGGTTAAACATTTTCGTTACGTTGTGTAACCTTTCTTGGGTTGAAATGTTCAAACTCAAAGTTTAAGGCTCAAAAATATTTATTTAAACAAAACAGGCTGGATAACGTAAATGTACAAATTAGTCCATCATTCTTGCGATGTGGTACAATAAAAATATCAGATATATTCTCGCAAATATAAACGGTGAATCACAATATTAGTGAAAATGGAACTCGCGTTACATTTTCAATCTCACTAGATATGGCGGAACAAACTCTAGCTACCTGACCCTATGGGTCAAGAATGTGGCGGGAGAACGAAGGTGTTAAAACGTCATGAGAGACAAGTGCAGTTGCATTCATTCACTCAATTCAAGCACACCAAATGATTAACCCTAAGATTATGCAATGGGCAGCAATAGAAATTAGTTTTATCTGATAACCATAGAGTATAACAACCGTTGTATATACTTGAAGTATATACAACGGGTGTTGTATATAATTATAATTTATGCGAACGACCTCTGACCTCTTTCAATTCCATTTTCATTCATTCATTCATGAAACATCGTTATATCACAGGGCAGGTTTTAATTGTACGCTTATTGCACTTTGTCAAAATCCTCTGATGGTGTCATTTCTTATTTATTTTGCTTCAATAAAGGCAACCTAAAATTTTGCTTCAAAACATTGTAGAAATTACTTGAATGTTAATAGTAATTAGTATGCGGCGACTGCGAACTATTTATAGTCACGGCCTCGATCAAAAGTACTCGCGGAACTGCGCTAATTAAAAGTTCGTCTGCTCTACCTGAAAAAAAAACACTTCGTAAAAATTGTAAATAAACGCAAAATTATTTGTTATATTGGGACTACAGCATAAAACACGGAAGAAAACTGGAACTATGTCAAAAAAAGAATAACTCTACTGAAACACCGTTTTGTTACTGTTAATAAAATAGCTGAAATTTATTTTGTTCCAGCGCAGTTACATGATGCAAGAAGTGCAATCGCACTTTACAATCGCCGTCATCGATTTTGTAATGTAAGGGACACAACTCTATGCGTCTTGTCCTATTTCTTTTGTCTCGTAGACTGGTTTTCTTTGGAGGCCCGTGGGAAGCATATATAAGTCGGGTAGACGCACGAGACGGGTGTCTGTTTGTTATCAGATAAAAACAATAAACATATAGTGTGTTTTTATATCTGTGTTATACAACTCGTTGAAATATGGTTTATTTTTTCTCGGCGAAGCCTCGAAAAAATAAACCATATTTCAACTCGTTGTATAACACAGATATAAAAACACACTATATGTTTATTGTCTATATATACAACATATAACTACACAGATATGGGTTACAGTTGGGTAAAATGTTATACAGTACGTGGAGAGTGTATTATCACTAGATCATCCGCAGAGTGGAGATTCCACCCAAGCAATAATTGCAAATTTGTTGCAAAGCATAACAAGCACAAGCAAAGTTTCAGCCAATGGACCTCCCGGAGGTCCATTGGCTGAAACATTGCTTGTGTTTTTAGTCGATATGTACAAAATTTGAAACTTATAGTTTGGGTGATAACTCCACTCCGCGGGTGATTTAGTTACAATCCACTCTCCACGTACTGTAATGTTGTAGGGTTGAATTACATATTATGTGAAAAAACGAATTTCAAATTCGTCACGATTTGACATGAAATTTCGACTCATTAGAGATTAGGGATCTTCGAATCACACATTTTTGTTCGAATCGAATCTCGAATCAAACCGTGTCTCTGATATCGATATCGAATCGAATCGCGAATCGAATCTTAATAGACAAGTTATTTCATATTGCACCAAACAGAAGTTACGGTACGCTGTGATGATCCTTACAAGACTGACTAACACCTTAAACACCAATAAATAAATATTCTCTGTAGCACCATCACAGAAACAGCTAGGCCCAGTATCCCAGGGGGAGGGGGCGGTGGCTCAGTAGGTAGAAGTGCAGGCTGCAAGCTGAGAGGTCCTCGGTTCGAATCCCACCTGTGGCAACCGTGTTGTGTCCTTGGGCAAGACACTTCACCCCCATTGCCTACGTGGGGGCACGGTGGCGTTGTGTACTAAGGCGTACTGCACGTCGATAGTGCATCTGTCTTCAACCAATGCTAACCCTGCTTGTGTGGAGTTCGCATGTTGGGGAGCTGACAGATGCTCGCCGTGGTTCTCTCCGGGCACTCCGGCTTCCTCCACCCATAAAACTGATTAGCCATTGTGCAGAAATATGTGACCTTAAAAACACCAATAAATAAATAGGCCCAGTATCCATAGTTTTAGTTTTTGAAGGCTTAACTTGTTACTATTCACGTTCTTAATTTGAAGGCTTAATTTGTTACTATTCACGTTCTTAAGAACGTGAATAGTAACAAGTTAAGCCTTCAAGAACTAAAACTATGGATAATGTTCTGGACAAAATTCTCTACTTACCTAACAGTTAACCTTTGTCAATTACTCAGTTAAATATGAAAGTGAATTTGAGCCTACATGATGAATTGTCTAATGTCAATTTTATCCAATTTTTATTGGAAATGTAACAAATTGAAGTTAGTGAGAGATTCGAAAAAATCGAATCTTGAGACTGATTCAGGATCGATCTCGAAACAAACGTATATGGTATCGATATCAAATCGAATCTTGAATATTCGCAGGACTCTATTAGAGATCCTCTATGCTTGGAGATGGATATGAACTCCTTTCTTTGAAAGTGCAGCAGGCAACACTAATAAATGCTACATGCAGCTCCAGGACGCACTCGGGGATAAATTCGGAAAATATCGCCGCACCTATCCAAGTTAGATGGCTCTTATGTACTTTTGATTCAATCTTTACTAAGATAATAATTAAACCTTTTTTTCTGTTCATGAATTTTCAGGCAAAATGATTGGCTAAAGTATTTCTTTCTTTTTTTCATAGCACAATGAACCGAAAAAAACGCATTTACGCCTGCCCTAAACCACGCCCCCAATGTCTGTCTTAAAGATCACGTTGCACATTGTGAATGGAAAAGAACCCCTGCACGCTCATATTGTTTCAACATGAAAAGTAATTAATATTTATCTCATCACATTAAAAAGACTTTCAAAATAAAAATTAACAAACAATGAAATCCTTATCATGCTTTTATTCCATGTTCGAGTTGTTTATATGCAATAGATGGTCGTCTGCGTTCATCGTTTTACCCAAATCAAGTGTAAACAATGACCGGTCATAATAATCCACACACGAAACTTTCGCCAACAATTTTTTTTGCAATTTCCAAATAGCCTGAATGATTTCTTTCTGAGATAAAGTTCATCCAACTTCATGTCATCTGGGTTTATATCGAACTGCACATTTACAAACTGTGTTTTCAGTTTCTCAGGAAATGGTCAAAATCAGAATTAAATTTAATTCTGTGTTGCTTTGAATGACAGCACTCTCCCGCCAAGTGGAAAAGGAGATTGAAGTTTTGTGTGGGCGTGGCCTATGACGTTCCTTTTAACTTACGCAATTCGTTGGTCAATAAAATTATGACACAAGAACATGTTTCAGTGAAATGTATCGTTATTTCAAACAGAATTTTAGAAAACACTGCCTTCTTATTCATTTGTCACTAGGAAGCATGATGCGACCTAGTTTTTATTTTAACTCTGCAAAGTAGAGAGTGTTTAAGTGTTTAAATTTGCTCCTTAAGTCTAATTATAAGGAATTATCGTTTATTTCTGTCTATTTCTTGAGTTATGAAGCCCCAAAAACAAAGGCCAAACATAGTGTAAATGCGCTACGCCCATTTACAGAGGTTGGCCTTTGTTGTTGTTTTTTTATGTTGTTGATGTTTTGTTTTTTTTTTGGTGGGGAGGGGGGTTGGTGTACGCCCATTTACACGGATTGGCCTTCGTTTTGGGGGAGTTCAGAACTCAAGAAATAGACAGAAACAAACGATTTTTCCTTATATACACGAAAGTTGATCCTCATCCATAAAAATGAATTTTGAAAGCAGACTACTGGCACGCCAGATGTTTTTGTCTGAAAAAGGGCAAGTACATCTATATTAGGGTGGCGCAAGCTGAAAAATCTGAATGGCGATTTTTATGAAAAGTGTTGATACGGATGATTCTGTTACGTAAAGTAGAGGCATAACCTTGTGTGTAGGTATTGAGCACTGACAATCGTGTAATGTGAATGTTGTATGTTTTTAATTCTGTTCCATGTTATACAGCTGCAGCCATTTTTCCGTATTTTCTCTGCAATTTGATTTGAGTATCTCTAGTGTTGACCATATTAAGATCACTCATAGCTTTTTTCCTCTATGCTGATTTTTTTTTATTATTGCTATTTTCGAGAATAATGCTATCCACTTTTGTCTTTTCAAATGTTGCTGCCGCATAATCTTTATGGTATTATGTGCATGTCAAGGTGGGGGTTGTTGTCACCATAACGCTGACGTCGGTGGATATTCTGAATTATTCTAGGTTGTTACTTAGCACGGAAGACTGGAGTAGAACGGACAGATTTACATTTGTGTGTTGTAAATAAACTCTTTCTTTGCAGACGAAAAGCAGTGCTGACACGGATTTTGTTCGTATTTCTTTTTATTTGTTGTCTGGCAATTAGGTACATTCTATTTAACAGGTTGGAGGTCTGTAACGTAACCTTAAACCTATATGAGATGAAGTCGTTGAATCGCCACGAGAGATACTCATATTTTCAACCTTCATTCAAGGTGAATTCTAGGAAAAAATTGAAAACAGCGAAAGTAATTCCTGTTTTCAACGGAAGCAATACAAACAACATAGGAAACCACAGACCGATAAGTGTTCTTCTGGGCTTTTCCAGAGTTCTGCAAAAAATAATGTGCCAAAGACTCTCCGATTTTCTGAATGACTTTAACATTCTTTACAACACCAGTATGGTTCCCGAAAAGTTACTCTAATCTTTATCTATTCATGTATCTCCAGCAATATGTCGCCGAATATTATGATAAACCAACGAAAGACAACACCTTATCTGTGTCCATTGACCTGTCCAAACACTTTGACACGGCCATGTCATCTGGGTTTATATCGAACTGCACATTTACAAACTGTGTTTTCAGTTTCTCAGGAAATGGTCAAAATCAGAATTAAATTTAATTCTGTGTTGCTTTGAATGACAGCACTCTCCCGCCAAGTGGAAAAGGAGATTGAAGTTTTGTGTGGGCGTGGCCTATGACGTTCCTTTTAACTTACGCAATTCGTTGGTCAATAAAATTATGACACAAGAACATGTTTCAGTGAAATGTATCGTTATTTCAAACAGAATTTTAGAAAACACTGCCTTCTTATTCATTTGTCACTAGGAAGCATGATGCGACCTAGTTTTTATTTAACTCTGCAAAGTAGAGAGTGTTTAAGTGTTTAAATTTGCTCCTTAAGTCTAATTATAAGGAATTATCGTTTATTTCTGTCTATTTCTTGAGTTATGAAGCCCCAAAAACAAAGGCCAAACATAGTGTAAATGCGCTACGCCCATTTACAGAGGTTGGCCTTTGTTGTTGTTTTTTTTGTGTTGTTGATGTTTTGTTTGTTTTTTTTTGGTGGGGGGGGGGGGTTGGTGTACGCCCATTTACACGGATTGGCCTTTGTTTTGGGGGAGTTCAGAACTCAAGAAATAGACAGAAACAAACGATTTTTCCTTATATACACGAAAGTTGATCCTCATCCATAAAAATGAATTTTGAAAGCAGACTACTGGCACGCCAGATGTTTTTGTCTGAAAAAGGGCAAGTACATCTATATTAGGGTGGCGCAAGCTGAAAAATCTGAATGGCGATTTTTATGAAAAGTGTTGATACGGATGATTCTGTTACGTAAAGTAGAGGCATAACCTTGTGTGTAGGTATTGAGCACTGACAATCGTGTAATGTGAATGTTGTATGTTTTTAATTCTGTTCCATGTTATACAGCTGCAGCCATTTTTCCGTATTTTCTCTGCAATTTGATTTGAGTATCTCTAGTGTTGACCATATTAAGATCAATCATAGCTTTTTTCCTCTATGCTGATTTTTTTTTATTATTGCTATTTTCGAGAATAATGCTATCCACTTTTGTCTTTTCAAATGTTGCTGCCGCATCATCTTTATGGTATTATGTGCATGTCAAGGTGGGGGTTGTTGTCACCATAACGCTGACGTCGGTGGATATTCTGAATTATTCTAGGTTGTTACTTAGCACGGAAGACTGGAGTAGAACGGACAGATTTACATTTGTGTGTTGTAAATAGACTCTTTCTTTGCAGACGAAAAGCAGTGCTGACACGGATTTTGTTCGTATTTCTTTTTATTTGTTGTCTGGCAATTAGGTACATTCTATTTAACAGGTTGGAGGTCTGTAACGTAACCTTAAACCTATATGAGATGAAGTCGTTGAATCGCCACGAGAGATACTCATATTTTCAACCTTCATTCAAGGTGAATTCTAGGAAAAAATTGAAAACAGCGAAAGTAATTCCTGTTTTCAACGGAAGCAATACAAACAACATAGGAAACCACAGACCGATAAGTGTTCTTCCGGGCTTTTCCAGAGTTCTGCAAAAAATAATGTGCCAAAGACTCTCCGATTTTCTGAATGACTTTAACATTCTTTACAACACCAGTATGGTTCCCGAAAAGTTACTCTAATCTTTATCTATTCATGTATCTCCAGCAATATGTCGCCGAATATAATGATAAACCAACGAAAGACAACACCTTATCTGTGTCCATTGACCTGTCCAAACACTTTGACACGGCCATGTCATCTGGGTTTATATCGAACTGCACATTTACAAACTGTGTTTTCAGTTTCTCAGGAAATGGTCAAAATCAGAATTAAATTTAATTCTGTGTTGCTTTGAATGACAGCACTCTCCCGCCAAGTGGAAAAGGAGATTGAAGTTTTGTGTGGGCGTGGCCTATGACGTTCCTTTTAACTTACGCAATTCGTTGGTCAATAAAATTATGACACAAGAACATGTTTCAGTGAAATGTATCGTTATTTCAAACAGAATTTTAGAAAACACTGCCTTCTTATTCATTTGTCACTAGGAAGCATGATGCGACCTAGTTTTTATTTTATCTCTGCAAAGTAGAGAGTGTTTAAGTGTTTAAATTTGCTCCTTAAGTCTAATTATAAGGAATTATCGTTTATTTCTGTCTATTTCTTGAGTTATGAAGCCCCAAAAACAAAGGCCAAACATAGTGTAAATGCGCTACGCCCATTTACAGAGGTTGGCCTTTGTTGTTGTTTTTTTATGTTGTTGATGTTTTGTT
Source organism: Pictodentalium vernedei (assembly GCA_031216915.1). Lineage (NCBI taxonomy): Eukaryota > Metazoa > Mollusca > Scaphopoda > Dentaliida > Dentaliidae > Pictodentalium > Pictodentalium vernedei. The sequence goes on from CM062294.1 coordinate 483,344,428, forward strand.
TTTTTTTGGTGGGGGGGGGGGGGGGTTGGTGTACGCCCATTTACACGGATTGGCCTTTGTTTTGGGGGAGTTCAGAACTCAAGAAATAGACAGAAACAAACGATTTTTCCTTATATACACGAAAGTTGATCCTCATCCATGAAAATGAATTTTGAAAGCAGACTACTGGCACGCCAGATGTTTTTGTCTGAAAAAGGGCAAGTACATCTATATTAGGGTGGCGCAAGATGAAAAATCTGAATGGCGATTTTTATGAAAAGTGTTGATACGGATGATTCTGTTACGTAAAGTAGAGGCATAACCTTGTGTGTAGGTATTGAGCACTGACAATCGTGTAATGTGAATGTTGTATGTTTTTAATTCTGTTCCATGTTATACAGCTGCAGCCATTTTTCCGTATTTTCTCTGCAATTTGATTTGAGTATCTCTAGTGTTGACCATATTAAGATCACTCATAGCTTTTTTCCTCTATGCTGATTTTTTTTTATTATTGCTATTTTCGAGAATAATGCTATCCACTTTTGTCTTTTCAAATGTTGCTGCCGCATCATCTTTATGGTATTATGTGCATGTCAAGGTGGGGGTTGTTGTCACCATAACGCTGACGTCGGTGGATATTCTGAATTATTCTAGGTTGTTACTTAGCACGGAAGACTGGAGTAGAACGGACAGATTTACATTTGTGTGTTGTAAATAAACTCTTTCTTTGCAGACGAAAAGCAGTGCTGACACGGATTTTGTTCGTATTTCTTTTTATTTGTTGTCTGGCAATTAGGTACATTCTATTTAACAGGTTGGAGGTCTGTAACGTAACCTTAAACCTATATGAGATGAAGTCGTTGAATCGCCACGAGAGATACTCATATTTTCAACCTTCATTCAAGGTGAATTCTAGGAAAAAATTGAAAACAGCGAAAGTAATTCCTGTTTTCAACGGAAGCAATACAAACAACATAGGAAACCACAGACCGATAAGTGTTCTTCTGGGCTTTTCCAGAGTTCTGCAAAAAATAATGTGCCAAAGACTCTCCGATTTTCTGAATGACTTTAACATTCTTTACAACACCAGTATGGTTCCCGAAAAGTTACTCTAATCTTTATCTATTCATGTATCTCCAGCAATATGTCGCCGAATATAATGATAAACCAACGAAAGACAACACCTTATCTGTGTCCATTGACCTGTCCAAACACTTTGACACGGCCATGTCATCTGGGTTTATATCGAACTGCACATTTACAAACTGTGTTTTCAGTTTCTCAGGAAATGGTCAAAATCAGAATTAAATTTAATTCTGTGTTGCTTTGAATGACAGCACTCTCCCGCCAAGTGGAAAAGGAGATTGAAGTTTTGTGTGGGCGTGGCCTATGACGTTCCTTTTAACTTACGCAATTCGTTGGTCAATAAAATTATGACACAAGAACATGTTTCAGTGAAATGTATCGTTATTTCAAACAGAATTTTAGAAAACACTGCCTTCTTATTCATTTGTCACTAGGAAGCATGATGCGACCTAGTTTTTATTTTAACTCTGCAAAGTAGAGAGTGTTTAAGTGTTTAAATTTGCTCCTTAAGTCTAATTATAAGGAATTATCGTTTATTTCTGTCTATTTCTTGAGTTATGAAGCCCCCAAAACAAAGGCCAAACATAGTGTAAATGCGCTACGCCCATTTACAGAGGTTGGCCTTTGTTGTTGTTTTTTTATGTTGTTGATGTTTTGTTTTTTTTTTTTGTTTTTTTTTTTTTTGGTGGGGGGGGGGGGGGGGTTGGTGTACGCCCATTTACACGGATTGGCCTTTGTTTTGGGGGAGTTCAGAACTCAAGAAATAGACAGAAACAAACGATTTTTCCTTATATACACGAAAGTTGATCCTCATCCATGAAAATGAATTTTGAAAGCAGACTACTGGCACGCCAGATGTTTTTGTCTGAAAAAGGGCAAGTACATCTATATTAGGGTGGCGCAAGCTGAAAAATCTGAATGGCGATTTTTATGAAAAGTGTTGATACGGATGATTCTGTTACGTAAAGTAGAGGCATAACCTTGTGTATAGGTATTGAGCACTGACAATCGTGTAATGTGAATGTTGTATGTTTTTAATTCTGTTCCATGTTATACAGCTGCAGCCATTTTTCCGTATTTTCTCTGCAATTTGATTTGAGTATCTCTAGTGTTGACCATATTAAGATCACTCATAGCTTTTTTCCTCTATGCTGATTTTTTTTTATTATTGCTATTTTCGAGAATAATGCTATCCACTTTTGTCTTTTCAAATGTTGCTGCCGCATCATCTTTATGGTATTATGTGCATGTCAAGGTGGGGGTTGTTGTCACCATAACGCTGACGTCGGTGGATGTTCTGAATTATTCTAGGTTGTTACTTAGCACGGAAGACTGGAGTAGAACGGACAGATTTACATTTGTGTGTTGTAAATAAACTCTTTCTTTGCAGACGAAAAGCAGTGCTGACACGGATTTTGTTCGTATTTCTTTTTATTTGTTGTCTGGCAATTAGGTACATTCTATTTAACAGGTTGGAGGTCTGTAACGTAACCTTAAACCTATATGAGATGAAGTCGTTGAATCGCCACGAGAGATACTCATATTTTCAACCTTCATTCAAGGTGAATTCTAGGAAAAAATTGAAAACAGCGAAAGTAATTCCTGTTTTCAACGGAAGCAATACAAACAACATAGGAAACCACAGACCGATAAGTGTTCTTCCGGGCTTTTCCAGAGTTCTGCAAAAAATAATGTGCCAAAGACTCTCCGATTTTCTGAATGACTTTAACATTCTTTACAACACCAGTATGGTTCCCGAAAAGTTACTCTAATCTTTATCTATTCATGTATCTCCAGCAATATGTCGCCGAATATAATGATAAACCAACGAAAGACAACACCTTATCTGTGTCCATTGACCTGTCCAAACACTTTGACACGGCCAGCCAGGAAATATTATTGAAAAAATTAGTGTTCTATGGAATATGACGAATAGGCAAAGTCTGGTTTCAACATTATTTATCAAACAGGCAACACTTTGTCCAGTATCAATCACACCAGTCTTCAGCACTAGAAATTAATTGCACTGTCCTTCGTGGATCTTTGTTGAGGGCCAATACCGTTTCTACTGTGTGCTAATGATATGTCGAGTTACTGCACTTTGCTTAATTTATTCTCATTTGCAGACGACACATCTACGTATAAAGCTTGACAGTTTGGAGTCTACTGTGAATATTGAGACAATGATAAACCGTGCGGAAAATGAAAATCGTTGACGGAGTATTTTTAAATAGAAGCGAAATTACACTGGAATTTTGTACAAATCGTGCAACGCAATTGCTATTTGGATTGCTAGCGATAGCTGAAAAGCGTCCCATGAGTTCCAATGTGTTCTATGTGCCACTAGGCACATAGAACACATTGGAACTCAGGTGAAGAAATAGCAACACGGGTCCCCCTCGCAAATTTGGTTGGCGTTAAAATGTGATCTTTCTGTTGATAACTGTCAAATGAATTGCTGAGTATCCTAATAATTGTTTTTATAGACGCGAAGGCGTGTAATAAACACAGATCGACACACGCGTGTGAATGGGTTAATCGACATGGCACTTGTGCCATCGTGGAAGGATAAAACTCGAGGCCTGTGGCCTCTCGTTCTATCCTTCCGCACTGGCACTCGTGGCATATCGATTAACCCATTCACAGGAGTGTGTCGTTCTGTGTATATACTGAACACCTACAAGTGTAAATATATTTTACTGCACCAACAAAATAGTCCTCAAAAGTCGATAAAATGAAAATAGTTCTTAATAATACTAAGCTCTCATCTGTAGGTAATTTCCAACAAGACAAGGTGGTTGAAATTTTAGGAGCATATCTCGACGAAAATCTAAACTTCAAACACCATATATCCACCATTTGCTAAAAAGTCTCCTGTGTGATTTACTGCTTAACCGTTTTCCCAACGTAACGTCTAAAACCGGCCAGCGCTATTCACAAAAAGCGCCAATTAATTTTCGTTATTTTTTCATTTTTTGTCTCAAAAACATAGGTTATGACCCCTCTTTGGAACGAGCTCGTCGAGCTCGTTCCAATGAGGGGTCATAACCTATGTTTTTGAGACAAAAATGAAGAAAAATTAGTTATTCAAGAAGTTTGTTTGCAAGTGTCGTCTGCGTTTCATGTTAGGTAAAGGGTTAAACAGGGTAAGGAACTTTCTTCCAACAAAGGCGCAAACATCGTAGAACTATACACCTATACATAGTCACCTATTGCACGCTCTTCATATTTGGGGTCATGCACCATTGAGTAGTAAAAGAGAATCCCTAAAGAAACGTGTTATGGGTATTTATTATTACTCGCAATGGGAGCGCGGTGGCTCAGTAGTTAGAGGTGCAGGCTGCAAGCCGAGAGGTTCTCAGTTCGAATCCCACCTGCGGCAACCGCGTTGTTTCCTTGGGCAAGACACTTCATCTCCATTGCCAGCTTGGGGGCAAGACGACACCGTGTACTAAGGCGTACTGCACGTCGATGGTACGCATGTCTTCAACCAATCTAACCCTGCCTGTGCTGCAGTGCGGAGTTACAATGTTGGGGAGCTGGCAGCTGCTCGTCGTTGCTCGGTGGTTCTCTCCGGGTGCTCCGGCTTCCTCCACCCGTAAAATTGTCACGGTCATGATTAGCCATTATGCATAAATATGTGACCTTAAACATCAATAAATAAATAATTACTCGCAATTGTATAACAGTCTCACTGCCCTCTATGCAAAGCCACTAATGTTTGGAAATTTAGCGACCTTTAGAAATTAAAGGTTTCCCTTTCTGAAAAAACATGAATCTACTCATATCATTCGAAACTTTCTTCGATATTCATTCCACTGATGGAATTCCTACAAGAGATGCTGATCAGATATAGATACAAAAGGCAGGAACTCAGTTCACAGCCAAATAATCTGAAACATGGCTTCCCTAAAATTGGAACGAAACTGAGGCTGTCGTCCGAGCCCCACCCTCCTGGCGTCTGTAAACAAGAGCTACGCCTGACGTTGCATAACACGCCCCGTCAGGCTTCATCAAATTGTACACAATCAACGCTTTCATCCAACAAATAACCGCTAAATTGATTTGTTATAACTGAGTCACGTGCCAAATTCAAATAAGCAGAACTAATGTTATCGTCTGGTGACCAGAATGTTGACGGATATAAGCAATTTTTAAGTCGAAAAGGCCCATGACTCTTGTAAAAATCATCGGGCCACGCCCCAATTCGAACTTAATCTTCATTTTGATATAACCGAGGCATACACGGTCCCGATCTACAAATCCAAACTCAAGTTATCATCCGGAAACTGACATGTTGATAGAAATATGTAATTTCTAAGTCGAAAAAGCCCGTAACTGTTGTAAAAATCATCGAACCAAGCCCTAGTTCGAACGTAACCTTCATTTTGATACTGCTGAAGCACAAAACAAGTTTGGTCCCGACTTATGAATCCGAACTCAAGTTATCATCCGGAAACCAAAATGTTGACGGAAAAGTGCAATTTCTAAGTCAAAAGGGCCATAACTCTTGTAAACATTATCAAACCAAGCCCCAATTCGAACGTAACCTTCATTTTTCTGTAATGAAGGCATAAGCCAATTTTGGTTCTGATCTATAAATCCAAAATTCAAGTTATCATCCGGAAACAGAAAAGTTTACGGACGGACAGGTAGACAGACCAATCACACAATACGACAATTTTTCAAACGGGAGTATAAAAACCGCTTGTTCGAAAATACATAAAGAGCTACTCTTCTGTACAGCAAATGAGATTTTTTTTTCCTGTTTTAGATTTGAAACAACTACTTGTTTGTCGGAACGAATGATTCAGATTCCAAATTCATTTCACTTTTATAATGAATAAAATATAGAATTCGCGGACATATTGCATACCGTACAGTACGTGGAGAGTGGATTGTAACTAAATCACCCGCGGAGTGGAGTTACCACCCAAGGTATAACTTTCAAATTTTGTACATTTCGACAAAAAACACAAGCAATGTTTCAGCCAATGGACCTCGGGGTTTAACCCGGAGGTCCATTGGCTGAAACTTTGCTGGTACTGGTTATGCTTTGCAACAAATTTGCAATTATTGCCCGGGTGGAATCTTTACTCTGAGGGTGATTTAGTGATTATACACTCTCCACGTACTGTATATCACATTGATCCAGCAACGTTGACAGGAAGAGATTGGAGACATCGGTTCCTGTGTGAAAACTTAGAGGAAGTCTTTGACATCGAGCCTTCCGATGAAGCTGGGGTGTTATTGTTATCTCTGCAGCAGGTTGTTGTCCTGTCGGAATTTTTGCAGCAGGTTGTTGTCCTGCCGGAATTTTTTACATTTCCGGGATGGATCTTTATTAGTTATATAACGCCTTGAGGAAGTCTTCTTGATATTTTCTACCAACTACAGTTTTAACATAAAATCTGAAAGATACTTGTGCGCACATAAATGTTATTTGTAATCATATCTATGCTAACGGTCTTGTTTCGTTTGGTTTCCAAATACGCGTGTATTTATAAATTAAGGTTTCTTTATAGTGATATACAGTACGTGGAGAGTGTATTATCACTAAATCACCCGCAGAGTGGAGATTCCACCCAGGCAATAATTTCGAATTCGCTGCAAAGCATAACAATCACAAGCAAAGTTTCAGCCAATGGACCTCCGGGTTGAACCCGGAGGTCCATTGGCTGCAACATTGCTTGCGTGTTTTGTCCATATGTACAGACTTTGAAAGTGACACTTTGGGTGATAACTCCACTCCACGGGTGATTTTGTTACAATCCACTCTCCACGTTCTGTAGTTACTCGTGTCGTCTATAGTCTTTTGATGACACACGTCTGTATTGTTGTTCCACCCCTGTCCTAGTTTTTGATACTAAAATCTTCAGTTCTACTTTACCACAACCGTATAACCAGGAAACATACACTCATCATAATGACTGTTGTTCCACCCCTGTTCTCGCTTGTGATACTAAAATCTTCAGTTCCACTTTATTAAAACCGTATAATCGAGCTCTATTTGAGTCTCAGAGAAGTTACGACTTCGTCTTATCTGACAGTCTGGGGTGAATTCTTCTTTTTTGATTATAGGAAGCATTAATCGCTTCCAAACCTGTTATTTGGAAAGTGGACGCTCCACATGCATTTTATGCGATGGTCACTCATGTCGATGAGAGGAGTTTACACTGCAATCGACTACCTAAGTGATAATTGTAGTATTGTCAACACTCTTCGTATAATCTGTTGAATGTTGAATATTGAATCTTTTGCATTGATCAGACACCCAAACTACTCCCAGCACAATCCCCTGTTAGTAACCAACAGTGGGTAACCACACTGCAAAAAAATATAGGTTCTCTTTAGAACCAAAACTGGTTCTAATCTTATCCCTGAGATGGAACCAGCTCTGTTTAAACAGTATTTATTTCAAATCAAATAAATTTACCAAGTTTAGCATTCAATTTTAACAGAATATTACATGAACTGAAATAGATTCAGCACTAAACTTGGAGCTTATTCAACGCAGTCGCCAAACATTTTGAAACAAAGGAGATATGAACAGTTGGCATATCGAACCAGTTTTGGTTCTGATAAGAACCAAAACTGGTTCGATATGCCAACTGTTCATATCTCCTTTGTTTAATAATGATTTGAGACAACCTCGTATAAGCTCTAAACTTACGGCTGAACCCCCCTCAATTTATGTTTAATTCTGTTAAAATTTAATGCTAATCTTTATAAATGTATTTGATTTGAAATAGATACTGTTTAAACAGAACTGGTTCCATCTCAGGGACAAGGTTAGAAGCAGTTTTGGTTCTAAAGAGAACCTATATTTTCTGCAGTGCAGGATTTTTGCCTAGCCGATAACACCTTGCAAATTCAGCTTCACCTTTACCACATTTATGCACAGTGCCCACTGAATGTATTTGGACTTCGGCTTATTTACACCTTTGTATCCTTTTACTTTATCTCTTCACAGCAGATTCCCATATTGATTCATTCAAGCAATAGTTCAATCCAGTACATTTGGCTCAAAGTAATTACCATTAACTGGGATCATGGCTAACGTCGTTACTCTTGGCGAGATACAGAACCATGAAAAATATGACTTTATAAATACATATAATTTAATCATTTGCCCCGCCTCTGCGTTTGATTGGTTGAAAGCATACGGCGTGAAAGTCGTCAAAATCGTATAAACCAAATCACGTAATAATTTGGAATGTCTACACGTTCGCACATCCGACCCAACTTTGAAGCCCCGCCCACTCAATCCAATTGCGAGGGCGTGACGGCAGACTGATAGATGGATAACAAGCTTGTAAACAAAGATCAATGATCGATTTTTCATCGCCTCCAGTCAGCGAGAATATAATGATAATTTCTCGGGAACAATTGAATTTAATAAAAGATACCGAAGTGGGAGACGAATAAAAGATCATACATCCAAACATGATTTTGGGGGAACTTAAAAAAAATGTTTTTAATGATATTGTTACGTGACTAGCTAAATATCTGTCGTCTGCGATCGAAATCAAAACAACAAACAATTTGACAATGACTGACGTGACCTGTTTGTGGCACACTTTCCTGACTTTCACTGTTCTCTTTTGCGAAAATTAAAAGTTTTTCGTTCACGTACACATAGTTTCTAAATTTTAATTATTTTAATATTACAGCCGGATTAAATTATAAGAAATAACTGTTGTTTTCCTTCGGTTTATGCGATATAAACCGAAAATTTTCAGCACAAGCTTAATCATAACTCGCTACGCGAGTTATGAAGCTTGTGCTGAAAATTTTCTGTTTATATCGCATAAACCGAAGGAAAGCAACAGTTATTTCTTAAATAACAGCATAATTTCAAGTAATACAGACGCAGACCCCCACCTCAATTCTTTCCATCGATGACCATAAGTGTGAATATCACACACCGGAAGATTTTCATAACATATTCTCCAAGGAAAACAAGGCCTTCTCCCTATTTAACCCAAATTGTCGAAGTCTGAACGCCAACTGGGAAAAATTGAAAAACCTTCTTTGTGACCTTCAATGCGATTCCAATTACTTTGATATAATAGGATTAACAGAAATTTTTAATATTAAAGAAAAAATCAGTTACGAACTTGAAGGTTACCACCCTTTAATTACCAGACAGCGTCCAAGCTCTGATGACGGTAGAGGAGGCTTGGGGATGTTCATTACCAAAGACACTACAAAGTGCGACACGACCTGACCACATTCATTCCACTTGAGTCTCTATTCATAGAAAGAACCGCTAAAGAAAAATGCATTATTGGAATCATATGTAGGCCTAATACAGCACCTAAAGCAGACATTGACCTCTTCATAACAACCCTTTCTCAAACACTGGAAAAAATAAATAATGAAAACAAAAAAGCTTATATAATGGGCGATTTCAGTACTGATTTACTCAACTTTGGTAATCACCCCAAAACAAACTCGTTCATAGACTCTATGTTCAGTGCCGGGTTTTCGCCTGTTATCACAAAACCGACTAGAGTTACCGACCATACCGCAACATTGATTGACCATATCTTTTGCAACGACCTTAACTCTAAAATATCAGGAATTATTGTTGCAGGCGTAAGCGACCATTTTGCCACATTCTGCACTGACGTGACTAACAAAAGACTTTTGCAGACTACCAACACTTTAACCCTTTACCTAACGTAACGTCCAAAAACCGACCAGCGCTATTCTCAAAAGTCGCCAATTAATTTTCACTATTTTTTCATTTCTTGTCTCAAAAACATAGGTTATGACCCCTCATTGGAACGAGCTCGTCGAGCTCGTTCCAACGAGGGGTCATAACCTATGTTTTTGAGACAAAAAATGAAAAAAATTAGTTATTCAAGAATTATTTTTGCAAGTGTCGTCTGCTTTTCATGTTAGGTAAAGGGTTAAAAAGATCATTTAACGCACGGAATATTAATACTTTTAAAAACCTGCTGTCTAATTGCAACTTCTTACGTGTCTGTAATACAAACAACCCGGATGATGCATATAATACGTTTTTGAATTGCTTCAAAAACGCCTTTGACCAAGCTTTCCTCACTAGAATTACTCCAGTTCCTAAAACATTTATAAAACGTGAACCTTGGATGACGAATGGCTTGTTGAAATCGTCAATCAACAAAAAAAAACGTTTTTTACAAATAAATTGAAATTCCCTTATACCCAGAATACACAAAGCTATGAAGCCTACTGTGGTATTTTTAATAGAGTTAAACGCGCATGCAAAAGGGAATACTACTCTCGGACTCTAGCAGAAAACAAATATAATGTTAAAAAATCACGGGAAATTTTAAACAAGGCTATTAATAAATCGAGCGTCAGATCGCCTGTGCCGACTAGTTTTGTAGAAAGTAACAATGAACTGACTGATCTTAAACAAATTGCAGATGGTTTCAATAACTTTTTCGCCAACATTGGACGGAATCTAAGTGAGCAGGTTTCTGTCTCACGCCAAAACTTCACAGATTGTCTAAATCACAATAACACTCAATCCATGTTTATTTCGCCAACCACCACACAAGAAGTAACAACATGTGTCAAGAATCTAAACTCAAAATTTAGTAGGGACTGTGATGATTTATCCACTAAGCTTCTGAAAGAAATAATTTTTGAAATTGCTGAACCTTTAACTCATATAATCAACTTGTTGTTTTTATCTGGGATAGTCCCACTGAAAATGAAAATTGCCAGTCATCCCCATTTTCAAGACTGGAGATACCCAATTGTTTAACAATTACCGACCTATAAGCATTTTACCAGTTTTCTCTCAAGTTTTAGAGAAAATAATGCATATCAGAATCTCAAAGTTTTTAACCCTTTACCCAACGTATCGGCCACATCCGCCCGCGTAATATGCAAATTCAGCAGTTGAAAAAATATTATTTTTTCAAAAAATTTCAACAAAACCATATCATGTGACCCCTCGTTGGAAAGAGCTTGTTCCAACGAGGGGTCACATGATATGGTTTTGTTGAAACTTTTTGAAAAATTTAAAAAAATGATATTTAAAATAATAAATTTTGATATCGTCTGCGTTGGGTAAAGGGTTAAATGAAAACAATATCATCTATCAGTATCAATTCGGATTTAGAAAGGCCCATTCCACAGTTCACCCAATACTGCATCTTCTAAACAACGTTGCCCTAACGAATGATAAATCAACAAAAGACTGCACACTGGCAGCATTTGTGGACTTTTCTAAAGCCTTTGACAGTATAAATCACCACATTTTGTTAAATAAATTGGTATATTATGGCACTAGGGACCATGCAAATTCCTGGTTCGAAAGTTATCTGAATGGAAGAAATCAATATGTATCGTTCGCAAACAAAAACTCCGACTTTTTGCCCATAACAACAGGCGTACCACAAGGATCAATCCTTGCTTCCTTGCTCTTTATACTATATATAAATGACATAAGCCAATCGACATCACTTAAAACATTGTCGTTTTCAGATGACACTACAGCCTTCGCCTCTGATAATAATCTAGATAATTTGACTGGAAAAGCAAACAACGAGCTCACTAACAAGCAGATGGTGTTCTGCTAACAAGCTAGTACCCAGTCCCATCAAAACAAAATTTCTTCTTCTTCATCCCCCAAGTGATTTATAGCAGATAGAGAACAGGATTATTTCCATAAACGATACCAACATTACATGCGTTAGCAACTCTAACCTTAACAACGAAACAGCTGTCAGGTTTTTAGGGGTTAACATGGACGAACATTTTACCTTTAAACAACATATCGTCCACAGAGTTCCAATGTGTTCTATGTGCCTACTGGCACATAGAACACATTGGAACTCAGGGGACGATATATCTGTTGTTTGCTCAAAAATGTCAAGAGCTATATATTGTATTAACAAGACCAAAAATATACTTCCGAGGGATGCTCTAAAAACATTATATATTTCTTTGGTACATTGTCGTATTCTTTACGGCATCCAAGTTTGGGGTCACTCACCTTCGGCGTCTAGAATCCTTAACCTGCAGAAAAAAGCAATACGCATAATAGACAACAAAAAATACAATTCACATACTGACTCCCTGTTCAGAAAATTTAAAATTCTGAAATTCAAAGATCTATACAAACTTAACGTCCTTCTTTTTATTTACGACTGGTCCAATAATAGACTACCCGTGAGTTTTGAAAGTACCTCCAAGCTTTATACATATCCATCGGGAATGGATACAATCGGGGAAGATATACGTTCTCAAACCTCGTACTCAGTTTTCAGCTAATCTCCCATTCCACTCTTTTCCAAGAATGTGGAATGAAATTGAACCATCGGTTCAAAATTTCAATAGATCTGAATTTAAAAGAACTCTTACGGACAGGATGCTTAGCTCATACTCCATTAATGTTGCCTGTAGTAAACCTGCATGCACAGATTGTAGTAATGACTGAAGTATCGTCATGCTTGTAATTAACGTTCTGTTATCTCACCCAGTGTTAAATTGAGATGCCTCAATATTGGGTAACATGGTGGACCATGGTGCTGCCCCGCGGTACTATGTCTTTACCAGGTATCGCGGGGCAGCACCATGATGGACTGTGGGTCCTCTTGGGGGGGGGGGGGGGGGGCTGTTAATGGGTACAAATGTGTCTTATTTTGTTTTTTCTTACTAGATGCTGGTCAATATTAGTCTCTTTCAATGAGTCAAAATGTAGGTGAAATCTGCTGTGAAGATTACATTTAGCCTTTATGTGGGGACGGCAGGAAGACAGTCTTTGTGACTATGATGTCTCCCCGCAGTATAATAGAGTTAATATTTTGTTAATACATGTATACTATTATATTATTATGCTGCGAAATAAAGTATTCAATTCAATTCAATTCAATTCTGCTTCTAAAATAAACTCACATATAGAGAGAAGAGAAAGTAAGGTCACATTTATACACAAAAGGAGAGATGAGGAAGTATTGAATAATTATTGGGGGATCCCTGTCATTAGCAGTATTAGAAAAGATTGGAACAGTTTTCTGTAGACATTAAAGGATGTGGTCGAAGAGAAGGGGTTTGGGGAGAGGTCCAGAATGGCTTCAGAGACGGAAAGGGAGTCACTGGCTATCTTTTCAGGCTATCCCAAATGATATAATCTGCGAAAAGATGTTTATGGTGTTTCTGGATTTTACAAACGAATATGATAAAGTATGTCGAGAGGGTATGTGACGAAAACTTGAGGTCTTGGGCCCTTAACATACAGTATGTGGAAAGTGGATTGTAACTACATCACCCGTGGGGTGGAATTATCACCCAAAGTATTACTTTCAAATTTTTTACGTATGGACAAAAAACACAAGCAATGTTTCAGCCAATGGACCTCCGGGTTTAACCCGGAGGTCCATTGACTGGAACTTTGCTTGTTGTGTGTTACAACAAATTTGCAGTTATTGCTTGGGTGGAATCTCCACTCTGCGGGTGATTTAGCAATAATACACTCTCCACGTACTGTAATAACACAAGTGGTGTTTATGTGGGTAGGCTTAAAGCAGGTATGTATTCTTTCACTGATTATTTTTGTATTCTACATCAATGTTTTAGGAGATGAACTCATATATAGTGGTGACGAGGGGGTGGCTGTTGGAGACCTGAAGATCCCATGGCTATTTTTGGTACTAGCGTCAGAAAACGAAGAGAGGCTAGAGAAAATGATGGCAATTGTTGGGAGGTATGGGAAGAAATGGAGGCTCGAACCTAATGAAAGCAAAAGCAAAGTTATACCGGTGGGTCTTATAAAGTGGAACCTACCCGAAGGTTGGGAGTGGTCAGTTATGTATTCTGGAAGTTAGCAGCAAACTAGTAAGGCAGAGACGGATAACTGTGAGTATTTGGGGGAAATATGAACATGACCGGAAGAGGCATCTACCGAAACCACACGAACAATCCAATTGTGAAAGGGAAGCGAATTCTTAATCAAATGAAACATACAGGGAGAAACAGCTTGAATAAGGTATTCGTGGAGAGAAACATTTGGGAAATGGTGGGTGTACCAAGCACAACATATAACACGGAAGTGATACTTCTAAACCAAACAACTGTAAAGAGCATGGGGACTCTATAGTACAATGCAAGTCGGTGGATAAAAGGGTCGAGTAATGTCGAAAACTAGAAGCAATCAGGGGTGACCGTGGTTGGATGAGGATCAAGGACAGGATAGACTTACTGAAACTCTCCTATCTTAACTGTTGGTAAATCTTCCCAACAGCCGATAGTGTAAACTAAGGTTCCAAAATATTTGAAATTCAAATATAAAGACAGGATAGACTGAGCAAGAGAAGGAAGTAACAAGGATCTAGGACTTAGAAGTTGGAACAACGCAAAGTTACAAAATCTAAGGAGGATTTAGCCGATATTGATATTCAAAGCAAAGAGGTCTTGGGGTGAGAGTCTGCGAGATAAAGAGAAGACATGTTTTGAAGGCAACCTTGATGGCACATTTGTGGTTCGCTGCTGTTCAACCTGAGGTGGTGGTCGCTGGAGCTTGGTGGCAAAATGGGGAAAGACAGTGAAAAGAAGAGCCAGATGTGTAATTTAGGAGTAGTGCAGGTCCTGAACACTTTCTTTTTGATTGTCCAAAATACCAGTCTGGCAGAATAAGATTCACTGGGAGGATAATGGGGAAGTGGGATGGGCGAATGAAGAGTGTGCCGTTATTGGTGGCATAAGGGAGAGGGTTTGTATGCTTATTGGAGAGATTGGGAGGAATGGGGTGCGGGGTGTCATCAAAGAGTTCGTTTCCGGGAGTTTGGAGGCCAGAAGAGGCGTGAAGAGGAGATGGGAAGGCTTTTGAAAGCACAGAGATAATCGTAGCCTTCTCATCTGATAGCCGTGGCAAATATGATGCCGTCCGCAGTGTTATTGTTATTAAATATTTATTAACAGTCTCAGATACTAAACCCAGCAAAGTAAAAGGAAAACGAAGCTATTTTTACCCTTCACCTAATACGAAAAGCAGACGACACTTGCAAACAAAATTCTTGAATAACTAAATATTTTCATTTTTTGCATCAAAAATATAGCTTATGACCCCTCATTGGAACGAGCTCAATGAGCTCGTTCCAATGAGGGGTCATAAGCTATGTTTTTGATGCAAAAATGAAAAAAATAATTAAAATTGAATGGCAATTTTGTGAATAGCGCTGGACGCTGTTTTCCGTTGTGTTGGGTAAAGGGTTAAAGGCAAAGTTTCCGCAAATGGACCTCAAGGTTCAGGTTCAACTGACAGGTCGATTTTGCTTAAGTTGTTCTATGCTTTTTTCTCGGCATTCGACTTACCGGGCCCGTCTCTCATGGAAGTCTACCTACACTGAATGTAAACCTTTAGCCATTTAGCTCTGTGACACCCCCGAAACAAACCAAGTAACAGTTAACTACAAAAACAAGAGGCCCCAGGGGGCCTGAGGGCGCTCACCTGACATGGTAGTCTAAATATCAAACCAGGGACTTGACTTCAATAAACTGCATACGCCCCTCCTAAGAAAAGCATATACCAACTAGATGAAGCGATTGTGCCCACACAATGCACATGATTTTCCTTCTATTTTCAGTTCCTGCACTTTTACGTCCCAAAATTGAGATGAACGCATAAAAAAACAGATTTTTTTTTATTTTTGTTCGGACATTTTCGAGGTCCCAAACAAAATATTTTCAGAGTAAAATTTTTGTTTCTTCTTAAAATTGACCAAAACGCATAAAAAACAAAAAACTAATTTCCGGATTTTGGTCCAAAATTGTCTAAGTCCCACCCGGACCCCAAATTTTCAGTGTAAAAAAAAATTGTTGTCTTAAAATTGACCGAAACGCATAAAAAAACAAAAAACTCATTTCCGGATTTTGGTCCAAAATTTCTAAGTCCGGACCGGGACCCCAAATTTTCAGCCTAAATATGAAACCAGGGATTTGGCTTGAACAAACTTGAATCTCGCCTCCCTAAGCATGCTGGATACCAAATATCAAAAGATTCTTATTGGTAGATCTTAAGAAGAAGATTTTTAAAAAATATTCCTCATACAGCACTAATTTAAACATTTGGGCTCCCATAGAGAGCCAAATATGGACCCAGGGAATTGATTTCAATAAACGTGTGAAACAATCTTCCAAAGATGTAATATGTAAAATATGAAAGCTTTTGGAGCAGTGGTTTGGAAGCAAACGATTCTTTATTTTTTTCCCATTGCCCACAGTGTTAAAAAATGCTGACTCAGCATTTTTTCAAAGTCCCGAAAAAAGTACCTTATGACAAAACCGATGGCATTTTTTTTCACCATTCCTTTCTGTTGGCCCCAAGGAAGCCTCACGCCAAATAAAAATTCAGTTTTGGAGATATGGACGTTTCGGGTTTTTTGGCATAAATCAAGTACTTATAATCCAATAATGCCTCATATTAAATTTGGCCTCTCGGTTCAGAAAATAGAAATTCTGAGCAGGACAAAAATTCTTGCCCCTCCCAGACGGACGACAGACGACGGACAAAAAGTGATCAGAAAAGCTCACCCTGACTTTCAGTAAGGTGAGCTAAAAATACATTTCAAGAATCGTGACCCAGCAACTACATGGTCTACTGAGTCGTTTTAGACATCCATCATACTGCAGTTTTTAACCCTTTACCTAACATGAAAAGCAGACGACACGAGCTCGTTCCAACGAGGGGTCATAACCTATGTTTTTGAGACAAAAAATGAAAAAATAATGAAAATTAATTGGCGATTTTCGTGAATAGCGCTGGCCGGTTTTGGCCGTTACGTTGGGTAAAGGGTTAACTCTTGTGATTTTGACGGGAGCTCGGTGGATCAGTGGTAGACTGCTGGACTTTTATGTTAGAGGTCCTGAGTCCGATCCCAGACCGATACGACCCGCGTTGTGTCCTTGGGCAAGGCACTTTATCCCGATTTCCTACATGGGGGCACGATGACGCCGTGTACTAAAGCGCACTGCACGTCGATGGTGCACACGGAGCTTGAACAGAGTTAGAATGTTGAGGAGCTGACAGTTGCCCGTCAATGCTCGGTGGTTCTGTCCGTGTACTCCGGCTTCCTCCACCAGTAAAACTGTCAAGGTCACGATAAGCCATTGTGTATAAGTATGAGACCTTAAACACTAATAAATAAATATCTGACTTTGACATGGACAGCTCAAGTGGTGGCATTCATGTTTAGAATTCATACTAAATCTGACATTTCTTATTGGTTCAAACTTTTGACCAGAATAATCAATAACTTCTTCATTTAAATCATTTCACGTTGATGATGTCAGTAATGAAATGATGAGAATATTTATATATCGTGTCTTGCAATTCATTAACTGGATTAAGGTGTACTTCAAAGTAGAATATGTCGACAATGACATCCACAAACTAATAAAAAAGTGATTAGGTAGTGTTCATTACCACAATTCAACGTCAGTTCAGTGATATTTGATTTATTTTACTACAGATGAGGTGAAATGTTAACCCTTTACCCAACGTAACGGCAAAAAAACCGGCCAGCGCTATTCACAAAAATCGCCAATTAATTTTCATTACTTTTTCATATTTTGTCTCCAAAACATATGTTATGACCCCTCTTTGGAACGAGCTCATCGAGCTCGTTCCAATGAGGGGTCATAACCTATGTTTTTGAGACAAAAAATGTAAAAAATGAGTTATTCAAGAATTTTGTTTGCATGTGTCGTCTTCTTTCCGTGTCAGGTAAAGGGTTAAACAAAGATTGGGACTGAAGTACAAATTTGAACCATGAATGTTATCATTTTCGCATCGGATGTTTTGGTGCCAATGCGGTTTAACAGTAAAACTTAAAACATTACTGAACAACTCTTTCCACAGATCTTAGTTCCACTCGTGTATCCATTTGTATGAAACACTTAATTCATATGGCTCAGTTGGTAGAGGTGCAGGCTGCAAGCCGAGAGGTCCTGGGTTCGAATCCCACCAGCGGCAACCGCGTTGTGTCGTTGAGCAAGACACTTCATCTCCATTGCCCGCGTGGGGGCACGATGACGCCGTGTACTAAGGCGTACTGCACGTCGATGGTGCGCATGTCTTCAACCAATCTAACCCTGCCTGTGTTGCAGTGCGGAGTTACGATGTTGGGGAGCTGGCGGCTGCTCGTCGTTACTCGGTGGTTCTCTCCGGGTACTCCGGCTTCCTCCACCCGTAAAACTGTCACGGTCATGATTAGCCATTGTGCATAAATATGTGACCTTACACACCAATAAATAAATTCTTAATTCATATCAACCCATTAAGTAATGTATACGAGATGTGTCCATTTCGAATCGTACTTTTTGCGAACTCGGCAGTTCCACGTATAGCCCCAGGGGTGGAGAAAGAGGTTGTAATGTCACAGAGCAACGCAATCTAAAATATTCCGCGTTTCTCGAAGCGAAATAACGCAATTCAAATTATTCAAGGGTGTGACATGATTGTGGAAAAGAGTGCAGCACTTACAGGAAATTCAAAAAAGAAGAAATCTTCCACAAGCTATGCATATATTTAATGTGTAATGAAGTTAGTAAAAAAATAAATGATTTTCCATCAATCTTAAAATTATAATTTTCCTACACTCTAAAATAAGTTTGGTTAAAAATGAACCCAAATCAACTGAACCCAAATGGGGTTCATATTCACTCAACTCAGTTGATTTGGCGTTGATTTTTAACTCAGTTGACAGTAGAGTGTATAGGCCTATATATTCGAGTATACAATATGCAGAGATGTGGCTAGAGGGTTCCTGCTGGGGGGGGGGGGGGAGGGGGGGGGGGGGCACCGGTGTAAATTCCAACTGTGAGTGGTTTCGATAGGTGGTTGCACTGCAGCGCTGGGTGATATCTTTTAACCCTTTACCCAACGAATCGCCCGCATCCGCCCACGTAATATGCAAATACAGCTGCTGAAAAAATATTATTTTTCGAAAAGTTTCAACAAAACCTTATCATGTGACCCCTCTTTGGAACGAGCTCGTTCCAAAGAGGGGTCACATGATATGGTTTTGTTGATTTTTTTTTAAAATATTAAAAAAAATGATATTTAAAATAATGAATTTTGAAATCGTCTGCGTTGGGTAAAGGGTTATGAACCCTTCTGAAAATTTTCCTGAAACGGAAAAAGCATCATTTATAAAGTGTCTGGGTCAGAAAATTTACCGGATTGATGTCAGAGGCCATGTCAATTTTAGAGTAGGAAATTTGAAACTCAAAAAGATCAAAATTTCTCATCATTAGTTGGAATTTTAATATTTTTCATGAACAATGTTAATTTATTGAATTTCCAACTATTTGATTTTTGACCTCGGAATTTCCAACTATTGAAAAAAAATACTCCTAGCTGGGGGTGAGACCGTCCCCCCCCCCCCCTCCACACACCCCTGTCGCCACATCCCTGACAATATGCATAAAATCGACTAATCTAATTTATTTAAGTCCAATTCGAATAACAATCCAAATCATCCCTTCATAGGATTACTGTACATTTATTGAATAATTTTATAAAATGACTGATGAACAAATGCTCGAATGTTACACCTCAGCGTTATCAATAATACACAGAACACTTTTCACACGAAATGTTCTTCTGTTGGGCAATTCACATGACAAAATATAAATCAGGTGAATGTTTTAATCGGCGAGTAAATTTTAATTCAGGAGAAAAGCATGCAAATACTCTGCATTTACGTATCCTTTTAAAATATGGAGTTATTTGGTAGATGCAAGTTTCATCGCAGAAATGTAATGAGGAATACATGCTGGAAGAAGTCACTTTTGTTCTATAATTCCGAATTATATCTGGTCAAGTGAATGGCGTAAAATAGAACTTGTTTCTACTCCAGCTCAAATGTTATCTCAAGTCTCATCAAAAAAGTTTTATATTAATGAAATAGACATAGACAAATGCCCTGCTCCAAAACAACATGTAAAAGAACAACTTTGTCATTGAGAACAATGAGAGTACAACCAGGAATATAAATCTACTTGGGAGCGCGGTGGCTCAGTGGTAGACTGTTGGACTTCTACGCAAGAGGTCCAGAGTTCGATCCCCGTCCTTGGGCAAGGCACTTCATCTCGGTTGCCTACATGGGGGCGCGGTGACGCCGTGTACTAAGGCGTACTGTACGTCGATGGAGCACATGTCTTCAATCGCAGTAACCCTGCTTGAGCAGAGTTAGAATGTTGAGGAGCGGACACTTGCTCGTCGATGCTCGATGGTTCTCTTCGGGTACTCCCTCTTTCTCCATCCGTACAACTGTCACGGTCACGATTAGCCACTGTGCATAAGTATGTGACCTTAAACACCAATAAATAATAATATAAAAATAATAATAAATATAAATCTACTTGAAATCTTCAGGAGTATCATTGGTCATGGAATGTATTCACAAAATACAAGTAACTGCTGCTGTACCACGCAAGGCAATGAAACTTGTGTACTAAGAGAAAATTGCTAGATCTGCCACTGTATGCATTAACGGATCTACGAAATATTCTCCTGGCATAAAGACCCCTGATTTCCAATGTGTTCTATGTGCCTACGGACACATAGAACACATTGGAACTCAGGGGAGATAAACCAAGACAATGATCCTCCCACAACA
The DNA here is from genome assembly GCA_031216915.1 of Pictodentalium vernedei. NCBI lineage: Eukaryota > Metazoa > Mollusca > Scaphopoda > Dentaliida > Dentaliidae > Pictodentalium > Pictodentalium vernedei. The sequence continues at coordinate 483,365,118 of CM062294.1, forward strand.
TGTTATGGAATCATGGAATCTCTAAAGGTCATGATTTCCATAAAATTTAGCACTGGTTGAAGACCCATCCGAGGACTAACTCGACGTTGCTTAATTTCGGTGATCTGACGAGTACCGGTTACCGCAGCGCCACTGTGCCCCCGCACCTTACGCAAGGACACAACGCAGTTGTCTCTGACGGGGATCGAACAGCGTTACTTTCGGTTTCGTAATATGTAAAGAGCACGAACACGCGCGGGGAGTAAAGTCTTTAACAAGTCAATAACTCTTAAATAGTTGGTTTAGCTTAAAATTATTTTTCAAAGGTGATTTTTTAAGTATTTTTTTTTCATTGATATCATGCTACCATGTATCGCGCGATTTTGTTAACACAAAGGTAGTTTGTTATAATTTATTGGATCTGTAGGAACACTCCAAAAACTTGTAACAAAACAACATTATATGAACATGTTTTTTTTTTTTGTTGCTGAGAAAACAATATGCCATTGTATATATTGTAAAGCCACTGAAGTTAATTGTTGTTTTTATAGACGTGAAGGCGTGTAATAAACACAGAACGACACACGCGTGTGAATAGGCCTCTCGTTTTATCCTTCCGCGCTGGCACCCGTACCATATTGATAAACCCATCCACATGCGTGTGACGTTCTGTGTATAAGAAGCACCTCACTGGTGGTTCAGTGAATGGAACTTTGGGTTCAACACGGAGGTCCATTAGCAAAGGTTTTGCTTTTGCTTTTCATGATTTTTCACAGAGCATGATTTATCATTTGATCGGAACCACCTCCACCCACCCGCATAAGGCACTCTTCATGTGTTGTAACGGAAAACGTGAGAGGTAAATACACTCAACTTTTTCGCTTTTCGTAAAATATCACCGGATGACCAACTCAGTATTGGTCAGAAGATGTGACAATGAATTATTACCCCAAACGTCATAATATTACAAAGATACAAGAAATAATGAAGATTCAAATGTGTTGATTGTTGTCGTTATTTTTCTCGAGAAATGAATTTCGTCGCCTGAGTGCTAGAATGTTCTATGTCCCCTATGGGACATAGAACATTCTAGCACTCAGCCGACGATTTGATGGGATTTTATCCGCTCTCCAATTTGAAGTTTGTTGTATGTGTTGTGGAAGGGTGAGGGGTGCCAGGTTGTTTGTTATTCCTCAGGTTGTTTGTCCAAAGGTTTCTGTCTGGAGAAGGGCTCAGAAGGCTTTCCACATTTCCCTACAGAAAAGACTCCCGGAAATGCATTTTTAAGTTCAATGGAGAACGAACTTCTTTGGAATGTATAGTCAAACGAAACTGTTGATCAAAGCAATTTACGTTAGATGATTACAGAATACATAATAGGACTTTTGTTACCTTTTACCTGGTCATTTATATCTACAAAGTAATTGGGCCCGGGAAAGGCAATGAAGGCAATTAATTTTCATTACATTCTTTTATTATTGAGCATGGGGGAAATACACAGAACGACATACACATGTGAATGGATTAATCGATATGGCACGATTGCCTGCGTGGAAGGATAAAACGAGAGGCCGCGATGTGCCATATTGATTAACCCACTCACACGCGTGTGTCGTTCTGTGTTTATAATACGCCTTCACGTCTATAAAAGCAATTATTTGAAGGACACTCAGCAATTTATTTGACAACTCGTCCAATGAGTTTCAATGTGTTCTATGTGCCATGTAGGCTGCCAGTAGGCACATGGAACACATTGGAACTCAGGGGACGAACTATCAACAAAAAGAACACATTTTAACGCCAACCTCATTTGCGAGGGGAACCCATGTTACTATTTTTAGCTATCGCTAGCGATTCAAATTATAATTGCGGTGTACGATTTGTTGTAAATTCCAGTGAAATATCGCTTCTATTTGAAATAGTCCGTCAACAATTTCCGTTCGGGACATGTGTGCGGAACGGATTTTCTTTTTCGACGTGGTTTAGTGTTGCTGTAGATGGAGATTTCATAGACCAGGTGTGATATAAAGAATGTTATGAAATATCGATCATATTCAGAGCTCCAGAAATGATTTTGGTATAAGTGTAAGTATACTAAAATCATATCTTACTTCTTTCTATATTCAGCCTGTTGAAATCGTTTGAAAGATAAATTTTGAAAATGTAAAAAAAGGTAACTTATTCTTTGCATTACGGCGATAAAACGACAGGTCAGGCTGATCACCCCAAATCATCAGAGGTGTTCGGCACAGGTAAAAACGTAAGATTTGTAAACTTAGAAGAAACTGGCATTTGACAACTATAACATTTTTATCGATTCTGTAGAACTCTTAAAATAAAATGTTCAAAGTAGACACATTTGAATGTTCAACAAACCATGGAAAATCTCAACACGCCGTTCTCGTTTATTTAAATTTCACACTTTTTCAGTGACTTTTTGCTAATAAATTAATTTTATCTACCATTTACCTAAAAACACAATCGCAGAATCAGCGGCGATAAAAATTCGACGATAAAAGATTTTGTATCACTAATGCAGTAGCTTAATAGTCATACGACGCCGCGAGAAACGAACACACACACGCCTGACGGAGTATTTCATAGGTACTGGCAATTAGGGCTGCACGATATTCAAAACTGAATACCGGTATCGGTATTCAAAAAAAATACCGCGGTATACCGGTATATCGAAAACTGTTCAGATATATGAACCCAAGTACCACAATCGGGATTCGAGTCATCACAGTCGGAACCAATTAGCATGCCTTGGTGATGCAGTTCGCAAAATCTCTACCCATCGCAGACGATATCAAAATTTATTATTTTCAAAATTAATTTTTCAGATTTTCCCCAGATTTCAACAAAACTATATCATGTGACCCCTCATTGGAACGAGCTCAACGAGCTCGTTCCAATGAGGGGTCATATGATATAGTTTTGTTGAAATTTTTGAAAATTATTTTTTCAACTGCTGAATTTGTATATTACGAGGGCACAAGCAGACAATTCCTTGGATAAAGGGATAATATTATTCATTCGGGGCTACAATTAAAAAACTCAAGACATCTTGAAAATCAAAATTCTGGGTAAATAAATAATGACGATAAACCGATATTTTTGTAATTACACCGGTATTCAATCGATATTGGTTTGAATACCGGTATATATCGGTTTATCGATATACCGCGCAGCCCTACTGGCAATCGCAAGTCATTACCTTCAAAAACGTGTTATGCTGCAATGAACGATGCACCTAGTTTGCCTGAACCTACATTCCATGTTGCAGGGAATTAAACGATTCAATACATAAACAATTCACCATGTGAAACACCAAAAACAAAAAAAGATGAAGGTGAATCGCTAAACCTGACACTTACAGCTAGAAAATTTTGAAGCGTAACGTCAATCTCATTGTGGTTTGCACGCTTCTAAAAATTATGAATTAAGTGGCGTCATGTATTTAAAGAGATTCTTGCGCACTACAAAAATATAATATTCTCTAGTTGTTTTCGCAAATCACCCACCTGTCCCTTGGGTGACATCATTAATTGAATTTGTTTAGAAATATCATTACCCGACAGAAAAGGCATACTTGGGCTGAGTGAAATTATGTTTTATCACCATGTACAGTTTCAATATTGTTGAAGGAAGCTCCTCGTATGCCATTGGGTTGGGAGAATTGAAACGCAGTCCCACTACTTTGATCAGTTGAGTGTGGCCTTTCGTTTTTCAACGACTTTTTTCGATAGGTAATAGTTATTGAGTTCTGTTAAAACGAACAACAATTAACACGAAAAAGCAAAGTAAACCAATCAAAATCAAGCGTTGAAAAGCACATAGTTCCACTGTGAAAGGCGGGGACATGATGAGTGATGTTTCCTTTTCGAAATTAGGAAGGTGTAAATAAACAAATGCACGTGTCGTCTGCTTTGTTTATAAAACTCAAGTTGAATCGACGGCAGTAGTATGTCATGCTCGTTTCGCCTCCGGGTTGGATGACTCCGGTGGATGATTCCGGAAGTGACGTCATGTCACGTGACCCAGTGGCGCCACGCTGTGTTGTCGTGGTAACCCGCGTGAGCGGCCATCTTGTGCCGGCATCTCCATAGTGATACGTCGTGTGAGTGCGCATGCGCAGCGCGTGTTGTTAGGGTGATACGTGTTCCCGTCGTCCATTTTGTAGACTGGAGGCCGCCATCTTGGTTTCTATGGTTCCACGTGGTTGCTATGTTAACAAAAGGCCTACAACAAGACAGGGATATGTTCGGAGGGTGTGATCGATTGAATCAGAGTACCACGAATTACCACAAACAACCCGACAAGTTTTACTATTTCGAATTCTTTCTGAATTCTCTGCTTCTGTCTATCTATATAATAGTTTTCGTCTACCTGGCCATGTTCCTTTGTCTTGGAACATACCCCAGTAGCGTAGAAGAGCCAATCAGTTGGAACAGCTTTGCTTATTATTATTATATTTAGCTATTCTAGTCTATTCTTCTTAGTTCTGACCCTATTCTGTGTACTCTTATTGTTTTCATTTATCTAGATCATTTATATAGATTATAACTAACCAATCAGATTGCTTGATTTCCCATAACCTGTACTTAACCGTACAGAGTTATTTCCCCTTATTACAACGAAATTGTATCCGATTCTCATCACCTCTATATCCAATGGCAATATACCCAGGCACCCCAATTTCGGCACCCCTTTTTAAAAAACATATGGCCTTCGGCACCCCTTTTTTGTGGTATGAGGCCATGAGGGCTATGTAAAAGCCCTCAATGAGTCCTCATTTATTATCCCCTCATAGCCTCATTGAATTTTGAGGTTATGAGGACCATGAAAAATCCCTCAATGAGGTATAATTTACTACGACTCTTACCCTTTTCGGTATTTAACAGCCATATCCCCAGGCACCCCAATTTCGGCACCCTTTTTAAAAAACATATGGTCTTCGGCACCCCTTTTTGTCGTATAAGGCCATGAGGGCTATGTAAAAGCCCTCAGTGAGTCCTCATTTATTATCCCTCATAGCCTCATTGAATTTTGAGGTTATGAGGACCATGAAAAATCCCTCAATGAGGTATAATTTACTACGACTCTTAGCCTTATTTCAGAAAAAGGGATTCCATAGCCACAGGCATTTTCCAAAAAGGGATTCCACAAATGGGATTCCAAAAAAGGGATTCCATAAGTGGGATTCTGTCTTATGTCGAGTGACCCGCACATACTGAATAAACTACCATCCATTAATATTGACTTGTATCACTACTTCCTAACTATACCTTCGCTCAAGCCTTCAAAATGTTCAATCAGATTTCCCCTGTACACATATAAGGCATTCCGTAATTGAGATTCCTAGCCGATTCCGTAAAATATGGATTTCGTGTTTTTACATCAATACTCAAGGGTATTAAAGAAACTTTCAATATTAGTATTAACGTGTATAATACAACATAATGGTATAGTTTGTTGTATAACTGAGAATTAGTATTTATTATGATAGATTCCGGACACTGAGTTCCGCCACACATTCTCAATTTTTTTGTCTATCCAACATAGCCAGCGTCTGACACGAACTATAACGTTGAATAGTTTTGTCTTTTTCCCCATCCGTTGCAAATGTTTCACGTTTACAATAATTTGTGGCTTTGTGTGTGAATATTGTATATTAAAATCTTTTATAATGACTGCGCATCCATATCATTACTAGAAAATAAAAGAGGTTGTACACGAGAAATGCCTGAAAGCTGTTTCAGTAACATGCAATAATTGTAAACATTAAATGCGTTGGAAATACTAATTGTCACTGACATAGAAATATGGTTAGTAACATCATATTAATATTTATGAAGAAAGTGATGTCTAAGGATTATTTTGGTATATTACTTATTAGAAAGCATTAACAAATAATGAAATGCCAATGCATTTAGTGTCAACGATGAAACACGAATGTCTGGAACCGAAAGAATTTTCTGCTTCGATTCTCGCAAGTAAACAAGTGTCACAGCCCTGTAAATGATTTATGGGATAAACAAAATAAGCGTATAGTGTTTTAAAAGTAAAATATTTATTCTACTCGTGGGATTAAGAATGAAACCGACTCGCCAGAGGCTCGTCAGTTTCATTCTTAATCCGACTCGAAGAATATTTTTTTTACTTGAAAACACTATACGTTTATTCTATATTTATTGCCTAAATGGTAGATAAAAGTGTTAAGTGCTTGGTGCGCTTGTACACAATCTTTTATCGCGACACCAACTCCATCTCGAGTCATTGATTCAGTCCCCCCGTACTGCATCCTCGTTGCGTTCTGTCTTAGTCAATAATTGTTAGAGATCACTGTCAAGTTGAATTAACTGGATTAATTTCCAGAGTAATATTGTGTTTCTTTTCCAAATAAAACCAATGGCGTGTGATCGGTTGCCGTTTGGACCCTAAACATATGGAAAACAGTGATAGATGTCCCAGGGACATAGTAAGCATTTCGAACTTGGGGTCGCAGAAGGTCACCCAGTCACTGATGTAAATCAATAGTGGCTCATGTGCCAGAAAGGCATGCCTGTGTGGTATGGTAGGAATACAATAAACAAAGCATGTTTGGGACCAATGTAGCAATGCAGTGAGAAAAATGCACGCCGCAACTAACGTATCTCTACACTCAGGACAAATTCACATTATATCTCCAAACATACCAAATTCGTCCATCGAGTCGACACAGTGGGAAATTTGTTAAATATGGAGACTGGAATATGCACTTTTCTCGATTTTACAGGGCGTAGAAACAAATCATACAAGATCGTCTTCCGTCACACCTTAACAGTAAAACATCCCTAGCTGACAATGCTCTATAAAATTGCAATGGCGAGAACCCGAAAGAGAAATATAAATTTTGGGTTACTGCATTTGAATAACGAGGGCCCCTTCCACACCCTGCCCCACCCGAATTCCCTGTGGGTGGTATTACTGTATAAAATTATATTGTTAAAGATTCGATCATGCTTGCCTAATACCTCTCTCTCTCTCTCTCTCTCTCTCTCTCTCTGACGAGCCTATGTCACGACTGTCAATAACAGAAAATAGAAAATCCAGGTATTCGCTCAAACACTCATGCAACATCGCCACGACGACCAGGTCTGTTAATCGCGTTTTTTTCTGCAAGATAGACACAAGTGTGATCTACAACAAAATGAGTATCGGTCGCCAATAGAAGTTGATACAACCTAAATAGCACTGTAATCTGTGGTGAGCGAGAGAACACTATCTTTGGAAAGTGATAGTTGCGCGGTTTTGATATTTTGATTCATTTTAGGTTTCGTTTTCATTTTAATGAGTCAACACTTTTCCTTACACGACTAGAGGGCAAAAACTGCAAGAAAATGTTCGATGAAGTACTAAAACCTTTTATTTTTTGTCTCATAACATATACAGGGTTCCCACTGATATCAGATAATCCAATTCAAGCAGTATTTTAGCACTTTTCAAGGACTCGGACCATGATTTCAAGGACTATTGTAATTTCCAGATGAACTTACAATACTATGAGCAACACAAAATAATTTCTGCCTTGAGAATCTGATTTCTGAAAATCCCAACTAGCTATATATATAATGTACCTCAAGTGCAACAAGGTGCCATCTGCAATGCTAGACACATTGTTGCGCTCAAGTGATAGAGAGATGTGGTCCCTGTCCATTTTTGTGATATCACATGCTTGTCGGTGGGTTGTCATGAAACTTTTCATCTCCGGAGTTATAGATAAATTGAATTTAAGTACTTTTCAAGGGAGGTGGTGGAAAATTAACTACTTTTCAAGGGAGGTGGTGGCAAATTAACTACTTTTCAAGGGAGGTGGTGGAAAATTAACTACTTTTCAAGGATAGAAATAAATTCATGCACTTCTCAAATATACCTTAGTATATATTCTGTAACTATTTCATTTTTTCCTCATTTCTTTATATGGACCAGGTGTCTGAAATATACGGAAGCGTATTGCTGCCAAGTGGAAAAAAATTAAATTGTTTCGTTTAAACGAAACAACTTTCGTATATACGAAAACTTCGCTGTCGCAATAAAACAGCATTCCAAGTTTCGTATACACTACGATTTTTTCGTATATACGGACAAGTTTTCGTTTAAACGAAAAGGTTTTCGTATATACGAAAGTGGTTTCGTTTAAACGAAAAAGTTTTCGTATATACGAAAGTGGTTTCGTATATACGAAAGAGTTTTCGTTTAAACGAAAAAGTTTTCGTTTAAACGAAAAAGTTTTTGTTTAAACGAAATAGTTTGCGTTTAAATGAAAAGGTTTTCGTATATACGAGAGAGTTTTTGTTTAAACGAAAAAGTTTTCGTTTGAACGAAAAAGTTTTTGTACATACGAAAGTGGTTTCGTTTAAACGAAACAATTTAATTTTTTTCCACGTGGCAGCAATACACTTCCGTAGAAATAAACAATCAATCAATCAAGGAAATATCCAAAATTCAGGGACTTTTCATTTGAGTGGGAACCCTGATATAACATACCCAGCTGAAACAGTCTGTTCCTGTCCAGTATCGAGAAGAGAGATTTCGTTGTTTTGTTAAGTATTACCACTTTATGGAAACAATTACCCGTTTAGCCCCTCCCCCTCCCCCGAGATGGGACACTATTCTAGTTATGACAAATGAGCATTCCAGTAACCCAGTTCTGTATCAAGATCAGTGGCATGACCGTACAACGCGTGTTGTTTATTTTAAAATATAACACGGTGTTTGGGGAGAACAGGGGTGACTGAGTCATAAATAATTATATTTCTCCTTTCTGATTATATTATTTTGGAGAATATGTGCTTCATTTAAAAGCCCGAAGCTATCTACATATTCTGTGGAAAACAAATTAGCCTTCTTGTCTTAAGCCATCTGTCTGAAGGCATATACTGGAGACAAGTTATTATTTTATAAATGATGGCACATTGAGTTACTTTGAGATCACTTGATCTCTACTCTCATTAAGGATTCCGTCGAGTATGATAGATTTCGGATAATAATCTCATCTTTAGATGGTCATTTGTTTTCGAGATAGAGTAGCGAAGGAGTATATTATACGGAGATTATCTACATCAATTTGAAGGTCGTTTATTTTTTTTTTATTTTGTAAGCTAACGACGTAGAAGCCATCCAAGCTCATTATTCTGCATTCCTTTATATGACGCTTTTCATCCGAAGAAAGAAACTGGAAAAAGAGAAACAAGAAGAAAGAGAAAAACTTGTGCATAGAAAAAAAAAAACAGACAAAATAAAACAGAAAAAAGAGATAACAATAATCATATTTATAAATAGCATGGGTGTATTTCTTTTAGTTAAAGATTAAAGAATGATTCCAGTTTTTAAGGGTTTCAAATCCCAACATTAATTTCCATAAATTTGCATGAAAATGATCTAAAGGACCATTTTCATGCAAATTAATGGAAATAAATTAACATATATGTATTCGAATCCAAATATTTATGTCCATAAATTCTGAAGAAAAAGATTAGGTAAAATGTTTTGGTAAATTACATTAAGATGGATGTAAAGTGAAACAGTTTGGAGAAAATCATCGTGAGGTATTTCTTTTTATTCCTAGTTTAGGATGGAATTTAAGTTCACGTGCATTCTACAAATAACTATACTGACAGTTCTGTCTTCTCCCAGTTATCATGACGAAGATGAGTGCTGTCGTTTTCGAAAAGCGAGTTGTGTACCTTGTTAATATTTACATACCGTTATGGGGGCACGCCAGCATCGATTCAAAATGCTATCAAATGTCATTTTTCTTTCGATTTCACAGCTTGTGCCGGGTACCTGTGCACTCAATTGATCTGTATTGTATTCCGTCGAGTTGATGAGATGAGATCGGCCAGATCAAACGAGAGGCCGCAGGCGTCGAGTCAACGTTTTATTGGATTCGCATCTTGAAAATGGTTGTCAATTGTTATTTTGCAATTGTTCAGCACCGCATTTTCAAATAGATTTCAACTGGAATGTATGTCAACGGAGTTAATGAGGAGACGCAATCTATATTTGTCACTTGGCAACGGGCAGACGCAATATCAACAAAAAATCGAGTACGTTCGATTCGCTATAATATTCTTACCGATTTTCATTTCTCTTTCAATCGCATGTCGTGAAACGCATAAACTGCGCAATTGTTTCTATTGAGTTCTGTAAGTGGTCATAGAAAAGCAGTGTTTTCTCATTCGGTATTAATAAACGCCTCTACATCGAACGCATGCATTACGGAATTTCCTGATGTATTTGTGGAATTTACCGATTTATTTATAGGTAACTGGTAGAAATAGTCCGTTGACGATAATGATCTGGAAAACTTGACACTATTTGTGGTAGTTACATAATAAAAACGGATGTAGTTTGATAGAAAGCTCAGCCAGTGCCATGGACGATTGACTGTGTATTGTAGAGAAACCCCAGTAATTGTTTTTAGTTTTAGACAACACGCCAATTGACTGGGTATGATGCAAAACTTATCGTTATGATCGTATTAGAAACAAAAGTGACAGGTACAGTTCATAGGACTTTTCTCTGATGAGCTAAACTATTACAATATATTATATCTCACGTGACCTTCTAGGCTCCTGATTGGACGAATGCTGCACCCCTATTTCGTGTAGTTTGCATCCACAGAACTGACCAGGCACTACACCCAGGCACTACACGTTTTCCATTTTTAGCACACTATTATATCAGTTTTCTTTTCATTCTGGGAGAATAAAACTAATCAGGCTAAAAAATGGAATTCTTTAAATGGGATTCCTAAAAAGGGGTGCCGAAATTGGGGTGCCTTCTGGAGAATCCCTTTTTTGTCAAATGAGGATAAGAGTCGTTGTAAATTTGACCTCATTGAGGGATTTTTAATACGACTCTTATCCTCATTTCAGAAAAAAGGATTCTCCAGAAGGCACCCCAATTTCGGCACCCCTTTCTTAGGAATCCCATTTGGAGAATCCTTTTTTTCTGAAATGAGGATAAGAGTCGTATTAAATTAGAAAATTAGACCTCATTGAGGGATTTTTAATACGACTCTTATCCTCATTTCAGAAAAAAAGGGAATTCTTCAAATGGGATTCCTAAAAAAGGGGTGCCGAAATTGGGGTGCCTTCTGGAGAATCCCTTTTTTTCTGAAATGAGGATAAGAGTCGTATTAAAAATCCCTCAATGAGGTCTAATTTTCTACGACTCTTATCCTCATTTGACAAAAAAGGTATTCTCCAGAAGGCACCACAATTTCGGCACCCCCTTTTTAGGAATCCCATTTGAAGAATTCCATTTTTTCTGAAATGAGGATAAGAGTCGTATTAAATTAGACCTCACTGAGGGATTTTTAATACGACTCTAATCCTCATTTCAGAAAAAAGGGATTCTTCAAATGGGATTCCCAAAAATGGGGTGCCAAAATTGGGGTGCCTGGGAATATGGCCATTGGATATAGGCTTTTATTATACACAAGGGAGATAACTCTGCATACAGATTATGGGAAATCAATGGTTAGTTATAATTTATATAAATGATCTAGATAAATGAAACAACAAGAGTACTGGGAATAGGGTCAGAACTACTGCTATTACGTACCATCTTACCAGTAACAGGATGATACAAAGCATTTGGTAGGTTAATATTATCAACGGTTAGGATGGGACCTACAGGGGAATATACCAACCACACTCTGCTGCCGTTCTGTATTACCAGACATTGACCCCACCCCCAGAATACCGTTCAATAATATGAAGCACCTGGTGGATCAGTAGTATCAGGGGCCAGCAAGAGACCTACAGGGATATGTACAGCCTATGATATACTACCGTTCTAAACTACCAAGCATTACCCCCACCCCCACAAAATCACTAGGTAACATAACAACCACCTGCTACCATAGAAACCAAGATGGCGGCCTCCAGTACACAAAATGGACGACGGAAACACGTATCACCCTAACAACACGTGCTGCGCATGTGCACTAACACCACGTATCACCATGGGGATGGCGTCACAACATGGCCACTCACGCAGGTTACCATGACAACACAACATGGCGCCACTGGGTCACGTGACATGACGTCACTCCGAGGTCATCCACCGAGGTCATCCAAATGGCCCCTGAAACGTGCATACACTACTACTACCCACCTATTCAAACACACATAGCGGTTTGTCTATTTAGTTATACTTTCAGCTGAATAATATTCCAACAACATCGACGACGGCATTGGCTTCTACACATACAGAACCACAAATCCGTTTGAATAGGTTAAGAATTATCACACGAGATTGTTTTGACAACAACATCTCGAGAGCCGAAGGCCATGCCGATAATTCTAAACCCATTAAAACATACATGTTGTTCTGTATTTATCACACACCTCCCATGTAACAACCAGTCCACACGAAAAATTGAACTAAAAGCACTTTTCAACTGGATAATTGCCGCGTTTCATTCGTTGCCAACAAGACATCACTGTTAGTTGGCGGGGTATCAACCCTAATATGCTTTTTTCATTTTTACGGCATTCAGTTGGTCGACACCAGTTGACACCGATCAGTGTCACGGTCACGATGATCAAACCTCAAATATTGACTAAACTGCAGAGAATAACACAACAAGTTTTTAAATGGATAATAAGTTTAGCACACTCCATCATTATATGACCAGTTGTGGAATGAAAGTATTTGTCAAGGAACAAGCAGTCAGAACATTATTTTTATTTTGTAAATTTTTGACTCGAATCTGATTGTTTAAATACCCCGAGTAAACAAATCTAAATGAGGAACTTGGAATTTCCAACGATCTCGAATTCGGTGCATTCGACCAATGATTGACGTGATTTGTGTAGACGGATTCCTTTTCTGTTTACGTTGGAAACGAAATCGAAAGTGTTTTGTATCACCACATGTGCGATACTACGTTATTTTTATCGTACAGGCAGAACAATGGAAATCCAGTGTTTTACATTAATAGGTGTGTGATATATAGAATATACCCATAGTAGCTTGGTGTACCAAATGTTCACCACGAGTGGTGAACATTTGGTACACAAAGCTACTTCGGGTATATTTTATTTATACCATGATCGTCAGATTATTAAGAGTCGCTATTATTTTTTCACGATTTTACCGAGCAGCAGCCGTAAATACGTGCGAATTTGTTTTTGTTTACATGAGGATCGGTGGGCGGTACTTCCGCTGTCAGTTTTATCGCCGAAACGAAATTGAAAACGAAAGAGGACCTTTTTCATTTTAACAACATAATAACATACTATTTCAAGTTATGGATGCTTTATTAACATGAGACGGTGCATGTTTGTTAATTTTTGGTGTTTTATGGGGTAAACTCATTTAAAAACGTAATAAATAATTGCCACTTTCATTTCACTCTTCGCGAGGCGACGTGCGATAAATTTAGACAAGTTTGCATATTCAGGTCGACGTCGCCAAAGGTCAACTTGGATGTAGTTCCACTGCAGGTGTAAATTTTAACTACTGAAATCCCATTGCTGACGTGTTCACCACGGCTGGCGTGTAAAGCTAAAATTTATGTCATAGGCTTTTCATATATAGTAGAATAGGTAATCATGGTATAAAAATGTATATACTTCATTTGTATTAAATCAGTGGAGAAAAATGTAGTATCAGCCAAGTACTGGGATTAAGCAAACATTTATCTCTGACATCTTATTCATATTGTATAGACGACTCTTTAATAGCCTTTTTAATACGGCAGACGTAAGTTCATTATATTATTAACCATATAAGCAATTAAAATTGATGGTTAAAACCTTAACCTTAAATCCCTCTATATTTTATTCATTCATAGATACATTTCCAAGAAACCTTGAGGTTTTTAACTGTAATCCAGACTGAATAATATTCTAACATCGACGAAGACATGCATTGATGATGCGGTTGGAATATTTTATCGTTCGGGACTTGGGGGCAAAAGCAGCAAAACAATGCTCAGCTTCGTGATCCCAATGCCACAAACATTGGCTACTACAGGTATATACTTCAATAGTGTGTTAAATAAGTAGAGAAAGTGTAGTATTAACCTAGTACGGAGATAAAGCACACATTTATCTCCAATATCTTATTTGTATTGAAAAGACGGCTGTTCAATAGTCTTTTTAATGCGACAAACATAAGTATATTGCATTATTGTCCGTACAAGCAATTAAAACTGATGGTTTAACAAGTAAATTCATCTATTGTAGTCTGACACTCAACCACGATAAAGAACTGGTTATTCTAATTTTTATTTGAAGCAAATGAAAAGTCCAGTCAATTATGCGTTGGTTGCAAGATCGCTGATAGCTTATCCACCAAAGCATACAGAAAATAACATTATTGTCAGCAACACAACTTTTTCCGACAGATGATCGTCACCAGGCGTCTTCTATTATATACAAATCGATGAGATGCTGATATGGAATTGTACTGTTGTATATTGTTGAATAAATATGGGTTATTCAAGTTGCGACCTCGGGTCTGGAGAAATAATGATGAATCCGAAGGACGGGGTCGATATATGGTCCAGAGATGAGGTCGAGATTCCAATACACAATCTGGGAAACCCCAAGTGATAATCATCAACTTATCTTACAATATCGCCTGTGAAAGTGACTAACGTGTCATTTAACACTTACGCTTCTAAAAGCGACTATTGTCGCATATTTTGTGATGATTATCTAGACGTTCTGGTATGCGCAAATCAAACCTACCATCTGATTAATTGTTGGAAAGGGCTCAGAGAGCCCTTTCCAACAAATAATCAGATGACAGAGTTTCAAGTATGTCATAGCTTTTATTAAACTTTCTTGCATACAAGCGTACATAGAGGTCCTCCATATATGGCCAAGATGGGCGTGGCAGTAAAATTTTAGTGTGCGCAACCCAGAACAACGTTATTGTCATCAGTGATTTTAACATTTGGACAAATACATTCACTTGAATTAGAAGCAATGTCATTGTCAACGCGTTGCTGTTTCAGTTCAGTGTAAAAGATGTTGCTGTGCATATTAAATCAGTTTGCTTCAATGACTTAGTCACATGGGTTGTCACGATAGCAAGTGAATGGGTTTCGAGCAAAGAAATAAAAAGAAAAGTATCGAACACAGATGCCGAGGAGGCGAAAATACTTTAGTTTTTTCTCTCCCATCAGACCGCATTATCATGGTCCGTATTTGCTGTTGTACCATAATTGTGCCAATCTACAGGCCTGTAGCATTTATTTCTGTGAAAGGCACAAGTAAGCTTAGGCATTCCATATATTGTATGAATAATATTCACTGGGAGTATAATGGGGAAGTGGGATGGGAGAATGAAGGACATGTGGTTAGTGAGAGACTTTAAGGAGAGGGTTAATATGCTAATCGGAGAGAGTGGGGAGGATGGGGCAAGGGATGTCATCAAGCTGTTCGTCTCCGAGTGTTGGGAGGAGAGAAAAAGCGTGGGAATAGGGAGGCAGTTGGGAGTACTGGGGTAACCAAAGCCTTCTCATCCGAGAACCTTGACAAATCAACGGCCGGCCTAAGTGTTAT
This sequence comes from Pictodentalium vernedei, assembly GCA_031216915.1. Classification (NCBI taxonomy): domain Eukaryota; kingdom Metazoa; phylum Mollusca; class Scaphopoda; order Dentaliida; family Dentaliidae; genus Pictodentalium; species Pictodentalium vernedei. Next base: position 483,380,669 of record CM062294.1, read on the forward strand.
TATTATTATATTATTACTATACACCAGCGGAATTAGCTCTTTAATTTCTTCAGTCTGTTATCTTCAAAATGAAGTGTACTGGGAAAAGCACCATACATTTTCATGTATTGTATTTAAAATACTAACGAGAAAATGTCTACATGTATTTAAGTTTAGATATCCATATATTGTACAAACACCAGAGGAATTAGCTCTTTAATTTATTCAACCTGTTGTCTTCAAAATGAAGTTTACCGGGAAAAGCACCATACATTTTCATGTATTGTATTTAAAATACTAACGAGAAAATGTCTACAAACGGGAACCTCCTTTCAATAACTGATTGTATAATATTCCTTGACGAGTACTCCACAGAATCACGATGGAAAGGGGGTACTTTCTTATATCACCACATTTAGTTTTCACCAGCCTGTAGTTCTCTGCTGCCCATTAACTGATCAAGAGTGATAAATAAGGACTAAAGAAATCTTGTGATTGCTGTAAATGAGAAAACGAAATTAGCTCATTGCGAACCACTGGCTTTGGACGAGTTCATTTAGGGAAGTGTTGGGGTTTTTGTGTGCAGAAAACAGACCAAGTTCAACAGATAGACACAGAACGACACGCGTGTGTGAATGGGTTAATCGATATGGCACGAGTGTCAGCGCGGAAAGACAGAACGAAAGGTCGCAGGCCTCGAGTTTTATCCTTCCGCGATGGCACAGGTGCCATATCGTTTAACCAATTCGCACGCATGCGTCGTCCTGTGTTTATTACACGCAGTCACGTCTTCTAAAGCAGTTATTAGAAGGACACTCAGCAATTCATTTGACAACTTTCAACACAAAGAACACATTTTATAGCCAATAAAATTTGCGAGGGAAACCCGTGTTACTATTTCGTCCCCTGAGTTCCAATGTGTTCTATGTGCCTATTGGCACATAGAACACTTTAGAACTCAGGAGACGATTTCTAGCTATCGCTAGCGACTTAAATTGTAATTGCGGAGCACGATTTGTAGAAAATTCCAGTGAAATTTCGCTTCAATTTAAAAGTAGTCCGTCAACGAATTCCATTCCACATATGTGTGCGGAACAGATTTTCATTTTCCCTTTGGTTTGATGTTGCTATAGATGGAGATTTCACAGAACAGACGTGTAATAAATAACACAAGTACTGATCAAATGCGTCTGAAACCGCGCGCTGGAGGATTAAAAATAAAGAATGCAGATAAGTCTGGTTCCTTATATAAACACTATACTAGCGATTCGCTCCCGGGTGAGCATATCTTGAAATTTTATATTAAAATACGAACCAAATCAAAGAATGAGCGAAGTCTTCAGATCCGTCTCTGATAGGACCACAAGAAGGCGAATAAATAGAAAGAACGCGATGTCTGTTTAAATCGGTGGGTGTTTTAGATAACGAGTTGGAATGACGTAGTCATATTTCGCGACAGCCGTAGGCTCGAGCGAAATATAAGTACGCCATTCCAACGAATTATGTAAAACAGCCACCGATTCAAACATACACCGCGTCCTGTGCTTATTACATATACCATGCAGTAAAATTCAGTAAAATAAACAAATTTTAATTCCGGTGTTTAAACCCAAAGGTGAAGATTCCGTTTGTTTTGCTTGAAGTCGTACTGGTCAAATGGGTCGGTAAAAATCAAAACAACCTTGTTTTGGGAACAGTATAAATTACAGTCGTCATCTTTTCTACTGAGCGTGTTTGTTGAAATTTTGATCACTGTTTCTCTTCGCTGGTGGCCATTCACGCCTAACCATTTGGTGGCTGTTGCTGATAGTAAAACTATAAGTACAAATTTGGGCAGATTTGCAAAACAGCCGAGGGAAACGTTTTAAAAAGAAGTTCGAAGCATGTCAGGATGTCCGAAGATTTACCGAAATAAAATTGATCAGTTTAGATGTATGAGGATCGGCTGTCGGCCACTGGACTGGGTTAATGTTGTGGTTAGAAATGATTGCTTTTTTTAATATTATGTCATGTTTGGGTAACTATTTTTTGTAAACCGACTTTATGTTGTTTTGGACGTTTTCATTTTCACACTACGCGACAGACGATCGATAATTGTATAACGAAAGTTGGAAGCTATTCGAAGCGCGACTAATGAGTCGACGGGAAAGGAATAGTATAAACGGTGCTGGGAAAAAAAGTTCCGGCTTGTACATTAACAGTTGAAAACAGAAGCATTTATGTCATAGTGGCAATTCCGTTAAATACAAGGATTTAAAGTTTAATGGATGTGAAATAAAAATACTAAACACAGCATGTTGGGATGCATATTTGGATGTCGCTATTTTGTCAATAGCTGCGTGTGTAAAACAAATCATGCAAGCGTCTACTATTCAAGTTAATATAGTGTTTTAGTATAATGCGTACCACAAATAGCTCCTCAATACTGCTGGAGTTTAGTTATCGAATCTGACTGGGCAAAAAACGACAATTTTACAAGTGCGAAATAAAAACACGAGTGCCTTTGCACTGAAATCATGTTTTAACTATAACATTACGCCCATGGTAATTGTAACTATGGCCATTGTTGTTGTTGATCTGTTTCTTTTTTCTGTTTCATTTTCTTTTGAAAAACATTCCATTTTTTCCTTCTTTCTTAATTTCTTTTCCATGAGGCGTATACAAATTTTTAAATATTCACTGTAGTCGAATAAAAAAATATTCAAATAAGCCAATTAATATAGTCCGTCCGCCAGAGCACCGAATCTCAAAGTGGCGTCCATTTTTTTTTCGATGGAATGTGTAAGAGTGACCTCTCCTGACAAAGGTCTACCAGACGTCTGCCAGCCTTGAGCAATTTGAAATATCCGCGTTTATGGTGACATCGTAATTTCGCTGTTTGTAGTGTTTGTCGCGGCTAATACAACATTCCAGGCGCAACCCAGATGTTGCACCCAAGCCTATATACCTTTTTAATGGATACTTTAGGAGTTTGAGTTTCTATTCATCCATGCTATTCATAGCTGATGTATCTGCAAACCTTGTTTGTTCATTGATACAGTCTGTTGTGACGTTGCAAAAGCACGCCATTTTATCAGCATTATATTTGCACATATTTGTACGACAAGGCGTCTGGTGAACAAGAGCATTTTATTACACATCCATTCAACTTTGAACCCTTGTATTTAACGGGATGGCCGCTATGACATAAATGATTCTGCATTCAATGGGTGATTTATAAACCGGATTTTTTTTCCAGCACCGCTCATACTAGTTCCTTTCTCATCGAGTCATTAGTTACGCTTCAAAAAGTTTCCAAATTTCGTTATACAGTTATAGGCCGCCTGTCGCATAATGTGAAACTGAAAACGTCCAAAGCACAATAAAGTCGGTTCACAAAAAATTAATTAACCCAAAATGAGAAAATATTTTTTTAAAAACCCAATCATTTCCGACAAGAACATGAACCCAGTCCGTGGCAGTCTCGTTTTATGGATTCCGTTATATCTAAATTGGTCAACTTTATTTCGGTAAATCTTCGTACATCTTGACATGCTTCGCACTTCTTTTCAAATGTTTCTTCCGGCTGTTTTGCAAATCTTCACAAGTCCGTACTTATATATTTATACTAAGAGTAATAGTCCCGAAATGGTTAGGCTTGAATGGCCGAAGAGAAATATCGATACGAATTTCAATAAAACACTGGTTCCGAAAATGTTGTTTTGATTTTTTATCGATCCATTTGATCAGTACAGCTTCAGTCAAAACAAACGGACTCTTCATCTTTGGGTTTAAACATCGGAATTAAAATTTGGTTATTTAAATGAATTGTAATGCATGGGTTGCGTAATAAACACAGAACGCGATGTGTGCCTATGGCTCTCGCGAAATATGACAACGCCATTCCAACTCGTTATGTAAAACACCCACCGATTCAAACACACATCGCGTTCTGTCTGTTTATTAACTTCAATACTTCATCTGGGGCGAGAGCAACATGGGAGCCAACTGTTATGTGTTGGTTCGACTTTGTCTCTGGTTCCTTCTCGAGGCCATATTTGATAGGATCTAAATTTGCAGGTTTCGGTTGAAGGGTGTTCATCCATACTCATGTTTGAAGGTGCGGTCTTTTGATATTTTCCACGAAGGCTGCTGTGGTATGAGGCAGAGAACAAAGTGTCGGTGCATTAGTTGCCTTGGGATTCTCGTTTTTCGAAAACCAAGCATCAATACGTTCATCAGTCATTGATGTGGTTACCATGGAGCCTTAACAGAGAGAAATGAATTAGGTTGCTTGATCAAGTAGATTTGACCACTCAGCGTCCTCATCACCCAACGATTTTAACGAAGCTCCGCTTTGGAGAACATTTAGTATTCGACCTCTAAATGTGTCGCAACCAGAAATGGCTAACGTCTGAAGATCATTAAGTCGTACCCGACGGTCCAATTGATCTCAAAGATGCTCGATTGGCGACAAATCTTGTAAAAGTGGGGACCAGGGAAGAAGTTCGATGCTCTGCTCCTCATGAAAGTCACGACAGATACGCCCCACGTGACATCGGACATTGTCTTGCTGGAATAACTGCAATCCGACGTTAGCGTTGAACAACGGGACAACAGCAGCGTTAAGAATTTCGTCCCTATATCGCTGTCCATTCAGATTATCATCGATGAAGATCAACTGCGTCCGATGGTGCAAGAAAATTCCTTTCCAAACCATTACACTACCCTCGCCGAAACGGTCGCATTCCCGCATGCAAGCATCAGAAAACCGTTATCCTCGTCGGCGATACACTCTTGCCCTACCATCAGAGCGCCGTAGACAAAATCGTGATTTATCACTAAAAAGAACTGTGCTCCAACGCTGCTGAGTCCAGCGAACACACTGATGTACCCATTCCATTCTGACGGTACGATGACGTTGGGTAAGGATTATTTCATTGGATGAAAATTTGGTCGCTGATGTAGATAGCAAACATGTCTCTCGCAGTGCATTTTTTCATCTTCGAAATTTGACGCCACATCATCGTACACAGACACATTAATTCTATTCCGCATAACAGCTGGGAGGTTTTGATTTTTACAGATTCGGTTTCGGTTTCGATTCGGTTTCAGGAAAAAACCTCGTTTTCGGTTCGGTTTTTCTGTGTGTTAAGAATAGATATTAATCTAAGTTACAGGAGGTTTACTTGCCAGGTATGACGTCATGTGAGTCCGTAGCCTCGCCTAATATTAATCTAACTTCGCCTCACATGACGCCATACCTGGAAAGTAAACGTCCCATAACGTATTTATCACTCCACCAAACGAATTAAATAATAAATTAAAAGATCCGAATCGCTTAAGTTTTTTAATATTTATCAGGAAACTGTCTTTTATTTGTACGAAAATAGGTGGAAAATTGAGGTTCGAAAATTAATTCGGAAACAAAGAGGGGGAGTATGGGCTCATACTTGGTCACTGGCAGTGTGTGGAGTCAATCCCATAGCCGGTTCCCGATTGAATAACCTAATATCGCATAGTCCAACAATTATATTAGAGCACGTTGATTGGTCCAATTAAACAGGTGGCATGATAAAAAACATTACGCCTATGGCATTTTGACTGATCTGACTGATTCCGTCAACTTCGTGGAATATGACAACCCACATCAGTTCGCAGATGTAACAATCTGGATGTAGCAGTCAGTATCAGCCTTCGTTGAGAGGTATTCTATTGCACAAAATGTGTTGTATTTTCTAATTATTTAACAGTGCGAGAAACAAGCAAAATTCACACCTCTTTTGCTGTTGTCAGAGAAAATACGGAGTACATTGACTCTCTGGGTTTTCCAACACCATCTCCATCCCTCCTGCAAAAAAAGCAGAAAAAATCATTTGTCGGCGTATTTTTGGATGAAATTGGATAAGAAAACTATATTTTTTAACCAACCTAAAGTTTAACACCTTCCAATATAACCGCGTTTTCTACGTCTCACATGGAGATGCACAACCTTTGAGAAACTATAAGAGAGATAGCATGCCTTTGATAATTCAACCTCTGAAATAATTCTTTAATATAGCAATGCGTTGTCGCTTGAAGTTGAAATTTGGCGAATAGTTGATCATGTTGAGGTTGTAGTTGTCTTGGGCCAGTTCTGACCAGAACCCAGTACTATAAAACTTTTCCAATTGTATTTTCTAGAATGGTATTTCCTAGTTATGACTTTAAATGGCTTGAAATGAACCATTAACATTTTCAAAGATGGGGCAATTTGCCAGATGGGAATTTGCCATATCTTTTAAAATGCTAATGGTTCATTTCAGTTAGTTATATTAATAAGTAGAAAATACAATTCTAGAAAATACAATTGTAAAAGTTTTATAGTATTGGCCCCTATTCTCCTATGCAGTCATTTAATTGCGAATCACATCAATCAAGTGTTACATTATATACTGAATATACCCATAGTAGCTTGGTGTACCAAATGTTCACCACGAGTTATGAAGTGGTGTTAACCGCGAGCCTTCGGCGCGCGGTTAGCACCACTTCACCACGAGTGGTGAACATTTGGTACACCAAGCTACTTTGGGTATATTTTATTTATACCATGATCGTCAGATTATTAAGAGTCCCTGTTATTTTTTTTCTCGATTTTACTAAGCGTCAGACGTACATACGAGCGAATCTGTTTTTGTTTACACGAGCATCGGTGGGCGGTACATCCGCTGTCAATTTTATAGCCGAAACGAAATGAAAAAAAGAAACTGAGCCTATTTCGTGTTAACAACATAATAATATACTATTTCGAGTTATGCATGCTTTATTAACATGAGACAATGCATCTTTGTTAATTTTTGGCATCTTATGAGGTAAACCCATTTAAAAACGTAATATATAATTGCCACTTCCATTTCACTCTTCACGAGGCGACGTGCGATAAATTTAGATAAGTTTGCATTCAGGCCGATGTCACCAAAAGTCAACGGGGACGTAGTTCTGCTGTAGGTGTAATTTTTTACTCTTGAAATCCCATTGCTGGCGTGTTCACCACGGTTGGTGTGTAAAGCTAAAATTTAATTCAAAGGCTTTTCCTATATAGTAGAACAGGTAATCATGGTATAAACCTGGGTTCCCAGGTGTAGTGCTGTACAGTATGTTGATAAGCTAAGCCGGTACATACCGATATTCAAATCAGTATCGATTGAATACCGGTGTAATTACAAAACGATAGGTTTATCATAATTATTTATATACCCACAATTTAATTTTCAAGATGTTTCGAGTCTTTTAACTGTAGTCCCAAATGAATAATATTATCCGTTTACCTAACGAATCGTCCGTATCCGTCCGCGTAATATACAAACTGAGCAGTTGAAAAAATATTATTGTCGAACTCGTTCCATTGACGATGAGGGGTCACATGATATGGTTTTGTTGAAATATTTTGAAAAATTCGACAACCTAATATTTAAAATAATTTTTGTTAAAATCATCTGCGTTTGGTAAAGGGTTATTCGAACTGCATCACAAGGCATGCTGGTTCGTTCCTACTGTGATGGATTAAGTCCCGATTATGGTACGTATGTTCAAATGTCTGAACTGTCTTTCTATATACTGCATCGGTATACCGCGGTATTTTTAGAATTCCGCAACCGTATTCAGTTTCGAATACGCGCAGTCCTACAGAATGGTGTTTATGCAACAGCAGAAAACAACATTCAAATAATCCCTCCAGTGTTCAATGCATAAGTCTGCATATATGGTTTTTAGATTGTCCATCCGTCGCTTCTAAACCTTAAGGACAATTTCCTAGCTGCAACCAACGAGTTTATCGAGAACATGGTTTCCAGGTTGTCTACACACCATTTCTAAAGATTGTTAACAACCTCCTCAATTATCGAGACCTTTCTAACCCTTTGAACCCTGGTGGTATATTCCATGTCAGTTCAATGGAAGCAACTGGAAGAGTCGATATTCATTATTTGGGGTAGACCATTCAATATTTTTAACGTGCAGCCTTGTGGCAGCACGTTGAGAATCTTGATTGGTTGACCACATAAACTCACTGAGCTATCTACTGTATGAATTTAGGCCATATCACTATCCATGGCTGGAAAAGCGACCTTTCGGATTCAAAGGGTTATAGATGGACCACACGCTCTGTTTTAAAGGTAGAGAAAATATTTCGGCAAAGCTTGGAAATTCCGAACTTGGTGGTGCGAGACCGCTGCCATTTACTCCGAATTGTGCTTGGATAAGAAATTCATCAAATCCAGATAAGTAATTTGAGGGTTTTTCAAATGAGATAAGTTGACACATAGTTAATTACAGAAACCAATATAGTGGTTCAGAGATTGATGTTACAATGTTTCAATAAAATGGTATGCTTCAATACTTATAGCACGCTACCGATTATTCCCTATCTCATCGGATGGAGTGTTTCTTTCTGTAAACATATATGTGTGTAAATGGTATCAGATGTTAGAGTCAAAGATCGAATTCATTAATTACACGTCTTTTTACTCTCCCGGAACTAGAGTTTTGTGGTATTTGAAATTGACAAACGACAGGATAGATCAGAATCACAAACAATAGAGCACAAAATCCATTGATGGAGATATCATGTAAATTTGACATCAAGCAAGCGAGTGAATGTAATTTCCTCGAAGAAGTTAAATTCCAATATTGACTTTCGGTTGGTATGAAGTCAATCAAAGATATCCATAACACATACCTCTAGAAATCTCAAATATTTAGTTCGGAAGGGAGGTAATGGGAGAGGTGAAGGACCCTATTTAAGTCGCTAAGTTTTGTGATATGACGGACAGTGTGTTCAATAGACTCCCTATTCCACAATCCTTCTAGTGACTAGTACTTAAATTGTTAACCGGATAATCGGTTTGAAACCAGTTAGCTACCTAACCGATTAGAAAAACCGTCAACCGGTTATCCGAAATATCGATAGTGATCGTGATTCCACGTTTAAAACGTAGTAAATCTGCCGCTTCTTCTTTGTGATAGATTACACATCGAAGCCGCGTTGAATATATTGAGAAATAATCGACTTTGGCGTTCAAGACTTCGTTAATGATCGGCAGTTTCCGTGAGTAATGAGTAATCGCAGAAACTATTCCGTAGTGTGTATACAAACGGACGTTGTCGAGTACTCGACAACGTTCGTTTGTATACACACTACGGAATAGCTTGAGAATACTGCTTTCCAATTCCTATAGTTTTGATCCCATATTCGGTGAAATAATGGCCACAGATAAACGGATATGATCCGGTTATAGCTCTCGGTTAGTCGGTTACGAAAATGAGCCAACCTTTTCAGCCCTACTAGTGACGACATAAAATGGCTGATAATTCTAACCCTTTCACTATTCTATCGCAACTAGACAAGAAGGCAGAGGCGTACTCACGATTTTCAGAGAGTATGAGTGCCATTTAGGACGCCTGTGATGTGCAAGTGACCAGACTTGAAATCTTTAAATGGCTTTGCGCTTGTTTATTCATTCCAGTGGTTCTAGTGCCTGTTTTCATTGATGCATAATAGTTAACGGACAGAGCGCTACACTTTTCTTGACCACAGATTTCATATTACCATTTATTAATCCAGCAAGATAGACTAACCAATGAACGTTCATAACTAGTGACCGAGGATTGAGGAATACACTGACAATAATCGACAATAGTGACCCTGTTTTAATTCAATATACCAACACTAGCAGTATATTAATTGTCACTGTCCGCCATTTTGTTCTTATCACATAAATCGCAGTCTGAATCCAGCTAATTGCAGAGGCGGCCTGGGCCAAGAAACGTTGCCGGAAAACGTACCATGGGCAAAATTTTGATTTTTCGAACCATAAGAACGCTGCTTCCTTGCATCTGAGCGATCAGTGACACAGTCCACACAGAGGACGTTTTCGGTGGCATTTTTGTATCGTCTTTGTCGCTTATTTGACAAAAATGGTTGAACAAAAGGGAGCCCCGGACTCACCAGGCCGACCATAGTTCGGCCCAATGGGAGAAAATTTTGATTTTTCGAGCCGAAAGAACGCTGTTTCCTTGCATCTGACCGATCAGTGGCAGACTAGACTGCTGGTTTATCGAAATGCCCTCTATCTGGGCTACCAATGGCAGTCCACAAAAAGGGCATTTCGATAAACCGACTGTCTATGCAATCATATCATTTCGCCTTTTGGTCATTTTCACGAAATTTCGTGCGCTAACAGGTGTTGGGTGGAGTGAATTTTGGGGCCCTGGGTGGCTCCCAATATGGGGCCCACCATCACCGGGAAATTTCCCACTGGTTCATATTGCCAGTCCGCCTTTGGCTAACTGGCACTTTAGAAGAGTTTATTTTCAGTTCAAAGCTTCGGGAAGCAAGCAGAATTGTAAATGCACTTACAAAATGTCGAAGGTAATTAATCAATGATTTTCCTTGCGAGCAATGGGATATGTTTTTAGTGGACATTTTATTTTAAAGTTTCCAAAGGATGTGATTCAAACTTCGGTTGGAAACAAAACATGAAGAAAAACACGTAAAGTTCGCATCGCTTAAATCGCGCTACGAAATTCAAAACACAAAAACGAGGTGTACTAAATAGAAATTATCGACAATATGTTTACGAAATGTTATGACTGTTTGAATGGGAAGCACCCAAAAGAAAAACGAAAAACAATATTAGCGATAACAATACAGTGGACCCCTGTTAAATGCAATTCAAATATTTCAAATTGAATTGTCATTTTACCAGCGACAATTATTCAATTAACAGGAGTGTTCAATTAATATGGATCTGGTAACTGCTGTTTTCTAGAGATAATCTGACCATTTATTCTATTATATCTTGTTTAACAGTCATATTGGAGCTCTGGACAAACAATACATAATAGATTAAATGTCTTCATTCAATGTACTGACGCCAAATTTAGAAATTCCCCTCGCTCTGGTGGCGCGTCTCGGGACGAGTGGGCCCGCTAGTGAGTCTATAAACAAGGGAATTTGGTGGCTGTCGGATAATTTCATAACATTACAAGATTTTTAATTCAGTAAATAGGAGTTTACTCTACAGTACGTGGAGAGTGGATTGTAAGTAAATCACCCGCGGAGTGGGGTTTATCACCCAAGCTATAACTTTCAAATTTTGTTCACATCGACAAAAAACACAAGCAATGTTTCAGCCAATGGACCTCCGGGTTTAACCCGGAGGTCCATTGGCTGAAACATTGCTGGTGCTGGTTGTGCTTCGCAACAAATTCGCAATTATTGCTTGGGTGGAATCTCCACTCTGTGGGTGATTTAGTGATCATACACTCTCCACGTACTGTATAATCTATATACAATTAGGTCAAATGTGTATTGATGGTATGATAAATGGTTTTGTGTTTTGGAAGTTAAATTCAATGAACAGGGTTATTCATTTAAGAGATATCCAATTAAGTTGGATTTCCTGTATGTCATTTCAACTTTGTTAAACGACTTAACAAATACAAGTTAATGATTTGCTGCAATGATCTTTTCAATAATTCGTGCTTCAAGTCCACGCCGGTATCAACTTCAACTACTATCTTACTTGGTCTCTGTAAACCTCAAATTCCAGGTCGAATCAAATCTAGTACTGAAATTGTTAACCGGATAACCGGTTTGAAACCAGTTACCTACCTAGCAGATTAGAAGAACCGTTGATAGTAATCGTCACTCCTCGGTAAAACCGTAGTACATCTGCCGCTTCTCCTTTGGGATGGATTACAGCTCGAAGCCGTGTTGTATATATTGAGAAATAATCGACTTTGGCGTTCAAGACTTCGGTAATGACCGGCAATTTCCGTGAGTACTGAGCAATCGCAGAAACTTTTCCGTTGTACGTATACAAGCGAACGTTGTCGAGTACTCAACAACGTTCGTTTGTATACACACTTCAGAATAGTTTCTGCGAATACTGCTTTCCATTCCCTGTAGTTTGGATCCCATATTAGGTGAAATAATGGTCACGGATAACCGTATTATCCGGTTATAGCTCTCGGTTAGTCATTTGTGAAAATGAGGCAACCGTTTCAGCGCTAATCGAATCCCGAATCGAATTAAGCAAATAATAATTTCGAATCGAGTCGAATCGCGTTTCATGTTGTAGATAAAACATCTTTTTTATAACCGTAAATATTGTCAGTCTCCACTTAAATATTTTATTTAACGGCAACTGAGTGATGAATGGCAGACTGTACTGGGTAGGTCTGGCTGAATGATTTTGGGTTGAAAGCCATTATTTTTCCATAATCACCACCCATTTGTACTCCCTGGTTATGCTTAGATGACGCGAAAGTGTAAGGGTGTTTAAGCTGTTAAATTATTCTTTAAGAGAGAACTACCACCACTCTGAACTGATGAATAGACGGTTAGGGTTCCGGAAGATTATTGCAGGTGACTGAATCTTGTCCTCGAATGACATAAATAAACCTCATTATTTTGAGAATAGATTGATCATATTTATTTTTGCCTTTCTTTCTTCCACTCATTTTCAGCATTAACCGCATATGTGTACTGACCTTGTGATGTTTGGAATGGAAATTCCATTATTACATAACCCTTTGAACACTTGTGGTATCTTCCACCCCCAGTCCAGTATCATCAAATGGAAGAGTCTATGTGCGTTAATTGGGGGAGACCAATCAATAGTTTCAACATGCAGCTGAGATGACCTGTTCTCATTCAATGTATGTACTCAAATGTCGCAATTGTCTTGACCTTGATATTTACGGCATGTTTCTGTAGAAGGAAAATGCACCAATATTATCATCTCACTCTTTCAACCCTTGAACCCTGATGGTATATTCCATGCCAGTTGTGGGCCACCAACTCGTAGAGTCTATATTCGTTACATAGGGAAGATCAATCAAAATTTTCAACGTGCAGCCTTAGGGCTGCACGTTGAAAATCTTGAATGGTCTACCACACAAATTCACTGAGCAACTACTTTACGAATTCATATCGTATCACGATCCTTGGCCGGAAAAGTGGCCTTTCCGGTTCGAAAGGTTAACATTGGAGAACTCTTCACATTTGAGCATAATTGTCATTATATATAGAATATACCCATAGTAGCTTGGTGTACCAAATGTTCACTACGAGTGGTGAAGTGGTGTTAACCGCGAGCCTTTGGCGCGCGGTTAACACCACTTTACCACGAGTGGTGAACATTTGGTACACCATGCTACTTTGGATATATTTTATTTATACCATGATCGTCAGATTATTAAGAGTCGCTATTATTTTTTCTCGATTTTACTGAACAGCAGTCGTCCAAACGTGCGAATCTGTTTTTGTTTACATGGGCATTGGTGGGCGATACTTCCGCTGTCAATTTATTTTATCGCCAAATCGAAATAGAAAAAGAAACTGAGTCTTTTTCGTTTTAATAACATAATAACATACTATTTCGAGTTATGGATGCTTTATTAACATGAGACAATGCACGTTTGTTAATTTTTCGAATCTTATGAGGTAAACCCATTTAAAAATGTAATAAATAATTGCCACTTTCATTTCACTCTTCGTGAGGCGACGTGCGATAAATTTAGTCAAGTTCGCGTTCAGGTCGACGTCACCAAAGGTCAACTTGGATGCAGTTCCACTGTAGGTGTAAATTGTAACTGTTGAAATCCTATTGCTGGCGTGTTCATCACGGTTGGTGTGTAAAGCTAAAATTCATGTCATAGGCTTTTCATATATAGTAGAAGAGATAATCATGGTATATAATCTAGTTTTCTTTATTTTTAGATTGTGTTCTCTGTGATCATAAGTTGATGTAGTGTTTACTGAAGTAGTGTCGCCACAGAGTCCAAGAACTTCTGCTGTTGTGCAAAACGTATTTCTTAGTGTCCAATTAAAATAACTGGAAAGTACGTGAGTTTGATGTGTACAAAGCAAGATCTTCAAACAGGTCAATGAACTCTGGTGAACATTATGCTATGACATCATTGTTTGCTGATTGCAAAGAATCCTTGATGTCACTTTTACATTTTATTTTATTTAGAAACAGAACTTTACTCCTCAAGATATGGTACAGAATTGCGAAACAATTGTGCGTGAAAAAGTTTTCGGATAACCAAAAATTCCGGTTGTTCCCAAATAATATGAATGATTCGCGTTAAAGGCATTGCGGAGTGTAAGAAGTGAATTTTCCGCCCTTACCTAACATTCTGTTGTATTGGTTATCATTTTGAAATACAGATTCCTTTAAACAGAAAATGCCACGAGCTTTTCCTATTAGTAGTATTAAAAGACCTCTAGAGAGCTATTCGGTGATTAAGTAAACATCTAACTGGGATAACATCTCTTTCTGGTGTTGGAACTTTAAGGTATGAAGAAGTTATACAGCAGGTCTCTTTCATAAACAAATAAAATACTGCACGTTTCCATTGTAGGGCAGTACAAAACAGTGTTCCAATCAAATCTTCGAAAAATGACAACTGAAAATGTCACAGTGACTGCCCTTGTGCAAAATACCACAGCCATAGAAGCTGACAAACGGGACGAATCTCTGGCTGTAGCGGAAGTGGCCATCCTGGCTACGATCCTCATTCTAGCATTAGTCGGTAATAGTGTTGTTATTGTATGCATATGGTATATGAAGAGAAGCAAGAAAAGGTTGGGAAGAATGCATTGGTTCATTGTGCATCTAAGCATTGCTGACCTTTTTGTTGCTGTTGGCAATGTTTTGCCGCAGATGATATGGGATATAACGTACAGGTTTCAGGGTGGAAATTTCCTTTGTAAGTTGGTAAAATATTTCCAACTAGTCGCCATGTTCTCATCGTCTTATATGCTGGTGATGACCGCGATCGATCGCTATGTCGCGATATGCCACCCGTTCCGCAGTCAGAGATGGTCAAACAACATGGTTCATAAACTCGCAGTTGCAGCTTGGGGAATTTCTTTTACTTTAAGTCTCCCACAACTCTTCATCTTCTCATACGTGGAGGTAAAGGTAAACACCGATGTTTATGACTGCTGGGGGGTGTTTGAGCCAGAGTGGACTCTAAACTTCTACGTCACCTGGACGTGTGTGTCAATTTACGTTATTCCAACACTCATCCTCGTGGTAGCATACGGGAAGATCTCCGCGACGGTTTGGAAAAGTGCGAAAATTGCTGAGAGATTGTCGGCTGTACGAATGCCATCAGTTCCTTCAATATCACATACGTGCAGCGCTACAGAAGTAACAGCACATCGTGCAAAACGCAGCTCGAAGGACTCCGAAGTGGATATAAATGGTGAAAGTTATCAGCCCGATGAACGTGAGGAAGGCAGTCAAGGTTTTAAGAAAAGGGTTTCTAACTACTTCAAGAACAAGTCATTTCGACCAACAGGAATATCAAGAGGCAAAATGAGAACGATCAAATTATCTTTAACTGTGACTTTATGTTACTTTATCTGCTGGTCACCATTTTTCATAGCACAGCTTTGGGCTGCCTTCGACAGTGAAGCGCCATTTTACGGTGAGTATTACTATATCTAACGAGATTTCTAATATCCGTGTGTTTCACGAGTTACCACATTCAAACAGTTCACTTTTGACATGTATTCTATGGGGTAGTGAAGGGATATTTAGGGTTTTTTATTACTTTTCAAAGTGTGATTTACTGGGATTTCCGGGTTTGATTATAAACGATAACTTCACAAGTGAATTATGCAATCAACAATTGTGTGATGTATCCGTGCGCACAAACAAAGACGCTTTGCCGTGGGTGTAATGGGGATTTCATTGTTTTTTTTTTTAACCCTTTGCGTAACATGAAAAGCAGACGACACTTGCAAAAAACAATTCTTGAATAACTATTATTTGCATTTTTTGTTTCAAAAACATAGGTTATGACCCCTCATTGGAACGAGCTCGATGAGCTCGTTCCAATGAGGGGTCATAACCTATGTTTTAGAGACAAAAAATGAAAAATTAAGGAAAATTAATTGGCGATTTTTGAGAATAGCGCTGGCAGGTTCTGACCGTTACGTTAGGTAAAGGGTTCAGTAATATAATTATCGTTAATAATGAAAAGTAATAAACAGAGTAATCGCTTGACTGGACTGGTTATGTGAAATAATTCATTCGAGGCGGGGGTCTATATTGTAAAACACTCGTGTGCATTCGCTCACTCGTGTTTGTCCAACGTCCCTCGCCTCTCATGAATTTTTTCACGTAAACAGTCCAGTGAAGCGATTACTCTCTATTTAATTATAATGCCAACTGACAAATAGTCCAAGCACATCATCCAGGCCTGCCTTCGACGAAGACATTCACCAAAATATTGTTTTCTTAGAAATATAGATGTATTGGACCATGACAGATTTCAAACATGATCAAACAATAGATAAATTTAATTGAAAGTGTCGAGTTTAGGAACCGGTTAAACTGACTGGCGAGGATTTATGTTATTCATTCATGCGCTCCAATTTAGTCTTATAAGGATGTTACGCAAGATTTTATTTTTTCTTATAAGCGATTACAGGTCGACAAGTTAAAGGTTCTTTTAATTTGAGTTGGTTAACCCTTTCCCTAACACGAAATGCAGACAACACATGCAAACCAAATTCTTGAATAACTATTTTTTTCATTTTTTGTCTCAAAAACATAGGTAATGACCCCTCATTGGAACGAGCTGGATGAGCTCGTTCCAAAGAGGGGTCATAACCTATGTTTCTGAGACAAAAATTTTAAAAAAAATATAGAACCTTAGTGAGCACGCTCACATACCCCATGCGCCCCGATATTTCAAGCTCGAAAAAGTGTAATTTTTAGGAAAATGACCCGGAAATCTGTTACTTGTATTTTTCAGAGTCCAGGGCCCGTAATTTCGCCAAAAATCAGTCGAGCAGAACGAAACGCAAACTGTAAGTCATTGTGGTGGACTCACATACTAAAATGGCCATAATTTCGATAATATCTGAAAGCGTGTAGAAAAAAGTCCGGAAAACTGTAATTTTGATGAATTTTTCAAAGTCGAAGGGCCGTAATTTCGGTAAAAATCAGTGGAGCAGAACAAAATGCAAACTTGATCTGTAAGCCACTATGCTAGACAAACATACCAAAAATCAGCTCAATATCTGGACGCATGTAGAGACAAAGCCCGGAAAACTGTAATTTTGATGAACTTTTCAAAGTCTATGTGGTCGTAATTTTGGTAAAAATCAGTGGAGCGGAACAAAACCCAAACTTGTTCTGCAGGCCACCATGTTAGACTCACATACCAAAATCAGCTCAATATCTGGAAGCGTGTAGGAAAAAAGTCCGCAAAACTGTAATTTTGATGAACTTTTCAAAGTTCAAGGGCCGTAATTTCGGTAAAAATCAGTGGAGCGGAACAAAATGCAAACTTGATCTGTAGGCCACCATGTCAGACTAACATACCAAAAATCAGCTCAATATCTGGAAGCGTGTAGAAAAAAGTCCGGAAAACTGTAATTTTGATGCATTTTTCAGAGTCCAAGGGCCGTAATTTCGGTAAAAATCAGTGGAGCGGAACAAAATGCAAACTTGATCTGTAGGCCACCATGTCAGACAAACATACCAAAAATCAGCTCAATATCTGGAAGCTTGTAGAAAAAAAGCGTGGAAAACTGTAATTTTGATGAACTTTTCAAAGTCTATGGGGCCGTAATTTCAGTAAAAATCAGTGGAGCGGAACAAAATGCAAACTTGATCTGTAGGCCACCATGTCAGACTAACATACCAAAAATCAGCTCAATATCTGGAAGCGTGTAGAAAAAAAGTCCGGAAAACTGTAATTTTGATGAATTTTTCAGAGTCCAAGGGCCGTAATTTTGGAAAAATCAGTGGAGCGGAACAAAATGCAAACTTGATCTGTAGGCCACCATGTTAGACTCACATACCAAAAATCAGCTCAATATCTGGAAGCATGTAGAAAAAAAGCCCGGAAAACAAGTAGGACTGACTGACGGACTGACAGACTGACAGACTGACGGACTGACGGACTGACTGACAGACTGACGGACTGAAAGACTGACGGACTGATGGACGGACCAGTCAAAAACATTATACCCCCGCAACTTTGTTGCGTGGGGTATAATAATTAAAATTAATTGGCGATTTTTGTGAATAGCGCTGGTCGGATTTGGCCATTACGTTGGGTAAAGTGTTAAATAGAATTAATCTTTTACTATTTTTGCTGTTTCGACATTCATTGTGGTGTATGTTAAAGTGAAAGGAATGAGGGACTTCTTTTCGCATTCTCCCTCTGATATGTTCATACCAAATCGCCAGAGGGTTTGAAGTGTATTGATCCAAACGCTCACCGTTTGTTTCTAAGTTCTAATATATCTTTAATTGATGGTTGTTCAACTGGATGGATTTCAAAATTGTCCAAAGAATGGTTAGGCAGTTTGAAATGTTGTGCTACTGGGGCATCAGCATTATGTTTTATGTCCTGTTTGTGTCGGGTAGCACGCATTCAGAAATGATTTTAAGTTTGACCGACATACTGTGTTCTACAGCGTTTACAAGTAGTAGGGTAAATGACAGTGGATGAATCATGATAAAGGGAGATTCGGATCTGATAATGATTCTCGGTTTGTTCAGAGCAAAATTCCTCTTTCTGATCAGGCAGAAAAATATGCAATCTGCAACGAGGCTTTTTCCACTTCAATACCGAGCTACTACAATTCTGCATCGGTCTGCTGTGTTCAATTTTCAGTTGTTCGAAATCAGTAATTTCTGTACGATTGTCCAGCTTTTTCAGAGTTAAAATTTCAAGCTACGTAAAAAGCGTACCCCCTCTGCTCGACCTGATGGCGCTAAATGTGTTAGAACAAGCCTCGTTGAAATTTATCTTATCACTCGAATTGCTGTGGAATCGAATGGGCTGTCTTTTGATGATACCTTCAAATGTATATAGTGGATGAAATGGTTTTGTATGTAACAATTGATGTGAATCAGTTGGTTTAAAATACACCTTATAATCTAACTGACTAGATGCCTTGAACAGTGTACCGTTATACACGGTCACATCAAGAAAATCAGCAGAATCTTAGCTGGTGGTAGCTTTCAATTTGATGTTTGGATCATGACTGTTTAAAATTTCTAAACATTCGTCAAAATCTTCTTTTGAATGTTCCCAAATGATACAACTGTCATCTAAATATCTGAGATGTACGAGAGGAAACTTTGCTCATAACATTTGCTGAAGTCATTTTTCTCCAATTCCGCTGCATAAATACTTTAAAAACTGGGACGAAATCTTTTGAAGATAGGAGAACTTTGTAACTTGTAAATAGTTTTCTGAATTGAATTCAAAGTCATTACCTTTTAAAGTCAGCTCTAAAAGATTTTTTTATTCTTCGATACTGCTGTTCACATGGTTTTCAAAGCCGTTTTAGCAACTTTCGAAGGTAGGCCTTCATCTGAAAATACCTCGCACTTGATCAGGGTAGAGGCAACTCTGCCCATATAGTTACTTCGGGTTCCATTACTTCTGTCTTGCCTTTTATTAGGATTCCTCAGATTACTCCATGAAACTGTCTGTTGGTGAAAAGCTAGTGGATTTCATCGCATCTGCTCCATTCGATATTCGGGGCACAAAATTTGTAGAACTGAAACGGTTAACCGATTAATCGATGAATCGATGATGAACAGGTTGATCAATCCAAAAAGTAATTGATCGATTAACCGTTACTTTTGGACTATTGTATTATATGGGTTAACAAAGGAACAAACTTGCTCCAAAACAGGCAAAAATTGTCATACTGACTCACATCAATTTTATGAGACAGAGTAAAGCATGCAAGTTACTTGCTGACATACTTGTTTACTAGCATGATCACCATACTGTATCAATGGCTGGAAATGATCATTCTTAACCCTTTACCCATTACGGGTAGCAGGCGATGCTTGCAAAATAAATTCATGAATTTCTAAAAATTTTCAATTGTTGTCTCAAAAACATAGCTTATGAACCCTCATTGGAACGAGCTCAACGAGCTCGTTCCAATGAGGGGGCATAAGCTATATGTTTGAGACAAAAATTGAAAACATAATAAATTTGAATGGAGATATACAGGCCTAGTCGGTTTTGTTTGTTACGTTGGGTAAAGGGTTCATGCTGTAAATCATCAACGGTATGGCAATTATTCAGATATCTATTTGGACAAGTGATTAATCGGTTAACCAAGGTTAATCCACGTGATTAATCGATCAAGAAAACCCCTTAACCGTTTCAGCTCTAGAAACTTGTTTCATTTATAATTTATCCCTTGCTTGTGACAGAATTTACCCTTCCGTAATGTTTATCTTTTTGGAGACTAACTATCTGGAAAACAGACAGTTTCTTCGTGATTTTTCTACCTTTGGTATATCATGCGTGTGGTGAGTTCTTGTGATAGCCTTCGTGAAGGGCAATTCTCTTTCGCTGACACAGTCGCCTCTGCTGTGAATCAAATCAATTAGGTACTAGTTGGCTTGCTCTTCATTTCTTAACTGTACAGTGAATCAAATCAGAACTAGCTGACTTGCTATTTCTTACTTCTCTCACTGTGAATAAAATCAGCACTAGATGACATGTCCTTTATTTCTTCTCTTATAGTGAATAAAATCAGCACTAGCTGACTTGCTATTTGTTACTTCTCTCATTGTGAATAAAATCAGCACTAGATGACTTCCTCTTTATTTCTTCTCTTATAGTGAATCAAATCAGAACTAGCTGCCTTGCTATTTGTTACTTCTCTCGTTGTGAATAAAATCAGCACTAGGTGACATGCTCTTTATTTCTTCTCTTCTAGTGAATAAAATCAGCACTAAGTGACTTGCTCTTTATTTCTTCTCTTATAGTGAATCAAATCAGCACCCGCTGACTTGCTATTTGTTACTTCTCTCATTGTGAATAAAATCAGCACTAGCCGACATGATCTTTATTTCTTCTCATGTAGTGAATTAAATCAGCACTAGCTGACATGCTCTTTATTTCTTTTTTTATAGTGAATAAAATCAGCACTAGATGACATGCTCTTTATTTCTTCTCGTATGGTGAATAAAATCAACACTAGCTGACTTGCTCTTTATTTCTTCTCTTGCAGTGAATCAAATCAACACTTCCTGACTTGCTGTTTGTTACTTTTCTCATTGTTAATAAAATCAGCACTAGCTGACATGCTCTTTATTTCTTCTCTTATAGTGAATAAAATCAGCACTAGCTGACTTGCTATTTGTTACTTCTCTCATTGTGAATAAAATCAGCACTAGATGACATGCTCTTTATTTCTTCTCTTGCAGTGAATCAAATCAACACTTCCTGACTTGCTGTTTGTTACTTTTCTCATTGTGAATAAAATCAGCACTACTTGACATGTTCTTTATTTCTTCTCTTTTTGTGAATAAAATCAGCACTAGATGAATTGATCTTTATTTCTTCTCCTATAGTGAATAAAATCAGCACTAGATGCCATGCTCTTTATTTCTTCTCCTACAGTGAATAAATTCAGCACTAGATGACATGCTGTTATTTCTTCTCTTATAGTGAATAAAATCAGCACTAGATGCCATGCTCTTTATTTCTTCTCCTACAGTGAATAAATTCAGCACTAGATGACATGCTGTTATTTTTTCTCTTATAGTGAATAAAATCAGCATTAGCTGACATGCTCTTTATTTCTTCTCTTATAGTGAATAAAATCAGCACTAGATGCCATGCTCTTTATTTCTTCTCCTACAGTGAATAAATTCAGCACTAGATGACATGCTGTTATTTCTTCTCTTATAGTGAATAAAATCAGCACTAGATGCCATGCTCTTTATTTCTTCTCCTACACTGAATAAATTCAGCACTAGATGACATGCTGTTATTTTTTCTCTTATAGTGAATAAAATCAGCACTAGCTGACATGCTCTTTATTTCTTCTCTTATAGTGAATAAAATCAGCACTAGATGCCATGCTCTTTATTTCTTCTCTTATAGTGAATAAAATCAGCACTAGATGCCATGCTCTTTATTTCTTCTCTTATAGTGAATAAAATCAGCACTAGCTGACATGCTCTTTATTTCTTCTCTTATAGTGAATAAAATCAGCACTAGCTGACATGCTCTTTATTTCTTCTCTTATAGTGAATAAAATCAGCATTAGATGACATGCTCTTTATGTCTTCTCTTATAGTGAATAAAATCAGCACTAGCTGACATGCTCTTTATTTCTTCTCTTATAGTGAATAAAATCAGCACTAGCTGACATGCTCTTTATTTCTTCTCTTATAGTGAATAAAATCAGCATTAGATGACATGCTCTTTATGTCTTCTCTTATAGTGAATCAAATCAACACTAGCTGGTTTGCTATTTCTTACTTCGGGGGCGCGGTGGCCCAGTCGGTAGAGGTGCAGGCTGCAAGCCGAGAGATCCTCGGTTCGAATCCCACCTGCGGCACCTGCACGTCGATGGTGCACCTGTCTTCAACCAATGCTAACCCTGCTTGTGTGGAGTCAGTATGTTGGAGAGCTGACAGTTGCTCGCCGTTGCTCGGTGGTTCTCTCCGGGTACTCCGGCATCCACCCATAAAACTGTCGCGGTCATGATTAGCCATTGCGCAGAAATATGTGACCTTAAAGAACAATAAATAAATATTACCATTTGTTACTTCTCTCATTGTGAATAAAATCAACACTAGCTGACTTGCTATTTGTTATTTCTCTCATTGTGAATAAAATCAGCACTAGCTGACATGCTCTTTATTTCTTCTCTTATAGTGGATAAAATCAGCACTAGATGACTTGCTCTTTATTTCTTCTCTTATAGTGAATCAAATCAGCACTAGTTAACATGCTCTTTATTTCTTCTCTTATAGTGAATCAAATCAACACTAGATGACATGCCCTTTATTTCTTCTCTTATAGTGAATAAAATCAGCAATAGCTGACTTGCTATTTGTTACTTCTCTCATTGTGAATAAAATTAACACTAGCTGACTTGCTATTTGTTATTTCTCTCATTGTGAATAAAATCAGCACTAGCTGATATGCTCTTTATTTCTTCTCTTATAGTGAATCAAATCAGCACTAGCTGACATGCTCTTTATTTCTTCTCTTATAGTGAATAAAATCAGCACTAGATGACTTACTCTTTATTTCTTCTCTTATAGTGAATAAAATCAGCACTAGGTGACTTGCTCTTTATTTCTTCTCTTATAGTGAATCAAATCAGCACTAGATGACATGCTCTTTATTTCTTCTCTTATAGTGAATAAAATCAACACTAGGTGACTTGCTCTTTATTTCTTCTCTTATAGTGAATAAAATCAACACTAGGTGACTTGCTCTTTATTTCTTCTCTTATAGTGAATAAAATCAGCACTAGCTGACTTGCTATTTGTTACTTCTCTCATTGTGAATAAAATCAGCACTAGATGACATGCCCTTTATTTCTTCTCTTATAGTGAATAAAATCAGCACTAGTTGACTTGCTATTTGTTACTTCTCTCATTGTGAATGAAATCAGCACTAGATGACTTGCTCCTTATTTTTTTCTCTTATAGTGAATCAAATCAGCACTAGCTGACGTGTTCTTTATTTCTTCTTTTATAGTGAATCAAATCAGCACTAGCAGACTTGCTATTTATTTCTTCTCTTATAGTGAATCAAATCAGCACTAGGTGACATGCTGTTTATTTCTTCTCTTATAGTGAATCAAATCAGCACTAAATGACTTGCTATTTATTTCTTCTCTTATAGTGAATCAAATCAACACTAGATGACTTGCTCTTTATTTCTTCTCTTACAGTGAATCAAATCAGCACTAGCTGACTTGCTATTTGTTACTTCTCTCATTGTGAATAAAATCAGCACCAGCTGCCTTGCTCTTTATTTCTTTTTTTAAAATGAATCAGATCGGCACTGGCTGACTTGCTCTTTATTTCTTCTTTGTGTGTGGAACGGGAATCGTATTCGTTTATGGGGTGTGTGTGACCTATGAATTATCTTCCATGATATTGACGGCTATATATCTTCTTGAAGGGACAATAAGCCTCTACTTTGAAGAAAGAAATTGACTCTCAGATTTTGCTCGTATGTAAAAGAACTTGTAAAAACAAGCCAATGTATACAAAGTATAAGACATTAGAAACAACGTGAAATTACATAAATCTATAATTAAAAAGCTTTAATGTAGACTAAATTTCAGAAAACACGACATTGCGAAGATACAAACGAAGATCCCCGTAAGTAGTCGGATGTAAACAAATTCCTACGACATCATTTCTGAATACACTTGGTTTCTAGTTTTAACTTCCTGCTCTTCGAATAAATGGCCATCACGAAGAACAACTGTGTACTATTTTAGCAATAATTGGGCACTATTAGATAAAAAAAACATTTTGTGACTTTCCAATAAATTGCAATTATGTATCTAATAAAACCCTCAGCACGTTTGTTGACAACAGCAATCTGAGATAAATGTCGGTGATACGTACGCCATACACAGACCCGCGTGAATGCAGTCTTCACCTTTGTACTTCTAAGAACGCCCAGTTCGACAAATACGGAAATGACACTGTACGTCGTTTTCCATGAGTGATCGGTTCTCGAGCTCGGGGTGAAAAACCATTGGTTGCCGTTTTTCAAACGTCCGATAACTTTTCGCTTTCAAGTTAATTTATTTGATCGAATTGAACGCTTTATATGGGTACTTTTGCATAACGAACATTGTTGTTGTGTAAAATAGGCAACTTATTTTTTTTCAAAATCGGAGCTTATTGTCCCTTTAAGTGAAATTGAGAGCCAGAGTTGCGTCCTATGGGAGATGACTCCAAAATTGATTAGCGATTGGCTTCATAGAGTGCATCGTGGATATTTTTGTTTTGTCTTTCCGGTTGTAGATTGTTTGCCACTTCATCCCATCAGGAGATTCAATTTGGCACCGTAACATCTAGTATATTTTTATTATTTCTTCGTATTGTATATCAACCCTTTACCTAACGAATCGCCCGCGTAATATGCAAATTGAGCAGTTGAAAGAATTAAATTTTTCAAAATATTTCAACAAAACCATATCATGTGACCCCTCATTGGTACGAGCTCATTGAGGTCGTTCCAATGAGGGGTCACATGATATCGTTTTGTTGAAAATTTTTGAAAAATTTAAAAAAATTGTATTTTAAATAATAAATTTTGATATCGTCTGCGTTGGGTAAAGGGTTAACAGACTTCTCATCAAGTCATCGATTAGCACAGTTCTCAGTTTAGTAGTAATTGTATTTGTTAGTTTTCTGCAAGAAAGGAACTCAAAACATGGGATGGGGGTAACTCTCAAGGGTTTTTAAAATCGAAGAAGTTATTTACAAAAGAGCGCCTGATATAATTTTGAAGTGTTGGTAGTGTTGTAGTTTTGATACATCACATCATAAGACGATGTTATCCATTTTACAGCAAAATTTACATTGAATTTTGTTTTCAAATTCTCCTCTTTTATTAAATCGAGAACAGGTAGCATGCTAAACGTAATCCCCCGGCCACAGTTGAGAGAGATAGTATACACATAACACTCCGCCAGTTTGATCATATATATGGGTATGGTTTAGCACATTTTCTTGTAAATGGGTGAGTATTTATGCACGTCTAACGAGGACATGTGCACTTACACCACCATGTATAAATATATTTGTATGTTTTTGTTCCTGACTTGATCGCAACGCGTTTTAATCGAATGTATCCATGTTCTAACGTACAATACGTGGAGAGTGGATTGTAACTAAGTCACCCGCGGAGTGGGGTTATCACCCAAACTATAACTTTCGTATTTTTTATATATCGACTGAAAACACAAGCAATGTTTCAGCCAATGGACCTCCGGGTTTAACCCGGAGGTCCATTGGCTGAAACTTTGCCTGTGCTTGTTTTGCTTTGCAACAAATTTGCAATTATTGCTTGGGTGGAATCTCCACTCTGCGGTTGATTTAGTGATAATACACTTTTCACGTACTGTATTCGTATTATACACACCCGCTCTCATTCTGCAACAATTTCACTTAAGTTTACTGACTTGTATATATATACATTCGATGTAATAATTATAATATGTAATATATATTTTTGGTACTACTATTGAGCATGTGTGACTCAGCTAGGAATTACAACATGCGTTCTTCAAAAAGAAACTCAGCATCCTACCGATTGTAAATCTCGATCTTGTGCCGGTACCCGCCCTCCCCCGAGTTTGTTTTTCACTACTTTGTCTTCAATGGAGATCCCATTACAAAGGGCTCTCGAGCTTATCCTTAATACGAATTCAACGTGAACGGGTATCGAGTGTTTTTATCAAGATTACTAACAACACCCGCCCCGTTTCCCTCATACTCGATTAGTACCCTCATCCACAAACTCACTGGGCAGTCACAAACAATTTAGTACTCGTCTGATGAGTTATCATCATAGCACACTCTTCAATGGTTTCCTCAAAACCAATTAATTCTCCTGTATCTCATCCAAAGCGGTTATCGCATTGCTAGTTCACAGGTAAATCCAGTAAATTCCAAATGTAGTAAATGACAGGAACCAAGGGGCTTTGTCGAAATGGTAAAGGTGAATATAACGAATTCCTGTTCCGATTCAACACTCATAATCAAGTCGACTATTAGTCCTTTTACAATTTTACCCACGCATTCTGGATTTATTCCACAATCGAAACCAACTACCGCGCCACCAATACCTCCACTTTTTGTTTATCAAGATCCCGCATTGACCCACATACCACATATCTACAGTTCATTATTATAACTTCTGGTACGTGAAATGGCGATATAACTCCAATTTCAATGACACTCCTTCCTTTGTTCGACCACGTGTTTGTTCCTAAACACTATTATCTGATTAGTTGTCTTTGTCCGTTTATCCATATCCAGTTTAGGGTAACAAACCGCTCAGTGACACGATTTGGACCATTGACCCTGTCGCACGAATCCCCGAGAATCTCTTGGCATCCGAATAACGCAAACAAAAAGTAGCAAATAACATCCTATTAAGGTGCTAAATATGTGGTGGGCAGGTGGCTTGGGTTGGGCGGTGGTCTGTATTCGGTGGCGCCAGGAGTCTAACCAGATGAATAATTTGTTAATTTTGTGTTGTCCATCAGCATTGTTTGTTTTTAAGGTGCTATATAAGGAATGGAATTTTGTTTATTTGGAAATTCTCACCTCTGATATTCCTTAAATAGATTAAATATACACAAATTATGCATCAAAATGATGGTTGGGGTGTATAGAACATGAAACACATATGTAATCAACTCTTAGAGTTTACAGCAGGCACCACTGGTTCCTGGAAGTCTGCTATCGTATTCGTACCAGAACCGATAATAAAATAATATTTCGCGAGAACTAGGCATTCAAAACACTTTCGAGCGCAGCGATAGGACTGCATTTTGGAAAAGGACAACACTGTCTGCATTTTTTATTGAAGATGGTTTCCATGTTCGACAGACATGCCCAAATCACTCGATACCACGAATTTCCATCGAAAAACAAAAACGTAATTCTAAAAAATTTCAACAGGTGTCATGCTACCTTGCATTGAATATGGCAACTGTGCAGTCTTTGTATAATTATAGTATACTGTATTAAGGCGATCTTTCTCATTACATGTATGCGGTTTTAGACGGCGTTGTTTTTCAATGCTTTTTTCCGTCCGATGACGTCGACCGGAAATCGAAAGTACGTTCATATGCAGCCCTGTCGCTGTTTTTTTTTAAGAATTTTGATACCCTAGTATTGTTCTTGGATATGGAAAGCACATTTGGCCACAAGTTGTTCTCGTGAAATATTATTAAATTATCAGTTCTGGTACGAACACAGTAGCATACTTCCAGGAACCCGTGGTACCTGCGGTCGACTCTATGAATTGATTATACATGTGTTTCGTGTGCTATACATCTCAGTCTTCATTTTGATGTACAATTTGGGTATATTTAATTTGAATTTAAGGAATATCAGAGGTGAGAATTTTAAAAATAAATAAAATTTCATTACTTATATAGCACTTTAACAATTCTGTGACGTTTCAAACCTCAAAAGTGAAAAATTCAAACATTTTCTTGATATCTGACGCTATCAGAGATAGCTTGTCGCCTGTTGTCGGGCTGGATTTCCCATTGCATGGGTGGCACCGTAATTACTGGTCGACAATACAAAATACAATTCTAAAAATCAACCATAGTTTCATTTCTGAAAATGCTATGGGAGTTACACGCTACACTCGTACTGCAACTATTTAACTCGCCCCCGCACCACACCACAATGGCATCTATAAAATTCATAGAAAGGACCAGGTATGCACCTTTTTACACACACATGGTCCTTTTATGAATTAACTCACACACTCATAGACTGTGTGGATTGGTTCATGGAAGGATCATGCGTGTGAGAGGCCGTATTTGCATGTGTGTGTGTGTGTGTGTGTGTGTGTGTGTGTGTGTGTGTGTGTGTGTGTGTGTGTGTGTGTGTGCCTAAAGTCGCCAGCTGTCAAACATCTGGTTTCTCAACCTGCACTTATATACCTTATAAAGAAGTTTATAATTTCCAAAAGGGTACCCCCGCCATCTTAATGGCATCTTGTTACCGCTCATACATCCTTGGCATCAGTGTAATCCCGCAACTGCATAATTCCCTTTGTAAATGTCTCGATTTAACCTTTACCCAACGAATCGGCCGCATCCGCCCGCATAATATGCAAATTCAGCAGTTGAAAAAATATTATTTGTCAAAAAATGTCAACAAAACCATATCATGTGACCGTTCGTTGGAACGAGCTCGTTCCAACGATGGGTCACATGATATGGTTTTGTTGAAATTTTTTGAAAAATTTAAAAAAATGATATTTAAAATAATAAATTTTGATGTCGTCTGCGTTGGGTAAAGGGTTAAGTAAAAACATGTTATTTTTCGAAGACAGGGCTTCAGTACACTTTGTTGTAGACTATGGCTAATGATATCCCGTTTGATGAGATCCAGACGTCTGATGCTTATGACGTCATATCTAAGTTTAACACATCACTGAGAATTGACGACAGTGACCCACCCTACGCCATCGACAACCACAAATGTAAATATTATACACCAGAAAACTTGAGTAGGGAAATCCCGGCAAAAAATAAGTCATTCTCTTTTTTCAACATGAACTGCCGAAGTTTGAATGCTAACTTTGAGAACATAAAAAACTTCTTACTTGACATGCATCCCGGGAAGAATTTATTTGATGTCATGGGACTCCCTGAAATATTCGATGTCAAACAGGATATCTGTTTTGAATTCGAAGGTTATCACCCTCTAATCCTCGACCTGCAAACGATGATGACAGGGGAGGCGTTGGATTATTCATCAAAGACAGCATCAGCTTTGAACATCGAAATGATCTGTCAATCTTTATACCCCACGTACCTGAATCCCATTTCACTGAAACTACCTCTAAAAAGAAATATATAATCGGGGTTATCTATAGGCCCAACACTGCACCAAAAGCTGATCTTGACCTTTTTCTTGTCCACAATGTCCGAACTACTGAACAAAAATGAACCTCGAAAACAAAAGAGCCTACCTTATGGGTGACTTCAGCCTTGACCTACTCAACTTCACTGATCATAATAAAACCGAACTTTTTGTCGACTGTGTGTTCGGCTCGGGCTTCACGCCCTTTGTCACTAAACCAACAAGAGTTACCGATCCTTCAGCAACCCTTATAGACCATATCTTTAGTAACGATTCATCTGAGCATGTCCCTGGAATTGTTATTTCTGACATCAGAGACCACTTCGCAACGTTTTGCATCGGTAACTTGGAAGAACAACATACGAGCCACACCAAAATCCATAAACGTTCTTTCAAGAAAGAGAACATCGATCACTTCAAAATTCTCTTATTGGGCAGTTATTTTTTGGCGTCTTCAACGCTTCCGATACCACTCTGGCATACGACTTATTTCTCAATACCTTCAACAAAGCATTTAATAAAGCCTTCCCATTAAAGGTAACATCAATTCCCTCGAAATATATTAAACGCTCGCCCTGAAGGACGGCTGGACTATTACAGTCTTTCCTATATAAACAAAAATTATACTCCAAAAAGCTGAAATCTCCAACAGCTCAAAATACAGCGGCCTACAAGCAGTACTGTCAAACCTTCAACCGGATCAAGCGTGTATGCAAATCAGATTATTATCATAATATTTTACTGGAAAATAAAAATAACCTTAAAACATCCTGGGAAATTCTAAAGCAATTAATAAATCAGACCGAAAAGGTAAACTACCCGATACTGTTTTTGATGATAATAACCTTGTAAACGATCGCAAATCCATTGCCAATAAATTCAATTTATTTTTCGCCAACATTGGGAAATCCGTAGGTGAACAAGTGCCCGATACGAACATCCATTTTTCTCATTACTTGAAACAAAGTAACGGACACTCATTATTTCTAACTCCAAAGAACGCACGAACACGGGAAGTTATTCTCAGCATTTCCAAGTTGTCCTCAAAACTAACAAGAGATCAGGGCGAACTGTCCACGAAGCTCCTGAAAGCAGTCGCCTATGAAGTTGCCAGCCCATTAACACACATTATTAATACTCCATTTTCGTCTGGTCATATGCCTATGAAAATGAAAATAGCCAATTTTATACCCATCTTCAAGTCTGGTGATCCTCAGATGTTCAATAACTATCGCCCCATCTATATCCTTCCCACATTCTCAAACGTACTGGAGAAATTGATATACAAAAGACTAGTGGAGTTTATAAATAAAAATAACATCTTACACAAGTGCCAGTTTGGCTTTAGAACAAATCATTCGACTGTCCACCCCATATTACACTTACTGAATAGCGTGGTAACTGAAAATGATAAACCGACAGAGAACTGTACACTTTCGATATTCTTAGACTTCTCGAACATTCGACACCATCGACCACTCAATCATACTCCAGAAACTCGAATACTACGGTATTAGAGCTATAGCCCATCAGTGGTTTCAAAATTATTTAACCGACCGAAGCCAATTCATCACGTTCTCAAATACTGATTCAGAAACCTTAACTACAAACACCAGCGTACCTAAGGGGTCTATTCTTGGTCCCATTCTATTCTTATTGTACATTAACGATATCAGCAACTCTACTGTGCTAAATTTACTTTCCTTGCCGACGATACAACGCCTTATAGATCGGGCAACAACCTTAACACTCTTGCAGATAGCGTGAATTCCGAATTAGCCAAAATAAACCACTGGTGTTCTGCCGATAAATTAGCCCTCAACCCCACTAAAACTAAATATATGCTTCTTCATCCACAAAATGATTCATATAGGGTAAACGATGTTAAATTATCTCTGAGTAATAAAAATATTTAGGCCGTTGGTAACTAACAAGATCAAACCGCTCTAAAATTTCTTGGTGTGTATATAGACGAAAATATGACATTTAAACATCATATTTTTGTGATATGCTTAAGAATGGCGAGTGCAATTTTCGCCCTAAATAGAGCAAAAAACAATCTCCTTACAAAAGCAATGAAAACCTTGTACTTTTCATTGATTCACTGCCATCTCGTATATGGTATTCAGGTTTGGGGCCATTCGACTTACACCAACAGAATTCTTAAGCTGCAAAAAAGGGCATCCGAATCACAACTAGGAAAGCATACAACTCACATACAGACCCTCTTTTCAGAGACTGCGGCATCTTAAAATTTAACGATCTCTACAGCCTTCACGTCTCCCTCTTTATGCACGACTGGATGAATAAGAAAGTTTCCATATCTTTCGACGACACCTTTCAGGTTTACAGAAACGCTTCGGGTATGAATACAAGGCAAACCGGTAAATTAGAAACGCACAAACCAAGAGCCCAATTTTCTGCAGAAATGCCCATCCACTCTTTCCCACGAATTTGGAATAGTACACACCCGCTAACGCAGCAACATTGTAGACCCAAGTTTAAAAAATCACAAATGCATAGAGCCTTAAGCAATTATTCCCGTCCTAATTCCAACTGTATCGGCCGCCCACACCCCCTGGTATCTGATCCTCCTCCTAGCATTTGACCTTTTGATTCCATCTAGCCCCAAACAATCAGTTATTCCTGTCTTTGAAACGAATTTTCGTTACACTGATGCCAAAACAGAGTTGATATATATTTTATGGGAATGGCAGGAAGACAGCCCTTCCGACTATGCCATTTCCATGCCGTATACTAGTTTATGGTCTTATAATTTATAATGTTATGTTGTTGTTAATGTAATGTTAATGTTGTTAATGTACTGGTATACTGCAGAATAAAGATATCTATCTATCTGAAAACTAGGGCTGTCACGATTAATCGATTGTTGATCGGTTACGGCGAAATCGATTAGTATTTTTCGTTGTCGAATAATCGGTAAATTGTATCCCGTTTTAGATGTTTAATAATTAAAAAAAAATTTGATGAAAAAAACTATTGTTTCTAAAGGTATTGAGTTAAGAACATCGATGTTAAACTCCAAGAAGCCGTTGGAAGCATTTGTCTTCCAGGTACATTCATCAAAGCTTTGATGTTCTGAACTTTTGAACCGTCGGTGTAATAATCAAGACAGGTCGGCAGTTGCGAAGTTCGCAACTGCCGACCAGTCTTGATTATTACACTGACGGTTCAAAAGTTCAGAACATTTTAAGCTTTGAATGTACCTAAAAGTTGATCGTCTTCGTTGTTTACCTGAGGTAGGTCAGCTGACTTGAACTTCATTTTTATCGACTTCAAAGAGAGGGAGGAGGGGGGATCATCTAGGTGCGATTAATCGATTATTATCTATTATTTGCGACGAATAATCGATTCCTAAATTGAAAAATCGTGACAGCCCTACTAAAAACAGCGGATAAGCCAGAGGGCCCAAACGTTTTTTTCCAGGAACTATGATGGGGTGGGTGGGTGGTTGGGTGGGTGGGTGGTCGGAGTGGCCAGAAATCATTTGTTTCCATGGTCTAATGTTTTTTTCCTTTCATTCTTTTAATGATTTTAGGGACTTTTTAGGGTCAAGTACATCCATATAAATGTCGATTTTTTTAATTTTTATAGATTTGTAGCAATCATTCAATGAGTCATTAGTCACCTTTTTCAACAGATGAACCTTTTAGCATTTTACTCAACAATGTTAACCGCGATAGTAGTAGCGACATCTGATATATGTGCAAACAGAAAGAAACAGAAACATAAGAATCGTGTAAATTTGAAAAAAAATACATTTTTTTTAAAATTTTCACTCCGCAAAAATGACACCTCTGAATGTGTGTATAAAGTTTGCTACCGGCCATTGGTCGGTGTGGCCAAAAATCATTTGTTTCCATTGTCTAATGTTTTTTTCCTTTCATTCTTTTAATGATTTTAGGGATTTTTTAGGGTCAAGTACATCCATATAAATGTTGATTTTTTTAATTTTTATAGATTTGTAGCAATCATTCAATGAGTCATTAGTCACCTTTTTCAACAGTTGAACCTTTTAGCATTTTACTCAACAATGTTAACAACAATAGTAGTAGCGACATCTGATATATGTGCAAACAGAAAGAAACAGAAACATAAGAATCGTGTAAATTTGAAAAAAAAATTACATTTTTTTTTAAATTTTTACTCCGCAAAAATGACACCTCTGAATGTGTGTATAAAGTTTGTTACCGGCCATTGGCAGTCCCACAGTTCATATCTTTAACTCGTTTTCGTTTTCACCATCAATTGGAGAAATAAAATAATAAAATGGTAAGGCCTAAAAAAAATTAAAAATCTGTTTCTCAGGCCCTCCCGCATGGTCCTTTTGGCTGCTGCATGCTCTCTTTTTATAGCCAATATAAACTTAAATAAAATAAAAATTGAATGGTTTATGTCTGATATTTTACCCAATTTAAAAAATTCATAAATTTGTCCCTTGAGTGCAAGAAGGCTTTGCAATGCCTTAGCATTGCAAAGCCTTCTTGCTCTCAAGGGATGAAATACACCACAACCCATGCTATTCCGCAGATTATGAGACCTAAAATATAAAACAATAACACGAACTTTTGGTGACAAAGAAATAATTAGAGAAATAAAAAATAAAATGAAAAAACGCTCGCCTGCATGCAATTGGACAAAAAATGGACTGAGAAACAGAAGATCTATTTTGTGGGGCCTAAGAAAAATGTTTCTGTAAATTGCATGTGCAATCTAAGGAAAACTTTAAGGAATTTAACGATACACTCAATCAAATACACTAAATAAAATAGAAGTCATTCAACCCCCAGAATACCAAGAGAATAGAAGTATTAATCACATGATTTAATTATTTAAGTAGCATACTCGTCCCCTGAGTTCCAATGTGTTCTATGTGCCAGTAGGCTGCCAGTAGGCACGCCAGTAGGCACGCCAGTAGGCACATAGAACACATTGGAACTTAGGGGACGTACTGTCAAAACTATTTAGTAGTACACTATGTAGGCAACCTGATAGAGCTGTAGGTTAACCGAAACCGAACCGAGGTTTTTAGTTTTTTTTAAAAACCGAAACTGAAACCGTCGACATCCCGTAATCTAAGGTTTTTCATTTTTTATTAAATACTCTCTTGCTGCAGAAATTCACAGATTGTAGCCATCACAGAGTAGTGAGAGTACCCAGACACTGCCGATGGCAGTGTCTGGGTACTCTCACTAATCTGGGAAGGCTACATTCTGTGAATTTCCGACATTTCAGTTTAGTTGTGTTTGCGGCTTTCCTCAAGTTACGTGTAGGTGTCAGACCTCGAAAAATGGCCAAGCACAATAAAAGTTCTGTATCTGTCGGTAATTATTATATTGGCCTTCCTAATTCTTCATGTATTATAGCTTATTTCGGGCATTCATTGAGTTTCACTCAATTTCACTACCATTCAGTTGTGACTCCGGACATAAGAATGAGTTTTATTGAATTTTATTTGGCTTCATGAACAAACCGAAAACCGAACAGAACCGAGGTTTTACTCCACCTGAAAAACCAAAACCGAAACCGAACAAGAAATTTAAAAACCTACAGCTCTACAACCTGATTAATACATTGGTCTATTTTGGTATCTCATCGTCCATGTTTGTTTAACATGGATGTAAGCAGAGACAATTCTCAGTGTTCAATTCTGAATGTTGAGGAGTGAGAAAATAAAATAATTTTTAACATCTCATCAACTGTCATCATTTGATTTCCCATACCCCATGATCCAAACTGTAAATCCCCAATACTGTAGGGATATGAGTTCATACACCACAAACGTTCAGAAAACTCACCATATTTTGAAGACGTTTTTCAATACATGTTCATCAAAAACTTCCTGTGAAGACTGTGGACATATAAATATAATATTGTAGAAAATGATTTATTATTAGAAAGCACCCCGACAGCATTTTTAAGTGAATACTGAGTGGGACTGTGAATATCCATCAAAAAGGGGGTGGTTGTCCGAAATTTGGTCGGAAAAAAATGTCGAAAATGAAAAAAAAATTGGGAAAGGGATGGGTGGGTTAAATTTAAAATCATCATATGTTTCTGGATACTTTTTTCTATAACCACGGACGTTTCCCAAAAGGGAGTCCATAGGGATTCCGTTAAGGGATTGCACTACAGGCTTGTTAACTATCTCAGACCACATTCTATATTATCGGCTCAGTAGAAACCAAACATACACCACACAATTGAATGGCCTAGCATTCCTAATGGGACAGTAAAAATATTAGGTGTTTTTTTTCAAGTTCTAAGGGGTAAGTAACAGTAGACCTATGTGGTACAGACAGTACACTCTATACTAAGGTTCTAACCTTACCGCGCGACACCTATACCAACCCCGATGGTAAACTACATTCAGTGGATTACTAGTACCAAATAACCAAAAACTATCAGTAAATCAACTGGCGTGCAGACCGTATACCCTATACCGCCACACTAGACAACCATACATCACCCCCACCCCACAATACTGCTTGACCTAGCATTACGTACTACCTTTTTCCAGTAATAGGATAATAGAAAGCATTCTGTCGGTTAATACTACAAGTGTTAAGATGGGACCTACAGGGGTATATACCAACCATACTGTACTACCGTTCTAAACTACCAGGCATTACCCCCCACCCCACATTACTTCTTGAGCTAGCATTACGTTCTACCTACACCAATAATAGGATAATACAAAGCATTCGGTAGGTTAATACTAGAAGGGTTAAGATGGTACCTACAGGGGTATATATCGCTCATGCTGAACTGCCGTTCTAAACTACAAGGCATTACCCCCCCCCCCCCCCCCCCCACACCCGCCCCCACAACACCACTTGACCTACCATAACCTACTACCTGTACCAGTCATAGAATAATACAAAGCAATCGACTGGTTCATAGTATCAAAGACTAACAGGGGACCTACAGGGGTAAATACCGCCCATACTAAACTACCGTTCCAAACTACCAAGCATTACCTCCACTCCCACAATACCACTTGACCTACCATAACGAACTACCTATACCTGTCATAGAATAATACAAAGCAATCGGTTGGTTAATAGTACCAAGGACTAACAGGGGATCTACAGGGGTATATACTGTCGTACTATACTACCGTCTAAACTATCAGGCATTGCCCCTACCCACAATACCGCTTGGCCTAGCATTACGTACGACCTATACCAGTCATAAGATAATATTAAGCATTAGGTGGATTAATAGTGCTAAGAACTAACATGGGACATGCAGGGGAACAGAGGCGTACATCCTAAACTACCACACTAGGAGACCATGCATTACCTCCACCCACCCCACAATACCACCTGGACCTGCATTACATACCACCTATACCAGTCATAGGACAGTACTAGGCAATCGGTTGGTGGTTTTGTAATTTGTGACTTGGGGGAAACTTCAACTCCAGCTCTGGAAGATTTTAACACACCACAACGCAATGCGCTTGATTAATTATACTAGACAACATGATACGCTGGATTGTAAGGACGTTTTCTGAAAAGAAACATTGAATGCCTTGCTGATTACCGTAGACTATTTATTTATTTATTTATTTATTTATTTGTTTATTTATTTATTTATTTATTTATTTATTGGGGTTTAACGACACTTTCGACAGCCAGGGTCACCTCGTGTCGAACAGTTTTACGGGTGGAGGAATCCGGAGGACCCGGAGAGAACCACCGAGCAACGGCGGGCGAGCAACTGCCAGACCCCCAACGTACTAAGATATTGCGTTATCACTTTTGTAACGGTCACGATTAGCTATTGTGCATAAGTATGTGACCTTAAACTGCAATAAATAAATAAATATCACTTTTATAGGCTTTCTGGTTTCATTAACGTAGGCGGGTGGTATACCTCGTCTCCATAATTAATTTTGCATGCGCGATTATTGCCAGCCTGCCAGAAGTTTAATTTCTAGACCCAATAAACCCTGATTGCATATTGTTCTGGCCAGTTTGGAGCCATTAACTGGTTGAGTCCATAATTGTTACTTGGGTGAAGACCAATCAATACTTTCAACGTGCAGCCTTGGGGCTGCACGTTCAAAATCTTGATTGGTCTACCACACATATTCACTCAGCAACTATCCTTTTTATGCGTTCAGGTCGAATCACGTCCTGCACCGGTGCTTTCGGTTCAAAGTGTTAATATTGTTCAATTGAAATGAACTAGAGAAAAGTTGAAAATTGTGAGAAACTATTAATATCGATTTATTTATTGGTGTTTAAGGTCATATATTTCGGCACAATGGAGAATCGTGACTGCAACAAAGAGATAAAGTCAAGTCCGGTCAGTCGTTTATACCCATGTATGTTGCCCATTTGAGAGGACTTCCACGCCAGTCATTGGTTACGGGTCCTATTTTTTCAGCAAAACAGAGCATGTTTACCACAATAAACAAACACTGCTTCATTTCCCGGGATTCCCACAAGGTTAAAGTAGTAATAACAAGGTGTTCTGTTCACGACCAATGAAATACTGTTTTCCGGTTATCATAAAAGAGGACAGAACATTTCTACCGGATAGCCATCACGACCCGGTCTGAATTTGCTGTTCGCTTTTGTAATCACTGTTAACATTTTTGACATGTTAAGATGTTTCCTTGCTGGAAATGCTCTCAATGAAGTTCCACACATTTAAGTTGCATTGTATACTTCATGTGCTGATCAGCGACAGATGCCATTGACCATGACCTCGTTGGGGAGAGCATGTGTTATAGTGCTACACAAAAATGAGTTTCTCAGGCGCGAGGTCAACAACGCACCGAACCTACCACTTAGAAGTGTATTGGAGAGTATTGGAGGAGCACGACCTTAGTGGCATGCAAGCCAGAAAATAAGCAGACTGACATCTGCAAAATGAGGTTCCCAGAGGGTGAATTTCGTGATGCTACCCTGCTATAGCAGGGTAGCATCACGAAATTTACCCTCTGTTAACCTCAATCTGAATCAGGATCTCAAGAATATATAGAAAGAGGTACCCAGAGGATAAATTGGCCCAATGTTTGGGATAGCATCATCAAATTCACCCTCCGCGCATCTCATTGTGCAAATGTCAGACTGCTTATTTTCAGGCCTGATGGCATGGTAGGAATACAGTTCACAAAGCTATGGTTAGAATAACGTACCTGTACATGTGACAAAAGTGCACACCTTTGGCTCCATATTTAACAAATTTCCCCACTAGGAGCCAATACTCTAAAACTATTACAAATGTATTTTCTAGAATTGTATTTTCTAGTTAAGACTTCAAATGAGTTAAAATGAATCATTAGCATTTTCAGAGATGTGGCAATTTGCCATTTGGCAATTGTCATATCTCTTAAAATGCTAATGATTCCTTTTAGTCAGTTATATTAATATTTAGAAAATACAATTCTAGAAAATACAATTGTAAAAGGTTTTGGCTCCTGGCCAAAACACTTTAAGAATAAAGATTCTGAACAACCCCTTGCTGCTGATTCCATTATAACGGGAACCAAAACAAAACTATAAGCTTAAGGACCCTCTCTCTCTCTCTTACTATATCACTCTCTCTGCCCACCCATCCCTATCTCTCCCACACTCAACTATTTTTGCAAAAAGTTGGGAAACATGCGCCACCCCCTTCCCGGATCCTATGTTTCAGCTTTCTTGGTAAACAATGAAACAGTGTGCAATGGGGTACTCTCATCAATAATAACAATCGTCCGTTGGCAGTGTATGCATTTGATTTCCAACAGTATTAACACGAAATGTTTTTATTTCACAGGCTCTTTGAAACCCTGAACGGTTATAATTTGGAACTGAGAGTTCTGGGATGGGCTAGAGGGAGCTTGTTTAGGGAGTGTCCGCACTCTGAGTTTCCAACTGCCCCCCCCCCCCCCCAGGCTGACGAACACAACCAATACCCTACTTTTGATAAAACCAACAGGGCTGGCTGATTTAAATCAATCGATTTACATCATTCATTTACATCATGATTTAACTCAATGATTTTTTGAAAAAAAAACATTCATTTAAATCAAAAATTTACCAATTGTCAGGAATATTTTCCAACAACTTGGAAATGACCTCAAACAAGATGGAATACATATTAACTGTTGAAATACAGTAATTAGACAGTATTTATGACAGTTAAAACTAATTTGTAGAGTGGGAATATACTTCCCAATCTGTCTAGACTACTGAAATGTGCTTTAGGTTAGTTAAATGTTCCGGAATAAGTTTAATAAGTTTATTTTTAGCTTTATAAATAGAATCATATTAAAGTGAACATAGATTTTAAACCATATATATGATACTCTGGGGATCCAAATAAACATACGGGTACTCTTATTAAATTCTGAGCAAGGCACTTAACCACATAGGGGCACGATGACGTCGTGTACTAAGGCTTATTGCACGTCGATGGTACGCATGTCTTCAACCAATCTAACCCTGCCTGTTCTGCAGTGCGGAGTTACGATGTTGGAGAGCTGGCAGCTGCTCGTCTTTGCTCGGTGGTTCTCTCCGGGTACTCCGGCTTCCTCAACCCGTAAAACTATCACAGCCTTGATTAGTCATTGTGCATAAGTATGTGACCTTAAACAGCAATAAATAAATAAATAATAATAAATTCTGAGAAAAAATCTTCCCCGTACTCTTCTTATTTGGGTCCCTTTGTTGTTTTTTATTTCATTCCAAATGATTTATTTTTATATAATAATCACTTCAATGTAATTTTAAATAATTGATAAC
This sequence comes from Pictodentalium vernedei, assembly GCA_031216915.1. Taxonomy (NCBI): domain Eukaryota; kingdom Metazoa; phylum Mollusca; class Scaphopoda; order Dentaliida; family Dentaliidae; genus Pictodentalium; species Pictodentalium vernedei. Next base: position 483,420,843 of record CM062294.1, read on the forward strand.
AGTCAAACCAAGGCTGGCGCATATTCTTTTGGTTCTAACAGGAGTAAATAGAGAGTTATCGCTTGACTGGACTGGTTACGTGAAATAATTCATGAGAGGTGGGGAACGTTGTACAAACGCGAGTGCGCACGAGTGTTTTACAATATAGTCCCTCGCCTCGAATGAATTATTTCACGTAACCAGTCCAGTCAAGCGATTACTCTGTTTATTACTTTTCATTTTTAACGATAATTATATTAGTTAACCCTTTACCTGGCGTAACCGCAAAAATCAGCCAGCGCTATTCTCAAAAATCGCCAATTAATTTTCATTATTTTATTCATTTTTTGTCTCTAAAATATAGGTTATGACCCCTCATTGGAACGAGCTCGTCGAGCTCGTTCCAATGAGGGGTCATAACCTATGTTTTTGAGACAAAAATGAAAATAATAGTTATTCAAGACTTTTTTTGCAAGTGTCGTCTGCTTTTCACGTCATGTAAAGAATTAAGAAAAACAACAAAAAAACAACGAAGTCCCCATTACACCTACGGCAAAGTGTATTCGTTTGCGCGCACGGATACATGACACAATTACTGATTGCATAATTCACCTGTGAATTTATCGTTTATAATCAAACCCGGAAATCCCAGTAAATCACACTTTGGAATGTAATAAACAAAGAATATTTTGGAAAATGAATACATTTTTTCACCTATGTACTATTATTTAATTTTGAGGAAATTTCTATCCTGTACTATTATTACGCATCCTATGTTTATTTGAACCCCAAGAAAAATCTTTCAAAGAACCCATCAAAAAAAAACTGAATTAAACCTAAGAACAAGGATCAGTGATTTAAGAATGTTGCAAGCAGTAAAAATGATTTTCAAGAAGTCATCTTTCTTCAAGCAATGCTGTGGCAAAACATAAATGTTAATAATTTCTTTCTGCGTGTATTTCCATCTAGTCTGTCTATTCTTTGCCAAATGTAATGTGATATTCTTCCCCTCATGCCACCCCAGACCGAAATGGGTAAAACGGGTGAATATTTTAGTATCAGTTATTTGTGTCCATTCTTTGGGTAGCTTTTGACAAAACCTGCTACAGTACGTGGAGAGTGTATTATCACTAAATCACCCGCAGAGTAGAGATTCCACCCGAGGAATAATTGCAAATTTGTTGCAAAGCATAACCAGCACCAGCAAAGTTTCAGCCAATGGACCTCCGGGTTTAACCCTGAGGTCCATTGGCTGAGACATTGCTTGTGTTTTTTTTTATGTCGATATGTACAAAATTTGAAAGTTATAGCTTGGGTGATAACTCCACTCCGCGGGTGTTTTGGTTGCAGTCCACTCTCCACGTAATGTACATATCTACTATCTAATGGAATCATGTGGTAAAAAACTATCTTCTGAGGAATAATTTATGGTATGAAAATAAAAATCACATAAATCGATTTAAATCCCATAAATCTGATTTAAATAAAAAAAATCGATTTTTTAAATTTTTTTATAAAAATTTAAAAAAAAATCATCAACCTTGAAAACCAACTGCACCAGCCCCACCCTCTTGAGTGAGAATTTTCCAACTGCAATCTGTGAAATTCCAGCTGCTGAAGAATCCGACTGAATCCACTCGCCTTGTGTTGGAAATATATCACCTTGGTATCTAGAGTTTGAAATCTTCTCTTGAGTGCAACAAAGCGCCATTTACAATACCTTAGCACTGCAGATGGCAAGGGGCGGACTGGCCTATGGTTCGCCGGGAAAATTCCCGGTGGGCACCCTATTGGGCGGCCCCTGAGGCACCCGAAATTGACTCAGTTCAACATCTGTTGGTGCCTGTAATTTTGTGAAAACGCCCAACATGCGAAATGGATCTGATTGCATAGAATGCCGGTATATTGCCAATGGCAGTCCACATAGAGAACATTTCGATATACCAGCAGTCTAGTTTGCCACTGATCGCTCAGATGCAAGGAAACGGGGTTCTTTTATTTTGAAAAATCAAAATTCTCTCCTACTGGGCCGAACTATGGTAGCCCCCCCCCCCCCCCCCCCCCACACACACACACCCTGTTGATACCATCTTGCCGAAATAGTTATGAAGATGAGAGAAATTCCACCGAAATGCCCTCTGTGTGAACTGCCATTGATCACTCAGATGCAAAGAAGCAACGCTCGTTTTATTCGAAAAATCTAAATTTTCTCCAGGTCCGGGGTCCGCCTTGATTTATTTCCCGGTAACTTTTCTTGGCCCAGACCGCCCCTGGCAGATTGCGCCTTGTTGCAATTAAATGACGTAATTTGACTCCAGTTAGAAATTCCCATGAAATGTGGTTCACATATCACTAAATGTCTGTTAAAAACAGTCACAGCTAAAGATAAAATGCCAAGAAGTCTTCTTTCAAAACACTGTAACCAGTGTTTCCGCTTGGTCAAAAACGTTTCGGAGCGAGCATCCCCAGAACCATGGCTTGCAAAAGAGAGTACTATTATAGAATGTGTCTAGGATAACTCAGCTCTCTCACACGAGTGGTATTTTAACCCTTTACCCAACGTAACGGCCAAAACCGGCCAGTGCTATTCACAAAAAACGCCAATTAATTTTTATTATTTTTTCATTTTTTGTCTCAAAAACATAGGTTATGACCCCTCTTTGGAACGAGCTCGTTCCAATGAGGGATCATAACCTATGTTTTTGAAACAAAAAATGAAAAAAAAATAGTTTATTCAAGAATTTTGTTTGCAAGTGTCGTCTGCTTTTCATGTTAGGTAAAGGGTTAAACTGTGTTTCAATAAATGCCCTCATCATTCTTGAGAGTTTGTATCAGTCAGCTGCTCTCACGGAATAAAATCATCTCTTGGTGTATTTCCTTGACTATCATATCATCAAATATTGAGCTTTCTCTTGCAGAACCACTAAGTATGAAAACATCTTCCCGCAGGCAATGTTTTGCAGAACCAAAATATTGTCATCGGGAAGACGTATTAATACATCTGCAGTTTCTCTATGCGCCACTACTAAATTAAAAATCAGTCTTGTATAAGAGGTAGCTACGTAATAGGTAACAAGTTGGTTTAGGCAATGGGGCCGCTAAGCGGACCTTCTGCCTCTTAGTGGAAACATTGATGCAATGTCCAACTATTGCTGGTTCGAGGCTCAAAATTTCTGTTGAAAGTTGGGGCCAGATGTGTGGTGAGATAATCCCTAACTCCTGTCGCCACGGCCCCGTGAGTGTCGGAAACTGGGCTTTATCGCTGCTGGAAGAAATAGATTCACGCCGCGTATTCGGCCAAAACTCAAGGAGTGTCGCCTGAATCCGTGTGTGAACGTATGTTTCACCGTGACGAACCCGTCCGTATTACATTTGATGGGGTGGTTCTTATCCTGAAAGGGTCTGTGACTTTTCATCAAAATGCATAAATCAGCAGGGATTCACTGAAAACAACAATTTTAATACATATGCATATAAATAAATGTGGTAATTTGTGACTTGCATGGAATCCAATGAATATGAAAAACAAAACGTCATTCACCCCCTACCCACATAGTTTTTGAGTCACTTGCGGTCCGAATTCTCTGTTGTCGCTGGTTTTCCTCCTTCGCGCTGGTGTTTGTTCTTTGGTTCCCTCTTCACTTCACGCTTTCACTGCCGTCGCACGGCCACTAACTTAGTATCACTTTACCGGACGTTTTTACTCACCATGTGACGGAATGTCACTCTATGACTGCCGTCGCACGGCCGCTAAGGTATTGTCACTTTACTATGTCGCCTTCCCTCTAACAAGTGACGGAATTATTGTCACTTTACTGGACGCATTTCACTCAAGGAGTCGCCACCAATGGGATTAAACTCTCCCCTACATTGATCTTAGAATAATGCTCATACAGGCAAGCTTAATCTGCCTACGTACGCCTTGCTTTCTACAACAGGTATGCCGTCTTCCTAAATACTAATAGCGCCCTGAGCTAGTACTTCCTATTTCTGATCCTACATCTACATATGGCCACCCACTTGGCCCGCGACTGCTCCTATTCTAATTATGAGCTCAGTGGCTCCCCTACAATACAACGTGTCTATACTTTCGCACCGATGCCGTACCTCCTCTAACCTATAGCATGGGACATCCCCATCAACTCGCAACGGCCCACAGTCTTACATACCTTCAGACTGGAAGGAATTTCTCGAGAAATCCGCCGATTTTTATTTCGATAGCCAGAACATTAATCTTCAGTTTAATTGCTTCTCTTGAACTTGACCGCTTAAATCTATCTTAATTTAATATTCCTTTGATAGACTTGCATTTCGGCATCTATCGACATTCGGTGACAGTTTAGATGCGTAATATGGGTGTGTGACCAGAAGATGTGCGATGTACTGTTTTTACAACAATTACCTATTACCTGGCCATAATTACGCAGATAATGACTTGCAAGAGAACACTGTCTCTCTTACTCCTTTAAAGTTTTGTCCAGCCCGCCCATGTATCGTTCAACAAATGCTCAATAACGGACATTAAATTTCGTGCTTAATTAGCAGCGCGTGAATATTGCTGGTCTTTTTAAGTGACAAATCGGTTTTCGGGGTTCGTCGTATAGACGTATACCTATGTTTACGTTTTATGTTAAGCCCAGTGAGAAGAATTGTCGAAAATATCTACATTTTTAAACAACAAAATCGGAAATTCAAGCTCTCACCTTGACAGTGAGGACCAAACCAACCCGGCCACCATCAACAAAACTCTACCTTCGCGAACCTCCATCAGAGAAGGAAAATATCTTTGCCAGTGTTAGAAGCTTACCTTGAATCTTTCCAAGAAAATGTGGTTGCCTTTCTTACACAGTTTGAGATATCTTTAAACTTATTGTAACTAACAAATTCGTTGATACACATATTTGTACATTTACATATTTACTCGTTCTTTTTCTGCACCCATTTCAAGTCACTCTTCGTGTTCACGAAGATACAGCACAGCTGTCAAATGCAGACGATAACACGATATCTGTCGTTGTTAAGTGTATAATTACATTGTTAATGTAGTTATACGTTTTGGGTCCAAATACTCAATTCCCATTGGTCAGCTGGATGAAAACGTCATGACCAAATGTAATTCATTTTCCAATGAATACATTTGGTCGAACTTTGACCCGCATTTACGGTAGCGCGCAGCTGACAGAATGTAATTCGGGCGGACTTTGGGCGGGTTTTTAACTTTTAGCGCCTCTCGCAGTGATCAACTCCGCTGCTGTTTCTTTGGTGACATTTCCCAACTGTGGCATAAAGCCCGTTAAAATTGTTTTGAACCTTCCAAGTTTCGTTGCGAAAGACGGAAATTTGACAAATTTGGGTCAATGCCGAAAAACAGCGCTCAACTCAGAGTTGTGCACTTTGTCTTTTGTGTGAGGGTGGTTTTTCGCCTCGTTCGTTCGTACATGTTTTATTTCGTCTTTCTGCTTTGTTGTTTGGTAAAAAGTAGTTTAACAGTTACGGAATGTAATTATAAGGATTGAATGCAATTTTTATAATCTTTATTGGAGTATGAACGTGTGGGAATGGGTACAAATTGTATGAATCGCTTCGGGATTCATACATAATTTGTACCCATTCCCACACGTTCATACTTCCAAACTTCCAAATGTATTCCAAGAATTTTCGTTTCTAAGACAAGTATAATTGTGAATTTGCAGTGTTAAGCAAAATTTGGAAGATAATTGGAGTTAATTCAAAACTGTTGTGTTTCTCGACAGGCGCAAAAACTTTCGCAACCGTTAGCGAGATTTGTGATCTAAGGGAACTAACTCCAAAATTTGTCTGGATTTGCAATGCTTTTCTCCGAACTAAAAAATAACACTTCCTTCTGTCGAAAACTACGAAAAATAGTTATCTTAAATGAATTTATCCGAATATCTCCAGGGTTGTTTTTCTTCTCTGTACTGTTAGATCTCACCCCGAAAGAAAAATGCCTGTCATACAAAGCCAGATAGGCCACAGACAATTAAGTGAACACTAGATATCAGCCACTTAATCACCGGAATCCAATTAAATGAACAGCAGATATCAGCCATTTAATCACCGGAATATCAACAATAATTTATTAAAAATGAACAGGAACGGAACGAAGTAGCACACCTTCAGCGGAACGATTTTTAAATTAGATTAGATTAGATTTTAATGACAATTTACGCCCGCGAGGGGCCGATGCCATATCAACAATACATAAGCAATATAATAATATAAATGAGTAACAATGACAACAAATTAATAACAATATATCATATATTATTTTTTCGGTGAAGCACCTGATCATGTTACAGATGATTCCACATATTTCGGATTTTTCATTTCCCATAACAAGGACACATTTTTCTTTGTCGTTTAAATGCTTAAATTTCACTTCCTTCGATTGAATTTGTTCAAAATATAACTTGCGATCATCTTATATTTTTACGTTTCATTATAAAGTGTTCTTCTGATTCTACCACATTATCATTACAATTCTCGCATTTTCGTTGTTCATATTGAACCTTGGGGAACTGATGTCTCCTTATTCCTATTTCTAGCTATGATCGCTGATTCTTAGTTTACTGGACAAGGTCCGTAGACTATGACTTTTAACCCTTTACCCAACGTAACGGCCAAAACCGGTCAGCGCCTTTCTAAAAAAATAAATATTAATTTTCATTATTTTTTCATTTTTTGTCTCAAAAACATAGGTTATGACCACTCGTTGGAACGAGCTCGTCGAGCTCGTTCCAGTGAGGGGTCATAACCTGTATTTTTGAGACGAAAAATGAAAAAAATAGTTCTTCGAGATTTAGTTTTACAGGTGTCGTCTGCTTTTCATGTCAGGTAAGGGGTTAACTAAAATCAAGAATGGCTCTAAATCGTAATTATCTTTCAATGTCCGATATGTTCTCAATTTATTCATCCTCCCTTTCTTTGCATCGTCGAACATTTCTGTCTGGAATCTTGAGATGTTATCCTTTTTGAGATTATATTGGATTGCATTTAACTTACATCCTTGAATTTCGGTACACCTAGCCTTTCAGGCCATTTTTGATTGATTGTAGAATTACTTACCATACCTGCCACCGAGCGAAACAGCGACTTCAGCTATTCTGATGAAGTGTTGAATAGTATTCATTATTCCAACATGAATTAAAGGGAATCTAACCGGTTCTGCACGTGAGGCATAATTAGATGATTGTCTGTTAACACCAAGTACAGATTTATTAAATCTTAAATGCGCCTGTTCATTTGGTGTGATGTCAGTTTTACCAAACTTAATATCAGGCGCCCATAACTCACACCCATACAATAATATCGGTTTGATTAGCTTGTCAAATAGTTTACACCATATATCCACGGAATGAAACTCATGTTTGCGAAGTGCTGACGTCAGTGCATATAATGCTTTGTTACCTGCACAAACTACATTGGACTTGGCACTCCGAAAATTCCCATTGAAAGAAAATTTAACCCCAAAATATGCATACTCTTTCACTAATTCTAAAATCTCATCATCTAAACTGAATGTTGGTACTTTTTTAAGCTCTTTTTGAAAAAACCTACTTTTAGTTTTGGAATGATTAACAAACAAATCATTTCTTGGCGCATAGCTAAACAACTTATTGAAACACATCTGCACACCTTCTGGTGTTTCCGACATCATTACTAAATCATCTGCAAATAAAAGATGATTTATGGATTTGTCACCAACAGTAACCGGTCTACATTTTTCATCGAAATAATTTCCAATATCATCAATAAATATTTTAAAAAGTGTAGGCGATACGATAAATCCCTGCCTAACCCCAACTGTAGATATTCTACGAGGACCAAACCCAGCACTGATTTTGGTTGAATAAGCACTAGTTGCATACATCGATTTTATAGTATTCAGAATATTCCCTGCAATACCGATGTGTTTTTAACTTAGCAAACATAATATCTCTATTTATTATTTTCCAAAGTTTGATTTACTAGGATTTCCGGGTTTGATTATAAACGATAACTTCACAAGTGAATTATGCAATCAACAATTGTGTCATTATCCGTGCGCGCAAACGAAGACGCTTTGCCGTGGATGTAATGGGACTTCGTTGTTTTTTTGTTTTTTTTTTTTTGTTTTTTTTTTGGGGGGGGGGTTAACCCTTTACCTAATATGAAAAGCAGACGACTCTTGCAAAAAAATTCTTGAATAGCAATTATTTTCATTTTTTGTCTCAAAAACATAGGTTATGACCCCTCATTGGAACGAGCTCGACGAGCTCGTTACAATGAGGGGTCATAACCTATGTTTTAGAGATGAAAAAAATAATGAAAATTAATTGGCTATTTTTGAGAATAGCTCTGGCCGTTACGTTTGGTGAAGGGTTAAATAATATAATTATCGTCAATAATGAAAAGTAAGAGAGTAATCGCTTGACTGGACTAGTTACGTGAAATAATTCATCCGAGGCGAGAGTCTATATTGCAAAACACTCGTGCGCATTCGCACACTCGTGTTTGTGCAACCTCCCTCACCTCTCATGAATTATTTCACGTAACCAGTCCAGTCAAGCGATTACTCTCTATTAAATCAAACGCTTTACAAAAATCTACGAACGCAATATAAACTTTGTTCTCTTCATTTGTGTATTTTAGATTTATAGGTTTTAATACGTACGCACTATCTACAGTACTTCTTTGCGTTCTGAATCCAAACTGATTATCAGTTTTTATTCCATTAATTTCCATTTAATCCGAAATTCTATTGTTAATTATTTTATTGAATAACTTCATCACAGTTCTTCATCGCAATCGCCGTATAGTTGGTCGGATCATACCTGTCTCCCTTTTTATAAATTGGTGTCAAAACTTATCGGGTATCTTGCAGACGTAAGGACAATAATATTAAATATCTTAGTCCAGTCATCTATTATGAAGTAGTCGACTGTTTTCAAAAGTTAATTCCGTATTAAATCACTTCCTGGAGACTTATTGTTTTTTAAACGTCTTATTGCAGTTGTAACTTCACCATTTGTTATTTCCTCTTTATTTACATTATATACGATAGATGGTTTGGCTGATTAAACCTTTTACTAACATGAAAAGCAGACGACATTTGCAAAAACAGATTGTTGAATAACTAATTTTTTTCATTTTTGTCTCAAACAAATAGGTTATGACCCCTCGTTGGGAGTTCGTTCCAACGAGGAGTCATAACCTATGTTTTTGAGACAAAAAAAAATTTTAAAATAATGAAAATTACTTAGCGATTTTTGAGAATAGCGCTGGCCGGTTTTGTCGTTACGTTGGGTAAAGGGTTAAAATCGTATGTTTTGTTTAGATTTTCCGTTTCTTAACACTACAAATCAGAAAAGAATTTATCGGGATGTCAGCAATCTTTATCTAAGCCCAAGTTGTTTCTCATATCTTATGAACCTCCTATATTCGCGGTTTCCATCGACTTTAATTTTGATTCAAACTGTGCATTGAACAAGTTCATCTTATATTTTCTTTTTTTCTCGTATGCCTTCTTTGCTTTTTTTCAAGCCGCATCATCCATTATTTGTTTTAGTGTTTTGCATTTATTGTCGAACCACTTGTTTTTCTTTGTGCTCTTCGTTTTATCACATGTAATCCGTCTGGATGACGATACATTTATTTGTTGCAGCAATTCTGTGAATTCTTGCACAATAATATCGGCATCTTTTTCAGTATCACCATTTCATTTAGATCTGAACTGTAATAATTTATTTCCAAAAACAATAATGCAATGTTAACGTCTAGAATCCACCACAGTGATCTCTGACTTACATTATTACCCCGTATCATAGACGTACACACCCTCTGATCATTCCATGACATTCTCAGCTCAACTCAACGGAGCGTACTGCCGGTGCTCCACAGACGGGCACGCAAGGCAAGCGCCTCAAGGGGTCCCTATTTTACACCAAGGTACGGTGAGGATTGCATAGTACTGGTGAACATTCCCAACGTTCACAGCTGGCAAACGATTCAACGTCGCAGAGTCACACACTCAAACTTCGCTGATTGCACACCAGCCACTACTATGGGAAGCACCCGAACCAATCGCTCAGTGGTCACCCATCCAAGGATTGACCAGGCTCGACGTTGCTTAACTTCGGTGATCTAACTAGAACCGATCTCGCTTCGCCAGTGTGCCAGTCAACACTTGAAATTGTTTTCAGTGCCTTTGCTGCACTTTCACGTTACCACAATAATTTATATTCAGGTTTGTCATATTTATAAGTAAGGTGAGCATCTTTGTCATAGCCTTTACTGTATGCCATATGCAGAGAAATCTGGCTGTGGTCGGAATACTCATTAGCAGCCTTGACATAACAATACGATACTTCGGATAAATATCTCTCAGAAATTATTACAAAATCTACTACACTACACCAGTTGTAGTTGAAACTGGTGACATTTCCAAAAAGGATCACCGGGCATTTTGCCATGTACCGTACGCAGAGATGTAGATTTGCAAAGCGAAATAAGTTACCTTCCAAAATAACTGTCTCGTCAAAACTTTATTCGACAACTTGCCATGTCAAGGGTGTATGTATCTTGAACAGGACTTTATTTATCACAGTCATCTGCAACATAACCGGTGCGCAAATTGAAATCACCATCCATTATTATCAGGTCATCTGGTTCACGCATACTCAGTAATGATTCTATGCTTTCGAATATCGAATCAGGATCTTGATTTTGTGACAAAATGTCAAGTTTGGTGAAGGAATGTAAACTGAGATAAATATTACATTAGGTTTGATATTGAAAATAAATCCATCGAATTCTACCCATCATGCGTACTCGTTCAATTTTAGAATCTTCTGTAATGCACTAAGACGTTTCATACGACCGTAAAATGCTATACCCCTCTTGAAAAATTCTTCGAACTTCGGCTCATTTCAAAACAGCAGTATCCAGGTAACTCAATTTGTTATGGTGTTTTATGCCACGTTTCAGATACGGTTATGAATGCAGCCTATCAAGCTTAGATTGACATTATAAATCATCAACCTTGTTAACGAACTCCTGTGTATTCCAGGCAGTATATGCAACTTTTTTTATAAGGGCATACATTTTGTTATACGCTAAACGATAGATTATCGAAGAAATTGCGGAAAGATAGAAATCGTATCCCCCCACTGTGAAGATATAGAAATTTTCACATTGATGCATGAAACCATCTAGACCAAACATGGCCTGAAAGTCCGTAATATAAGTTTTTGGTTTGGTACGTCCTTTCAAAGGACGTACCAAACCAAACACTTATATTACGGACTTTCAGGCCATGTTTGGACTAGAAACCCACCAGCTGAATCAGATTACAAAACGCTATCTGTTCCGAGTATCGATCCAATCACCTCCGCGTATCAATGGTTCAAATCGCAGTTTACTTTCATGCATCAATTCAAGGTTGAAACGAGTGGAATTATTAAATTCTTATAAAAAGCGTATAACAAAAAGTAAATCTAGTGTTTTTGAGTGGATACCGAACATTATCTCACTTGTGACAGAGACAAATGTTTATTTTCGCTCGTGCAAGCGCTCACAAAAAATAAACATTTGTCTCGGTCACTCATGAGATAATCTTGGGTTTCCACTCAAAAAACACTAGATATCCTCTATGTACTCTTGATCTACTAGCATCTATCAAACAAGTATATTTACTTCGAAATTGACATACGGGAATAAGTTACATGAACATTGAAAATTTAGACTTGAATCACTTCGAATGGACACACTACTCGGGAATAAATGTCACGCGATATGTGCCATATATTGTAATTCAATTAATGGTTAAAGGTGACTATTTACGCATTATTTATTTATTTATTGATGTTTAAGGTCACATATTTATGCACAATGGCTAATCATGACCGTGACAGTGTTACGGGTGGAGGAAGCCGGAGCACCCGGAGAGAACCACCGAGCAACGGCGAGCAGCTGCCAGCTCCCCAACATCGTAACTCCGCACTGCAGCACATGCAGGGTTAGATTGGTTGAAGTCATGCGTATCATCGACGTGCAGTACACCTTGGTACACGGCGTCATCGTGCCCCCACGTGGGCAATGGAGATGAAGTGTCTTGCCCTAGAACACAACGAGGTTGCCGCAGGTGGGATTCGAACCGAGGACCTCTCGGCTTGAAGCCTGCACCTCTACCTACTGAGCCACCGCGCTCCCCGACTATTTACGCATTAGCTTTACAAATATCCCATTACAGCTATATTGATAAAAAGATAAAAATCCCATTTAGCTTTAGTATCTAACACTAGTACTTCATCGACATAAATACTAATGTATACACTACATGTACTTTGGTTTTCAGAATCAAAATGGCACTAATCATATATATTTTAATTGAACTCCCAATAACATATAACTGAGTATTTATGTAATTAAGTATGCTTGACAGTTGCTGTTTACAAAATAGTAAATCATCTGATCAGATTGCACCGCTTGTTGATTCGAACCCTTTGCATTACGAAATTCAGTATCCTCATTTTGATTCACTCCGTTCAACTGATGATTGGTAACATTAAATCTTGGCCTCGAATGTCCTCTGCGTCTGATTGACTGAGATGCGCGCATGTCCGATACATATTCTATTCTAGCGTCCGGATGCATCTTCTGGTGATTTTCTGTGAATTCTTCAGGTGGATATTTCAAATTTTTGCCAGGACCTTCACCCCGATTCAATTTGGGTGCCAGTTGTTCCTATACAGATTTTCATTCACTTCGCATTCCGATACGAAAGCCATTGAGTTATCAATAAAACGATAACCATTTCTGGTACAGAAATTCCAGTAGTGTTCATCTGTATCAAGGATGAGATTTTATATCATGATTACCTATTCTACGCTATATAAAAAGCCTATGACATAAATTTTAGCATTACACACCAACCGTGGTGTAAACGTGTGTCTGGGGTGAACACACCAGCAATGGGATTTCAATAGTTAAAATTTATACCTACGGTGGAACTACATCCAAGTTGACCTTTGGTGACCTCGACCTGAATGCAAACTTCTCTTAAGAAGTCGCCTCGCAGAGTGAAATGAAAGCGGAAATTATTTATTACGCTTTTAAATGAGTTTACCTCATAAGATACCAAAACTTAACAAACATGCATTGTCTCGTGTTAATAAAGCACCCATAACTCGAAATAGTGTGTTATTATGTTATTAAAATGAAAAAGGCCCCGCGATTTGCGCGTTTCTTTTTCCATTTAGTTTCGGCGATAAAATTGACAGCGGAAGTACCGCCCACCCGTGCTCATGTAAACAAAAACAGATTCTCACGTGTGTACGTCTGCTGCTCAGTAAAAATTGAGTAAAAATAATAGAGACTCTTAACATCTGACGATCATGGTATAAATAAAATATACCCAAAGTAGCTTGGTGTACCAAATGTTCACCACTCGTGGTGAAGTCGTGTTAACCGCTGGCCAAAGTTTCACCGTTAACACCACTTCACCACTCGTGGTGAACATTTGGTAACCGAGCTACTCGTGGTGAAGTGGTGTTAACCGCTCGCCAAAGGCTCGCCGTTAACACCACTTCACCACTCGTGGTGAACGTTTGACACACCAAGCTAGTATAGGTATATTCTTTATGTTCACGCTATCTGAATGTATTGTTTGCAAAAGAGATAAAAGCGATTCTTTTGAAATGTGTTTAGCTTTCGTCTGGTTTTGTTTGTAATAGTTTCATTTGCACTGGCTTTGGCGATGCAACATCTATGAGAATATCACTAACTGGTGACGTAATGTCTTCAATGGATTTTTGTGTGTTAATTATAACATTTTCTTTAACTTCATCAAGACGTAATTGCTCAGGTACTGAGTCAGAAGAACACATAGCGCTTGTCGTCATGTTGCTCGCCACTTTTTGCTGCTGATTCGATGGGTTTTTCAGCTTACTATATTTTTCGCGTAAACTCTTACTTTCTCTTTTAATTGCTGAATTATCTTTTTTCAAGACTTTCTTGATTTTATTTACATCCGATTTCAGTTTATCATTCTCACGTTGTAAATCGTCCAATTTGGTATTTAAATCTTTCACGTTTGTTTTGATGTAATTATTTAACTGTACTCTCAAATCGCTGATGACTTGTTGCATATTTCCATCGTGTTCTTTTTGCGTCATCGGGATCTCTTCAACTGTCAACCCAAGAGTTTTCCAAACCTCGGCGACACAATTGCTCCACTGGACGATTGGGAGACTGTAGTAAGGCCAGGTGGTGTGAAACGTAATGTCTTACTCTTCCGTCCTTTTTATGATGGCACTACTTAACACATATCTCCTGGGTGTTGTGAAACAGATTCTAACTTTGTTTGATCGATGATATTTTGAAGGCTGTGGTGTGTTTTCAGTCGAACTTTCTAGTTTGTTATTGTTGTTCATGACATACATGTATTATGTTCTTTTTCCAGCTAAAATATTGACAGAGTCTCCGTTGAATTCCACTCCAAACCCTTTTTCGTAAACATGGGGTGAATGCATCTCGGTCCACCAAACAGTTGCCTTTTTTAACCATGTAACATAATTGTGTTTTGTGTTTTGTATACATGCAATGTTATTTTACTGTATTTAGTTTTCAGAACAGTTAGCACATCACCAGCATAATTCTTTTCATCGGATTTGTCGTAGCCACACTTCCCAAAGGACGCAGTCTTTTTCTTGTAATTTGACTGGATCCCAATATTTTTTCAACAGTCCATTTTCAAACTGAATTTTATCAAGAGTTACTGTCACACACTTTCCGTTATCCTTGACACCTAATTGGTTTAAATCTTTCAACATACATGTTTTTCTTGCAGCAACATTTTTTACGTCTAGATTATAAGTTTTTATCTCTTGAAATCTTATGTCTTTCGACGAAGATTCATGCCCCATTTCCTCTATTCTATCGGTAAATACCGACTTCAGTGTCGTATCTTCATCCGCCAATGATGTTTCCGTACCTTTTGCATCTAGAAGATCCATTCCCGTATCCATTTGCAATGTTCAAAATTTATTCCCGACGTCAATCCGAAAATTAAAAGATAGCCATTTTGTTTTTCAATATCGAGAAATTTTAGGAGCGCAAAATTCGTTAACAAAGTTAATTTGTCGAGAATGCTATAGACCCAGTAAGTTACCCCTACCCCTACTCCTACACCTACTCCCGGCAAGATTACCTGGTTTAATTCTCGTCGTTTAATTCTCAACACCAATACCCTTCCCCCTCTCGCCCCTGAATTTTCTACCTTTCTCTTTAATCACAGATTCTGTCACAATTAAAAACAACTGGTTTTCATTGGAAAACTCGCCAGATGGGGCTTGAAATGAGCAGAAAATCCTCAAAAGATTTTTTTAATTGAAGTGTCGAGTCTTAAGGACATATCAAAATATGTCGCGGCATTTCAATGGAGGATTCACCCATATGATTTTTTCTTTCACAATTCAAAGGTCGAAGTTGTGTCGATAAAAAAAATCAGTTTGATATCGTGACTTTGTATCTTCTTCCACAAAAGACTAAAGTCATGAATTCTCATTTTTCTTTTATGGGTGGGGTGGGGGGTCTGACCTGCATATCTCCCTTCCAGCGATTTCAGCTTAGGCCTAAAAAGGAAATTTAAAAATCTGTTTCTCAGGCTCGCTCGCATGGTTCTTATGGATGCCACATGCTCTCTTTTTATAACCAATGCAAATTTAAAAGAAAAAAAAATTAAATGGTTTATGTCTGATATTTTACCCAAGTTGATAAAATTGACAAATTTGTCCCTTGAGAATTACAAGGGTTTGCAATGCTTTTACCAACGATGCAAATTTTAAAAAATAAAAATTAAATAGTTTATGTCAGATATTTTACACAAGTTGATAAAATTGACGAATTTGTCCCTTGAGTATTACAAGGCTTTGCAATGCTTTTAGCATTGCAAAGCCTTGTTGAACTCCAGGGACGAAATATACCACTACTTATGCTGCACTGTAGATTATGAGGCTTAAAACATAAAACAAATCCCGAACATGAACTGTTGATGGCAAAGAAATAATTACAAAAATAAATAAAATAAAATAAAAAACCGCCCACCCACATGCAGTTTTACGAAAATGGACTGAGAAACAGAAGATCTATTTTGTGAGGCCTTATGGAACACTTTTGGGCTCAAATATTAATTTTATAGGCGGAGGGCTACCGGCCTGAACAATATCGAAATTGTGTTGGTTATTAAATTCATTTAGCTAAACACTTATGACACGTTGTGGTCTCATTTCGGTAATTCGTGTGAATTTTTGTCCGCCTAGCGGATTTTTTTCTATTTCTGTCCACAGAGTGTCAACAGACATAGATTTTCGCAATCTTCTGTTGCTAACAGCGCTCGAAATCGACGTTGATCCGTCTTATACACAATGCGGTGTGCGAGGGACATATTTCAATTTACGATGGTACGACATTTCGCTATATTTGGTGAACAGGAAGAAACCTTTCTGATAATTCTCCTTGACATTAGTCTTCTTTTTTCGTAGCAGACTTCATCAAGGTCAAGCCTTCTTTGCGTCACTAATATAGTTCGGCGACAGTAAATTATTGTTTCGTAAATATAGAATTGTGAGGACTGTAATGTATGTTGGTGTGAATATATTTTTGTTTTCAAATATAATTTTCCTCTTTTATGTTTCGATCATCGTCACCAACCAAATAATAGTAGTTCGAATCGGTGGCGTATTAATCCCTTGCTGACACTTGCGTCACAGTGTAAGTTACTGATCCCAACAGCGCTACTATGGACTGTATCTCGCAATTATCACATTGTCAGTTGAATATTTTCCAATGAAAGTGTCGTGAGTAGTAGATGTATGAAACGTCCCCTATTGGGGGACCCCGCAGGGGACCCCGGAAGTGACGTCATGTCACGTGACCCTGTGGCGCCATAAGCTATGTTGTGTTATCATGGTAACCCGCGTGAGCGGCCATCTTGTGACGTCATCTCCATAGTGATACGTGGTTGAGCGCGCATGCGCAGCGCGTGTTGTTACGATGATACGTGTTTCCATCAAACATTTTGTATACTGGAGGTCGCCATCTTGGTTTCTATGGTAGCACGTGGTTGCTATGTGACCCCAAACCTTCTAACAAGCCAGGGGTTTGTTTGGGGGGTATGTTCGATTGAATCGGAGTATCACGAATTACCCAAATAAACCCGACAATCCCTCCAAATCACCCAAAACGACTTTATTTACTACGGATTCCCCGTTTTATCGGTGTAGCACGTAGTGCTATAGTATCAAAGGGCACAGGGGGGTGTGTTCGATTGAATGGGAGTATTTTTCTGGCTTAGAATTCTCCCAGAATCCTCGTTTAATTACCCAAATAAACCCGACAAGTTGTATTATTTCTAATTCTTTCAGAATTCTCTGCTTCTATCTATATATGCAATAGTTTTCCTCTACCTGGCCATGTTCCTTCGTTCCGGCGTATACTCCAGTAGCGTAGAAGAACCTATCAGTTGGAACAGCTTTGCTTATAAAAACTATATTTAGCTATTCTGGTCTGTTTTTGTTACTTCTGACCCTATTCCAAGTACTCTTGTTGTTTCATTTATCTAGATCATTTATATAGATTATAACTAACCAATCAGATTGCTTGATTTCCCGTAACCTGTATGCAGAGTTATCTCCCTTGTGTATACAAAAGCATTCCCAAACCCAATAAGCAATCGAGCAGTTACTGAAAAGTCATTGCTCGAATGACTCGAAGCCCATCGAGCAAATGGGCTTTAGAGTAATTGCGCGACAGAGTGACTCGGCATATTGCTCGAACGACTCGAAGTCCATCGAGAAAATGAGCTATCGAGCAATTGCTCGTTCGAGTGACTCCTCGAACGACTCTTCGACTCATTTCAGTATTCGTGGATACCTATGGCCTGGTATTGTATTATTTGAGGATACCTATCGAGGATACCTTTTATAGGATACTTATCTAAGGATACTATTACCTTATCACAAGGCATACCTACCCCAAATATCCCTTATAAGCTATCGAGCAGTTGCTGAAAAGTCATTGCTCGAATGACTCGAAGCCCATCGAGCAAATGAGCTATGGAGTAATTGCTCGATCGGGTGACTCCTCGAACGACTCTTTGACTCATTTCAGTATTTGAGGATACCTATGGCCCGGTATTGTATTATTTGAGGATACCTATCGAGGATACCTTTTATAGGATACTTATCTAGGGATACTATTACCTCTATCTTCGAGTATGGAGTGTGGAGTCTTTTATTTACAACTCAAACATTCGAATTACCGATCTATTCCTTGTTAATCCTGACGGTTACTTATGCGACTGGCAATTTCTTTGTCATCAAAAGCAAAAATAATAATAAAAAAAAAATTATTTTAAAAAGTGTATAAATTCGGGTTTTGTATACTTTTGTTATTATTTTTGTATATAATATGTCGTTATTCACCGCTTTAATTCGTACTTAGGGCATTGTGGAAATTTTTTTTTTAAATACCCAAAGTTACGTTGGACGACCCCTTAAGGTGTTTTTGGGGACGATAACAACCCCCGCCCGTGAAAAGGACTTCACGAAGCTAACTGAATGAAATGTGAATACTCGACGATGCTGTAGGTTTTGTTGGGAGGCGTATGTTTGTGTTGATAAGTCGAGGTAGCGGGTAGGGAGAGAAAAACATGTGGTGATATCTCATCTCCTTGCCACGAGATAAAAACCTTCCAAGCCTGCATGACTGAATGGAGAGTGAATTCCCCAAAAGATTTCTTGGAGATGTATTAACATCCATGAAATAATCACTTGTGCCTTTTTTCTGCTGACATGGACAGGTGATGAGAGAGCACAGGGGTGTATGAACAGGGAGGGGCCAATAAGTTTCACTGGAAAAGTGGCTATCCAATTAACAGGGTTACACTATATCAAACTTTCAGGCAATATTTTTCCCACAAGGCAACTAGAAATTTAATCTCTTCAGTCTTGTGTTTGGCAAAGCCCATTACGCTCTGTCAAACAAGATTGAATTGACGAAACTCACAGTTGCATCTGGTTGCATTATGGGAAAAAATGGAACTTGAAGTTTCGGAATTTTGACAGTGTCTGGGGGTTAACATCATGCTTTATATTCTGTTTTGAACAAGCTCAACAGGTAGAGGGCTGGAAGCCCTTATTTGGTCTTTAAGTGCAGGTAACCCATCTTAAACACTTCATATTGAGTGGATGTACTTCCTTCATATTGTCCTTGAAGTGAAACTGTTTAGTCTTTAAGGATTTGCCTTGTTACAATTTATGGGAGAGTGCCAATTGGCACTCGCCCATAAATTTTAACTAGGCAAAGATATGTGAACAAACATTTAATGACCAAAAATACTTTAGCACTCTACCAGTTAACGGTGGCAATAGAACATTGAAAATAGGTATTAGTTTTATTTTGCAGTACTGTCACCGAAGCATGTTCAGAGCATAAATGACTAATACAAAAGACTAATTTACTATTGTTATATTGCATTGACAATCGAAACTATTCACACTGAGTCCAATTTAATTTCATTTGTTTTAAACTTGGTATATTTCTTTATTCGTTGTGTGACAGCAAGCCTCTCTCGTTGCAGTAACTGTTGTTAACAAGTTGCCTTTATTCATTGTTTCCCTCCATTGTTTATTTGAGGTCTATTCAGTAAGTTAATCAGGCATCTGATTAAGACGCGGTGAAAGCTTACTTTAATCTTAAAATCCAGTAAACCTGTTGTGACATGACTCATTTATTGTATTGTATATATAGCGTCGATCATAAGTAAAAATTCAGCATTCTCCACTCTTTTTTTTGTAACCGCTATGGTCATATACCGGGGATGCTACCAAACCGGCGTTGCTGTTAGGTTTTCTTTTCTCTTCTTCCCTTAAATTTGCCATCGCACAACATTATATTCTGGCTCGCCACCATGGTGGGACTCAAACCTCTACCATCGCCAAGCCAGAACCGGATAGAGCCCACTCTCTAATAGTTTTAATGGCGTTGAGGGATTGAGTATTGACAATCTATCACTCCAACGTAAACTGCCGGTAATTCTAACCGCGTGCATACCCCCTCAGACCCCATTTGAGGCAATAGGAAAGCTAGGCCTGTGTGATCCAAGTGGAATAAAATAAGGTTAACCGGGTCGCAAGGGATTTGTAAATCCCACATCGTCCCTGCGCGCCTTCGGCGCGCTAAAACCTTTCATTCATCATCAGAATTCAGATTTCCAAACGTTACTCTGCTTCGTGTTGTTGGGAAATCCCACGAGCTATTATTACGGTGATATTGTTCGAATATCCAACAAGTCCAGTCGTTAAATGTTATCACTGTTAGGCATTTGGAATACCAGATTCAATATTAAATTGTTATCATCTTTAATTTGTCTCCGAGTCATCAGTTGAATATCATTGTTTCACAGCAGATATCAACGGTCGTTCCCCACGGTTATAGTACCATGTGAGTTCAAAGATTACCAATAAAAATTCAAACGAGGTGAACCAAATATGCTTATTAAAAGAAATGGGCCTGACATGTGGCATGGGAGAATGAAGGACACGTGGTTAGTGAGTGACTCAAAGGAGAGGATTAATATGCTCATCGGAGAGATTGAGAAGAATGGGACAAGGGATATCATCAAGCAGTTCGTCTCAGAGTGTTGGGAGGAGAGAAGAAGCGTGGAAATAGGGAGGCAGTTGGGAGTACAGGGGTAACCAAGGCCTTCTCACCCGGGAACCGTGACAAATCAGCGGCCGGCCAAAGTGTTATTATTATATGGCATGGCATGGCCGAATAAGTTTTCTTCCTGCCACTCCCTGGCAGGGGCATCGTGAGGGTAACCAACTTGGGGAAGGGTGTAAGCTTGATTTTTCTTTACTGTGACGGCCCAAGTACCAACTGATATAATATTCCAACTACATCAAGAAATGCCTTTGTTGAATGCATGTCTTGGTAATGTAGATGGAATATTAGCCACATCAGTCAGGATATATTTTAAATGTAATTTTGGATAAAAAATGTAATTTTGGATAAATACTTGTAGGCCTTGTAGTCGTGACACATAAGCTTCACGTGCAACGTTTTATTTAACCCCCTCTCTTCTGTGGCCTTCAAAGTACATGTTGAAAATGTACATTTTTGCGCTCTATATTAACATATTTCCACACAATGTTTGACCCGGTGAGGAAATTTGTTAAACATGGAGCTTAGACTGAAGAATGAGCACTTTTTCTCAGCTGTAGTGGTGTGTTAGTCCCAAACATAGCTTTTGTATTCTATGTCTCTCATGCCAGAAAAAGAACAGGACTCAAATAACTGGTCTGATGATTTAACACGGATGTCTACCCTCCGTAACACCGCACCCGCATCCCTCAGGACCCTAGACAGTAACTGTAGGCCGAAACTGTACCCCACTGGTGATGCCCCGTCAATATTTTGAGTTCTGCGAGTCATACTCTTGTGAATGAAACTGTGTGATCTTTGTGCTTTTATGCTATTTCGCGATGTTCTTTTTTTCGCTTCTGTGGCGTATATTTTAATTCTTAAAATATTTGTTTGCAGGAACAGCCTACACGATAATTCTGTTACTCGCAAGTTTGAACAGCTGCACTAATCCATGGATCTATTTGGCATTCAGCGACTCCGTCAATGAAAATATCCGAATCATCGTCTGCTGCTTACTCTGTCGCCCCGGCGCAGAGAAAAGATACCAAGAAAAAATTCGACAGAGTGATGTGACTAGCAACACACAGGTCGCCAATCTCTAGCAGGTTTCAGGGTCTGGGGTAATTTTGGGGTGTCGGGGTATTATCAAATAAGGGCGTTTCATCGTGAAAATTATTCTTATTGCTTATATCGGCACATCAAATTACAGATTTGTATTTTTTCCAGGGGTTTTTACTTGTATTGGAGGAAATGCGTTCTTATTGTAAGATAAATCCATGTATAACTTACTATACCATTATATATACAGTACGTGTGGAGTGGATTGTTACTAAATCACTCATGGAGTGAAGTTTCCACCCAGACAATAACAGTCAATTCCTGTAGTAATGCATGAAAAGGACAAGCAGAGTTTTAGCCAAGGGACCCCCGGGTTGTACCTGGAGGTCCCTTGACTCAAACTTTGCTCGTCGTTCTAATGCTTTTTCCCAGAGAAGAGATTTGTGCTGAGTGGAAACTTCCCCCGCGAGTGATTTAGTAACAATCCACGCTCCATATACTGTATGCAGTACGTATACAACTTGCCGGATACAATTCTGAATGAATCCTTCGTTTTGCACCGGAAAAAGTTGCACAGAAAAAGTCCGCTGTCTTTGGGAATTTAACACTAGCAGCATCATCGAAATGAGAAACGAGTGGGTGCCTGATGTACTACTTATGTGTTTTCAATTTGTTTGCTGTGACGAGAAACAAGTTCCTCAATATAAACTTAGACTCCTTTACGCCTGCAGCCAATATCTATAAGATTATGTGGAATTTCTGCCCTGTCCAAGCCTAGGTAAGTTTTGTCCAGCTCACACTCACTTTTCTCATCCCACAATAATAATTCATTGGCGAATTCAGACTGGGGTTATAATGCATCCCCAAACCATCGTATCAGGATGACATTTCTGAATATTATTTCGTCCCCTGAGTTCCAATGTGTTCTATGTGCCTATAGGCACATAGAACACATTGGAACTCAAGGGACGATTTGTCTGCCCAAAATTCTGGGTTGACGACTTGTACATATACGCTGCGCTTTTAATCATGCAGAGTAGATCATAAGAACTGCCAAGTCAACATTTAATCATGCAGAGTAGATCATAAGAACTGTGAAGTTAACATTTAATAAAAGTTGTGTATTGTAACATAGTGTCTTTTGTTTCTAATATTTTCCCTGGTCCCACCAGGCGAAGAGTTGTACAGTCTTGAACTGTTAACTTGTACTGAAAAAATAGTGCTGCGCATGCGAGCGATGGATAACATAGACATGGACGTCGCAAAGATGGTAGATTGGAGGAGTGTATACGTAATTTACCCCGACTGTAATGGCTCAAGTCCTGACTGGTAAAATATTCCAACTACCCAGGGGCGTAGCTAAGATTTCCTATTGGGAGGTGCCAGGTCCATATATGCCACAGGCATATCCGAAGGCCGTAGCCGTGAGGTGAGGGTGGGTATGGCCCTCCCAATGGGAAAACCATATCCCCCACCCCACCTCAGGCCTACGGTCTGCGTCGTTCACGTCGAAAATTGACCGATTTCAAACGGCAGATTAAATATATCACTTGGTCTACACTTTGTGATAACTACGGAAGCGTATTCGGGACTTGGTAAGAAAAAAACCCTCAGAATTCTGACTTTAGAACTCAGAATTCCTATTTTGGAACTCAGAATTCTGAGTTTCTTATCTCAGAATTC
Source organism: Pictodentalium vernedei (assembly GCA_031216915.1). Taxonomy (NCBI): domain Eukaryota; kingdom Metazoa; phylum Mollusca; class Scaphopoda; order Dentaliida; family Dentaliidae; genus Pictodentalium; species Pictodentalium vernedei. Next base: position 483,444,270 of record CM062294.1, read on the forward strand.
TGACATTAGAACTCAGAATTCTGAGTTTCTAATCTCAGAAGTCTGATTTTAAAATTCGGAATACTGACTTTAGAACTCAGAATTCTGACTTTGGACCTAAGAATTCTGACTTTGGAACTTAGAATACTGAATTTGTAATTATAAAGTCAGAATTCTGAGTTCCAAAGTCATTGTTTGACGTCTGTTGGTGGCTTGTGTTTTTATTTTTTATTTTTAACAGCAATACTAGATCTATCAGGGAAGTGTTTAATTTTGTACTTGTGTTTACGGAAACGTATTAGCGCCACATCCAATTTAGTTATTAATTCGTAATAACGAAATATCAATTCATAATAACGAAATGAATATATGTAGCCGTTCGTTTTATGGCGCTAATACGTTTCCGTAAGTGTTTGTATAAAAAGTATCTCTTTTCCTGTTTACAAATGTTTTGATATGTTACAGAGTTAATTTTCTTCCTTTTCCCCGCCTCATGGTACAGATCAAATATGTTGCAATGCAATGGTTTTTGCGCGTCGAAGGCGCGCAGGGACGGTGCGGGGCAAGCCCCTCTCGACCTTCAGCAATGACTATATTTAAATTTTCCTTTCTTTCATGTCTGAGCGAGCAGAGGAAGAAGGCGTAAAGGTATTCAGCGGCGTCTGTGTTTCCGGAGGCTCTTCTTTGGAGGAGGTGGCTGTGATGGAGAGATTGAGGATGTTGGTGTTGTTGGCGTGGGAGGACTAGGTGGCTGGCCTGGTTCGTGTGGCCTCGTCCTTGCTGAAGTTGTTGGTGAAGATGTTATTCTATCCACGAGTGCTATTGTTTGTAAACGTTGCAGGTACTCCAGGAGCCATATTTTGGTTGTTTACGGGTTTTTTCCACGCTGTTTGGTTGAATTTCTCCTGTAGTTGTTGTGTCACTTCTTCTTCAATCATCAGGTCCAGGACCGCCTCCACGGATTCCATGTTGTCACTTCCTGGTCGCAGTTCTGGTCTGAAGAAGCCGGAGAAGCAAGAGCTGGAGGGGTTTAAGGTGAGTCAGCCGGGACTACTTCCTCCACCGTAGACAGATGACACCCTCACTTGCCTCATTCTCTTCCTTCTCCTTCTTCTCCAGAAACTCCATCATTCCGCATGCATTACGCCGTCTGGCGGAGGGTCTCTTCTTTCTCTTCCTCTTCTTCTTGGTGGCGGCTGACTGCTCCGGTGGTCTTTATCCAGCTTGTCCGAGTCTGTTTGAGGTGACCAGTGTGACAGGAAATCTCCCCACGAAAGGTGCCTCTCCAATGACGCCGGTTATGTTTTTGTCTCAAAATCCACTGTCAAGTGAATTGTCCCCTTGCGCACCTGGATACTCCAGTGGTAGCAAGGAAAGCCTTCACGTTCAGCAGCGTCTCTTGTATTACTAATGGAAGCTCCATAGTTCAGTTGTTGACACATCGGAACCCAAGGTGTGAATATGTTCGAATGAAATTGTTTTGCGTGCCGAATGCACGCAGGGACGGTGAGGGGTTGTTCAACCCCTTTCGACCCAAGTGACGGTGTCCTTTTTTCTTCCTTTTTCTTTGGTGGTGCTCCCGATGGTGAGTTCGATTTTGTTCCCTTTGCTGAAAGATTTCCCTGAATGCTTTTCTCTGTTTTCCCCATGTCTTCATTGTATTCCCGCCAGAACTCCTAATTCTCTCTTTTTCACAGTTCCTCTTCCGCCTCCCTTGTCCACCTTGCCTCCAGCTGCTCAATGGTCTCCTCTTCTATTTCCTCGGAGCCCTGGTTTGATTGATCCAAGCAGATATGAGATACAGGTTTGGACTGGGTCACCACACATCTCCTCCTCAGCCTCCTACGTCTCCCCGCCTTCCGACCTCTTCGGTGAAGAGGTGGAGGTTGGCGTGGGAGGTGAAGGTGAAGGTGGTGGCGATTTGATGGTTGACACCTTCTCTTCCTGTTTCTCTGTCGCTGCTCTTCTTCTCTCAAGCCAAGCTTCCAAGCGCCGGGCGTCCCTGCGCTTGGTTGAGGGACTTTTCTTTCTTCCTCTTCTCTGGGCCTCTAGACTCCATGTGAGGATCAGCGTGAAGGGGGTTCCTCTCACTAAAGATACTACCTCTCCTGAAGGAGGTGTGGTGGTGGTATCCTCTTCAGTGTTAAATTTCAGCGTCAGATGAACGTTCTTGCCTATCATTTGGAGAGTCCAATTGATTGGACAAGAGACGTCCAGAGATGACAAAGCCTTCCTAAGTTTAATTGGGATTTCCAATTGAGCCGTCATGGTAATTAACAGGTCTACACGCTTTGAATTCAAAGGTAAATGATATACGTGTGAATATGCTGCAGGATAACTGCTCCGTTGGACTTCATCGAGCTTGTCCGAGTCACATGGGGTGGCCAGTGTAGGAGGAAATCCCCCACGAAGGGTGCTACATCTCACCAAGGATGCCCGTTGTGTTTTTGTCTCAAAATCCACTGTCGCACCTGGATTCTCCAGTTGGTAACAAGGGAAGCCTTCACTTTGAGCAGCGTCTCTTGTATTACTAATGGAAGCTCCATAGTTCAGTTGTTGATACGTCGGAGTACAAGGTGTGAATATGTTGCAGCTCAAATGGCTTCGCACGCCGAAGGCGCGCAGGGACAGTGTGGGGCAAGCCCCTTTTGACCCTCAGCAATGCCTGTATTTAATGTTTTTCTTTCAAGTCTGGGCGCGGCAAAGGAGGAAAGTGTTCAGGTACTCAGCGGCGTCTATTGGTGCGGCAAAGGAGGAAAGTGTTGAGGTACTCAGCGGCGTCTGTATCTTCGGCGACTCTTCTTTGGAGGAGGTGGCCGTGATGGAGAGATCGCTGTAGGTGGTGTTGTTGGAGTTGGAGGTCTAGGGGATTGGCATGGAATGAATGGCCTAGTCCTTGCAGCAGATGGTGGTGTAGTCTTTACCTCTGCTGGAGTGGTAAGCAGGTAAACCTTGCAGAGCATCCGGTCATCTGTCTGTGGCTTTTCAAAGTCCTTAATGATGCTGGCCATGTATGGTACTTGGCCCATCAGGAACTCGCGGTGTCCTTCGGCCCTGATCTTCATCCCTGTGAGAGATTCCACGGACTCCGAGGTGCTCACCTCCCGTTGGTTTTTTGGTCGGAAGAAGCTGGAGAGGCAAGAGTGGGTACGGCGACAAGCGCGATATCCGACTCAACTTCCTGCTCCACCAACAGTCGTTCCTCCTCCATCTGCTCTTCCGAGGAAGAGTGTGGTGGGCTGGAGTTTGGACTGTTACCTGACGAACCAGTGTCCCCCGGACCCTCCACCGGAGTGAAAGGTACCGAGCTGGACGTGGAACGGTCAGGGGTAGCAGCATTGAGCTTTCAACGTCTGGCTAGCCTCCCTCTCTTCCTTTTCCCTCTCCTTCTTCTCCCTGAACACCGTCAGCGGGCATCGCGTCGTTTGGCGGAAGATCCCTTCTTTCTCTTTCTTCTCTTCTTCTGTTTGTCATCATCCAGGTGCCCAGTGCGGGAGTAAATCCCACCCCACCACCACGAAAGGTGCTATACCTCTCCAAGGACGTCGGTTCGGTTTCTTTCTCAAAATCCACTGTTAGGTGAATTTCACCCTTGAGCACCTGGATACTCCAGGTGGTAGCAAGGGTAGCCTTCACTCTGACCAGTGTTTCTTGGATTACAATTGGGAGCTCCATTATCAAGTTGTTGGCACCTCGGAGTCCAAGGTGTGAATGGATGTGTGTCGGCGCATGACATGACATGGAATATGTGGCGTGAATGAATGGTTTCGGCGCACGGGGACAGTCTGGGGAAAGCCCTTTCGATGCTTCTTTGACATTGTGGATTGAAGTTTACCGCAAATTACGACCATGGCGGGAGACGGTAGAGGAGGAAGGGCTGAGGAAGAAAGCTTTTTGATGTTCTAGTTGAGGTTAGCTTCCCTCGGGTGAGGACCACTGTGAGAGGGGGTCTTCTCAACAAAGGTTGTACCTATCTGCAAGCGTGTTGGGGTAGGATCTTCAGGCAAGTAATGTCTGACTCTGACAATTCTTGGAGGGGAAAAACTGTGAGCACTGCTCACTAAATAATACCACCCACTCCCACCAAGAAACATTTTACAACAGTGAAAGTGTGTTTAATGTAGAGACCACAAACACTGACCCCCCCCCCCCCCCCCCACACACACACACACACACACACACCTCCACTCCGAAGCTTGAATTGACAAAGCCCATTTTTCAATATGTGAAACTGTAAAAATGAAAATATCTGAAAACAAAATAGAAGGGACACATCTTCTCTGTATGTAAAAGAATGTTTGAAGGTTTCATTGAAATCCATTCACTAGTTTAAAAGAGGTCGCGGATAGCAAATGTCAACAACACCCCCCCCCCCCCTCCCCCACCAACCACCACCCACGCAAGCTTGAATTGACAAGGCCCATTTTTAAATATGGGAAACCCTAAAAATGAAAATATCTGAAAACAAAACAGGAGGTGCACATCTTCAATATATGTAAAAGAATGTCTGAAAGTTTCAATGAAATCTGTTCAATGGTTTAAGAGGAGTTGTGGATAGCAGATCTGTACAGAATGTCAATTGAATTTGAAAAGTTCATTTTTCAATATGGGAAAGTGTAAAAAAGAAAATATCGGAAAACAAAATAGGAGATGCACATCTTCAATGTATGTAAAAGAATGTCTGAGAGTTTCAGTGGAATCCGTTCACTGGTTTAAGAGGGTTTGCGGATAGCATATTTGAACCCCCCCCCCCCCCCAAGCGTAACACCCCTATAGCATAACGGACGGACGGACGTATGTCGGAATATGAAAAAATCTGAAAGAAAAATAGGAGGTGCACATCTTCAGTGTATGTAAAAGAATGTCTTAGAGTTCCAATATAGTTTGTTCAATGGTTTAAGAGGAGTAGCGGATAGCAGATCTATACCCCTCCCTACTAAAACCTGAATTGACAAAGACCATTTTTGAATATGGGGAACTGTAAATATGAAAATATCTGGAAGAAAAAATAGGAGGTACACATTTGCAATGTATGTAAAAGAATGTCTGAAAGTTTCAATGAAATCTGTTCAATGGTTTAAGAGGAGTTGTGGATAGCAGATTTGTACAGAATGTCAGTTGAATTTGACAAAGTTCATTTTTCAATATGGGAAACTGTAGAAATGAAAATATCTGAAAACAAAATAGGAGGTGCATATCTTCAATGTATGTAAAAGAATGTCTGAGAGTTTCAATGAAATCCGTTCATTGGTTTAAGAGAAGTTGCGGATAGCAGATGTGTACATCCCTAAAGCGTAACGGATGACCAGACGGACGGACGGACATCGAAATATGAAAATATCTGAAAGAAAAATAGGAAGTGCACATCTTTACCCAACGTAACGGCCAAAACCGGCCAGCCCTATTCTCAAAAATCGCCAATTAATTTTCATTACTTTCTCATTTTTTGTCTCAAAAAAATAGGTTATGACCACTCGTTGGAACGAGCTCAAGGAGGGGTCATAACCTATGTTTTTGAGACAAAAAATGGAAAAAAAATAGTTATTCAAGATTTTTTATTGCAAGTGCTTTTCGTGTTAGGTAAAGGGTTAATGAAGCAGCCCATAATTTCTCTTAGGCGCACCGGAGTGCATTACTGCCTATTCTCGCCATCGGTCATTTATTATTAACGATTAATGAAGGTAGCCAATGATTTCTCTTTGGCGCACCTGAGTGCATTACTGCCTATTCCACCGAAAGTTATTTATTAATTTTTGTTTAGTTGAAATTGCATTGTGGGGGATGTAGTTGATTGCCGGCCCATGTGTTGTTGTTATTATTTATTATCCTATGGTTTGGCCATGAGTGGCTTGTTTGGGTGCAATAACGAGGGTGTTTTGATGGCGTGTCAAAAACCTACTCACGTTGGCGTCCAAGCAAATCAATGGCCAAGGTTTTTTGTATTTATCGGCTTTGGATCGGATTTTATTCTTTTTTGTTTTTGGATTTTTGTCGACTTGCACAGATGTCGTTCAGTTCGGATATTACTTCACTGTCCTTGAAGCGTTCCCAGTTTTTGGCAGCTAGAGTGGCTAAGCGGTCTTCAATGGTTAGGATGCCGGCCCATTCGTGTAGAAGTTTTGTTGGGGTATCGCGGGAGGCACTGAGGGCAATTCAGAGCGCGTGATTTTGGACCTTTTGAAGTTTACTGAGGTTGCTTTTGTGCGTTTCGTTGAGGACAATGGTCCTATATTCCAGTACAGGGCGAACGAATGCTTTATTTCATTTTAGTAGGATAGCTTCGTTGGCCACCCATGATGTTCCTCGTAGCATTTTCAGCAGATTTATTCTTTGGGTCGCTTTAGTGGCGATTTTGTTTATGTGTTTCGTGAAGGTTAATTTCGAGTCAACGGTAATGCCGAGGAAGTTAGCCTCGGTGCATTCTGGGAGGACTTTATCTCCCAGTTTCAAATCAAGATCGCGGTTTTTGAACATACCCGTGGATGAAGGTGATTCTTTGGGTTTTGTTTATGTTGAGTTTAATTCCGCATTTAGCACAGCGGCTCTCGGGGTCGTCCAGTGCGCGTTGAAGGGATTTTTTTAGATGGGAGGGCTGTTTGTTGGAGTCCCATAGCCCTTTGTCATCCGCGAATTGTGAGATTTGGACCCGCTTCTAGGTGATGCTGGGGTTATTTACATAGATAATGAAGAGGAGGGGTTGACAGAGGACGGACCCGCTGACGGACATTTCACTGTTGACCCTTACTTTGATTTTCCGATCGTTGAGGAAGGAGGAGAAAAGTCTTAATACTTTTAATGGTAGGTTTAAATTGGAGAGTGCCAGGAGGAGTCGAATGCTTTTTCGACGTCTATTGGGATAGCTGCGCCAACTCGTTGATTTTCAATTGCCGTTTTCATTAGTCCACAAGGCGATGGATATGTTCCATACCTTCCTTACGGTTCCTGTAGGCTCGTTGTCAGTCATTGAAGAGATCAGTATATTCGAGATGCCCCCTTCGTCGAATGGTGAGGATTCTTTCGAATACCTTATCAATGCAGCTAAGGGGGCTGATAGGATGGTAATTGGCTGGGTTGGAGAGATCTTTATCCGGTTTAGGTATCATGACACCTGTATCTGATTTCCAGCATTTTGGACAGTAACCATGGGCGCGACATGCGTTGTAGAGAGTTGTAAGCCTTGAAATGAAGGAGTTGGGGCATTGTTTAAGAATCTTGTAGCTAATAGCATCTTCCCCCGGTGAGGAAGAGCTTTTGCATTCTTTGATAACATTGATAATTTCGTCATTTGTGACGGGGGCGACGAGGTTATGATCGTCTCCATCTTCAGGTTCAGGGTCAAAATATGGGTCGCGTTAAACTTGCGGGTTACTGTTAAAAATGTGGTCTATCGTAATTTTAATTGTATCATTACATTTGTTCCCTTCGTGTGGATGGTGGGTTTTTCTGGGGAGGTCGGAAAGGTTTCGGCCTTTTCCTTATCACTAACAGCGATTAGGGGTTTGAATGGTCTCTTGGTACTTTTGGCCCGTTAGCACCTTGAAGGTGTTGCAGAATTTTTGGCGTCCATGAGTTCACTGAGTTTGGATGTGGCCCTTTCTCAATTAGCTTGCTGCTCGGTCTGAAGGGCCTTTTTACTTCGCCGTGAAGGCGGTTGTAATTTTTCTTGTGATCCGCAATTTTAGCTGGGTCGCTTTCTGATTTAAGTGCACGGAGGGCTTTTCGTTTAGTTTTTATGAGTGAGAGTGTGTCCCCTGAGATTGTTCTTCTCCCGAGACGCACCTCTTCTTTAGAGCATATTTCATCTAGGGCCGAATTGATTATATTTTGAGGTCCGCGCATTGAGCTCGGGGGTCAGCGGCGTTGGAGTGGGTATTGTGGGCGAGTTAAGCATCGACTATTTCATGGTAGAGGTCCCAGTTGATTTTCGTCAGGTTCCCGCAAATAGTGTGTGTGTGTGTGGGGGGGGGGGGGGGGGGGGGGGGACAAAACCGGTGAGAAAGTTGGTGGTAATTCTGGTCCGGGTTGAAAGATAAGCGTGGGGAGTCAAACTACCAGGCGGCGATACATGATATTGTTTGAACCTTGCATGTGAATAAAGAAAAAGGTGAAAAGAAAGTACAAAAAAGAGGAGCAACAGAAAACAGGGGATGCCAGCTTGAAAGAACAATACATTGCCTTCACATTCAAGACACTCGTAAGTAAGCAGCACAAGCACCGTTAGTTAGAAGTGAAGCGGATGTAGCCTTGGTGGTGATCCATTCGAAGAAAGGTAAAGGAGAGTAGGATTAACCCTTTACCCAACGTAACGGCCAAAACCGGCCAGCGCTATTCTCAAAATTCGCCAATTAATATTCACTATTTTTTCTTTTTCTATCTCAAAAACATAGGTTATGACCCCTCATTGGAACGAGCTCGTCGAGCTCGTTCCAATGAGGGGTCATAACCTATATTTTTGCGACAAAAAAAAGAAAAAAAAAATTATTTGTGAATTTTATTTGCAAGTGTCGTCTGCTTTTCATGTTAGGTAAAGGGTTAAACGAATGGAGGTAAGTTCGCCACATAGCAGTAATCGTACGTGGTGATTTGATCCCCAGCAGCAATGGAAACGCCCACTTGACAAAATGCCCCACTTAAAAAACAAATCGGTTTTCCTGATTATTCAAGAATTCAGATCCAAAAAGAAGTGTCGATACGTTTATAGCAAATGGGAGAAGGTTGATAGTATTATTACGGACATTTGAGTACATTGGAAGCAAAAATGCTCTGGGGTCTCGCACATCCCGCACAGGCAGGACGTGGTAGGTGACTTATGATTGTCGTATAAATGAGATTTAAGGTTACTACAAAGCAAACGCATCATGCAGTGATATATTTGGGCTGCGCGTGATTTCGCGCCACTGTAAAACACAACTAGGTGGTCGCTGATTTCCAACATTTAGGAAAGTCTTGAAATTCATCAGTAATGAGTTCTCGCGGACAGACAAAGACAGTTTGTTCCATCCATTGGTCTGTGACGCTCGGGATAAAAGAAGACTGATACAACTGAGTCCGATAAAAGGAACCCTATGGTTTCGACATGACCGGAGGTTGAGCGATAGATTTGACAATGAGACGATCGGGGGCACTTTATTGGCAATATATGAGGGCGACATGTGATGATACATTTTGAAGTACTGTAACAGCTTGTCTTGTAGAGAGTTCCAACGTGTTTCGGAATAAAGCAAAGACTTACTACAACTAACAGTTGCCCCGTTAAGGATCCTTGCGGCTGCGATCTGTATTTTCTCTAGCTCGGCATTTTGAGCTGCTGAACAATTATCCTAGACAGCATCATCGTATTCGAGTAGAGTCCTAACGAAGGTAAACTATATTTTCAATAGGACGCTGCGATCGAGATTGAATTTCTGCTTCCTCAGTAAGTCTAAGTGAGACCAGCAGTAATGGTTCTCCAAGTTGATGCGTCAGACCCTATCACAACTCGTTGCGACCTATCCGGTAGGTACGATTTCAAGAACAACAGAAGTTCACCAGAGACACCAATTTTCTTCAGCTTATGAATAAGACCAACATGTCATACCTTGTCGAACGCCTTACTGATATCACAGAAGGCCACCCTAACTTCTTTGCCTTCATGAAGAGCTCGACTTAATTCATCGTATATGTCTGTCAGTTATTGTATATGTCAGTCAGTTGGCGGGGAGTTGAATCACCAGGTATAAAACCTGATTGGAATTGACTAAGGACATTGTTGTCAATCAGAAATTGCCACAAGCGTTTGTTCACTTTTAACTTCTGGCGATCATCTAAGTGTTTTTGGCAGCGTCGGAACCCACTAGCAATGATCTTGTAGATGCAAGTTTTACTTAGTCGCTTCTCTGCACCAGTAACGGCGAATAACAAAACGTTTTGTGCAAGCGCAAGCGCGCGAGAAAATGCCGATGAAACACATTTATTTTGTGCATAAATCATGAAATTTCGGAAGCCCTGGGGGACATTTTTTGTTACTAGTTATTACTTACTTGTTATTACAAATAACAAGTAATAACAATTAACAAATAACAAATAAGTAATAACAAATAAGTAATAACAAATAACAAATAAGTAATAACAAGTAAGTAATAACAAATAAGTAATAACAAATAACAAATAAGTAATTACTTATTTGTTATTACTTATTTATTTGTTATTTGTTATTACTTAATTGTTATTTGTTATTTGTTATTTGTTATTACTTATTTGTTATTACTTACTTTTTAATACTTATTTGTTATTACTTGTTATTTATTTGTTGTTACTTATTTCTTATTTGTTATTACTTATTTGTTATTACTTATTTGTTATTACTTACTTGTTATTTGTAATAACAAGTAAGTAATAACTAGTAACAAAAAAATGTCCCTCCAGGGCTTCCTATGAAAACTCTCCGTTTTAGAGCTAAAAACAAGAAACATTCTGTGAACAAAGCTGAATCTCCCTCACTAAAAAGAGGTGAATACATATCTCAAAGCATTGTGATTGGTGATTCACAAGGAATTAGTTTAAAATAAGTTCAAGTATAATGGACGGGGTTCCAAGCTATGGGGATTAATATCTTGAAAAGCCCCCCCCCCCCCCCCCCCCACACACACACACATACACACACACACACACAAACACACACAAAGAGACTTTTTAGGACGGATTGTCCCGGTACGAAACTCGACTTGGGACAAAACCCACGTGATTTTGATAAGAAATCCCCGGCCCATCGCCAAGTATTGTCAGTAGGGGGGGGGGGGGGGGTCTCGAAAATTATTTTTAAAGAATTTCAAGCTTATTGGACAAGGACGGTGGTGGCTACACTTTGGGGGTTAATATCTCCATTCGAAAGAACTTGAGAAAAACTTAAATGTTGGCTACAGACATTTCGCGACTTGGGGGAAAATATTCACGCAGACATCGTTTTCTAATATGATCGAGGGTGCATGTATCAAAGCAAACAAATTGTTTTAAAAAAGTACTTATGGTTAAAATTAAAAAATCGGTACCAAACTTTGGTATACCCCATATAAACAAATAGTGTTCATTTGGGGACTCTATCCTTTGTACTTTGCCTGCGGCCAGGTGCGGTCTCATTTTCTACCAGCGGTATTATTTTAGTACGACTCGTCTCGTTGTTTTCTAACTGCTGTCTTATTTTAGTGCGACCGGATATCCAATGTCACCTGCAGAAAAAATGTTGGTCGGACTTTCTGGTCGGATTGTTTTCGTTTCACTGTTGCTAAAAGACATTAGCAGAGGGCATGAAGGCACATATATGTATCACAGATTGCAGTTTAAAAACAATGAATGAAAATAAAGCAAACCCAAATAAAACCAAATAAAGGAGAATTACAAATATTCGTTTCAGATTATTGTAGAGGTCCAAATAAAACCACAAATAAAGGAGAATTACAAACAGCTAGAAATCACCAAACTCTAAAATTTCCTCCTTGAGCAGCCTTGAGGGCTACTTTGTGCATTTTAAGGCGACGGACTGCAAACCATTTTTTCAAATCATCCAGTTACCATACTTTCATGTAATACATGGAAGTATCTTGACATTTCTAAAATTCCAGTTCCTTTTAATTTTCGAAGGGTATATTAAAATCGGGTCTTACCGTGAGTTAGCACTTTCTTGGATACTTTTCAGTATTTGTCTAACAGTATTTTTTACCTTTTGCTTTCTATTTTTTATCCCCGGTTTCATTTCTTTTCGGGTTGTATTACACACACGTTCAGTCAGAACTTGGCTTACGAGAACTTTTATCACCACATTTCATTTCTTTCATCTGTATTTTTTCTTCTTGTGTCTGTACCCTAAAGAAGGTCTTCATCAGACCGAAAGCTAGGTGAAAATTTCTTTTTTCCTGTGCTGTTTGAGCTTTATTTAGAAGAATTATATATAATATTTATAAATAAAAAAGGGGAAAGGGCATAAAAAGGAAAAAAGGTCTATATTCTGATAAAACAAATCTGTTTCAAGTGCGCCGGATCTGAGAGATGCAAGAGCCTAAAACGGAAGAAATTTCGTCTAAATAAAGCTCAAACAGCACGGGGAAAAACAATTTGCTCAGCAATTTTAAAATCATCCAGTTATCATACTTTCATGTAATACAAAGAAGTATCCCGATATTGCTCTGCCATTTCTAAATTCTAGTTCCTTTTAATTTTCGAAGGGTATGTTGACATCAGGTATTACTGAGAGTCAGGAGTTACTAGTATACTTTTCAAAGTTTGTCAAACAGCATTTTTTACCTTTTGTTTTCTACTTTTACCACGGTGTTTTTTTTTTCATTTCATGTTGTATCACACACCCGTCAGTGGCGTAGCGGAAAACCTTGTGCCCCCCCCCCCCCCCCGCGTGATAGAGACGGGGGCCCTTTCATAATGGTGGTTGCCTTTAAAACGGGTGCAAATTTAGTGTTGTTATCGTGCACAGCATAAGGATTTCACGCAGTGCATACGCCATAAATTAAATGAAGGTATAGCCTATAGGATCGATTCTAAAAATACGACTCTGTAGATTTTTTCACTAAATGTTTTAAGTTTCACCCCCCTCAAATGTATATTGTTCATTTCTCACCTCTATCAGATATAATGATGTAGCGTTCATTTAAAAGAATAATACATAGACTACAAAGAGTATGTTGTGTGGAAGTGAGAGTTTGAAATAATGAAATTATGTGTATTTGGTACACTATAGACTGCGCAACAGTCACACAGGTAAACATATCAATACATACACAACCTGGCACCGTTCTCTACTCTTTTTTACTCTCTCTCTCTCTCTCTCTCTCTCTCTCTCTCTCTCTCTCTCTCTCTCTCTCTCTCTTTCTTCCAGCTTTGGGGCGTCCTTCAAGACGGGGGCCGGCGGCCCCCCTTCTAGCCCCCCCCCCCCCCCGCAATGCGGGTCCTGTGGGCCCTTCCCCTACGCCACTGACACCCGTTTAGTCAGAACTTGGCATAAGAGAGCTTTTATCGCCACATTTCATTTCTTTCGTCGTCTGTGTGTATTTTTTCGTGTTGTGACTGTACCCTGAAGAGGGTCTTCGGATTTGAGAAGTTGAGGAAATTAGGCAGTAGTTTGTGTCAGACCGCAGCGAGTTAGGGGCCATAATGGGACATTACCAGCCGGGGATTGAGTTGATCTATGCCGCCTTGTTGAAGGACCACGGCAGATCAATGGACAATGGAAGTCCAACGAATTGTTATTAATATTATGTTACAACTATTCGTTTCAGTTCGTCAAAACATTCCTCTACACAGGGCTAGAGTGGGTGGGTGGTTCCGCCGCGAAAAAAATCACTTTTTCCTCTCATCAAATTTATACATTTTTTCTGTTTTAATCTATATAAATACACTCTATGTGATTTAATGGTATTTACTGTACTTAGTGCATATGTGGCATGACTGATAACCAGTTGTTGTGACTCACATTTGTGAGATGGTGACCATCAAACAGTTGGTTCGTGGTCAATATTGCCCACCCTTAACCTGTTTTCAACAGGTTTAAACCAGTGTTGCATAAAGAAAACTCAAATCTTCAATCAAATAAATCATTTCTGTAAGAATAAAACTCTAATAAGAACAAAGAAATAATGAGGAAAGACATCTACAGTACGTGGAGAGTGTATTATCACTAAATCACCCGCAGAGTGGAGATTCCACCTGTGCAATAATTGCAAATTTGTTGCAAAGCACAACCAGCACTAGCAAAGTTTCAGCCAATGGACCTCCGGGTTAAACCCGGAGGTCCATTGGCTGAAACATTGCTTGTGTTTTTTGACGATATGTACCAAATTTGAAAGTTATTGCTTGGGTGATAACTCCACTCCGCGGGTGATTTCGTTACAATCCACTCTCCACGTACTGTATGAAAACCTGAAGATAGGATCATATTTTGCCCAATACAATACATCACAGTTCTTCATTACACTTCTCTGTTGTCTGCGCATTGCATTATTATCAACTGTTCTTTTGGATCAATACAAAATGAGAATGTATCAGCAAAATGAAGTAATTATTGTTAGAGATTGCTTCATACATGTATAATCAAATCACTTCCCGGATTAATCCCATCTATTCTAGTCTACTCTGGACTCTTGGATTTTGAAGTGATATACCAGGTAGTCACGCTCATGACAGCCCAGTTTCTTCAACAAGCGCTTTCAAATAGATTATCTTTCGATTATGGCCGAGCGCAGCACTGCCCTGTGTGGTAGCAGATTAAAACTTGCACAGATCTACATTAGAGTTTGTCCCGACCGGTTGACCAGGTTGTGTAAATAAAAAAGGATCCCAGTCTACTACACTGTATAAAGGTATTGGCATCGGTGCATGGTTCTTTGCCTTCGCTACAAATTTAAGCAGTCCACCGGCTGCCAACAGAGTTGTGCCGTACCGGTAACTCATGATTCACGTGTACATATACGCCCTGTAGGCTATTGCCTTTCTCTACCCCATCTCAGCTCACCCCCTAAGATCCCATTGAAACTAAGTTCGATTCTAATGTCATTCCAAGAATTCTAGGGATGATTTAATATTGCTAGGTTTTGTTGTATATTGCATGAGTGGCCAAAAAACACATTGACAGCATTGTGTCCAGGAGCTACACCCTATACGTCTCTTCAAGTTAGTGAATATATTTGAGCTTGTCAGCTCAATAACCCGTGCTGAAACACTATAGGATATAATTTGAAAGAATTAAGAATCATTAAATTATTGTAGACATTAAGTATTTATCTCTGGTTTCGCTCAAAATCTGCTCCAGTTTTGGGTTTGTTTTTTTTGTTTTTTTTTTTGGCTGGGGGGTTATCTCCCTTTTTGTACTGTTAGAAAAGTAGAATGGTGGAAACAGATTAGTAATATGACTAAAAACTAGGGATGCGGACCGGACCGCTTTGGCCCGGTCCACATATGGCGGTCCGGTACTGGACCGGTTCGCAGACTTTAATACGTAGATGTAGATTTAGCTTTAGCACTGGGGTTATCTGGTACGGAAATCCTAAGCTACAATCACCAGTCAATAGACTCAATACACAGTGTCGCAAATATCTGGTCATCTGGTGTGAGACTCATAACAGCTCGTCAGATACATTCTTTGATGTCGGTGACATCAAACGATAGTGACTACCGACTACCGCCTCTGTCTTTTGATTCCACCGACTTCCAAGAATGCCCTGATTGGAACGCGCTTGGTTTAGTAACAAACTAACGATGTCACATGGCAAACATCCACTGACTTGAGTGTTGGGCCGTTGGCGGATGTCCGATGGTTCCCTCATTTGTAATTCTGTAACTCTACCTACCGGTCGTTTGTGTAAAATATAGCATAGTCAGTTGTTAAAATTTAAATTAATAATGGAGCCTTCTAGAGAGTCGAATGATACTCAATCTACTACTGAATCTAGTGAAATTAGTGAATCGCCCAGTAATTCTAATACAACAACAAGTACAGGAACGATACCAAAACACAGGACACTACGGGACTCGCACCTGACAAAATATTCTTTCCCAGTATATGGGCATCTGTATTCAGAAAAGAATGATGCAGCTGGTGTTTTCCGATGTGTAAACTGTGGGGAAAAAATAAAGAAAGGTGGAGGTGGCCAGTCCAAATTAAGAAAAAAACATTTTAAGAGGCACCATAAAGACATTTTCGATACAGAGACTGAACCACCAGCCAAAAGACACGCGTTCACGTTGAACTATGTAAAAAGACATCCTCAACTGCATCGTCATCCAGATCTATCCCGCTTCCATGGGGAATTGCAGTCGGTGAATCCCGAGTTCGGGTCAGAAGAATACTACAAGAAAGACAGTCTTTGATACGCGCAATGTAAACGGAATCTCGCCGAGATGATATGTTCAGATATTCAGCCTGCATCTATACTGAATGACCCTGGATTTCTACAGAAATCTTGACATTAAATACACGGTTCACAGTTCCTTCGAGAGACACAATGGACAATGAGATCACAAAACAATACGACGATAGGAAAGCTATACAGTGCAGAAACTATTTGAAAAAAAAACATCACATACTTCTGAGCCACTTTTGATATATGGACATCCAAGGCAATGCATTCATATATCAGTTTGACTGTACATTTCATTTCAAATTCATGGGAATTGGAGAGTGTCAGACTTGAAGCTGTATCTTTTCCCGGAGATACATTATCGATTACAACAAGCCGTGCCGTTTTATAAAGTCAGACATTTCCGCTTTAGAGGTTAGACGTTTACCGGGACGCTTTCTAAAACGCATTTCATACAGCCATATTCTCTAACTTGACAGCTTGCATCCAGGACAAAAACAACGATCTTTGATGAAACGAGTAAGCGTTTTACAGAAATATCCTCTTTAACCCTTTAACTAACGTAACGGCCAAAACCGGCCAGCGCTATTCTCAAAAATCGCCTATTAATTTTCATTATTTTTTTCATTTTTTGTCTCAAAAACATAGGTGATGACCCCTCGTTGGAACGAGCTCGTCGAGCTCGTTCCAACGAGGGGTCATAACCTATGTTTTGAGACAAAAATGAAAAAAATTAGTTATTTAAGAATTATTTTTGCAAGTGTCGTCTGCTTTTCATGTTAGGTAAAGGGTTAACCTTTGATCTCTGAATTGACATTGTCTGAAATTACAAAACAGCTTATACAATTACCATGTTCTAGACATTTGGGCCTATATCTGACACATGAGGTAATTTGGGTAACACCCAATGTGTCAGATATAGGCCAAAATATCGAGAACATGGTTTCTGCATAAGTGGTTTCGTAATTCCAACGGGTAATGGTATACATATTGCAAGTGACAATGACTGATGTCAGACAAGATGGCGAATTAGGAATTACCATGTCAAGTTGTCAACTAACCCTCATAGGCTCATATACATTTCAAGGTACTGAAGATAGGTTGCAAATCGCAATATAGCCTATAGTTGGCAATATTTAACTCCAAGTCACTACATCCAATACCGAATACCGGTACGCATACCTGCATGTCGGAAATTGTCCAATCTATCTGGAATATGTTAGGTGCCACTGCTAAGAACAAAAGTTTTTGTGCTGAAAGACTTGGAGCATTTGCACTATCTATCTTTAAGTTCTTAACCCAATCATATATCATACAGTATATGACTGGGTTAAGAACTTAAAAGAAAGATGGTGCAAATACTCCAAGTCTTTCAGCACTAATAACATTTAGTCTGTAGTTAACGTTTCCGCTATCCGCCACATACTATATGACATATAGCATGTGCAATATAGTGGGAAACGTGAACTACAGACTCCACAGTGAGTCACAGTCTCAATATGTAAGCACGTTTATTCGCTCTCTAACTTCTCTATAATGATGGATATGGGAAAATATTTCAAAATACACTGCACATTTCCACAATGTGCATACAATGTATTATATAACATGTCCAGAGTTACCAAGCTTGCCCATCAGATGGCAGTAACTTGATGCTTTCTGTTAATCAAATGCGTATACCAATTCAATCATCATAAAATACCTTAAATAAAGCAAATGTGTTAAAATCTTAATTTAGTATTACCAAAAGTAATATTTTAACACATTTCATTTCATTTAAGGTATTTTATAATGATTGGACTGGTCCAGGCAAGAATATCGGACCGGACAGGACCACCTCTCCCCTGGACGGTCCGGTCCGGATTCCTTCTAAAAACCGGACAGCTTTGTGTTGAGGGTTCATTTTAGGGGGTTGAACTGGGTTGAAGGGATGGGTTCCCCACATGAAAAAGAAAAGAAAAAAAAATTCCTCCCGAAAAGGGGGGTAGTGGGTGGTCTCGAGGCGGAAAAAAGTTTTTTCAGCCCTGTGGAAAGGATTTTTTTTTGAAGACCCCTCCATTACCCCCTGGTTGAAGTGAAATATTTTCACTTTTCAGCATCGCGTGTTGGCGTGATTGAACAAAGGCAAAGTTCTCGGAACAGTCCACTGGAGGAGATCAGTATTCGCCATGTTGGGTGACATGAGGATGTGGGGGGGGGGGGGGGGCATACGTCGACTTTGTTTCCAAAACAAATACACGTGGATTAATTAACAAGCACAATCTTGGTCAGAAAATGGCGGAAGTGAACTCGAATTCCGCGTCAAATAAATTGATATTGGTATATTCCGCACTTTATCATTTGTGTTAAAATTACCTTTTACAGTAAGTGTCAATTGTAATATCATTACCGTTTGAACACTGGTGGTATATTCCAGGTCAGTTCAATGGGAGCAATTTGAAGAGTCCATATTCATTATTTGGGTGTAGAGCAACTAATATTTTCAACGTGCAGCCTCGGGGCTGCACGTTGAAAATATTAATTGGTCTACCCCACACTTTAACTCATGTGCCATCCTACTTGATGAAAGTATGACGTATAATTTCCCCTGCCCGGAAAACCGGCCTTCCGTGTTCAAAGGGTTAATGAAATAGTAAATCCGAGAGGAAAACAAAACTTTAGGTTCAGAACGCATTAAATTTAAAATGTACTGCGTGCAGCCTGAATCGAGAAATTAGCTTGTCTTTGTTGCTTTCACATTCGAAATGCATTGATATAAAACAACTACACTGCAAAAAATATAGGTTCTCTTTAGAACCAAAACTGTTCTAATCTTGTCCCTGAGTTGGAACCAGTTCTGTTTAAACAGTATTTATTTCAAATCAAATAAATTTATAAAGATTTATAAAGATTAACATTAAATATTAACAGAATTAAACATAAATTGAGGGGGTTTCAGCCGTAAGTTTAGAGCTTATACGAGGTTGTCTCAAATGATTGTTAAACAAAGGAAATATGAACAGTTGGCATACCGAACCAGTTTTGGTTCTTATCAGAACCAAAACTGTTTCGATATGCCAACTGTTCATATCTCCTTTGTTTCAAAATGTTTGGCGACTGCGTTGAATAAGCTCCGAGTTTACTGCAGAATCTACTTCAGTTCATGTATTATTCTGTTAAAATTGAATGCTAATCTTGGTAAATTTATTTGATTTGAAATAAATACTGTTTAAACTAAACTGGTTCCATCTCAGGATCAAGATTAGAACCAGTTTTTGTTCTAAAGAGAACCTTGCAGTGTATTGTGTCAAGATCGATTCGAATTTGTCCGAGTTAAGGGTTAATGGTTAGAGATTGTAAATAAATAATTTGATACGTTTGCTTGTAAAACCGCAAATAGACACTGGGTACAAATTATTGTAGGCTAATTGATTAACTGCTTGACCAGGTGGGTGTTTATCTCTCGTTGAGAGGACAAATGGTTCCCCGCTGCGACGTTTAAAACTACTCCGCAACTTTTTTTCTCAAAGTCTCTAATAGTAATTCGTAACTGTCAGCCGCAGATGGTGTTCCACGCTATGTGGCCCCTCAAATAAGTGCCATCCCCGTAGTTCTAAATGTCAGACTCACGAGCTCACAAAGAGATATCTCATCTAACTTAATAACGGTGTCCTATATCACAGAGGAACTGACTTAATGATTAATTAGACACGAAAATGTTATATAATGAGAGACTGATCATCGGTAGTCAGTCGACCTCGGATTGAGTTAGTAATCCGTCAGAAAGAGGGCTTGGAGCTCTAGCCATTGGGGCTGTCATTTGTAGAGATTAATTGTGGAGACTAAGCGAGCTCCGTTTAAGTAGGCGAGCGGTTGCCAGGTTAAGTGACGCGCCGTGTTGGCGAAGTGTGGAGTAGTAAAGAGCTGTCGAGAGCTCGAACAATTAACTTAATCGAAGCTGTTGAGAGCTCGAACATTTGATTTAAGCTAAGATTAAACGGTATTGGAAATTGGTATAAACGGATATTGGTTTAGACGGCGAGTGGTTAAATCCGTGGAGTGATATAACTGTGGTATCGAATGTGTAAAATTTAGTTAGACAGAGTTGGTTACAGTTGAGTGACAATTTAGCGTATTTGGAGGTTGAGCGGCATAAAATAGACAATACGTTATGTACACAGTCGCTTGAGAAGTGAAGAAGAAACCCAGAGTGAGAAACAACCAGAAGCATCTAGACAACAGCATCGAACGCGGGGTACCCCGGGATGTGCTCGAACTTTATGGGGGAGGGGGGGGGGGTTCATATGTGCTTTGTTTGTATATAGTGTACATTCTTGGATTGTTCATTGATGCGAAAAAGTGAGAACAGTGTTATTCTTATGTCCATTAAATTATACTCAAATGATCCACCGTCGGCTATCTTTTTAAATATCAAGTCACGGACACCTTAAGATGACGAATTTGTCCCAACAAAAACCACAAAACCGCGAGGCCGAGAGACGTACGTTCACTCGAAAGCCCGGCTATCCTTTCTGAGTACGGCCTAGCTCTAGAGTGATCATAAATCTCACATATCTGCCCCAGCGTGTTGTGACATATTATTACCACTCAATCTATAAGTTACTAGTCGATAACATAAGTTTGGAGGCCCGTTAAAACTCCATAATTCCAGTAACGTCATTCGACGGAGCCGGGCCGCGGGCGATAATGGTATAAATAGCCTTTAGCGTCCCGCGGACCGGCTATTTTTAGATTCAAGTTAGCTGTAACAGGGAGTGGTAATAATGGTAATAACATGATTGTTGTCAGGCATCATGATTCATTATCGGCCCTGCAGCAATGATGAACAGCCCTTGGGCTTATTAACGGCCCTTGTCTTCGTCTCGGGCCTTTAATAAACCCTCGGGCTGTTCATCATTGGCACTGCATGGCTGCTAATGAACCATAATACCCTCCAAAATCATGTTATTGTTATATTATTACCACTCAATCTATAAATTACTAGTCGATTAACATGAGTTTGGATGGCCGTTAAAACTCCATAATTTCAGTGACGTCAATCGACGGAGCCGGGCCGCGGGCGATAATGGTATAAATAGCCATTAGCGGCCCGCGGCCCGGCTATTTTTAGATTCCATGGTCTAATGAATTACTCCCGTTCGGATGACGTCCCTTTGTATTTCTGAACTGAAGTCGAACGCACGATCGAAAGAAATCTTGTTATTGAGTATCTTCACTTGTCCAATTCAATTTACATAACATAATAATTTTCTTCTGTGTTTTAATGCCCAAATCCGAAAGACTTCCAGCAATTCCATCGTGCGGTTAGCTGTAACAGGGAGTGGTAATATAACAATAACATGATTTTGGAGGGCATTATGGTTCATTAGCGGCCCTGCAGCAATGATGAACAGACCGAGGGTTTATTAAACGCCCGAGATGAAGTCGAGGGCCGTCAATAAGCCCTCGTCATTGCTGCAGGGCCGCTAATGAATCATGATGCCTGACAACAATCATGTTATTACTATTATTACCACTCCCTAGCTATTACAGCTAACCGCGCGAGGGAATTGCTGGAAGTCTTTCGGATTTGGGCATTAAAACACAGAAGAAAACAAGAGCTGGACTTTCGTCCGGTGCATACCCCCGCGTGGTGTACCGCCTAGTGTGGGCATACTTATGACCAACAAATATTATTTATGAATATTCTCGTATCGACTGACGGACGGATGCACAGATGGACGGGCACAATCCAGTATACCCCCCCCCCCCCCCCTTCCATTTTCTTCGAAAGTTTTCAACAATTTCCAACAATTTCTAAGTCAAAAGGTATGGTGAATTGTTTGGTGTTTGGAAGTTTTATGCAATGAGGCAGAAGCCTTTGTCATAGGCAAACCGCATTCCATATTTCACTGAAATCCGATAACCCCAATCCAGTATGCCCCCCCCCCCCCCCCCCCCCCTCCCATTTGCTTCGAAAGTTTTCAACAATTTCCAACAATTTCTAAGTCAAAAGGTATGGTAAATTGTTTGGTGTTTGGAAGTTTTATGCAATGAGACAGAAGCCTTTGTCATAGGCAAACTGCATGCCATATTTCACTGAAATCCGATAACCCATACCTGAGATACAGGCTGAACCAGCTGGCTGAACAGACAAATAATGTCTATTTCCTACAATTTCTAAGTCAAAAAGGGGGATAACTCTAAAAAGGAGACAGTGAAATCTAAAAATAGCCGGGCCGCTAATGGCTATTTATACCATTATCGCCCGCGGCCCGGCTCCGTCGAATGACTTCACTGAAATTATGGAGTTTTAACGGCCCTCCAAACTCATGTTAATCGACAAGTAACTTATAGATTGAGTGGTAATAATAATAGTAATAACGTGATTGTTGTCAGGCATCATGATTCATTAGCTGCCCTGCAACAATGATGAACAACCCTTGGGCTTATTAACGGCCCTCGACTTCGTCTCGGGCCTTAAATAAACCCTCGGGCTGTTCATCATTGCGGCAGGGCCGCTAATGAACCATAATGCCCTCCAAAATCATGTTATTGTTATATTGTCAATACCTGTGTCACAGGTGATTGCAATGACGTTGAGTAAAACGAAAGAAAGTGAGTGGCGTATGAAACGATTGACGGTAACAGCCATCGTTGCCTCTCTGCTTGGTATTGGGACGTTTCGGCCTTAGGACGTTTCGGCCTCGAGACGTTTCAGCCTCGAGACGTTTCGGCCCTGGACGTTTCGGCCCTGGACGTTTCGGCCTCCTATATTAACAGCCAATAGTGAAAGGAATTACCTCGACAGGATAGATGATAGAGGTTACTAGGGTGTTAATTGGAAAATGTTCAATTGACACCTCTAATAAAATACAAATCCCTTGCGACCCGGTTAACCTTATTTTATTTCACTTGGATTACACAGGCCTAGTATTGCCCCAAATGGAGTCTGAGGGGGTATGCACGCGGTTAGAATACCCGGCAGTTTACGTTGGAGTGTTAGATGGTCAATACTCAATCCCTCAACGCCTTTAAAACTATTAGAGAGTGGGCTCTATTCGGTTCCAGTTCGGTGATGGTAGAGGTTTGAGTCCCACCATGGTGGCGAGCCAGAATGTAATGTTGTGCGATGGCAAGTTTAAGGGAAGAAGAGAAAAGAAAACCAAACAGCAACGCCGATTTGGTAGCGGCCCCGGTATATGACCATAGCGGTTACAAAAAAGTGGAGAAAGCTCCAACAGTTTAGTTTTGAAAAACCGGGAGTCATCCATCAAGCCTTCTGGGAGATAGGATGTCGTATGTGATTTTGAGGTATCTGGTTATCCTTCGGGAATTCCAAATGACCTCCCTCACCTCCCATCCCCCGCCAAAAAAAAAAAAAAAAAAAAACACCCTCACAGACACACACCCTCAAGCCCTTAAAAGGGCTGTTAAATCTTTATTCAAATGTTTATTTATATAACATGTACACTCTTGATAAGAGTGTTGCAAGAAAAATTGAGAATGTTCAATTAGAAAAGTTATAGGTAGAGAAAAAGATAGGTATCCGCTATTGTATATTGTGCCTGCTGTGTGATTGTTGCTATGAATGGGGTAAGGGGTGTGTTTCTTCGGAGCCCACTCCCCACACGCAGAGTTGCGAGGCAATCCTCACAGACTCAATCCTAAAGATCTCAATGAGTAGCGAGGCAAGCCTCACTGACTCCACGCAGTTTAATTCTATTGAGTAATTTTAATTTACTGTGAATTATTTTGTTTTTCTGTTTAGGTTCGGTGTTCGTTCAGCTTCACCTTTGATTCACTATCCTGGAGTATGTGGAGGGTTTTGTTATATAGATCTTATTAAACGCATTTCAATCGCGCTTCAGCAGTGTTGCGAGGCAATCCTCACAGACTCTATCCTAAAGTTCCCAATGAGTAGCGAGGCAATCCTAACTGACTCCACGCGATTAAGTTGATTTGATTCCACCTCTCGGACCTCTATCTTATATAGATATTCCATCGGTAGATCAGAAGTCTCCTCGAAAAAACACAAAATGTCTGATCCCATTGTCACCGGTAGATCAGAAGTCACCAAAGATAGCAGATCGAGAGTGCTGTATCAACACATACAAACAACTCATCAGTCTCTCTTATTCCGAAAAGCTTGTATAAACAAACTCAAAAAGTTCATCAGTAACTTTTAATCAGAAGTGTCAAACAAAGTATCATCGTCCACATGAGGGCGATAGGTTTGATGACGAGTTCAAAGAAAAAGTAAACAAATTTGTTCAAGACAACAAGACAACGTTTAACGATGCCAACTTCAGCCAAACGCCCGAGGACGGGGATGGCCATGAACTCACGGAACCGATAAGCAAAGAAGAAGTGGCTAACACAATTAAAAAATGTAAGTCTTCTTCTTCCCCAGGAGGGGACGAGGTCTCATACAAAATCCTGAAACAATGTCCCAACACTTTTTTCGGTAGACTCACTAACCTCCTAAACTGCTGTCTCTCTAGTGGATACTTCCCAAAATGTTGGAAAGTAGCTACAGGAGTCATGATACCCAAACCCGACAAGGATTTGAGCAACCCAGCTAATTACCGCCCAATCAGCCTACTCAGCTGTATTGGAAAAATTTTCGAACGGATTCTCATGACTAGACTCCGCAGCCATCTCGAATCAATCAGCTTTTTCAACAAGTGGCAAAGGGCATACAGGAGCCAAAGAGAGGGAATAGAGCATGTTTATAGACTGGTAGATTATATGAAAACGGCGTTCAGTCAAAATGAAACAGGAACCGCGCTATTACTCGACGTAGAAAAAGCGTTTGACTCTGTCTGGCACAATGGCATGAGATACAAACTAGCTAAAATGGGGCTACCTACCAAAATTCTAAGGATCATATCATCATTTTTATCTGATCGAAAAATCAAAGTGAGAGTCAACCGCGAAGTGTCAGCCGAGGTAAAACTCGAAGCGGGCACGCCACAGGGTTCGGTCCTCAGCCCGCTTCTATTTATAATATATGTGAATGACATTGACAAACTAGGGAAGAACCATGTTGAGCTATCTCAATTCTCAGACGACAAAGGAATGTGGACGGCCAGTAAGTCTGGAAACATAATACAAAACCGCCTGCAGGATACCATCCGCGACCTGCAAGACTGGTGCGCCCTGTGGCGCATCAAGCTAAATGCCACGAAAACACAAAGAATCACATTCTATAAAAAACAAAGGAAAAAGCCTGTCCCTAATATTGAGCTTAAGCTTTACGATCATAAACTTGAAGCTAGTAATGAGGCAAAGTTTCTGGGATTCAACCTGGATAGCAGTCTCAATCTAAACAATCACATAAACTCAGTCACCGTCAAAGCCACTAAACGCATCAATTTCCTGAAAATGATCAGAGGTAAAAATTGGGGAGCCAATAAAGAAATTCTCCTCAATCTTTACAAATCATATATACGCCCAGTACTAGAGTATGGGGCCATAATAACAAGTGACCTGAATAAAACCAACATTGAAAAACTACAACGGGTCCAAAATCATGCCTTGCGCAAGCCCACGTGGACATCGATAAAACAACTTCACGAGATAGCAAAAATAGACACTATAGCAATGCGCTTAAAAGATCTTCAAAGCAAAACTCTAAATAGACTTCAAGACAGCGAATTAATAATAGAACTCAATGCGCATCGCGTCCTCAATAGGAAAACTAAATAATCTGGGGCATGTCTATCGAAAGGGTTAAAGATTACATCATTGTGATGGGGTGAGCCAGTTATTCTGTGACCTAAATTTAGAACTGGCTGCGGGTGACACGATACGCACGAAAGCTTGCCTCTGTTACCAGTGGGAGTTGCAAACAGCGAGGAAAATCTCCACCTGCTGCCGGGTCTCCCCTCCTTGAGATATAAATCTCGGGGAAAAAATGCTGGCTTCCCCATCCAAAAGGACGGAAAAGGTGTAAATTAAAAACCGAATTGCTCTAATTTCCAGCTCTCTATCTTTTCTCCCTCCTCTATCTCATCAGACACACCACCAAACTGAATGACATACTATGAGGGATTGAAACAATCCTCATGCAAAGATGTGCAGAAAACCTAACAAGACCAAGGCAAGGATTGAAACAATCTTGCCAGCAAACAGCCCTTTTAAGGGCTTTTTTTTTGGGGGGGGTGGGGTGGAGGTCATTTGGAATTCCCGAAGGATAACCAGATACCTCAAAATCACATACGGCATCCTATCTCCCAGAAGGCTTGATGGATGACTCCCGGTTTTTTTCAAACTAAACTGTTGGAGCTTTCTCCATTCCTTTTTTGTAACCGCTATGGTCATATACCGGGGCCGCTACCAAACCGGCGTTGCTGTTTGGTTTTCTTTTTTCCTTTTCCCTTAAAATTGCCATCGCACAACATTATATTCTGGCTCGCCACCATGGTGGGACTCAAACCTCTACCATCGCCAAGCTGGAACTGAATAGAGCCCACTCTCCAATAGTCTTAATGGCTTTGAGGGTTTGGTCTTTGACAATCTATCACTCCAATGCAAACTGCCAGGAATTCTAACCGCGTGCATACCCCTTCAGACCCCATTTGAGGCAATAGGAAACCTAGGCCTGTGTGATCCAAGATCCAAGTGGAATAAAATAAGGCTAACCGGGTCGCAAGGGATTTGTAAATCCCACATCGTCCCTGCGCGCCTTCGGCGCGCTAAAACCTTTCATTCATTCAGTGTCAAACAATGCATCAAAAGACTGGTATCAACTGCTGTGCATTTTTTTTTGTCAAACACCGATTGCTGGAAAAAATCTTGTTGTATTTGATTCATTTCAACTAGCCTTCAACATGAGTGAACATTAAATTAAATCCCGCTTTATTCAATTTTATTCAAGGATTTTTACAGATTCAAGGATTGCTACGGATTAATACGGATAAATTAACTTTCGATAAAGGTAAGTTAAGAAATTAAGTTACAAAAAAATTAATTATCATAAAAAAAATTCAGTAAAAAACCCTGGACGTTTCGGCCCTATACCCAGGACGTTTCGGCCCAATTGGAGGCCGAAACGTCCAGGCCGAAACGTCCAGGGCCGAAACGTCCCAAGGTCGAAACGTCAGTAAACCCTCTGCTTTGCTCCACACGTGTTTATTGTTTTGGGAACAAATGTGACGTGCCCCAACCTCCACGTGACTAAAAACGGAGGAATGCCGACAAAGAGCGCACTCACGCGCGCTATATAACTGACCGCCCACAACCATATTTAGACAGTCAGTTACGCCCACGATTACTGTTTACAGACAACGAGGGAGATGTTCGACAGAAGAAGATTTGAAACGCGAAAAGGAAGATGAAATGGAAACGGATACCGAAACAGCTTTATGAATTCGCAAAAAAACATGGCGTTGCCACCGCTGGGACAGTTGCGGTGATTGGAATCCTGGTTTACCAACGATCCCGTAAAGAAGAACAAATTCAAGCCTCATGTACAACCAACTTGGGATCATCAGTTAAATGGGACAGCAACTGGGACAGGTGCATTATTCATAATCCAAAATTCGAATCGTTTGAAAAGTTGTGTCCTTCACGCCGCTGTACTGGGGAAACGTCCTAAGTAATTTGCTCCCAGCAAAGTTCGACCGTTTATTTCAGCTGACTTTAGCTACAGACCTCCAGTAAGACTGAGACTAAGCTTACTATTTCAACATTTTCTTCAAAGTAGATATATATACGATAATACCATAGTGTGTTTTGATATGTTTTGCCTGAAAATCAAAATTGTAAGTTTTGAAAGTCGGTATTTATTATAATCCATCCGATGGATGAATCAATCGGGGAGAAACTGGACAATGAGAGCACAACGTATTTGCCCCGATGCCTGATAGACTAAGTAACAAGCAGTGGCGTAGATAAGGGGGGGGGGGGGAGAGGAGGCCCCCCCCCCCCACCAGAAGTTTTGTCGGGAATTTTTTGGGACCATTTTTAGGCGAATTTATGCCTAATAACATTAAAATGCTGGCTTTGGGGATAAAAACATGTCATTTTGGATAAAAAAGACCAATTTCCAGTACATTTGCAGTAAACAACAGATTCTTTCTGTTTGTTTGGGTTTTTGTTGTTGTCACACTGTCTGAAAATTTTCGGTCTGTCGGAAAATTTTGGGCTTGCCCCTCTGCCAGCAAAAAGCTATCTACGCCATTGGTAATGAGCATCCATATAGGCTTATTGGGCTACTAGTCCAGTTCCCTCCCACTAAGATAGTTCTCTTGTGTTCCAAATAAAAGTACAGGTGGAAATAAAAGTACATGGTGGAACATTTATCAAAATTAAATAAAAGTACAGACCCAAATAATAGTACAGTTAAAACTAGAAGTCCTGTCACAAACTGTGTGCTTATCTAAACTTAATTGCGCGTAGGGATTGCACGCAATTGCCATATCGAATGGCATCCAAAGCATGGCAGGTTCCCCTGGTTACTCATAGCAAACACATGCAATGTTTCTGCCAATGGACCTCCGGGTTACCCGGAGGTCCATTGGCTGAAACAATGCTTGTGTACAGGCCATATGTGCAGAATTTGATAGCCTTAACTATGGTCATAATGCGTAGATTAATGCACAGGTCAGTGTGCTATTTGTGCGCATTTCATGACAGGACTTCTAGTTTTAACTGTACAGGGTGGAAATTCATTTAGGGGGTGGGGGAGTAATGCTAGTTAATTTTATCTAAAAGCCAACTTATTTTTCAGTATTGCAGTTAGTTTTATTAAAGAAAACTAATAGGCATTTTGGCATCATGACTACAACAATGAATACACTGTACTAAACAAAAGACTATAACATGATCTAGTGAAGATTTACTAATTTGAAGATCTCACTGTTGGAAGGGCAGTTTTAATAAACATACAATCATACATGCCCAAATAAGGTACACATGGGTGGAAAAATTACCCCAAATTGATAAACATACATGTATGTTTATTGGGGATATAAGAGCATGATCAGTTTACATGTATCATGATGTATGCCCAAACACACAGTAAAATCGTTAGGTCGGCTTTGGCTGGGATTTGCAGTTTGGTTTTTGGATTTGCCACCAAAATGGAACTGAAATGGAAAACCAAAGAAACCTCCCAGCTTTAGCCTCTTCTTGAATGTACAGCACGTGGAGAGTGGAGTGTAGCAAAATGCTAAATCACGGGGATTCACCTGCAGAGTGGAGTTATCACCCAAAATATCACTTTCAAATTCTGTACATATGGACAAAAAACACAAGCAATGTTTCAGCCAGTGGACCTCCGGGTTTAACCCAGAGGTCCATTGGCTGGAACTTTGCTTACAAGTACTTGTTATGCTTTGCAACAAATTTGCAACTATCACTTGGGCAGAATCTCCACTCTGTGGGTGAATTAGTGATAATACCCTCGACAGGTACTGTATGTTAAAAGGCCCATTCTGAGACAATAGAGTTTGTCAAGAACTTCTGATGTTTAACAGATTCCAATGGATGGTGTGAAAGAAAAGTGGTTGGTACAGGGTTCTCATCATAGTGAGATGACTGTTATAAGTACTGGGGGTAGGGTTGGGGTGGTGGCCTGGTGGGGGCAGTCACCTACCACTACCAGAATCCTTTCCCTGGAGGATGTTAGCCACTCTTCTGTGATTTTCAAAAGAACAGGTCTCCTTCATCACTTATGCATGAGATCTTGTAACCTGTTTTAGTTCAGTATTTTATTTGACCATTTGAGAAGAGCAATATGTATGTAGTGGCAACCCCACTACCTTCAGATTCGGTCCATTCAAAGCCGTGATAAAATTCTGTCAGAGTTTTGTGGGCAGCAGGTGGTAAGACCTTTAGATTGCTGTATTTTGGGCACATCTTTTTCAGAGTTTTAACCCTTTACCTAACGTAACGGCCAAAATCGGCCAGCGCTATTCTCAAAAATCGCCAATTAATTTTCATTATTTTTTTCATTTTTTGTCTCAAAAACATAGGTTATGACCCCTCGTTGGAACGAGCTCGTCGAGCTCGTTCCAACGAGGGGTCATAACCTATGTTTCTGAGACAAAAAATGAAAAGAATTAGTTATTCAAGAATTATTTTTGCAAGTTTCGTCTGCTTTTCAGGTTAGGTAAAGGGTTAAATGCACCCAAATTAGAGAAAATTTTATTTTCAAGGGATATTCTTTATTTTTGAAAGCTGAAAGTTGCTTTACACATCATAAAAAGAAAGGAAAACACTCTTATCAGCTGAAAATACTTTTGAGACAAATCAAGGACACTATTTTGGCATGTTTCCTATTTTGGGCACAGCTTTTACTGCATTGAATTTGCAGTAATCTGAAGGCCTACATGTAGTGGGTACTGGGTAGGCGTGGCTTATGGATTTTTCCATCAAGGGGACTTGTGTTCCCTGATGGGGGGAGGGGGGGGGGGGGCAGCAATGGTGTTCCCAACAATTCCACATTAAAGGATACAGCTTTCCCAAGGGGAGGTAGACTTCCCCAACAAGGGAACTCTAACACCCGATTCCCCTTGGAGCCGAGCCACCACTGTTTGTGAGGTGACTTTCAAACACAATGGCCAAATCTTGAAATGTATCTATTGAATGGCTGTACCCTAGGTACATGTTAGCTGAATCTTACCAGTTGTCTGTGATAGGAGCCAAAGTTGTTGTCCTCCCCCCCAAAAGATTTTTGGGGACTATTAAAATAGCCGGTGTCCGTCCGTGCGTCCATCTGTGCATCCATCTCACTTTGGTTTCCTGATGATAACTTTAGTTATAGTTGGCCAAATCAAATGAAATTTGGTAAATCAAATGAAATTCGGTATGTAGGTGTGTTCACATAAAATAGGTCAAGTTTGAATCGGAGTGTGGTTCGCCAATTTTTGCCAGAGTTATGCCCCGTTTTCGACTTCGAAAATTCATTGTTTTGGTTTCCCGATCATAATTTCAGTTACAGTTGGCCAAATCAAATGAAAGTTGGTATGTATGTGTATCAACATAAAATACAGGTCAAGTTCAAATCGGGGTGTGGCCTAACAATGTTTGCCAGAGTTATGCGGTTTATGCCCCTTTTTTGACTTCAAAAATTCCTCGTTTTTTGGTTTCCCGATAACTTCAGTTAGAGTTGGCCAAATCAAATGAAAGTTGGTACATAGGTGTACCAACATAAAATACAGGTCAAGTTCGAATCAGAGTGTGGTGCGACAATTTTTACTGGAGTTATTTCGACTTTGAAAATTCTTTTTTTTTTGGTTTCCTGATAACTTAGTTGTTGTTGACCAAGTCAAATAAAATTTGCCATGTAGGTGTATCAACATAAAATACAAGTGAAGTTCAATTCAGAATTTGGTCCGACATTCTTTGCTTGAGTTATGTCCCTTTTTTTGTCTTCAAAAAATTCAATTTTTATCAAAAACCTCGAATTGCACACTTTTTCGGGGGACGTGTGGCCGGAAGGCCTTTATTCACATTTGTAGACAGTGCAGTTATTTTGGGGTTGAGTCAGCTTTAGTTTACATGTATTAAGCATGTGAGTTGAACAGGGATCAGTACTGTGTTTGACTTTGTTTGAGGCCACCATATTGACCACATTTTTAATCATGTGATAACTAGTTCACTGGAATCTGCATTGTCAGAAAATTACTCTGGCTAAGTGGGAATATTAATTCAAAAACTGTCAGTATTCATCGGTTATGCTCATGCAGGGCTTATATTTCATCTAAATTTGTGAGAATCCATTTGGATTCTTGCGAAAATGGTTGAGAGAATCCATACCGGCTATGGTTGCTCCAGGATCGCATGGGGCCAACATGATTGAACCCCTGTTGTATACTAATAACACATGTTAACTAGAGCTGTAGGTTTTTAAATTTCTTGTTCGGTTTTGGTTTTGGTTTTTCAGGTGGAGTAAAATCTCGCTTCGGTTCGGTTTTCGGTTTGTTCATGAGGCCACATAAAATTCAATGGTAGTGAAATTGAATGAAACTCAATGAATGCCCGAAATAAGCTATAATACATGAAGAATCTGGAAGGCCAATATAATAATTACCTAAATATACAGAACTTTTATTGTGCTTGGCCATTTTTCGAGGTCTGACACCTACACGCAGTTAACTTGAGGAAAGCTACAAACACAACTAAACTGAAATGTCAGAAATTCACAGAATGTAGCCTTCCCAGAGTAGTGAGAGTACCCAGACACTGCCATTGGCAGTGTCTGGGTACTCTCACTACTCTGGGATGGCTACATTCTGTGAATTTCTGCTGCAAGAGAGTATTTAATAAAAAAACGAAAAACCTTAGATTACGGGATGTTGACGGTTTCGGTTTCGTTTTTTTAAAAAAACTAAAAACCTCGGTTCGGTTTCGGTTAACCTACAGCTCTAATGTTAACCTTTTACCCAATTCAGCTTTTTAATTTTTAAAACAAAAACTGAATTTGATAATATTTTTTAAAAAATAAACAATATTTACCAACAAAACCTTACAAATATGGATGTAATTGGAAACAGCTCATTAAGCTGGTTCTAGTGACAGCCATATTTGTACAATTGTATTGACAAAGTGTCAGGATATTTCAGGTCATGTCATCCTTGTATTGTTTAATTTGATGCCGCTATGTTAGGTAAAGAATTCAGTTGACTCAATTCTTTTCACGCAAATCTTAGCTGAGGGGAATCGAGAATTCATGCAGATTCTCGTTGGTTTTGTTGCACAAATCTTTAGGTGAATCGATTCTCGGGATTTCCGTCGAAATATAATCCCTGTCGTGGTTCCAGGACACTGCTTTATTACATCATCAAAAAAAACCCCCAAAAAACAGGCTATTTCAAACAAGGCTGAAAATAATTGACTTTACATGTGCATAACAACTTGTGATATTAAACCAATAAGGTCCAAGAAAATAAAAAAAATTGTGTTTCTCAGGCCATCCCGCATGGTCCTTTTGTCTGCCAATTGCTCTCTTTTTATAACCAATGTAAACTTAAAAAAAATAAAAATTAAATGGTTTATGTCTGATATTTTACCCAAGTTAAAAAATTGATAAGTTTGTCCCTTGAATGCAAAAAGGCTTTGTGCATCACTGTGCATTACAAGACAAGTCGAGGCTTGAAAAAACTACATTAAATTGAACATATTTTACAGTGTTGACAGATTAATGCTTACAATTGAACATACATGTACCTGTGGAAATCGCAGAGTCACGTGTACCGCCCAAGTGCATGTGACTGGTAATTTTACTGTGACCTGATTCAATGAAGTGCAACCTTCACATTTCCAGTATGAACTGGCGAGTACTGCAAGTGCGCTCAATTGTAAGCATTACATGTCATTTAACTTGTATATACTGTAAAGGGGTATCGAGAGAGATTAGGAATGCTCATTGTGTTTTTTTCTCAATTATATATTGAATGGTATCATTAATATCATTGTACATTAACAATTGAACAATTACAGAAGATAATAATATTGTTGACGAATCGCTAAATTTTACCCCCATTTTAGACGTTTAATAATTGAAAAAAAAATTGGATGAAAAAATTATTGTTGCTAAAGGTAAAAGTCAAGAACATTGACGTTCAACCTCAAGAAGCCGTTAGAAGCATTTGTCTC
Source organism: Pictodentalium vernedei (assembly GCA_031216915.1). Classification (NCBI taxonomy): domain Eukaryota; kingdom Metazoa; phylum Mollusca; class Scaphopoda; order Dentaliida; family Dentaliidae; genus Pictodentalium; species Pictodentalium vernedei. The sequence continues at coordinate 483,477,674 of CM062294.1, forward strand.
TCAGGTACATCGAAGTTCGCAACTCACGACCGGTCTTGATTATTACACTGACAGTTCGAAAGTTCAGAACATCAAAGCTTTGAATGTACCTAAAACAGGATCATCTTCGTTGTTTACTTGAGGTTGGTCAGCTAACTTGAACTTCATTTTTAATGACATCAAATAGATGGAGAGGGGGGTCATCTATGTACGATTAATCGATTATTTGCGACGATTCATCGATTCCTAAATTAAACAATCGTGACAGCCCTAAATAATATGCAGTTTATGAATCATCACAAAATGCATGGAAACAATCGGTTGAACAGATGTTCCAGGAGCCGTTGCCATTGTCAACCAATTACCCACAATCGCAGGGAACGCCTTGAGTAAAATGGTCGGGGCCTAAAAAAAGTGCCACACATATTGAGGTCGGGGCTGATTTTCCATTTTTTCCATTATTGTTAGTGCTTTTTGTGGAAAATGTCGGGGCTTGAAAAAAAGCCCCCAGCAAGTGCTCCTCGGGGCTGATCTTGGGGCCTGGGCTGATCAGCCCCGACTCAAGGCAAGCCCTGAATCAGCCGATTGTGGCCAGTTTCGATCATTGGTTGAACAGTACTTTTTCTGTAGAAACTTGATTGAATGACTTGGCAATTACTGGATCTTTCTATTTAGTTTGGTCCTTTCTTGGACAGCTTGAGCTCCAATGTCATTGACACTTTCATTTATATTGGCTTGCAGTGTCTTTTAAAATGATTATGAATTTGTGACACTTCAAAATTTTACCTTTTTCGATTACATTTATTTGCATGTGTTTGCAACAAAGTGTATTTAAAATACAATGTCTGTTTATTAGTGTTGAAACGATTACCTATTTTTCAAAGTCGACTTGTTGACGGGATTAATCGATTCAAAATTGACTAGTTGGCTTTTCTGTTGAAAACATAATTGTCTCAGTAAATTAGGTGATAAGAGACTGTTACATGTAAGTTGATAACCCTTTCATTTAATGACTCGTTTGACAGGTGTTTGATGAAGTTTCCTTGTCAAAGTCATGAACGTCGCTGTTCTCTTTTTCGTATTTTGAATTTTTTAAAACGTCGTGCATATTACAGCTTTAACCATTCATTAAAAAACTAGGATACCTGGGAAGTGCGTGCCGTGCCTTCTAGTCCTCTGTCCATACAGTGGAAAAAGTACCCAATGATATTAAAACAGAAGTTTCGTGAATTTGTAAAATGTTCGAAGTGTGCCACCATTCACCCGGTGCAATTAATTAAAAACTCCCGGGTGAAATTTTGTGAGACAGTTTCCTCACCTTCATATCCGGTCTTCGCCAGCTCGCACCCAAACCAGTACAGTAATATCATAGAATCTGGAGCTATGGCATTGATTTACCTTTGAAGAAGACAGGGCAATTGGCTCAAAGAAGATTAACTTATATACATGTACAAGAGTCAGTTTAAGCATGGGAACTCTGCAGAAACTGCAGAGTTACGGCGCTTCAACTGACTCTTGTGTGGAGTGCAGAGTACTGCAGATGAATGAGAGGAGAAGGACTTAGCGTGCCCTAACCCTTTACCTGACGTAACGTCTAAAACCGGCCAGCGCTATATAGCATCAACAAACAACAATGATTGCATTGATATCCACTTTTCAATACAATTTAAAATAGGTCCACCACAAAGCAGAAATGTCTGATGTTTGTAATCATTAACCCCCACTATTGGCATTTTACGACTTCATCTTTGAGTTTCCCGACTAGTCGACTTAAAGATTTCAGAGTCGATTTTTCCGAAAATCGAATTGACTTTGACTAGTTGACTAATCGTTTCAACACTACTGTTTATTATATTTGTTTGGTAAACATCCTTCTTGATGTATTTTGCAGAAAATAACTCAAATATTGGGTGGACAGTATTTATTTTTCGAGAAAGGTGCATAAATGTCACAAATAAATAAATAAAAAATAAAAATAAAAGCCTCCATCCCCAAATTATTTGAAAAATTAATTGACTGTGAACCAACTGTATTTTTTGTTTTGCCTAACACTGCAGCAAATCGATTTAGAATGGTAAGGAGAACATACAGTTAAAACTAGAAGTCCTGTCATGAAATGCGCACAAATAGCACGTTGATATGCGCGTTAATGTACGCGTTATGGCCCAAGTAAAGCTATCAAATTCTGTACATATGGCCTGTGCACAAGCAATGTTTCAGCCAATGGACCTCCGGGTAACCCGGAGGTCCATTGGCAGAAACATTGCATGTGTTTGCTATGAGTAACCAGGAGAACCTGCCGTGCTTTGGATACCATTCGATGTGGCAATTGCGCGCAATTCCAACGCGCAATTAAGCCTAGATAAGTGCACTGCTCGTGACAGGACTTCTAGTTTTAACTGTATATTCATTATTGTGAAAATAAAATACCGAGGTACTGTTGTTTTTAAACTTTATCATCAGTAAAGGGCCAAAGGCACAGATCAAAAGAAAAAATGTGTAATGCATTGAGGATACCTTGTGTTTCTTTGAGTAGTCCCTGGAATAGTTTCTTGACACTTGAAAAAACATATTCTAGACAAGAGGTTTCGTAAATAAGTCATTTTGTAGAAACACCATTTCTCGGAGAGAATGGGACATTTTGTAGAAAAACAATGGGTGTTTCATAGAATATTTTATTTCAGTTTAATTGATTATTTATGACACCGCCAACTTCATTCATTGATTGTTGCATTGAAACAATATCATATTCAGTCAACCTGACAATTAATCGTTGGTAATTATTATACCCACAAGGCTTGTGTATACAGTTCAGAAAGATATCAGAAGTGAACAGAAAAGTTAAACAGATTTTGCGTATACATGTACAAATTAAAAGTAATTATTAGAAAAGAAGATTGCAAAAAAACTCTTTAAAGGCAGTAAAAACATGTTACCTTCTCAAATGGCAATAAAAGAATTTGAAGGAAAGCAAAACCATAAAAAATTCTCAAAAACTTGAACACATACACAATGTATAATACAGGATTTTTTTTTTTTTTTTTGGGGGGGGGGGGGGGGGACTTAACTCCTTGCATGCTGCTGGTGGATATTCCCACCCAGGATGGAAATTTTCTACTATGATTAAAATAAGTCACATTTGAGGATATTTAACTCTTTACCCAACGTAACGGCCAAAACCGGTCAGCGCCATTCACAAAAATCGACAATTTTTTTCATTATTTTTTTCATTTTTTATCGCAAAAATGTAGGTTATTACCCCTCTTTGGAATGAGCTCATCGAGCTCGTTCCAATGAGGGGTCATAACCTATGTTTTTGAGACAAAAAATTTAAAAAAATAGTTATTCAAGAAATTTTTTTGCAAGTGTTTTATGTTAGGTAAAGGGTTAACTAAATTTTCCCCTGTAAATTGTATACACTTTTTAACAAATGATTTCTTGTGTCAAATTTTCATGAATTTTTCATGAAATCTAGTCATAGCTGCTGTTCAGCAGCCATGACTAGATTTGATGAAAAATATTTTGAAAATACACAGCAAGTTAAGAGTTAGCGACAGCCAGGGTCAGCTTGTGTGGGATGTGTGAAGGAAGCCAGAGTACCCAGAGAGAACCACTGAGCACAGTTGTGAGCAACAGTCAAATCCCCAACTCCACACAAGCAGGGTTAGCATTGGTTTAAGACAAGTTCACCATCGATGACTCCTTAGTACACAGTCCCACCGTGCTCTGAGCCACTCACATGGGCAATCATGAATAATCAGTAACTGAAATTGTTATAAATCGACAAAAAAAACTATTTACCTAATTTATAACTACACACATCCAGTTTTCTTGTAAATTCAGATGAATATGCAGTAGGGGAAACCATTAGTGTTCAACCGATTACCAAAAATTGTGACTGACTGATTGCTGGTTTTTAGGCCCCGACCGATCTGGTTGGCGTGGGTATCTAGTAGAGAGCTGTGTCCATTCGTTCGTAAGTTCGTACATTACAGTTAAAACTAAAAGTTCTGTCCTGGAATGCGCACAAATCGCATGTCGATATGTGCGTTAATCTACGCGATATGACCATAGTAAGGCTATCACATTCTGTAAATATGGCCTGTGTACAAGCAATGTTTCAGCCAATGGACCTCTGAGTCCCGAGGTCCATTGGCAGAAACATGGCCCGTGTTTGCTATGAGTAACCAGAACCTGCCGTGCTTTGGAAGCCATTTGATGTTGCAATTGTGTGCAATTTCAACGTGCAATTAAGCCTAGATAAGCGCACAGTTCGTGACAGGACTTCTAGTTTTAACTGTATGCAGTAAGGGAAACCATTAGTGTTCATCCGATTACCAAAAATTGCGACTGACTGATTGCTGGTTATTATGCCCCCGACCTATCTGGTTAGTGTGGGTATCTAGTAGAGAGCTCTGTCCATTCGTTCGTAAGTTCGTACGTTATGTACGTTCGTAACACAAATGTGTCCGTCCAACATATTTGCTGCTATAGCACTGTCATTATTTGGCGGATTCAAATAATATTTGCTATGCTTGTTCCTGAACATGGGGGAACAGATCCTACATGTACAGCAGAATTAATATATTTCCATAAATGTTTATAGAGTTATTTGCCCTTGTTTAACTTTGGGGATTATTATTGAAAAATAGTTTTCACTAGAAACTCCTGTTAATTGAATAAAAAATCTTGTAATATTTTTTTAGAAATTACCATGATAATCACTGAATTCCACTTGTTTATAGACCTTTTGGGCCTTAATATGTCCAATACAGGCATTTAATCTATTTATTGTATAATAATAATATTAATAACATTTTGGCCAGCCGCTGATTTGTCTTGGTTCTCAGGGTGAGAAGGCCTTGACGAGCCCTCTTGTCCCAAATGACTCCTTATCCCCATGCCTCTTCTCTCCTTCCAACACTCGGAGACAAACTGCTTGATGACATCCTGTGCCCCAGTCTCTCCCTATAAGCATACCAACACTCTTCTTTGTGTCACCTACTAACCACATGTCCTTCATTCTCCTATCCCACTTCTCCATCATAATCCTGGTGAATCTTATTCCGTAATTTCTGTTAGACTGGTATTTTGGACATTCTAATAGAAAGTGTTCCTGGATCTCCACTATTCCTAAATTACACATTTGGCACTTCTTTTCACTGTCTTTCCCAATTTTCCCCCTAAGGTCCAGGGACCACAACCTCAGCTTGTAGACTTGAACAACAGTGCCCCCCCCCCCCTCCCCTCCCACAAAGGTGCCATCAAGGTACTCTTCAAACCCTGGCTTCTCTTTATCTCGCAGGCCACCCAAAAACCTCTTTTCATTGACCCCCCTTTTATCAATTCAGGCTACAATATGCCATGACTCTTTTCTCTGATGATTTTTTTACCCTGAGTTGTGTCCAATTCTCAGTCCAAGTTTTCCATTGAGTAGTTCTCTATTAACTCCCTCACTTGGTCTGTCCATCCTGTCTTTATGTCTTAATTCCAAATATTCTGCAACATTACTGCACTCCATCTGCTGTCGGGGAGATTTACCAAATAGTTAAGATAGCTGAATTTCATTAAGTCTAAGGCCACACAAAGTAGATCTTCTGTTTCTCTGGCCATTATTTGTAAAATTGCATGTGGGCGAGCGGTTTTTTATTTTCTTTTTTATTTATGTAATTATTTTTTTGCCATCAAAAGTTCATGTTCTTGGTTTATGTTTTAGGTCCCATAATCTAGCATGGGTGTTAGTGTATTTTGTCCCTTGAGAGCAGGAAGGCTTTGCAATGCTAAAGCATTGCAAAGCCTTCATGCACTCAAGGGACAATTTATCATTTTTTTTAACTTCGGTAAAATATCTGACATGAAGCATTTAATTTTTATTTTTTTAAGTTTACATTGGTTATAAAAAGCAAGCATGCGGGAGCCAAAAGGACCATGTAGGATGGCCTGAGAAACAGATTTTTAATTTTTTTAGGACTAATCTGTCCTTAATCTTCATCCACCCAAGCTCACCCCTTATTGCTTCTATATTTGACAGAGCTCGATGAGTTTATCTCGAGATTACACGAAATTGACCAAACACTGGTTAATTTAACCTGTGAACTGATTAATTTCCACTGGCAATGTAACTATTCAGTTTACAGGGTTCCACTGAGTGTCCTTCAGGCCTGGCATTCTTAAAAATGCAGGAGGGCTAAAAATCACTCCTCTCGCATGTCCTAGGGGAGCGATTAGCTCTTCCCAAGATTACAAAAGCTAAAAGTGGCAAAATTAAGTTTTATTATTAATGAATTCTGCCTAATGAGCTTTGTACATTTTATTCGGTGTTGCTAACAAGGTAGTCTCTGTGAGACGGCTACACAGCCCCTCCCACACCTCCAGGCCTTGACAAGGCCTGGAGGTGTGGGAGGGGCAGTGTGGTCATCTTACAGAGGCCACTAACATAGCAGAGACCTGAAAAGATGTGAGGTTTAGGAATAGGCTGCTATGGTAATCATTATTTTCTAAGGCCAGGAGGGCTAGTTTTCGCTCTCCTTAATTTTTTTAATAAGAGCAGTAGGCAAGCGAATAAATTGCTCTCCTGAAAATGCCAGGCCTGATCCTTTCATCTTTTTCACTTTTAGTCTGCTTGTAGCTGGCACTAATTTCAACCATGAATATTAAAAAAAAGATTTCCTTTACAGGAGAAATCCAGAATCAGAGGAAAAACAAGATTTTGCATCAGAGAAGGAGAAAAAGGACTATGAGAATGAATTAAAGAAAAAGAAACCAACAGCAACCAGACATCTCATATTCATACGTCATGGGCAATATAATATGGAAGGAGCAACAGCTGCAGACAAGCGTCTCACTGATCTAGGTATAAGATGATATTCTGTTAATTGAGATCTGTCAAAAAAATTATTCTGTCATCCATTGAATTTCACCACATTTTTTCACATTTTGGCCTACAATACATCCAATATAGGCATTTAATCTGTTACATCTTATTCCTGTTAATTGTATACTTCTGTTAATTGAATTTTTTTCTTTGGCAAATTAGCTATTCAATTAACCCTTACCCTTTACCCAACACAGACGATATCAAAATTTATTATTTTAAATATCATTTTTTAAATTTTTTCCAAAAATTTCAACAAAACCATATCATGTGACCCCTCTTTGGAACGAGCTCGACGAGCTCGTTCCAAAGAGGGGTCACATGATATGGTTTTGTTGAAATTTTTCGAAAAATAATATTTTTTCAGCTGCTGAATTTGCATATTACGCGGGCGGATGCGGGCGATTCGTTGGGTAAAGGGTTAAGAGTCTTCCATGGTGCCATTAAGTAAGAAATTTGTCGCCGAAAAACATAAAAGATAAATTCTTGGGTATAATATACATTACCATTTCATTTGTGGTTAGTGCAGTAGAGTCCACTTAATTGGATATCTTTTAATTGAATATTCCTATTAATTGAATATAATTTCCAAACACAAAATCATTTACCATACCTTCAGTACAAAGTTGCCCTGTTAATTGCAAATAGGTTATAGGGTAAACTCCTGTTAATTGAATAAAAAAATCTTGTAACATATCGAAAAATTGCCCTGACAATCACTGAATTACCACTGTATATTGCCCAATTTGGCCTCAGTTTTTCCAATGCAGGCATTTGATCTATTGTATCCTGTTTGACAGAGCTCCTTGAGCTCTGTCAAACAGTATCTAATAGAATAAATGCTCTGTTGATATCTAGAATACAGGAAAGTGATCAGATCCCTGTTAATTGAATACTCCCTGTTAATTGAATAATTCTCACTTGCAAAGTGGCTATTTAATTAACCCTTTCCCTAAAAGCAGATGACATACAGAAACAAAATTCTTGATTAACTAATTTTTTTCATTTTTTGTCTCAATACATAGGTTATGACCCTTCATTGGAACGATCTCAATGAGCTCATTCCAAAGAGGTGTCATATCCTATTTTTTTGATACAAAAAATGAAAAAATAATGAAAATTAATAGGCAATTTTTGAGAATAGCGCTGGCTATATCATTTTTTAAAGTTTTTCCAAAAATTTCAACAAAACCAAATCATGTGACCCCTCTTTGGAAAGAGCTTGGGTAAAGGGCTAACAGGCTCTACTGTATTGAAGTTTGGTTCAGTTCTTGTACAAAGTTCATCAAAATGGACTGGACCGAAACAAAAAAAAATGCACATCGAACACAATACATGGGGCTGAGTACAGGGATGGGACTGACCAGCCCATCAAAATGCAAGCCATGCTTAGGTGCTATTTTCATTTGTATTTCTTGATTCATTCTTCATTTCACAGAATCTTGTTTCTAAAATCTCAAGTCACAAAAGTTATTTTGTTGCTATCAGATAATGATGTGATCAAGAAAAAGGACCACGTTTTGATAGAAAAAACTGGAACAAAGCGCGAATGTTCTTGTTCAAGCCAGAAAATAAGCAGACTGGCATCTGCAAAATGAGGTCCTCAGAGGGTGAATTTAGTGATGCTACCCTGCAAAATAGGGTAGCATCACTAAATTTGCTCTCTGTGAACCTCAATCTGAATCAGGGTCTCAAAACCAAACAGAAGGAGGTACCCAGAGGATAAACTGGCCCACTGTATGGGATAGCATCATCAAATTCACCCCCTGGGACCTCATTCTGCAAATGTCGGGTTGCTTATTTTCAGGCCTGTTCTTGAATGTATGAACAATGAAATTAATTTTCCAACTTTAAGTAGTCTTATTATCATATTGTAATAATTTGTTTAGGTAAAGAACAAGCTGACTTCGCAGGTCAGCGTCTGAAAGAGCTGGCATTACCCTATACAGTGATGATATCATCGACAATGATACGAGCCATTGAGACTGCGGAAATTATCCACAAGCACTTACCTGACATTCCATGGAAACAGACAGACATTTTAAGGGAAGGTTTTCCCATACCTCCTGAACCATCAACAGGCAGGTGGAGACCAGAAAAGCATGTAAGACATAATGTTATTGCATTAAGCCTTTACCTAACATGAAAAGCAGACAACACTTGAAAAAAAAATTCTTGAATAACACATTTTTTTCATTTTTTGTCTCAAAAACATAGATTATGACCCCTTGTTGGAACGAGCTCCTCAAAATTCTTGAATAACTATTTTTTTTCATTTTTTGTCTCAAAAACATGGCGAGCTCGTTCCAACGAGGGGTCATAACCTATGTTTTTGAGACAAATAATGAAAAAAATAATGAAAATTAATAGGCGATTTTTTAAAATAGTGCTGGCCGGTTTACGTTGGGTAAAGGGTTAAAATATATTTATAACCTGAAGGTCTGTCCTGTTTTAACTGGTAGAACACTAATTAATTTGGGGTGACCAAATTTATCTGCATGTATGAAACTTGTTACAATTTATCGGAGAGTGCTCTCTTTTTTTCAATTTTTTGGAATTGTGTTAAAATCATTTGTTTGGGCAATCAAATGTATGCCATCCAAACCCAACATCACAGGCTCAAAGTATACTAGGAGTGTTGAGCCATCACAGCCAGCGTGGATTCTGAGGAGGGGATGGACAAGTGCATTTGACCCCCCCCCCCCCCCCCCCTTCACACACATACACCTGTGAAGAAAATGGCTGCATATGTTTTTATGCAGTAGATCTCACATATTAACCCATGTTATTTTATATCATTTGTGGGTTTTTTAGAGAAAAATTGCAGTTGTAAATTGAACCATCTAATGGCAACTATGTCATGTTTTTCTGAGTCCAGTGAGGTCTATCAAAACAGAATAGCTGTTTAATTTCTTTTGTCCTCCAAAGAGTTTTCTTGTAAGAAAAAGTGATGAAGCAGATTTTCAATGAAAATGGAGATGCCTGAGAAATAAGAATTTTGTTTTTAGTAGCCGTATTGTGAGGGTTTTTTCTGCATTCTTACTTAATTTCATCTCCATACTCATAACTAATAGGTTCACAGGGATCTTGTATCTGATGGAATCTAAATAAGAGACAGACAACTTTGATGACCATATTTTGAACAATGTATACTCAATAGTTCAATGTACCCCTCCAGTGCTAAATGTCGGACATCTTCTATCAAACATGTACACCTATAATAAACTTAGGTGCATCTTAACAGGGCCAGGAAAACAAAATTTGTGCCCCAGGGTTAATATATGACTGGCCCCCTTTCGAAAGCGTCGGAGATAGTGACACAGATGTACACTAGTGAGTTGCAAAGGCACAAATGATGATAGGGTGGTAAGTTATTAAATGGAGATTTCTGGCTGCTTTTGAGATGAAAAGTCACATTATTTTTTGGCCATCAAAATGCTATGTTTCAAATTTGCAAGTTCATCAGCGAGTATCCAGTGACCTAGAGTTATGGCATCAAGGTTTCCTTTGATTTATTTCCATCACTGCACGAAGATAATAAAGATGATGATAAACTTTTTTGTATTATATGAACAAAATATATTTGTGTGAAGAAAATAATACACTTACCCTAACCATTAAAGCCCTATTTCTGACTTTTACGACCACAGAACAGGAGCCCTTAATGTGCCATTATGAGGAGGTTCTGTTGATAACACTGACAATAAACAAATTACCTAGGCAGTGGTTTCTAGTAAAATCTTGGCTGCCTTAATTGGCAGCCAAGACTTGACTAGAAATCACAGCTATGCCACTGGATGGGGGCGCGGTGGCTCAGTTGGTAGAGGTGCAGGCTGCAAGCCGAGAGGTCCTCGGTTCGAATCCCACCTGCGGCAACCGCGTTGTGTCCTTGGGCAAGACACTTCACCCCGATTGCCTACATGGGGGCACGATGACGCTGTGTACTGAGGCGTACTGCACGTCGATGGTGCGCATGTCTTCAACCAATCTAACCCTGCCTGTGCTGCGGTGCAGAGTTCAGAGTTACGATGTTGGAGAGCTGACAGCTGCTCGTTGTTGCTCGGTGGTTCTCTCCAGGTACTCCGGCTTCCTCCACCCGTAAAACTGTCATGGTCACGATTAGCCATTGTGCATAGGTATGTGACCTTAAACACCAATAAATAAATGACACTGGATATATAGAGGCTGTGGGCTGGTGGGAATTCAGGACACTTGCCCAGGCCCTTAAAGGTTAAACATATGCAGTGGAAATGCTAGCTTAGCTAACAGCACATCCTAATAATTTTAGGTGCACTATTGTTTGTACTCTCTGTTTTGACCGAAATGAAGCACTGACCTTCACTTGACGCAATGATTACTGTGAAAGGAGAGTGATCCCTCCCTCTCACTTGCAACCTCCCTCTCACTTGCAATCACTTGCAATAAATTGAGCATGATTCGACCTAGAGTTTTCAAATTTGGTTTGCAGCATTAACATATGGGAGTGCAGGTTATTTAATTTCAGGGGGGGTGGGGGGGGGGTGGTATATAGAAATTACTTTGTCTGTCTGTCCATCCATCTCTCTGTCTGTCCATTTGTCTCTGCAATTCATGTCAGACTCGGAACTTTTGATGGCCCTGAAGGATACTAATGATACTTAGTATTAATGTTGCCCACCACCAGCGGGTGTGTCATGAATAAGGTTGGAATGCCTGTGTACAAGGTCAAGGTCACACACTTAGTTCAAGGTCACACACCCATTTCCAAATATACACAAGTCGTGTCTGGCTCAGAACTTTTGATAACCTTGAAGGATATTAACGAAACTTGGTATTAATGTTGCCCACCACTAGAGGGTGTGTCGCAAATAAGGCTGGAATGCCTGTCTACAAGGTCAAGGTCACAGACTTAGTTCAAGTTCACATACCCTCCACATCCAAATCCAGCTATTAACAAGTCGTGTCCGGATCAGAACTTTTGATGGCCTTGAAGGATATTAATGATTTGTGGTATTAATGTTGCCCACCACTAGAGTGTGTGTTGCGAATAAGGTTGGTATGCCTGTCTACAAGGTCAAGGTCACAGACTTTGTTCAAGTTTACTTATCCCACATCCAAATCCAACAAGAACAAGTTGAGTCCAGCTCCGAACTTTTGAATGTCTCCTAAGGATATTAATGGTACTTGGTATTATTGTTGCCCACAATCAGAGAGTGTGTCGTGGGGGGTATTCTTGGTCCCATGTTGTGACACGCCACATGTAGTTACTAGAGTTATGGCACTTGGTTACAATATAGTGTATTTTTATACTGTACCAATGACCCAGACATAGCTGGTGCTAACTCTTAAAATATAGGGCCAAACACAAATTTTGCCCCCCAATCCCCAAAATTTGCATCTAAAACTAAAGAAAAACATGTCCTGAAAGGCCCTCCACACCTCGCCCCCACTGCGCATGCGCAGTGTCCAGGACGTTCCGAAATTGGCGCCATTTATCATTCTAAGTTTGGCCCTTCATCAGTTAACATCTGACTGATCTTTGTGCTTTTAAATCTCAGTTTAAATGATGCCAGACACATAAATATTAGTGAAATGGTGATTCTAAGGAGGATAGAAAAGGAGGAGAGGAAAAGAATGTGTGACAGAATATTATCAGGGCTGTAACTTAAAATTTTTTAATGAAATTATGTTAAGTTACCTATTTTCAAGGCAGCAGCCATTTTGTTGTCATTCTTATTATTTAGTTACACTGTTTTTTCAAGTGTTTTTCCTCTCTCCCTGTCCTTTAAGTTCCCCCTTGCTATTCTCCCATGCTTTTGGCATAGTTTCTGTAATTATTATTACTAAAATTTCTTGGGAGTTTTAGCTTAATAACAGAATGAATTCTGTTCTTTCCCCATGTTTACGTCTTCACCTACGGGTGGTTAGGCGTTGTGTTCTGCATCTACCATCTGATGTTCTGCAGTTTCTTCCCTGGAAGTCTCTGTTTTGCATCAGATGGTGTATTTTTGGTAACTGATTTCGGGCCTGGGTGCCTGGAGTCTTATTTTAGTGTTTTTACACTCATTGTTTACATTTACAACAGCCCTCTGTGTGAGGGGGGGATTTCTAAATAATAATATCTTTATGTTATTTTAATCATAACTAGATACATTATTATTGTTCGTAAGTGTTGAATAAATTGTTTAAAATATTTTTAAAATTTTTGTCCACACTTAGGCTTGGGATCCATTGGGGCTCAACGTTACTTTTCAGAAACTTGGGCTGTTCTGAAAAAATATTTTTTCAAAATATTTTGATTTCAATTATTTTTTCTATATTAATGGATCATATTATTATTATGTATTTGATTGCCAGGGGTTAGTGCGAGTACCAGGACTTGTTTTCTTTTCTCATTGAAAGGATATTGATCAATTGTTTTAGGAGGAAGTCTTCCTCTGACCTTATTATCATTCTATATGTGGTCAGTGTACTCGCATTAACTCCTGTTCTGTATCGTATGATTTCGATGACAATATGGGAAGCGTATGTCACGGTATGTTGTTGGGGATTTGGACACTCCGGTCCTTTCCCCGCAGGGTCACTCTACTTTATCAATTTCTATTTCAGACGATCAAGATTAGGGTGATGTATCTGTGATGTCTTCCAACAGTGTGCCTCCGTCGTCACAATTAATGAAGGGCTAGCGGAAAAGTGCTCATGTAATACGCCAATTGCCTAAGAGGACCCTAGTAGGTTCGACGGCCTTTGACGTCCGCTAGCTCGCCCGGTGTAGCGTCCATTCACCGAATGGTTCGGCAGCCGGGTTCGTCCGTTGCGGTCTAGAAGGAATTTTGGGGTGATGCGAGCACTATAAAATTAACTTAATGCACACCCAGTGACGGCGGATCGGAGGGAGAACGGAGGAAGCCTTTTAGTCCGGTTCATAGCTCGTTCCGGTCCATCCGGACGGCAAGCGAGAGAGGCCCCTCTCTCGTTCAACAACATCTGGCCCCAGATGTTGTGGTACAAATGTGTTGTTAGCGGAGCATACGTCCGTCGCTCGGGACGCTCCGTTGTATAGGCAGTCCGCTGAGACTGCTAAGGCTTCCTCTTCTCATCAGCGCACACGACCGCACCTTGGCTGCGTGACCGCCGATATATTACCAGCTTCGCCGACCAAGGATTCTTCGGCGACCAGGTCACACCATCCGGCAGCCAGGGATTCGAGACCGATGGACTCCGGACGTTCGCATAGGAAGTATGCGGGAGCCATCTGATGCGGAGCTGCCCTCGGCGAAGCACCGATAGACTGCGCCTCCGCAGGTCTCGACGCCGGACATTCTTGTGCACATAGCACAGCTTATCGCAGCATCCCAGCAGCCGACAGAAACGGTGTCGGATCGAGAATTATCCGACAGCGCTGGGTCGGTAGCCGGGGACTCGAGGCCTGCAGACTCCGGACGTTCGCATAGGAAGTGTGCGGGAGTCAACGTACACGGAGCTTCCAGCGGCAATGCATCGTAAGTCCGCTACGGCACAGGCCTCGGGAACGGACGTGCTTTCCTTAATAGCACAGTTTATCGCAGCATCCCAGCATCAACTGAATCTGTCGCATATATTTTATCCGACGATGCTGGGTCGGGACGCTCCGCGGAAGCGGGTACGGACGTCCGAAAGTTTCATCCGGTCCGACGGGATACCGAAAGGGATTCGGTGGATTTCAAGCTTTCCCTTTCGGAACAACATATGCTGCGATGCCGGATAAGAAACTGATAGCGTCGGTGGACTTAGAAATTTTTGGTTCGGTTCAGGGACATCGTCCCTCAGTTCCGACATAATCCAATAATGTCACACAAACTTTCGAATTATTGAACGACGCTATATATATTATTATTTTATGCTTGCTATCCAAGCATTTCTGGTTTCTTGTTCGAAGAGTTATGGAGATGTCTTTCAAAAGTGTGCCTCTGTCGTCATAGTTAATGAAGAGTTAGCGGCAATAAGTGCTCATGGAATATGTCTATCGCTTACGGAATGACATTCGCTAGCTCACCCGGTGTAGCATACATTCATCGAATGGTTCGGCTGCCGGGTTCGTCCGTTGCGGTCTAGGAAGGAGATTTGGGTGATGCGAGCACTTTAATTACTTTAGTACTCACCCAGTGACGGCAGATTGAGGACAGATCGGAGGAAGCCAACAACATAGGGGACCGCATGTTGTGGTTCAGATATTTTACATTTGGAGCATATGTCCGTTGCTCGGGACGCTCCGTTATATTGACAGTCCGAGAGACTGTCTTTAATGCTTCCTCATCCTCACAGCAGGGCACACGACCGCACATTGGCTACGTGACCTCGAGTATCCGATCAGTTTCGGCATTCAGTGATTCCACAGCGAATAGGTCGCGCCATCCGGTAGCCAGGGGACACGAGGCCTATACACTCCGTTCGCTCGCATATTGGAAGTATGCACGGGGTAACGATCTCGGAGCTTCCTGCGGCAATGCATCGTAAGACCGCTGCTCCTCAGGCCTCGGTGACGGACGTGCTATCCGAGTTAGCACAGTTGTTTCGCAGCATCCCAGCAATTGACGGTTTCTCGGTCGAATCAGGAATTATCCGACGGCGCTGGGCCGGTGCGGTCCGCGGTTGCATCAAGCTACGGACGACCGAACGCTTTATAGGGTCCGACAGGATGGCGAAAGGGATTCGAAAGATTTCGAGTTTTCCCTTTAGTAGTATCGGAAGATGCCTTTCATATCTTCTGGCATTTCTTCCAGTGATTATTTTTCGGACTTCATTGCTGCGATCTTGGATAAGAGACTTATAGCGTCATTGGACTCGGATTTTTCGATCGGTACAGGGACTTTGTCCCTGACTTACCGACGCAGTCCAATATTGTCATTACAACATGTGTTTTATTTTTCGACGCTATATATTATATATATATATACAAGCCTGCTACTAAGCATGATAGTTTAGTTTCTTGTCCGCGTGGCTCATTTCTGCCATTTTATCTTTTTTACACATAGTTTATTTTGGCAGAGCAGGGCAAACCGAGAGTTCATATGCGTCTAGACGGTGTGATTAAAGACTGCATATATTCTTTTTCGCCGTTTATGTCTTTTCCAATTTCAATATTGGGAACGACATTATGTATAGTAGACTTAACTTAGACGCTTTATTATACGTAATCCGCCTTACTGAGGCGTTATCATTACGTCTTCAAGAAAAGATTTACGGGATATTATTCTCAATGTAATTTCTTTTGAGGGCAGTATTTTGTTCACGTATAACTCCGCCCTTCAGTGGCTGATTGGAGTGTTTAGACGTGATGCAGCCCTAGCTACATCCACGCGTGGATAGTAGGTTAAGAACTCTCTCAGAGTCGCTTCGTTCTCGGAGGAGCTTCTCTTCGACGGCAACTTTCCGGCAATCCATGAATTGCTTGGTTTATACATTCTCTTGTCTATCTACTGTTACAAGAGATTCAGACTGGGGCAAACATTCGGTGGTTGACTCAGAGAGTGCCGCCGCAGTTGCCGGACCCTAGTGTGGCTGTTATGACGGTTGCCAGTCAAACAGATTGGGATATATACTGATCCCTACGGATTCGAAGTGCCAGGGTCTTTGGGTTCCGCAGTCTTTTAGCTATCAGTTAACTTCCGCGGAATAATGTTTTTTAGGCTTGCTTTATGTCATTGCATGAACATTATTCAGAAATGCATGCCCAAATTCCTGTCCTTTAATTCGACAGTAGTGGCGTATCTCCGGAACCAGGGAGGCACTCTTTCGTTTCCGTTATTCAATTTAATGGAAAGAATCCGTCTGTTGGTTATAGTACACCAAGTTCAGTTTTGGTCCGTCATATTCGGGGTCGTCTGATTGTTTTATCGCACTCCCGTTCTCTTACGGGTCGCTTGTTGCTGTCAGAATGGACTCTCAACAAACAAGTATTTAATCAGATTTGCTATCTATGGGAGCGCCCAATGATGTTTTATTATGACACAGCTTGCTAATCAATTGCAGACGTATGTGTTGGCTTGTCCAGATCTCTGAGCTAATACTGTTAACGCTCTATTGATCTATAGGACGCAATGATAGGATACGCGTATCCTCCGGCGCTGTTGTTTTAGCAGGTATTGCTAAGATAAACAACCACAATACATTTCTGTTGATAGCATCTCTATCTTCACAGAGATCATGAGTAATTTACTCTCTTGTCTACTGTGGATCTTAACGTGAAATCTTCCTCTATGTGAGGATCTTTTTTCACTGGGTAAATCGTGTCATCTTTATCACAACCAGCAAGGTCGCAACCTTCATGTATTCCGTTGTGTGGTCCGTATTGCATTGTAAGCACTGTACTGGACGAGCTTTGGACGCGATTTCTTACTATAGGAGATCCTCTTCTTCGCTATTCTATGCGACTAAAGTGGAGGCTCTTCCGTCGTGGTGTAGGGATCATTATGTTCATATGGTTGATCCCTCCATACTACGCATTGCTAGTTTTTAGTATACTTGTTTCACAAGATCTACTGCAGCCTGTTGTTATTTAGGTTATAGGTTTATGTTACCTCATACCTATGCACTCTACGATAGTTTACAATTGAGTCTTTTGTCTCTTTATCTAAGTCAGTTAGTAACTTTTTGATAAATAGACTTAGAATCTTTAGATTAAATTCCTATACGGATTTTAACTTCGGTTCTTATTTAGCTAAGTAATCATTTGAGCCTCTGGAAACAGTAGTTTTCAAATTCTGACCTTTTAGACAGTAATTCTGTTGGTTTCTCTTTTACTGTAGAGTCAGTGAGTTTCATGCACTATCGATGGATGATTTTCACTTTCATAGTTTCGGAATCAATACTTCCGTTACTATTTAGGTTGGATTGTTGCATAAGAGTTAGGCTCCTATTATCCGGAACCTATTATTTTAAGGTCCTTCCGTCTTCGTATGGGCATAGGCCTTTACTCTTTCCGGGTACAGTTTATGTATTTATAAACAGATATCTGTTTATTACAAGGGCGTAAGCTTCTTCTGTCTTTGATGTCTAGTAGAAGGACGTTACGCTCCATTTTATTGTTAATCGATTCTATTAACTAGCGTACTGCTTATGGTATATCATTGGCTTAGCAGTTGTGCTTAAGATTTCGGCTCTTGAAGTAAGAGTTCTTCTACTTCTTGGGCTTACATTAATAGTGTTGCTATTATAGATTTTTGAAGGCTGCTCATTGCGCTCAGCCATCCATTCATGAATTTTATCTCAGAAATATCGAGTCCATTTCTGGAGGCCTCTATTGTTAGGTCTATTATCTACTGCTCAGAATGTCATTCACTTAACAGTTGCTACTATAGCTAGGTAGGCTGTCTGTTTCGGCAGTGTCTCCGTTCGGCTGCCCTCTTCGCTCTGGGCTATTTGACCCAGGGCAAGAAAAAGGGGGGGGGAGGGTGTTCCCTTGGGTCACCTGTTTTTACTATGAAAACAAGGGGATACCTCCTCCGGAGTTAGTAATTCTGAGCTGTTATTGGGATGGTTGTTTAGTGAGAGGTTTAAGTTTATAAAATTCATTCAAGTCTTAGTTTTTAAAGTATAGCTTTTGAATATTGCATATGTCAACGGACATGATTATGCAATTCTCACACACTTTTAGGAGTATAAGAGTCTCTATTCTCTAGACTTACTTTATTATTGGCTTACTTTAAAAATTATTAGTATAAGGATTATTGGATATTAATAGAGTACATGGATGTATGAAGCTCAATTTTTGGAAGGTGTTGTATCTTTCTAATTTATCATAAATAAGAAAGATACATGTAAGGCCTATTACTTCTTTTCCCTACAGGGGATGACTCTATTTTATTTTATTGAGCGTATTCCATTTTGCTCTATGTCCTTGGCCCTCCAGCCTTTTTACTATTCAGCTATGTCTGGGTCATTGGTACAGTATAAAAATGTTAAAAAATTTATAGTAATTTATATATTTTTTATACTTACCAATGACCCAGACGGGGATGGCCCTCCCAGGAGTTGGGAACTCTTGCCTCCCCGCTGAGTACATAGCGCTTACCAGGCACTGGTTATTAGAATGATAAATGGCGCCAATTTCGGAACGTCCTGGACACTGCGCATGCGCAGTGGGGGCGAGGTGTGGAGGGCCTTTCAGGACATGTTTTTCTTTAGTTTTAGATGCAAATTTTGGGGATTGGGGGGCAAAATTTGTGTTTGGCCCTATATTTTAAGAGTTAGCACCAGCTATGTCTGGGTCATTGGTAAGTATAAAAAATATATAAATTACTATAAATTTTTTAACTTTCGTGCAAACAATGCCTCTCGCGGCTTGTACCCCAACCTTTAATGGAGGATAAAAGTTCCTGGTTTTATCCGATTGGTGTTTAATGAACTGAACGTGCAAGTGTGAATGAAATTTTAAAGTGCATGTTTTGGAAAAAATATAAAATATTGGTAACAATTGTCTTTTGAAATGTGTGAGAGAAGTTAAAAATTGGGTGGGGGTAGGTCAAAATATGTCTATTTCATTCAGTGCGAAACTGGACAGGAGTATAGGAATCACCAAATTTAAAGGCAAACTTCATATGGCGACCAATATTTTCCTCCTCTCCATCCCATCAAGCTGATTTGGGCAAAAACAACCGTCTATCCATTTAGCATGAAATGATAAACTAAATGGATAGATGATTGTTTTTGCCCAAATCAGCTTGATGAGATGGAGAGGAGGAAAGATTAGCACTTGTAAATGGAAAGAAACACTGTATTGTAACCACTTTGTTTGTACAAAATTAGGCCATTTGTTGGTTTCCGTGCAATAAGATTAGTATGATTTGACCTAAAGTTTTCAAATTTCAGGCCTAGCATTTTCAGGAGAGCGATTTTTTGCTTGCCTACTGCTTGCCTTAAAAAAATTAAGGAGGGCAAAAACTAGCCCTCCTGGCCTAACAGAAAAATAATTGCCATCACAGCCTATTCCTAAAACCCGCATCTTTTCAGATCTCTGCTATGTTCAGATCTCTACTATGTTAGATGCCACACTGCCCCACACCTCCGGTCCTTGCCAAGGCCTGGAGGAGTGGGAGGGGCAGTGTAGCGGCCTCACAGAGACTACCTTGTTAGCAGCACCAAATAAAATGTACAAAGCCTACTAGGAAGAATTTATTGAGAGTAAAACTTCATTTTGCCATTTTTAGCTTTTGGAAGCACGAGGAGAGCTAATCGTACCCCTAGGCCATGTGGGGGTTTGGGGGGGGGGGGGGGTAGCCTTCCTGCATTTTTAGCTCACCTGTCTTTCAGTCAGGAGAGCTAAAGTGATCACTCACCGTCTGTCGTCCGTGAACATGGTGTTTGCATCTTCTCCTTCCAAACCGCTGAACCAATTTAATTGATATTTGAGATAATAGTTTGTTATGACATCGCAATTTGATTTTGTTCAAATCAAGTTGCCTCGCCCCTTGGAAGGGCCACACCCAAAAAGTGTGGTTAAATCTTAAAAAATCTTCTTCTCATGAACCAACAGTAGCAGAGACTTGATATATGGTGAGCAGCTTCCTTTTGAGGTGTAGACTCAGATTTGTTGAAGAGAAGTTCGAGGAGCTATATTTGCCTTCGTTATGGGAGGGGCAAGAATTTTCGCCCCACCCAAAATTTCTATATTTTTATACTGTACCAATGACCCAGACATAGCTGGTGCTAACTCTTAAAATATAGGGCCAAACACAAATTTTGCCCCCCAATCCCCAAAATTTGCATCTAAAACTAAAGAAAACATGTCCTGAAAGGCCCTCCACACTTCGCCCCTACTGCGCATGCGCAGTGTCAAGGACGTTCCGAAATTGGCGCCATTTATCATTCTAAGTTTGGCCCTTCATCAGTTAACATCTGACTGATCTTTGTGCTTTTAAATCTCAGTTTAAATGATGCCAGACACATAAATATTAGTGAAATGGTGATTCTAAGGAGGATAGAAAAGGAGGAGAGGAAAAGAATGTGTGACAGAATATTATCAGGGCTGTAACTTAAAATTTTTTAATGAAATTATGTTAAGTTACCTATTTTTAAGGCAGCAGCCATTTTGTTGTCATTCTGATTATTTAGTTACACTGTTTTTTCAAGTGTTTTTCCTCTCTCCCTGTCCTTTAAGTTCCCCCTTGCTATTCTCCCATGCTTTTGGCATAGTTTCTGTAATTATTATTACTAAAATTTCTTGGGAGTTTTAGCTGTATAACAGAATGAATTCTGTTCTTTCCCCATGTTTACGTCTTCACCTACGGGTGGTTAGGCGTTGTGTTCTGCATCTACCATCTGATGTTCTGCAGTTTCTTCCCTGGAAGTCTCTGTTTTGCATCAGATGGTGTATTTTTGGTAACTGATTTCGGGCCTGGGTGCCTGGAGTCTTATTTTAGTGTTTTTACACTCATTGTTTACATTTACAACAGCCCTCTGTGTGAAGGGGGGATTTCTAAATAATAATATCTTTATGTTATTTTAATCATAACTAGATACATTATTATTGTTCGTAAGTGTTGAATAAATTGTTTAAAATATTTTTAAAATTTTTGTCCACACTTAGGCTTGGGATCCATTGGGGCTCAACGTTACTTTTCAGAAACTTGGGCTGTTCTGAAAAAATATTTTTTCAAAATATTTTGATTTCAATTATTTTTTCTATATTAATGGATCATATTATTATTATGTATTTTGATTGCCAGGGGTTAGTGCGAGTACCAGGACTTGTTTTCTTTTCACATTGAAAGGATATTGATCAATTGCTTTAAGAGGAAGTCTTCCTCTGACCTTATTATCATTCTATATGTGGTCAGTGTACTCGCATTAACTCCTGTTCTGTATCGTATGATTTCGATGACAATATGGGAAGCGTATGTCACGGTATGTTGTTGGGGATTTGGACACTCCGGTCCTTTCCCCGCAGGGTCACTCTACTTTATCAATTTCTATTTCAGACGATCAAGATTAGGGTGATGTATCTGTGATGTCTTCCAACAGTGTGCCTCCGTCGTCACAATTAATGAAGGGCTAGCGGAAAAGTGCTCATGTAATACGCCAATTGCCTAAGAGGACCCTAGTAGGTTCGACGGCCTTTGACGTCCGCTAGCTCGCCCGGTGTAGCGTCCATTCACCGAATGGTTCGGCAGCCGGGTTCGTCCGTTGCGGTCTAGAAGGAATTTTGGGGTGATGCGAGCACTATAAAATTAACTTAATGCACACCCAGTGACGGCGGATCGGAGGGAGAACGGAGGAAGCCTTTTAGTCCGGTTCATAGGTCGTTCCGGTCCATCCGGACGGCAAGCGAGAGAGGCCCCTCTCTCGTTCAACAACATCTGGCCCCAGATGTTGTGGTACAAATGTGTAGTTAGCGGAGCATACGTCCGTCGCTCGGGACGCTCCGTTGTATAGGCAGTCCGCTGAGACTGCTAAGGCTTCCTCTTCTCGTCAGCGCACACGACCGCACCTTGGCTGCGTGACCGCCGATATATTACCAGCTTCGCCGATCAAGGATTCTTCGGCGACCAGGTCACACCATCCGGCAGCCAGGGATTCGAGACTGATGGACTCCGGACGTTCGCATAGGAAAAGTATGCGGGAGCCATCTGATGCGGAGCTGCCGTCGGCGAGGCAGCGATAGACTGCGCCTCCGCAGGTCTCGACGCCGGACATTCTTGTGCACATAGCACAGCTTATCGCAGCATCCCAGCAGCCGACAGAAACGGTGTCGGATCGAGAATTATCCGACAGCGCTGGGTCGGTAGCCGGGGACTCGAGGCCTGCAGACTCCGGACGTTCGCATAGGAAGTGTGCGGGAGTCAACGTACACGGAGCTTCCAGCGGTAATGCATCGTAAGTCCGCTACTGCACAGGCCTCGGGAACGGATGTGCTTCCTTAATAGCACAGTTTATCGCAGCATCCCAGCATCAACTGAATCTGTCGCATATATTTTATCCGACGATGCTGGGTCGGGACGCTCCGCGGAAGCGGGTACGGACGTCCGAAAGTTTCATCCGGTCCGATGGGATACCGAAAGGGATTCGGTGGATTTCAAGCTTTCCCTTTCGGAACAACATATGCTGCGATGCCGGATAAGAAACTGATAGCGTCGGTGGACTTAGAAATTTTTGGTTCGGTTCAGGGACATCGTCCCTCAGTTCCGACATAGTCCAATAATGTCACACAAACTTTCGAATTATTGAACGACGCTATATATATTATTATTTTATGCTTGCTATCCAAGCATTTCTGGTTTCTTGTTCGAAGAGTTATGGAGATGTCTTTCAAAAGTGTGCCTCTGTCATCATAGTTAATGAAGAGTTAGCGGCAATAAGTGCTCATGGAATATGTCTATCGCTTACGGAGTGACATTCGCTAGCTCACCCGGTGTAGCGTACATTCATCGAATGGTTCGGCTGCCGGGTTCGTCCGTTGCGGTCTAGGAAGGAGATTTGGGTGATGCGAGCACTTTAATTACTTTAGTACTCACCCAGTGACGGCAGATTGAGGACAGATCGGAGGAAGCCAACAACATAGGAGACCGCATGTTGTGGTTCAGATATTTTACATTCGGAGCATATGTCCGTTGCTCGGGACGCTCCGTTATATTGACAGTCCGAGAGACTGTCTTTAATGCTTCCTCATCCTCACAGCAGGGCACACGACCGCACATTGGCTACGTGACCTCGAGTATCCGATCAGTTTCGGCATTCAGTGATTCCACAGCGAATAGGTCGCGCCATCCGGTAGCCAAGGGACACGAGGCCTATACACTCCGTTCGCTCGCATATTGGAAGTATGCACGGGGTAACGATCTCGGAGCTTCCTGCGGCAATGCATCGTAAGACCGCTGCTCCTCAGGCCTCAGTGACGGACGTGCTATCCGAGTTAGCACAGTTGTTTCGCAGCATCCCAGCAATTGACGGTTTCTCGGTCGAATCAGGAATTATCCGACGGCGCTGGGTCGGTGCGGTCCGCGGTTGCATCAAGCTACGGACGACCGAACGCTTTATAGGGTCCGACAGGATGGCGAAAGGGATTCGAAAGATTTCGAGTTTTCCCTTTAGTAGTATCGGAAGATGCCTTTCATATCTTCTGGCATTTCTTCCAGTGATTATTTTTCGGACTTCATTGCTGCGATCTTGGATAAGACACTTATAGCGTCATTGGACTCGGATTTTTCGATCGGTACAGGGACTTTGTCCCTGACTTACCGACGCAGTCCAATATTGTCATTACAACATGTGTTTTATTTTTCGACGCTATATATTTATATATATATACAAGCCTGATACTAAGCATGATAGTTTAGTTTCTTGTCCGCGTGGCTCATTTCTGCCATTTTATCTTTTTTACATATAGTTTATTTTGGCAGAGCAGGGCATACCGAGAGTTCATATGCGTCTAGACGGTGTGATTAAAGACTGCATATATTCTTTTCGCCGTTATGTCTTTTCCAATTTCAATGTTGGGAACGACATTATGTATAGTAGACTTAACTTAGACGCTTTATTATACGTAATCCGCCTTACTGAGGCGTTATCATTACGTCTTCAAGAAAAGATTTACGGGATATTATTCTCAATGTAATTTCTTTTGAGGGCAGTAGTTTGTTCACGTATAACTCCGCCCTTCAGTGGCTGATTGGAGTTGGTTAGACATGATGCAGCCCTAGCTACATCCACACGTGGATAGTAGGTTAAGAACTCTCTCAGAGTCGCTTCGTTCTCGGAGGAGCTTCTCTTCGACGGCAACTTTCCGGCAATCCATCAATTGCTTGATTTATACATTCTCTTGTCTATCTAGTGTTACAAGAGATTCAGACTGGGGCAAACATTCGGTGGTTGACTCAGAGAGTGCCGCCGCAGTTGCCGGACCCGAGTGTGGCTGTTATGACGGTTGCCAGTCAAACAGATTCGGATATATACTGATCCCTACGGATTCGAAGTGCCAGGGTCTTTGGGTTCCGCAGTCTTTTAACTATCAGTTTAACTTCCGCGGAATAATGTTTTTTAGGCTTGCTTTATGTCATTGCATGATCATTATTCAGAAACGCATGCCCAAATTCCTGTCCTTTAATTCGACAGTAGTGGCGTATCTCCGGAACCAGGGAGGCACTCTTTCGTTTCCGTTATTCAATTTAATGGAAAGAATCCGTCTGTTGGTTATACTACACCAAGTTCAGTTTTGGTCCGTCATATTCTGGGTCGTCTGATTGTTTTATCGCACTCCCGTTCTCTTACGGGTCGCTTGTTGCTGTCAGAATGGACTCTCAACAAACAAGTATTTAATCAGATTTGCTATCTATGGGAGCGCCCAATGATGTTTTATTTATGACACAGCTTGCTAATCAATTGCAGACGTATGTGTTGGCTTGTCCAGATCTCTGAGCTAATACTGTTAACGCTCTATTGATCTATAGGACGGAATGATAGGATACGCGTATCCTCCGGCGCTGTTGTTTTAGCAGGTATTGCTAAGATAAACAACCACAATACATTTCTGTTGATAGCATCTCTATCTTCACAGAGATCATGAGTAATTTACTCTCTTGTCTACTGTGGATCTTAACGTGAAATCTTCCTCTATGTGAGGATCTTTTTTCACTGGGTAAATCGTGTCATCTTTATCACAACCAGCAAGGTCGCAACCTTCATGTATTCCGTTGTGTGGTCCATATTGCATTGTAAGCACTGTACTGGACGAGCTTTGGACGCGATTTCTTACTATAGGAGATCCTCTTCTTCGCTATTCTATGCGACTAAAGTGGAGGCTCTTCCGTCGTGGTGTAGGGATCATTATGTTCATATGGTTGATCCCTCCATACTACTCATTGCTATTTTTTAGTATACTTGTTTCACAAGATCTACTGCAGCCTGTTGTTATTTAGGTTATAGGTTTATGTTACCTCATACCTATGCACTCTACGATAGTTTACATTTGAGTCTTTTGTCTCTTTATCTAAGTCAGTTAGTAACTTTTTGATAAATAGACTTAGAATCTTTAGATTAAATTCCTATACGGATTTTATCTTCGGTTCTTATTTAGCTAAGTAATCATTTGAGCCTCTGGAAACAGTAGTTTTCAAATTCTGACCTTTTAGACAGTAATTCTGTTGGTTTCTCTTTTACTGTAGAGTCAGTGAGTTTCATGCACTATCGATGGATGATTTTCACTTTCATAGTTTCGGAATCAATACTTCCGTTACTATTTAGGTTGGATTGTTGCATAAGAGTTAGGCTCCTATTATCCGGAACCTATTATTTTAAGGTCCTTCCGTCTTCGTATGGGCATAGGCCTTTACTCTTTCCGGGTACAGTTTATGTATTTATAAACAGATATCTGTTTATTACAAGGGCGTAAGCTTCTTCTGTCTTTGATGTCTAGTAGAAGGACGTTACGCTCCATTTTATTGTTAATGGATTCTATTAACTAGCGTACTGCTTATGGTATATCATTGGCTTAGCAGTTGTGCTTAAGATTTCGGCTCATGAAGTAAGAGTTCTTCTACTTCTTGGGCTTACATTAATAGTGTTGCTATTATAGATTTTTGAAGGCTGCTCATTGCGCTCAGCCATCCATTCATGAATTTTATCTCAGAAATATCGAGTCCATTTCTGGAGGCCTCTATTGTTAGGTCTATTCTCTACTGCTCAGAATGTCATTCACTTAACAGTTGCTACTATAGCTAGGTAGGCTGTCTGTTTTGGCAGTGTCTCCGTTCGGCTGCCCTCTTCGCTCTGGGCTATTTGACCCAGGGCAAGAAAAAGGGGGGGGGGGGGGGGGGAGGGTGTTCCCTTGGGTCACCTGTTTTTTACTATGAAAACAAGGGGATACCTCCTCCGGAGTTAGTAATTCTGAGCTGTTATTGGGATGGTTGTTTAGTGAGAAGTTTTAAGTTTATAAAATTCATTCAAGTCTTAGTTTTTAAAGTATAGCTTTTGAATATTGCATATGTCAACGGACATGATTATGCAATTCTCACACACTTTTAGGAGTATAGGAGTCTCTATTCTCTAGACTTACTTTATTATTGGCTTACTTTAAAAATTATTAGTATAAGGATTATTGGATATTAATAGAGTACATGGATGTATGATGCTCAATTTTTGGAAGGTGTTGTATCTTTCTAATTTATCATAAATAAGAAAGATACATGTAAGGCCTATTACTTCTTTCCCCTACAGGGGATGACTCTATTTTATTTTATTGAGCGCATTCCATTTTGCTCTATGTCCTTGGCCCTCCAGCCTTTTTACTATTCAGCTATGTCTGGGTCATTGGTACAGTATAAAAATGTTAAAAAATTTATAGTAATTTATATATTTTTTATACTTACCAATGACCCAGACGGGGATGGCCCTCCCAGGAGTTGGGAACTCTTGCCTCCCCGCTGAGTACATAGCGCTTACCAGGCACTGGTTATTAGAATGATAAATGGCGCCAATTTCGGAACGTCCTTGACACTGCGCATGCGCAGTAGGGGCGAAGTGTGGAGGGCCTTTCAGGACATGTTTTCTTTAGTTTTAGATGCAAATTTTGGGGATTGGGGGGCAAAATTTGTGTTTGGCCCTATATTTTAAGAGTTAGCACCAGCTATGTCTGGGTCATTGGTAAGTATAAAAAATATATAAATTACTATAAATTTTTTAACTTTCCAAACCGAGAGGCAGATTTGAACCAAATTTGATATGAGGGCTTATTGGGTCATAAGTACTTAATTTATGCCCAAATATTTTTTTCTGTCGACCCATGTGAACCGCTGCGAACTGCAGGAGCTAAAAATAGAAAAAAATTAAAACACCCATATCTCCAAAACTACATGGCACTGAGAATTCTTATTTGGTGTGAAGCTTCCTTAGGACCAGCAGAATGGATTGTTAAAAAAAAATTGCTTTCGGTTTTATCATGGGGTATTTTTTGGGGGACTTTGAAAAAGTGCTGAGTCACCATTTTTTAACACTGTGGGTAATGGGAAAAACATTTAAGACAACTTGTCTCCCAAACCACTGCTCCAAAAGCTTTCAAATTTCACATATAACATCTTTGGAGGATTGTTTCACATGTTGATTGAAATCAAATTGCTGGGTCCATATTTGGGCTCTCTATGGGAGCCCAAATGTTTAAATTAGTGCAGTATGAGGAATATTCTTAAAAAATCTTCTTCTTCACATCCACCAGTCAGCATCTTTTGATATTTGGTACACAGCATCCCACTGGAGGTGAGATTCAAGTTTGTTCAAGCCAAGTCCCTGGGTTCATATTTTGGGCTCCCTGTGGGAGCCCGAATTATTACTTAGTTCAATATGAGGGATATTATTTAAAAATCTTTTTTTTTTTTAGATCCACTGGTCAGAATCTTTGGATATTTGGTGTAAGCTTTTCTTAGGAGGGGGTAGATGCAACTTGTTGAAATCAATTCCCTGGGTTGATATTTAGGCTACCATGTCCGGTGAGCGACCTCAGGCCCCCTGGGGCCTCTTGTTAAGAATGCCAAGCCTGAACTTTGGTTTGTACCATTTACATATGGAACTACAGGTTGGTAATGAATTTCAGCTCTGTGCAACCATTTTTGCTGTTTGTACAAAATTGAGCTGTTTGTTGGTTTCCGTGCAATAACTTGAGGACAGTGGAACCCTGTTATCTGAATAGCATCTTTGTCAATGAAAATAATTCAGTTAACAGTAGTATTCAATTAACAGAGATGGTGTCACATTTTTATACTGTACCAATGACCCAGACTTAGCTGCTGGTGCTAACTCTAACAAAACCAGGGCCAAACACAAATTTTGCCCCCCAATCCCCAAAATTTGCATCCAAAACAAAAAGAAATCATGTCCTAAAGGACCTCCATACTACGCCTCTACTGCGCATGCGCAGTGACGCAGACGTCCCGAAATTGGCGCCAATTATCATTCTTTCTCTGTTTGGCCCTTCATCAGTCAACATCTCACTGATCTTTGTGCTTGTAAATCTCAGTTTAAAGGATGCCAGACACGTAATTTTTGGAGAAAATGTGATTCTAAGGAGGATAGAAGGAGGAGAGGAAAAAGAAGTGACAAAAAATAATCAGGGCTGTACTTAAAATTTTTTGATGAAATTATGTTAAGTTGCCTATTTTCGAGGCATGGGCCTCTTGTTGTCATTCTTGCTAATTCTTGCACTGCTTATTCAGTGTTTCCTCTCCCCTAGCCTTCTAAAGTCCCCCCTTGCAATTCTCCCATGCTTTTGGCATATTTTTGAGAAATTTCATTTCTAAAATTTCCTGGGAGAGTTGCTTGGTTACAGAATGTTTTCTGTTATTTTCCCCATAGTTACGTTTTCACCCATGGGTGTATAACGTTTGTGTTCTGCATCTTCCATCTGATGTTCTACAGATTCTCCCCTGGGAGTCTCTGTTTTGCATCAGATAGAGTGTAATTGATGACTGATTCCGGGCCAGTTTTTTCAGTGCCTGGAGTCATGTTTCTGGTGTTTTTACACTGTTTGTTTTCATTGGCAACAGCCTTTTTTGAGGAGGGCTGTTTGCCTTTGCTGTAGTTTATCTCACTATAAGATACATTTATATTATCCGAAAGTGTCTCATTAATTATTTAATATAAATTTAAAATTTTTGACCACACTTTGCCATCGGATCCATCGGGGCTCAACGTTACTTTTCAGCAACTTGGGCTTCGCTGAAAAAATATTTTTTCAAAATTATTTTGTTTTGCAATTGTCTTTTCATTTATTAATGGATCATGTTATTATGTATCTTTGTGTCAGGGGTTTTTGCGAGTAACTAGGACTTATTGTTGTTCTTTCACAATGAAGGGACGTTGTTCAAATTGTAATAGGAAGAAATCTTCCTCTGACTTTCATGATCATTGTATTAATTGTAGTCAGTGTTCTCGCATTAATCCCTGTCCTATATGTGAACATTGGGATGAGAAACATTGGAAACGTGTGTCACGATATGTTGTTTCTGGAGAAAGAGCGATGCCGGCTCTTTCTCCGCAAGGTCACTCTACTCTCTCAGTTTCTATTTCAGAGGAACCAGAACAGGGTGATGTTTCCATGTTATCTTCTTCAAGTGTGCGTCCGTCGTCACAAATGAATTCAGAGCTAGCGGCAAAAGTGCTCATGGAGATTAGACAAATGTCGTCCGCTAGCTCGCCCGGTGTAGCGTCCATTCACCGAATGGTTCGGCAGCCGGGTTCGTCCGATGCGGTCCAAGAGGAAATTTTGGGTGATGCGAGCACTATAAACATAATAGATGCACACCCAGTGATGGCGGATAGTAAGCGAGAACGGAGGAAGCCTTTGAGTCCGGTTCCTAGCTCGTCCAGGTCCAGCCGGGCCGCGAGCGAGAGAGGCCCCTCTCTCGTACAACAACATCTGGGACCAGATGTTGTGGTACAAAATGTGTCTTTAGCGGAGCATACGTCCGTCGCTCGGGACGCTCCATTGTATAAGCAGTCCGCAGAGACTGTTAAGGCTTCTTCTTCTCGTCAGCGCACACGACCGCACCTTGGCTGCGTGACCGCCGATATATTACCAGCTTCGCCGATCAAGGATTTTTCGGCGACCAGGTCACACCATCCGGCAGCCAGGGATTCGAGACCGATGGACTACGGACGTTCGCATAGGAAAAGTATGCGGGAGCCATCTGATGCGGAGCTGCCCTCGGCGAAGCAGCGAAAGACTGCGCCTCCACAGGTCTCGACGCCAGACATTCTTGTGCAGATAGCACAGCTTATTGCAGCATCCCAGCAGCCGACAGAAACGGTGTCGGATCGAGAATTATCCGACGGCGCTGGGTCGGTACGCTCCGCCGAAGCATCGGGGGCGGACGACCGGGAACATCATGAGGTCCGACCGGATGGTGAAAGGGATACGGATGACTTGGGGCTATCCCTTTCGGAACAACATAAAGCTGCCGTGGACTTCATCCGGCACTTTCTCCCTCAAGTTGTTCCGTCGGGCCAGACTGCTGCGCTTCCGGACAAGAGAATTATAGCGTAATTGGACTCTGAATTTTTTGAGCGGTTCAGGGACATCGCTCCCGAGTTTCCGTCGCAGTCCAATAATGTTGCAAGAACATTTGAATTATTGAACGACGCTATATTTAAACTTGCTTCCAGGACGGGGAAAGCAGGTTTCTTGTCCGCTAATACTCTCAACCTGCCTTTCATTAATGCAAGGAATAAATTCGATACGGCAGGACAGGGTATACCGAGAGTTCCTCTGCGTATGGACGACGAGGCGGAAGACTTAGAGCTATCATTACCGTCGTCAGCTTCTATTCCAACCGCGGTGTTGGAAACAGCTATTGCGTCTAACAGAGCCAATTTAGATGCCTTATCTTACGCAGATCACCTTACTAAGGCGTTATCACTGCGCCTTCAGGGGAAAGAGTTTCAGGATATACAATCCTCTTTAAGACTTCTTTCAAGGGCAGTAGCTTATTCCACGTGTAACTCCGCCCTTTCAGTGGCAAATCTGGAGTTGGTTAGACGTGACGCAGCCCTAGCTACATCCACACTAGTGGATTCTAAGGTGAAGAACTCTCTTAGAGTCGCTTTGGTCTCAGGAGAACTTCGCTTTGACGGCAAGCTTTCCGCTATTTATGATAAAATTACAAAGAAAGCTAAGGATTCTCTGTTGTTCAAATCTGCTCCTAAGAAGTCGGATACAGCAGACACGAATAAGACAGGCACTTCTGGGTCTAATGCGCCCAAGAGAGGTTCCTATAGAGGTTCCGGTGTGTCCTCTTGGTCTTATTCGAGAGACCGTCAGGATAGCGACTCTCGTTCGGGACGTCCTTCAGGCCGGGACAATCGGTCGGACGCCCCGAGGTCGACGGGGCGAGGTGCGGGTCGTGGAAGACGTGGTTTCTCCTACCGCAGGCCTCGCAGGTCCAGGAGGTGATGGCTTAAACCTCTATCGCGTACCGGTTGGCGGAAGGTTGTCGAGCTTTTCACAAGAATGGGCGTCGATTACGGACGACCCTTGGGTGAGAGGAGTGACTTCGGAAGGTCTAAAGATATCCTTCAAACGAAAGCCTCCATTAACTCGAAGTCCAAAGTGGACTCATCTTCCGTCAAATCCGCAGAAAAGAGACGCTCTGTTATCAGAGGTGCAGTCTCTTTTAATGAAGAACGCGGTAGAGGTCGTAGAAAACCAGGAATCTCCGGGATTCTACAGCCATCTGTTTCTGGTTCCGAAACCAGACGGCTCGTTCCGTCCAGTCATAGATTTGAGCTGGATAAACAAGCTGATCGTCGCTCCGAAGTTTTATATGGAGACGATTCGATCGGTCAGAGCGAGTATTCGGGTGAACGATTATGCAACGAGCATAGATCTCAAAGATGCGTACTTTCACGTCATGGTACATCTGACATTCCGAAAGTATCTACGCTTCGCAGTCCTAGGAGTGGTGTATCAATTCCGGGCGATGTGCTTCGGATTGAATCTAGCACCCTGGGCTTTCACTCAGGTAATGAACTCGGTAATGATCTACTTCCGAGCTCATTCGTCTGCGGTAACGTCGGCCTACCTGGACGACATTCTTCAGAGGTACGGCAACGAGTTAACGCTTCAGAACGATGTTCAGAATCTTCTTCTATTGCTCCGACGTCTCGGTTTTATAGTAAACGAGGAGAAGTCGGATCTGGTGCCGTCCAAGTCATTCACTCGTCTGGGAATGAGCTTCGAGACGCACAACAATCTCGTTCGTCTGCCGTTAACCAGAGCAAAATTAGTCAGTTGTTACGCTCGCTATTGTCTGCACGCAGACAAAGTCACGGCGAGAGAATTTATGAGACTGATAGGTCTGTGCGGAGCCGCCGCGGATCTTATTCCGATGGGGCGGTTACGCACACGTCCTCTTCAAATTTTCCTGACTCAGAATTGGAGTGTGAAAATTCATTTGCTCGATGTAGACGTTCTCTTGTCAGATCAAGTGAAACAAGAGATTCAGACTTGGGCAAACATTCAGTGGTTAACTCAAGGAGTTCCGCTGCAGTTGCCGGATCCGAGTTTTACCGTTATGACGGATGCCAGTCAAACAGGTTGGGGTGCATCATTAATCCCAACGGATTCGAGATGCCAGGGTCTTTGGGATCCGCTATTCCTGTGCAAGCACATAAACATCAAGGAAATGATGTCAATTTGGCTTGCGTTCTGTCACTGGATGGACATTATTCACGATGCTCATGTCCAAATCCTATCCGACAATACGACAGTAGTGGCGTATATACGGAATCAGGGAGGCACTCATTCAGTTCCGTTGTTCAATCTAACGGAAAGAATCCTTCTGTTTGCGTTAGAACATCACGTTCTTCTTTCGGTCCGTCACATACCGGGTCGTCTGAATGTGCTAGCAGACTCCCTTTCACAAAAGGGTCGCTTGTTGCCGTCGGAGTGGACTCTCAACAAACAAGTATTCAATCAGATTTGCTACCAATGGGACCGGCCAATGATAGACTTATTTGCGACACATCTCAACAATCAGTTGCAGACGTATGTGTCTCCGTGTCCGGATCCAAGAGCATTTGCAGTAGACGCTCTGTCGATCCCTTGGGACGGAATGATAGGATATGCGTATCCTCCAGCGCCGTTAATTCAACAAGTATTGCTAAAGATAAAACAATCTCAATGCAAGATTCTGTTGGTAGCATCTCTGTCGCCACAGAGACCGTGGATAAATCTACTCAGGTGTCTGTTGTGGGACCTACCGCGGAAGCTTCCTCCACGGGAGGATCTTCTTTCGCAGGGGAAATCGCGCCAACACAACCCGCAAGGTCTCAACCTTCACGTTTTTCCGTTGTGCGGTCCTTCTTGCATGGCAAGCACTTTACAGGACGAGCAGTGGACGCGATTTCTAACTGTAGGAGGACCTCCTCTTCGCTAAACTATGCGGCTAAGTGGAAGGTTTTTCGTCGTTGGTGTAGGGATCATTCTGTAGATATATTCGATCCCTCTATACCAGACATTGCAAACTTTCTAGTATACTTGTTTGACGAAATCAAACTGCAGCCTGTTACTATAAAGGGTTATAGATCTATGTTATCTGATACCTATGCACATCATGATAGTTTACAAATTGGATCTAATGTCTCTTTATCGAAGTTGGTTAGAAACTTTTCGATAAATAGGCCCAGAACTCTTAGATTAATTCCTAAGTGGAATTTAGCTTGGGTTCTTCTTAAATTGAAGGCAAAGCCATTTGAACCTCTTGGGACAGTAGATTTCAAATTCTTATCTTATAAGACAGCTTTTCTCTTAGCTTTCTCTTCTGCTAGAAGAGTCAGTGAGCTTCATGCACTATCGGTGGATGATTCTCATTATCGTAGTGTTGGGAACACTATCACCTTCACTACTAATGTGGGTTTTTTAGCTAAGAATCAGGCTCCTAATAAATATCCGGAACCTATTGTTATTAAGGCTCTTCCGTCTTCAGACGGGCGTAGGCCTTTACTCTGTCCTGTTAGAGCATTACGTATCTATAAACAGAGATCTCAGTTTATCAGAAAGGGACGGAAACGTTTCTTTCTGTCTTTGATGCCTAATAGAAAGGATATTTCAGTCCATTCTATTGCTAGATGGATTCAGTTAACTATCCGTACTGCTTATGAAGATTTATCTTCTTCTCAGCAGTCTGTGCTTAAGATTTCTGCTCATGAAGTAAGAGCTCTTTCTACTTCCTGGGCTTATGCTAATAGTGTTGCTATTACAGATTTAATGAAGGCTGCTTATTGGTCTCAGCCATCCACATTTACAAATTTTTATCTCAGAAATATTGAGTCCATTTCTGGAGACCTGCATTGTTTAGGTCCGTTATCTGTTGCTCAGAATGTCGTCCACTAAACAGTTGCAACTATAGTTATGCAGGCTTTCTGTTCCGGCAGTGACTCCGTCCGGCTGCCCTCTTCGCTCTGGGCTATTTGACCCAGGGCAAGGGGAAGGGTGGGGGGGGGGGGGGGGGCGGGTGTTCCCTTAGGTCACCTGCTTTATAGTGAAAAGCAAGGGAATGCCTCCTCCAAGTCATTATTTCTGAGTCGCTTCCGGGATGGTTTTAAAGTGTAATATTAATGTTTAAATTCATTCATGTCTTATTTTTAAAGTGTAGCTCGGTGTGAAGCATTTGTATATGTCAAGTGTCAAACGGGCTTTAATATACAATACTCGGACACTTTTAAATGACTATAAAGAGTGTCAATTCTCTGGACTACTTTATTTATTGGCTTGCTTTAAAAATAATTAGTATAAGGGTTATACTGGATGTTAATAGAGAACATGAATGTTATTGTGCTCAATTATTAAGGGTAGTGTATCTTTCTAATTTAATATTAAATAAGAAAGATACATGTAAAGCCTAATACTCCTTTTCTCCTTAAGGGGTTACCTCTTTACTATATAGTTGAGCTTATTGGATTTTCCTCTATGTCCTAGGCCCTCCAGCCTGTTTACTATTCAGCTTAGTCTGGGTCATTGGTACAGTATAAAAATGTTAAAAAATTTATAGTAATTTATATATTTTTTATACTTACCAATGACCCAGACGGGGATGGCCCTCCCTGGAGTTGGGAACTCTTGCCTCCCCGCTGAGTACATAGCGCTGACCAGGCACTGCCAGTAAGAATGATAATTGGCGCCAATTTCGGGACGTCTGCGTCACTGCGCATGCGCAGTAGAGGCGTAGTATGGAGGTCCTTTAGGACATGATTTCTTTTTGTTTTGGATGCAAATTTTGGGGATTGGGGGCAAAATTTGTGTTTGGCCCTGGTTTTGTTAGAGTTAGCACCAGCAGCTAAGTCTGGGTCATTGGTAAGTATAAAAAATATATAAATTACTATAAATTTTTTAACTTTCCTGTATTCTAGAAATAAACTTAGCATTTATTCTATTATATCTTGTTTGACAGAACTCCTTGAGCTCTGTGAAACAAGATATAATAGATTAAATGCCTGTATTGGATGTACTGAGGCCAAATAAGTCTATAAATAAAGGAAAACTGGAGAGAGTTAGGGTAATTTCTCAACAGATTACACAGATTCAATTAACAGGAGTTTACTCTATTACTCTATAACCTATATTCAATTAACAGGTCAAGTTTGTACTGGAGGTATGATAAATGGTTTTGTGTTGGGAAATTATATTCAATTAACAGGGTTACTCGGTTAAGGGATATCCAGTTAAGTGGGCTCCACTCAATGATTTTACCTACAGTTTTCAAACTTGGTGTGTAGCATCAGCATATGGTAATAGAGGTTTGTGTCAAATTTTCCGCTTTTCACCAGACTTACAGCTCTTTGTCAGAACTTGGGCAGTTGGGCTGTTTGTTGGTTTCCAAACACCCACGTTTGTAGGATTTGACCTAGAATTTTCAAATTTGGTTTGTAGCATAAACATACAGTCATACAGGCTGGTTGGTATTGAATTTCAAGTTCCGCCTGTCCATTTTCCACCAGAGTTATAGCACAGTTACTGGAAGTTGTGGCTGCAACCACTTTTTTCACCAGTAACAATGAATGCACTACGTCAGTCCTGACCCCATGTTACACATACAGTAGTCTATATAATATAGACAAGTAATGAAAGCCTATTTTGCCCTGACCGATACCCCCTTCCCAGTTCATTTGTGAATTTGTTCATTGAACCAAGATTCATCAACACAGTTTTCTTGTACAGTTATCCACAAGGTGTTTAACTTCATGTTTATCATAAATTAATAATCAAATCATCATACTACGGCTTCTTTATTTGCTAAACAAAACTCTCCGTTCGACTTTTTTGCCCGCGACTCGACACCATTGGAACAACAATGATGGCATTACATTTCGTTGCTAGGTTGTACAAAAGTTAAGCCAGAAAGCGAAACTACGCACTGCATTGTTCTTGTGCTGCAGACGACAGAACAGAAGAATGGATGTGGGCTATAATGTAAGAGTCTTCCCTGCAAAACAATTGTTACTGTCCTCGAGTTCTATTTATTGTCAAGGCACAAGCAACTTGTCCAAACTTTAATAAAAAAACTGGTGGTTAATTTAAGACAGCGCTACCGTGTTGTCAGAAGTTGAAAGTGCAGGAAGCTTTGAAAGGAATATGTATTGGCGGGCGGAAATGGTATTAGATCTAGGCTATAGGCCTATATGACAGACAGGGAGGGGTGAGAGTGATCTCATGGCCTGTATAAAAAAGAAAATTCTATTGTGTCTCTTTTTTGCAATGCCAGCTAGGAATCGGGACATTGACAACATGTAAATTTAATGCTGAACAACATTAATCATAATAGTGTATTAGCCCCACTACATGCTGGTTGAAATGTGGAGTGGGGGGGGGGGGGGGGGAGGGGGGCTGGTGAATGGGCTGGGAGCGGCGAGGCTTGTTGTAGGCACATATTATTCAGATGAAGCACTTGGCTGATTAAGATATCTCGGGGACTCGGCAAAAATCTTTCCCGGGGACATTTTTTTGGGAAAAAAGAAAAACCTTTCTAGAAAACCCACTGCGGGCATTTGGGAGTCAGTGGGGAGGCAAGGCCAGTGATGCTTTTGGAGAAACGCTGTTCCCCTTGACCCCTTCTACTTGCTGCTGCAAATGTTCTTCCTCCTCAATTGTCAAACTTGAACTGGCTACATCAAAAATTACCTGTTACTTGCATGATGAGTGAAACATAAAACTAGAAGCTGGTGAATGGGAGTGGGGGGGGGGGGGGAGCTTGTAGGCGCAGACTTTCAGATGCGGCGCTTGGTGGATGAAGATCAACAGCCCTCTGCCTTATTAACGGTCCTCGACTCTTGGGCTGATAATAAACCCTCAGTCTTTTATTCAGTCCTCTCAGGCTGGTAATAAACCGCAAGGCCCTCCAAACTCCTGGTATTGTTATATTATTGGAAGATATCTTCAGAATCTGTAGTTTATGTTAACTTGGCTGCTTGCAGTTACTGGCTTTCTTGCCTCTAGATTCATTGATAAGCCTATTGTGACTTTTTCCCAATTAAAACAAAAATTATACACATCTGGCCAAACCATGGTCGGCCCAGGGATTTCCAGACTCCTGCCGGCGGGAACCCCGGGAAGTGAAGCAGTGCGTGTTCACTGCGGTAAACAAGCTCTGTTTTACTGGTAAAATAGGACCCAGTCACCAATGCTTGGGAGGTGCAAACTCTCTCTAAAATGGGCAACATGGCTTATTAACTCTCACCCCTGGTGTTGAGTTGATACTCATGTTGTGGACATGATTAGCCATTGTGCAAATATATGTGACCTTAAACACCAATAAATAAATAAATTGTCTAGACCCCACCCCCCACCCCCTACATCTTTCTAAAGTCAGATAACCCGAGAGAACGAAATAAACAACACTTATGAGGTGTATAAATGGAGGTAGACTTTATTTATTTATTTATTTATTTATTTATTTATTTAAATTTTTCTTTGAACTAACCGTAACATCAGCTGCACATTTTCTGCACACGCAGATACTGCTGCAGACATGTCCAACTTCTAAGTACTTCCTTTTTCTTATCATAAATAGCATAAAACATACGACTGCAGTCTAAAAATTCACCGACTATCACTGTAAAGCAGATGGCAAGAACTTGATCCGTTTCAATATTCTGCATTCATTTTTAGACGGTATTTTTAGACATTAGAAACCTTACGTCATCATTGTTGTTCCAATGGCGTCGAATTGCGGGCAAAAAAGTCGAGCGGAGACTTTTTTTTTATCAAATAAAGAAGCCGTAATATGATGATTTGATTATTAATTTATGATAAACATGAAGTTAAGTACCTTGTGGATAACTGTACAAGAAAACTGTGTTGATGAATCTTGGTTCAATGAACAAATTCACAAATGAAGTGGGAAGGGGGTATCGGTCAGGGCAAAATAGGCTTTCATTACTTGTCTATATTATATAGACTACAGTAAATGTATGTGTAACACGGGGTCAGGACTGACGTGGCATTCATTGTTATCGGTGAAAAATGTGGTTGCAGCCACAAATTCCAGTAACTGTGGTTATAGCTTTGCTAAAGTTTTGAAACTTGATTTGTAGCTTCAACTTATGAGGATAAAATTGGGTCATTGGTTGGTTTTTGTGCAATAACTTGCTTCAACTTTTTGGGATACAGGTCAGTTATTGATTCAAACTGCTCACCGGGAATATTATGCAATGCCTGGCATAATTCTTGTTCCATAAGTGGTTTGGAGTTTGTTTTGTAACAAAAGAAAAAAACATTTAATAAATTTCCATCTGTAGCGTTCGAGGTATAAAGGCCATTTACTAACCAGCCTGGTTGGTCTGGGTCTCTTAGGCTCATGGTAAATCGGTCGCTTTTTGTGCTAGAGGTTGACGGTTCGAACCCTGACTCCCACACTTATCTCTCCTCCTGTTACGTTTGGGGTCTTGTCTGATCCTCAGCAGTAGGTGACACTGCAGGTGTTTCAACTGCTCTGAGGGAGGAACCTGGGTGAGATTCACATGTGGTGAATCTCAAAAGAAGGGGAGAGTAGTGTAGCGGTCAAGGTATAAAGGCCATTTACCAACCAGCCTGGTTGGTCCGGATCTTGTAGGCTCGTGGTAAATCGATCGCTTTGTGTGCTGGAGGTCGACGGGTCGAATCCCAGCTCCCGCACTTATCTCTAGTCCTGTTCCACATCTGTAAGGACGTCTGCCTCCATTTCTTGTCACATTTTAAAGAAAAATATTTTATTTCAAACTTAACCCTTTGAACCCTCGTTTCCTGGAATGGTATCGTTTTTGTGTGCACTTACATTGAGATGGGTCAGTCCAATATCAATATACAGGGAGGATAAAATAATAACTGCAGTCTGCAGTCAGATGACTGCAGACTGCTGTTATTATTTTATCAATGCGATGTGTATAGATCTTTTATAATTAGACAGAAATAGGATGATATTAAGCCTTGGACCGAAAAATCGGTCATACAAGTTCAGGGAGTTAACCTATAGCATTTTGGTGATAATACCATTAATATACTACTCAATGTTTGCTAAGTACCAAATATTTGACACATCATTATGAAATTTGCTTATAAAATATTTGCAATATTTTTGGTGGATATGATTGAGGGATGTATTGAGATGGTCCCCAGTGTTTACGTTAGCTCTCTTGACAGGCAGACTTTCCGTGACAGTCATGGAAAGCATGTACACCTTTATTTTCATGATGTTTTCGTGTACTGTCTACCTGTACATGACATGTGTAGGGTATTCAATCTTCATTTCAACACAAACCCCTGTGATTTAATGATTGAATATGGCAAATGCAAATGTAAGAAGACATTTGTCTGAAGCAGAAATGTGGCAGGCTGTAGGGATGGTGGAGCAAGGGGCTATCCATCGTCAGGTTGGTGAAGCCCTTGGTGTGCACCATACGGTGATCACCAGAGCCTGGACAAGATTTCAGCAGTATGGCACACCAATAAGATGGCATGGTGGCGGCAGAGACAGGGCAGCATCTGCAGATGAAGACCGGATTTTGATCATTCAGGCCTGTAGGAACTGCTTTTGCCACAGCAACCCAGCTTCGCAGTGACCTTCAGAATGCATCCAGGGTAAATGTTTCGACACAGACTATCCGGGGAAGGTTGCACAAAGGTGGTCTCCGATTGAGAAGACAATGTATTCGCATTCCGCTGTCCCAGAACCACTGCCAGGCACGATATGAATGGGCCATCGATCACGTTGGATGGACCAGAGGAGATTGACGAACTGTCCTTTTTACAGATGAGTCAAGGTACGGCCTAGACCACACAGATGGGCATTCTAGGGTGTGAAGAAGACCAGGAGAGCGATTCCATGCAGCCAACATTGCTGAGCATGACTGCTATGGTGGAGGGTCAATCATGGTCTGGCTCAGCATCAGCAGGGATGAAATTACAGAGCTCTGTGTCCTTGACCATGGTACATTGACTGCACAGCGGTATGTTGATGAGATCCTGGATGTCCATGTCAGATTGTATACAGGTGCAGTGTATGATAGATTCATTCTGATGGACGATAATGCCCGTCCTCATGTTGCCAATGCTGTGGGGAGTTATTCCGAGTACCGACAAAGGGAGGCGATTGAGAGTATGGACTGGCCAGCAAGATCCCCTGATCTCAATCCAATCGAACATGTCTGGAATGAGTTGCAGCTTGCAATTTCAGCCTGCCCAGTCCAGCCAAGAAGTGTCCAGGAGCTTGGTGCCATGCTGGTCCAAGAATGGAACAACATCCCACAAAGGACCACCAGGAACCTGATTGGGAACATGAGAAGGCGTTGTCAAGCTGTAATTAACAGTAAGGGGTCACATACTCGATATTGAACCCATACCAATTCGCTCCGTGAACTTTTTGGCAAATTTGGCAAATTTCCTCTTTTACCAATAATATCCATTTTCCATGGTTATCGTATTCAAAAGCTAAAAAATAATGTCAAACTCAAATAAAATCTTAATTTCTGTACTTAAATCATAAAAGATGTAAGTAATTAAATAACAAATATATACACTTTTCATTACAATATTTCAACTAAAACGTAAAACAGGTAGTTGGATATACATGTACATGGTGCTTAGCAAACTTTGAGTAGTATATGACTGAGATGCAGCTCTGTTTAGCTGTTTCTTCTTGAGTTATTTACCTTGTTGGATTTATAATTTCTTGTCACCACATTACCATTTCTTGTCACCACATTTCAAACAAAACCATTCAAGATTTTTTTTCTAAATTTAATAAATAGCTTTTTGGTGATAATATCATGGAGGCAGGCCTTTAAGTTCAGTTATTTTTAGCACGCTGTTTTGCCCTAAGGTCTAAAAAAAATTACAAATATGTTTCTCAGGCCCTCCCACATTGTCCTTTTGGCTGCTGCATGCTCTCTTTTTATAACCAATCTAAACATAAA
The DNA here is from genome assembly GCA_031216915.1 of Pictodentalium vernedei. Lineage (NCBI taxonomy): Eukaryota > Metazoa > Mollusca > Scaphopoda > Dentaliida > Dentaliidae > Pictodentalium > Pictodentalium vernedei. The sequence goes on from CM062294.1 coordinate 483,519,408, forward strand.
AAAAATAATAATTTAATGGTTTATGTCTGATATTTTACCCAAGGTAAAAAAATTAATATATTTGTCCCTTGAGTGCAAGAAGGTGTTGCAATGCTTTATCATTGCAAAGTATTCTGGCACTCCAGGGACAAAATATACCACCACCCATGCTATTCTGTAGATTATGAGGCCTGAAACATAAACCAAGAATACAAACTTTTAATGGCAAAAAAATAATTACAGAAATAAAAAATAAAATAAAAAAACGCTCGCCAGCATGAAATTTTACAAATAAATGTCTGAGAAACAGAACCTATACTTTGTGTGTCCTAATTTGGACACATTAACTCTTTGCATGCTGCTGGCGGACATTACTGCCCAGTACAGCTAGGGTTTCTCTTGCCATTGAAATCAATATAATTTGGGCACATTTAATCCGATGCCCCCCCCCCCCCCCCCCCCCCTATAAATTGAATGGATCTTTTCACCAATGATTTCTTGTGTTATACTCAGATTAATTTTTCATCAAATCTAGTCATGGCTGCTTTACAGCAGCCATGACTAGATTTGATGAAAAATATCTTGAAAATACTCAGCAGGCTAAGAGTTAAAACCAGAAATAACAGCCTTATCCTGTAATTAGTCGAGTTTTCAAAAAAATTCACTATCGGTATGGTGAGGGTCGGTCACCGTTCAACCCTTTTTGCTTATAACTTAGTTGTTTCTGGAAGGATTTTGATAATATTTGACTGATATTTGGCACATGGGTTTCAAGGAGCAATGTCTTGATCGAGTTCGAAAATGTACAGCAGCAGAATTATTGGGCTGACTTGGCCATTTTTTGCTAAAATCGACTAATTTTGAGCTTGATAGCATGATAACTTCAACAAACGTCAACTGATTTGACTGGTATTTGGCAAATGGGGTTCAAGGAACAATGTCTTGATCGAGTTCGAAAATGGACTCAGTCCAATGTATGGCAGCAGAATTATTGGGCTGACTTGGTCAGTTTTCGAGAATTTTGTGTTCAACTTGAAACAAACATCAACTGATTCGATTCATTGATAACTTGAAACAAACGTCAACTGATTCGATTCATTTTTGTTATATGGTCTTCTAAGAAGATTATCTCATGAGTTCGAAAATGGGCTCAGTCCGATATACGTCAGCAAAATTATTGAGCTGAATTTGTCATTTTTGGCTCAACTTTGACGTAGTCAAATTTGAGGTGATGCCATGGCCCGTCGTCTGTCTGTCCATCTGTCAACAATTCAATACAGCTCAGGCTAGAGGCCGTATTTATGAACCGATCTTTACGAAACTTCTTGGGTACCTTTGTTATCACCGTGGGACGAGAACGAGTGTTTTGGGGTGCGGTCCAAATTCAAGATGTACCTTTGTTATCAGGTCATTACCTAGATGTGTGTCATTACTGTGTCACATACTATACATGTACATGTCTTACACAAATTGATCTAGTGTCATTGACACTTTCATTAGCAAATTTTGTGCTCGATAGTGCAATAACTTGAACAAACGTCAACTGATCTAATCCATTTTTGTTATGTAGGTTTCCAGGAACATTTTCTTGATCAAGTTCCAAAATGGGCTAGGTCTGATATATACGGCAGCAGAATTGTTGGGCTGACTTTGTCATTTTTTTTTGCAAATTTTGTGCTTGACAGCGCCATAACTTGAACAAATGTTAACTGATTTGATTCTTTTTTTATTATATGGGTTTCCAGGAAAATTGTCGCAATCAAGTTTGAAAATGGGCTCAGTCAGATATATACGGCAGCAGAATTATTGGGCTGACATAGTAATTTTTTGCAAATCAGATATTTAGAAAAGGTACTCTGATGCTTTTTAGTTCATTAGCCACCGTTGCGTTAGCAATGAAAACTCGACCCTGCATCGGCAATGCAAACCCTTGTGTTTTATTGTCATGCCTTTCTTTATATTTTTATGTTCATATTATGATAGAACCTATTCTCAAATGTAGAAGAGGCACATAGAATTTATATATTTTTCATGATGTCTTCACGCCTCCTCTAATTTGGGCACACCTGTAAACAGTGTGAAATTGTGGCAATCTAAAGGCCTGATGAAGGGTATTGAAAGGAAATTATAAAAAGGTGTGTCAGAATATTTCTTTGAGAGTTGTTCCCAGGTCCCTGCGAATCACACATTTTCTATTCAAATTGAATCACATCTATTATTCAAAATCAAATCAAACCTCAAATTGAATCAGTGGCATCTTAACCCTTTGACCCAACGCAGACGATATCAAAATTTATTATTTTAAATAATATTTTTTTTAATTTTTCAAAAAAAATCGAGAGGTCACATGATATGGTTTTGTTGAATTTTTTTGAAAAATAATATTTTTTCAGCTGCTGAATTTGCATATTATGCGGGCGGATGCGGCCGATTCATTGGGTAAAGGGTTAAAGATGACCAATGGGAGTTGGGGTACTATAAACCTAATTTGTTCGGACTGTGATGGCTCAAGTCCTGTCTGATAAAATGATTCAACTACATCATCAAGGCATGCCTTCATCTAAGGCATTCCTTAACAGTCATGGAATTCTGATGCAAACGATTTTTAGCTTTCCTTAACTGCTCACGCAGTTTAATCCAGCATAAGCCTTTTTTTTGCTCGCCTACTTTCAGCTATTTTCGACAGTGACGGACCATGGAACGTGTGTAGAGAATATGCTGGGTACATGTGTGTGTTGGCCACTACTTATACCAGGCCCCTGAACTTCTTGGTCGATCTGACCACACTGGGGTGGGGGGGGGGGGGGGGGGGAGGGGATAGTAAAAAATGAATACAGGTTCATTCATTAACGTTTTATTAATTCATTTAAAATTGATTGGCTTGAATGCACTCGAAGGAGAAATTACCCAACCCGGTATTAACTAAGTCTTTAGAAGATCTTTGTGAAGCAAAAAAGTGAAAAAGATTTCAGGAGAGTAATTTGCTCGCCTAAGTAGGTTCCAGGAGAGCGATTTATTGCCACCCTGGATTTTTCAGAAATCCAAGCCTGCCTTAACTGGTAGAGTGTTGAAGCCCTTATTTGGGTTTTATTCTGAAGTGCAGGTATCGCTACTTAAAGGTTTAAAATTCAGTGGCTGTGCTTTATATTATCTTTGAAGTGATATTTAGTCTGTTAGGATTTGCCTTGTAACAGGCACTCTCCTGTAAATTGTAACAAGGCAAAGATATGTGAACAAATTTTGCTGGCAAAAAATAATTTAGCACTCTACCAGTTAACAATTTAGTTGGAATATTACCCATAAATGATTATAGTTCATCATCGTCATTGCTTGGAAATCTGAAATTTTTATTTATCCCTTTACCTAATAGCGGGGGAGGAATTCGCTAGAATTGTGCACTTGGTGATACCTTCCTGAAATTTGGCATGATGTAAGGGTAGGCATCAGAGATTTCAAAATCGATCGGCTACAAGTTGGCACCATCCTCTAGCCACCACTAGCAGCGAAATCCAAAATGGCCGCCAAGCGGATCGAAAAAAAGCTATTTTCGCCGATCGCACAACTGAAGCTCCAAACCTAACACCATACATGTGCTGTAATTGATGTGAATGATGGAGTGAAGCCCTTGGAACAAGTTGGGGGGAAGATTAATGGATAATGGGATCAGAATTTCCGTCGATGTGTGCGTCTGTGTGTCTGACTGTCAGTATGATCGTCCGTCCGTAGATAAATTAGTGTTGAATGTTTCTCGGGAATGCAATGGTCAAATGAACATGGTATGAGAGATTCCTGTCAACACATGAACAAGGGTACTCGATAGTATGCAGCAGTGGGGATACTTGGACATTTGATAATCCAATTAAAGTGACAGTCTATTCTCAACTTCCGGCATTTTCGATAGATTTATTTTCTAAGAAAATAAAACTATCAAATTTCTAGAGGAGTTCTGGTTCAATCTCAACACCATAGCGACACGTCTGCCAGCAAGGGCAGTGCTGGAATGAACTCGGGATGCATTAGTTCCCGTTGTTAATTATACAATGTTATCTTGCCAGTATAGAACATTGGCAAAATGGGACTAGAAGGGGTGAGTGTATGTTTGCAGTCATTCGAGGTACAGGAATATTTTTTGACTACAAGTAGTATTCTTCATTTTCGGCCAGTTAAGATGTGGTGTGTTCCAAGTCAGGATTAATGTTGCCGACACTTAATGCCCATCCCTCATGGTATGCTACTTTACCAGGGATATAGAGATATAGCCACCACTGGGAGCCAAAACATGACCTTTGATGTCGATGAGTGGTCGAAATGTTTTAGCGAATAACTTATCGAAATATGATCCGGTATGGCAATTTGATACCTTACGTTAGATTTATTAGATCAACTCAGGTATGGATTCATTGAGACATGAGTGCGCTACAAGATGAAGGATTTCCAAGTTGATTTGCTATGGAGTAGGAACTGACTAGTCACATGTGGCCTATGGCCAGAGAAAGACAAGGATACCATAGATGAACACACGGGTGAACGAAGGTATCAACTGTTGTACAGAGGCAAAATAGTTGGGGATATTGTATCATGCTATGCATGAATTAACACCGTCTTGTGCAGTAAATAACAGACTATTTTCCGAAATCTAAAACTGTATTCCTATACCCCGGACAATGTAGCAAGCCACATGGGATGAACATTTGTTAGCAAAATCAACTCAACTAGAAACATGACATGTGTTAACTGGCCGAAAATGGAAAAAAAAATACCAGAATAGGAGATGACTGGTCCTAACATGACAGTATACTACTCAATATTGTTACAACAGCCACCTTCACACTTACACAAAGGTGTGCACCTTAATCCAGCTTTCAAGCATTTGCAATTGCCCTTGCAGGCCTTGGCACAACTACAGTGGAGCATCAGTGCACATGCAGCACTTGCGTCTCCTAGGTGAGTCCAAAATGGGACCAGAATATTGAGACGTGGATTCCACTCCCATCCGTACTGTGATGGGTCTGGCACACATAAGTGTTTCTGCAGAGCACGATGCCAAATGAAAGATGACACAAGAATTACCCTTTTTACATGTTGATACAGAGCTGCTTTGGTGGGCGGGATGTTTTCCATAGACTTAAGGCCATGTGTGAACATATGCCGTCTCGCATCATTGACACGTGTACTGACACAACTGTTACTGTACATCTGTATGGTGAGTTTTTCGATATGCTGCATATGAGGGGAATCCTCTGAAAAGACTTGCGGATTCTCAGTCAATTCTATCATCATTTCAGTTGATGCGGGAAAATTCATCCATGCATTCCATCCTGTCTTCTTCCCAATGCCGAGCATGCTGGATGTTACATCACAACCTGTGAAGGCGTGGAAGAAAGTCAGGGCCTTACAGTAATCAGGTCCAAGTTGTGAAGCTATCTCATGAATTGGCATATCTTTATATGCCTTTCCAATTCCAAACCCAATCCACAGCTCACTGAGTCCAAGGTCACGGAATGTTGCGAAATGGTGCAAAGACAGAATGACGACATCAGAATCAACCGTGCGAAGAAAAGCTATTTTGTGACCTTGTGAGACTGCATGGTTGAGATGAAGCATCATGCGCGTGTCTGCTTCCTCGTGGTTCGATGGAGATATGTCACATAAGCTAACATCCTTATTGCATAGTACATATTCTCCTGATGTCGTTAACAACTGGTACTCGGATGTTGATGTTAATTTCAGCAGTTCAGCAGACAGGAACTTGAAAAATTTGTCTTTATTCTCACTAACTTTCAAGAATGCCTGCCAATTCTTCCCTTTAGGTAAAGGGACGTTCTCGGACACCCGTATCAACCTAACTGCTGTCTCACCGAGGCGTTTTGCTCGCGTCTGATTCTTCAAACTGCCTTCGGGGTAACAGTCATAGATCGCATCAACCCTTGTGGTGTTCGTGTTAATCAGAGATTCGATGTATGGCAATAATTGCAATCGAGCATATTCTCCAAACAGATCCGCTTTCTGTGGTTTGATTACATGGACTACAGCAGGCATATCCAAGATGACAACTGAAGCTTGTCTAGCTGCTGAATTCTTCCCTTGTGCAGGAATAGCTGGTAAACAATTGAGAATTTGAGATTTTGTCCCACTCCGTAGCTTACCTCTATCGGATAATGCTGGCGGATCACGTGCATTCTCGTGCATGAAAAACTCATCCATGTTTGAATCAGGCCGGGCTTGCAGTGAAACGAACATCTGGGTAACTATTGCGGCAGTTGCTTTACTTGACATGAGTTTGTCTCGGCCTTTGTCCAGGTTGGCTGGGGGTGGGTTAAGGAAGGTATATATATTTGCCTTGGGAATAACATCATTCAGGGGTACGGTGCATTCCACAAGCCTTTCCTTCAAGAAAGTGGAATATAAATGCTTGCCCCTTTCGGGTAATGACCATAAACTCTTACTAACTTCGGGGTCCATATATTCACCAGTATCTAATGTCACCAGCTGACCACTAGTTTCATCATAAGGGTTGATAATGAGTCCCTGATTCACCAGATCGAGGAGAGATTTCAATTGATTCAGAAATTTTTTCTGCTCTGATACCGAACTTTCCGGGTGTTCCGTGTTATCTGATGATGTTGTGTGGAAACTTGCATATTCATACTCATCTATAACACGCAGAACTTCTGACCTTGAAAGCTCAATAACGACTTTCTCTTCAGCCTGGCCATAGAGACCTTTTGGACCACTGTCTTCTTTGAGTAGTTGGATACTATGTTCTTGGCTCTGATCTAAACCCATCATACTGAACTTCCTCTCACTACGCTGGACCACAAAATGGCCTTCCATGAATTTGTTGTGGATTGAAGGATGCCGCCTGGGTAGCTGAGACATGTCTCTCAGAAATACGGGGACCCACCGACAATAATTTGTATGTCCTAGGGCAAAAAAGTAACTGCACAACTCATCGATAGAACACAGTGTACCAGGCCAGTTACCGATTCGTTGGTTCCGAACGAATTGACAGCTTGTCAAGAGAAAGTTCCGAACGATTTCACCCCAATAGCGCGCAGTTGGAGATTGTGAAAGAATCCTCTGTTCCCACATTTCAAATGACTCATGGGGCCCAGTCTGCTGACAGTAAATCTCATAAGCATTCTTTCTGAGGATCTCAAGCCAAGCTAGAGTGAGAAGATATGCCTGTCGCGTCCTCTTGACATGTTTCCCACCAAGTAGGGATGATGCTACACCGGGTGTGAATATCTTTGCGAGGTGAAACATTCGCTCCCAACCAGAACCACCCATAAGCTTACCACCAGCTTCTTGGGTGCACATTTCAAGATGCAGGAATCCAATCATACACACCATTCGATCCTCACCTATCTCCTCTGGGAACAGCCATTGACATTTTTTCTGCCTGGCATACAACGGACAGTCACCTTCAATGACAGGTATCTGGCCGGGGTTTACGAAAGCAGTAGCTTCCCTGACCACATACATAGCATGCTTCTGCATACTGAGTGAGTCCGCTTTCTGCTCACTGAAAACAGGGAATACCCCAATAACTGCACGAGGTTTGACATTGTCTTGATCTTCATGTTTTGAAAAGAAGCCTGAAAAGGTCACAGGGACTTCATCAAGCTGCCAGCTGCCATCAACCTTCCCTTTATTGCTGATCTGTGACACATGAGACAACCAGTCATTCTCTCCCACGTTCAAATCTGCATATTCATTGGGCCGTACATTACATTCATCTGGAGATTCAAGCCTGATGTCCCCACCAAAGTCTTCAACGAAAGGAACAAATGCATAGTCGTCTGGGAGTTCAATTTGTGTGTCTTCTGGAACATCTAAACTCAGTGGTGGGGGATCAGTACCCACATTGTCCCTGCTCAGTTGACCAATGAGTGTGATGGACGTACCATGCATATCAGATCTACCAGATACATCAATGTTATCAGTGGTTCCTATCGAGAAAACATTACGTTTGCAGTTAGCTGGGACTACAACACCTTCGTTCTTGAACCGCAGTGAAACAGCTCTCGCGAAACTCCTGCGAACATCCATTACGCGATCATAAGAGACAGAGAGTCCCATTTGATGAAAATCTCTGATAAGATTTTTCATACGATCATGGGCATGCAACTTCAAACCCACATAAAGAGGCATTGGAGTTTCTCTGTCACGTCTCTGGTGAACATTTTGTGCATGTTCGGAGCGTTTCGCTGAATTGCTGATCAACATCTGTGAAATAGTACAAGCCACTCGAGTCTTGGCATTAACAGTCTCATCATCGCCTAAGTTCTGTATACTACATGTGCCCTCAAGTAGAACTCTAAGAAGAGTCAGGAGTGAGTTGGGTACAGGCTCGCTCAAGCAATAAGATGAAAATGATCCCGTGAAAGGAGCTTGAGATATGAGTATGTGTTTACGCAGAAGAAGACCCACATCAACTATCTTTTTTGCCTCTTCCTCAGACACTATACGAGTTAAAGATTCGGACAACAAGGAGCCAACTCGAAACCTACTTGAAATAAACACATCTCTACCCTGTGTGAAGGCGTCCCAGCCATCGCCCAATTTCTGCAACAAATGTTCTTTGAATCGAGTGGAATGTATTTCTTCACTAAGCCAATCAGAACCGACTTGCTTCAACCTCCGACTGTACAGATTCTTGAGATCGACAAGCTTCATCGCGGAATCGTTGTGTTCAACAAATGTTATGAGCTCTGCCATAACGAGAGGGTCATAGGGCAGGCCTGACGCGGAATGTTCGGCGTTCTTCGACTTTTTAGATTTAGCCGCTCGTGCTTCATTGGCAAGCTTACAATAACAGGTTTTGTGATAGTAAAGATCACTAGCAGCGGAATCAAATGCTGCATTGACCCGAGAAAAAACAACCCAGTTCTCGGCTTCCTTTGCCATAATTTTGAGTTTATTGTTATCAGACATTGATCTGCAAATAGGCTCACTGCTGTCACCTTCGCGTTTGTGACAATAAACACACTGGGGCAGTTTCCTGTCACAGCCAGATTCAAAACTTGTCCGTGTTCTTTTAGGACTCAGCGTGGAGCAGGATGCCACTGCCTCATTTCGCTCTCGCTTGTGTAGCACGCGCTGTACGATGTGAGTCCGAATACTGTCACGGCATGTCTTATGATATATTGCCTTATTCGTCAACAGTGACATCGACATACACTCATCACTCTCTCTCATCAAACAATCAATGGTCAAATTATATGGAAGCTCAACGCCATTATCTAGGAAGCGCGTTATGTCTTCCTCAATAGCTTTATAGGCGTCATGAAAACGAGATTCTCTATACGGACGCATCAATTTCTTGGAACTGTCTTGCTGGCAAAAGCAACAACGTTCCCAGTCAGTACTAGTCCGTACACGAAGAGGATTCTCACTCATTCTGTGAATGATTTTTGTGAACAATCGCGTTCTCGAATTAATTTCGACAGACAAATCAGAATTGCTTGCGGAATTACGCCAAACAAGAGATTGTATGGCAAAGAGACTGCTTCATAAAGAGCGTTGTTTCTCCGGGATCAGCGTCATTCAGGTTTGCCTGAATGACGCTGATCCCGGAGAAACAACGCTCTTTTCAAGTTCCAAGAAATTGATGCGTCCGTATAGAGAATCTCGTTTTATTCTACATCATCTCCCACGTCTGTTTCCAACACGTGCGTGGATCAGAGTTCACTTTCGCGCCCTTACAATCGGATGTATAGTCGGTAGACCGTCGAAAAGGAGGTTCCCTTCAGCCGCTGGCGGCCATTTTGGATTGTGCCGCTACTGGTCGCCACCGGTCGGTGTCAACTTGTAGCCGATCGTTTTTGAGAACCTCATAGCCTACACTAACAGTGTGCCAAATTTCAAGAAGGTATCACCAAGTGCACAATTCACCTGTATGTGACGAATTCCTCCCCCGCTATAACATGAAAAGCAGACGACACTTGCAAAAAAAATGCTTGAGTAACTATTTTTTTTCATTTTTTGTCTCAAAAACATAGGTTATGACCCCTCGTTGGAACGAGCTTGACAAGCTCGTTCCAACGAGGGGTCATAACCTATGTTTTTGAGACAAAAAATGGAAAAATACTGAAAATTAATTGGCGATATTTGAGAATAGCGCTGACCGGTTTTGGCCGTTACGTTGGGTAAAGGGTTAACAGTGGTAGGAACTAGTGATATTGGAATTAGCATGGCTGGTTGCTAGACCTGAAACGGTTAAGGGGTTTTCTTGATCGTTAATCACGTGGATTAACCTTGGTTAACCGATTAATCACTTGTCCAGATAGATATCTGAATAACTGCCATACTGTTGATGATTTACAGCATGAACCCTTTACCTAACGTAACAAACAAAACCGACTAGGCCTATATACAAAAATCTCCCTTCAAATTTATTATGTTTTCAATTTTTGTCTCCAAAACATAGCTTATAATCCCTCATTGGAACAAGCTCATTGAGCTCGATCCAATGAGGAGTCGTAAGCTATGTTTTGGAATCAAAAAGTAAAAAAAAAAATTATTAATTCATGAATTTAGTATCATCTGCTACCCGCAATGGGTAAAAGGTTAAGAATGACCATTTCAGACACTGATACAGAATGATGATCATGCAAGTGAACAAGTATATATCAGCAAGTAACTTGCATGCTTTACTCTCTCATACAATTGATGTGAGTCAGTATAACAATGTTTGCCTGTTTTGGAGCAAGTTTGTTCCTTTGTTAACCCATATAATACAGTAGTTCAAAAGTAACTGTTAATCGATCAATTACTTTTTGGATCGATCAAGATGTTGATCATTGATTAATCGGTTAACCGTTTCAGCTCTACTGGTGGCATGCATGAAGATGTTATTTACATTAACGTATTGGAAGTTACACTCAGACTTTTATTTCAAACCTTTTTTATGTACGATTTCCATTTGAACTATAGGGTTTGTGAGATGATAAAAATGAGTGATACAAAGCTGTGTTCCTTTGAAAAAGTTTGAGAGGAAACAAATCCGGCAGCTAATTTCAAATCGAACCGAATATCTAGTTGAGATTTTAAATTGAAGATTTGCATGTTCCTCGTTGTTACCCTATTTGAACTTAGATGGTGGGGTAATGGCCATCCCATGGCATTGCACTTGTTCTTTCTATTTTGTAGTTTTATCAAGATGGATCAAGAATAGAGGCAGCATTTCGCGAATATTTCCACAGGGCTGACGCTGCTCAAGAGAAAGACAGTTTTGAAATATATGTCTGTCATGCCAATGTGATCAGATATTTTGTATGCAGGTAGGATGTAGAACCTTATCAACTGATTCTTCTTGTGGTATCAAAAGTAAAATATATACGCAGTATCAAAACGTTTCCTTGATGAAATCACTAAGCATGCACAGGCCTGAAAATAAGCAGTCTGACATTTGCAGAATGAGGTCCCCAGGGGTGAATTTGATGATGCTATCCCATACAGTGGGCCAATTTATCCTCTGGGTACCTCTTTCTGTTTAGTTTTGAGACCCTAATTGAGGTTCACAGAGGGTAAATTTAGTAATGCTACCCTGCTGTGCAGGGTAGCATCACTAAATTCACCCTCTGGGGACCTCATTTTGCAGATGGCAGCCTGCTTATTTTCCGGCTTGAGCATGCATTGGATGAGGCTCTAAGCTAGGATTTCAAAATTTGCCAATATGGTAGAGAAAAAGTTGAAATTTTTAAAAGTTGTTTCCCAGGCCTAGTACTCTTGAAAATGCAGGAGGGCTTAAAATTGCTCCCCTCGCTTGGCCTAGGGGAGTGATTAGCTCTCCTGAAGCTTACAATAGCTACGAGTGGCAAAATAAAGCTTTACCATTAATGAATTCTGCCAAGTGGGCTTTGTACATCTTACTTGGTGCTGCTAACAAGGTTGTCTCTGTGAGACGGCTGCACTGCCCCTCCAACACCTCTGGGCCTCGCCAAGGCCCGATGGGGTGGGAGCGGCAGTGTTGCCATCTTACAAAGACCACTAACATAGCAGAGATTTGAAAAGATGTTGGTTTTAGGAATAGGCTGTTATGGTAATCATTATTTTCTAAGGCCAGGAGGGTTAATTTTTGCCCTCCTTAATTTTTTTTTTAGGCGAGCGAATAAATCGCTCTCCTGAAAATGCCAGGCCTGGTTTCCACATTGTTAACCATCGGCACATACTTGAAAGGTGAGCATGGTGGCTCAGTGGTCTTGGCATTGGACTTCAAACCAAAAGGTCCATGGTTCTACACCTGCCAGGAGCAACTGCATTGTGTCCATGGGCAAGGCACTTAATCCTGGTTGTCCATGTGGGAGCACGGTGGCACTGTGTACTAGGGCATACTGCACGTCAGTGGTGCACTTGCTTTCAACCAGTGTGAACCCTGCTTGTGCGGAGTTGAATTACTTGCCCCTGCTCAGTGGTTCTGGCTTTCATCCGTAAGATTGTCCAACACAAGGTGACCCTGGTTGTTGAAAGTGTCATTAAATCCTAATAAATAAATAATAGCATCCTTGAAATCTTTTATACCCGCAAAGAGTTGGGGGGGGGGGGGGTAAAAACTGGAATCACCTTTTCCATCCATCCATTCATCTGTCCGTCCGTAGACATAATTTTGTTCGGAGTTTTTCTCAGACGTTTATGGACTAATCTGCTTGAAACTTGGTACGAGTGTTCTACACAATGTGAACCTGCGATTATAGTCCTGGGTCGGATTATATTTGCCAGAATTATGTCCCTTTTCGACTTGAAAAAGCAGGCCTATAATTTATTTGGAGATTTTCTCAGATGTTTATGGGTTGATTCCTTTGAAACTTGTTATGATATGGATGTTTATTACCATAGGAACCTGTGCACTGGCAATTATAGTTTCATTTGGACTTTTTTTGCCAGAGTTATGCCCCTTCTCAGCTTAGAATAATCATGGCAGCGGTGGGTATGGACAGGCCCATCTGGGACAGTCACACCTCTAGTTTGGCATACTTCTTCAACATACTTCTTTAACCCTTTACCCATCGTAACGACCAAAACCAGCCAGTGCTATTCACAAAATTCACCCTTCAATTTTTCTTACTTTTTTGTTTTTATGTCACAAAAACATAGCTTATAACCCCTCATTGGAACGATTTCAACAAGGTTGTTCCAGTGTGGGGTCATAAGCTATGTTTTTGATGCCAAAACTTTTTAAAAATTAGTGCTTCAAGAATTTTATTTGCAAGTGTTGTCTGCTTTTCGTGTTAGGTAAAGGGTTAAAATAATAGGAAGCAGGGGTATAGAAACATTCGTTTATTATTATTTTAGAGAATTATTTTCATTTAACGAATGTAATTCTTTAAAATAATAATAACATAGAAACTTTGTTCATGTGCATGACTACTCGTTTGTTCTCTACTTATAACAAGAACTTTCTTATAAAGGATACTTGAAAGATGAGGGTAGTTTTGCAAAATGAAAATTGTAGTTTTGCCAAATGGTCAACTTTTCTTCAAATTAGTGGCTCTCAAAGAAAATGTTGGCATTCGAACGACCAACAATTTTTCTGGTGTTGAATTGGATGATAAATAAATATTCAAAATTAATAGGAGCCTAACCCCAAAGAGCACCACAGCCCACCATCCATAATGAGTTTTAGCTCGCCTGAATGAAAGTCAGAGGGAGCTATTGCTATCACTTGGTGTCCATTGTCCGTTTCAACAAAAATGTATGATTTAACAAAAACAGAAAAGTCTTTTTGTTTGGCCTAAAAAAATAAAAAATCTGTTTCTCAGGCCCTCCTGCATGGTCCTTTTGGCTGCCGCATGCTCTCTTTTTATAACCAATTTAAACTTTAAAAAAATAAAAATTAAATGGTTTATGTCTGATATTTTACCCAAGTTAAAAAAATTGATGAATTTGTCCCTTGAGTGCAAGAAGGCTTTGCAATGCTTTAGCATTGCAAAGCCTTCTTGCACTCAAGGGATGAAATACACCACCACCATGCTATTCTGTAGATTATGAGGCCTAAAACTTGAAGAAAGAACATGAACTTTTGATGACAAAGAAGAAATTACTGAAATAAAAAATAAAATGAAAAATCGCTCGCCCGCATGCAATTTCACAAATAATGGCATGAGAAACAGAAGATCTACTTTGTGTGGCCTTAGCTATCCTGCTATTCAGATGCCATAACAAAAATAAAAACACAAGGTTTGCTCTTCTTGAGCCAGAACAAAAACTAGTTCTTGTTTACTCAACCAATATTTTGCAACATATACACAGTTACAGCATAAGTAGTAGTAAATTAATTATGGGCACAGCAGACACAGTGCTCACCAAGTCTGGATATAAGAGGTTGGACCAGGACAAAGTCTGACTCAGTTATGCATTTGTCAGACAGACAGTTGCTTGCACCCGTCACTCTGTTTGAGACCATTTTTCATAGTTAAGTGGGCAGTGACACGTGGGAATGGTGGTGAATTATCGCTCACCTCCATTTTTGTTCATTGAAAGTACAAATCCATAACAGTTTATTCCCAGTCATCATAATACACAATAATCATTTACGAATTTCGTATAACATGTTATAAAAATTCAATGCAAAACAAAAACTAAAACAAGGATTTTGTGGATGGATACTTTCCCAGAGGGATTACTCCTGCAATGTATCGAACATGCAGTGCTTCCCCTTGATTTGAATTTCCATATTCACAATTGTCAAAAGCAACCCAAATGCTGTGTTTTCAACTGAAGTACTGTCGTCACACTAACTTATCAACGATATGGTATAAACCCTTCAAAGTATGTGTAAATTCTCATTAAACTGATTTGAATAGACTGAAAATTACTGTTTGCGACTGATGCTAAAAAAATGTCTGGCAGAGTCTCTAAATGTCTGACAGGAGTCGGTTTGTACCTGTCATTTTGTCCGGCACCCCCCAAAAGATTATGTGCCTGCATATGCAATGATTTACATAAACTAGACTGTTTGAAGTGCATATCGGAGATAAAATTAGGAAAAGCTTAATATCACCTGCAAAAAACCAAGTTTGTGGGTTATAGAAATGGGGTCTGTCCGTTCGTCCGTAACAACTTTGGACATTCATATCTCCGTCAGTGGATATTGGATTTAAATGATCTTTGGTATACTGATAGACCACCATGGGGGAAAGGATATTCACAAGTAACAGGTTTTGTCCTTTTTTTTCTAGAATTATGGGCCTTTTTCCGCTTTTTTCAATTTTGTCCCCTTTTTAGTAAACCACTTGTTGGCGGGGGGATACCAGTGGCATTGCACCTTGTTTAAATTTGATAAAAAATCAAAGGTTTCTGGGAAAATGAATTCAGTGGAACCCTGTTAATTGAATATCCACTTTGCCACTGAAAATTATTCAATTAACAGGAGTATTCAATTAACACGGATTGTGTCACTTTCCTGTATTCTAAAGATAAGGCCACACAAAGTAGATCTTCTGTTTCTCGGGCCATTATTTGTAAAATTGCATGCGGGCGAGCGATTTTTATTTTATTTTTTATTTCAGTAATTATTTCTTTGCCGTCAAAAGTTTATGTTCTTTCTTCAAGTTTTAGGCCTCATAATCTACAGAATAGCATGGGTGGTGGTGTATTTCATCCCTTGAGTGCAAGAAGGCTTTGCAATGCTAAAGCATTGCAAAGCCTTCTTGCACTCAAGGGACAAATTCATAATTTTTTTTAACTTGGGTAAAATATCAGGCATAAACCATTTAATTTTAATTTTTTTCAAGTTCAAATTAGTTATAAAAAGAGAGCATGTGGCAGCCAAAAGGACCATGCGGGAGGGCCTGAGAAACAGATTTTTTATTTTTTTGGCCTAAACTTAGCATTTATTCTATTATATCTTGTTTGACAGAGCTCCATGAGCTCTGTCAAACAAGATATAATAGATTAAATGCCTGCATTGGATGTACTGAGGCCAAATATGTCTATAACCAAAGGAAAACTGGGGAGAGTCAGGGTAATTTCTCGACATGCTACAAGATTTTTTATTCAATTAACAGGAGTTTACTCTATAACCTATATTCAATTAACAGGTAAAATTTGTACTGAAGGTATGGCAAATGGTTTTGTGTTGGGAAATTATATTCAATTAAAAGGGATATACAATTGAGAGATATCCAATAAAGTGGGCTCCTCTGTAATTGAGTTTAATTTGCAAGGTACACACTAAGAAACTAGATTTGTAAGAATATTAAGCTATACATTTAGTTTGTGTGATCTGGTTTGATTGAGGTTTTATGTCACTTTCGACAACACGGCTATATGATGCCTATATTACAATGTTATTAGTTCCCAAGATGAAAGTAGAATTACTCAAACAGATCCACTGGATGGCCTAAGGAATCCAACAACCACTGGAGGGGAACTAACAAGCTCATCCACACAGAGACCTGCAGGCTTGGCAATTTCAGGAGAGCGATTTTTTAGCTCTCCTTACTGCCCTCCTGAAAGAATTAAGGAGAGTGAAAAATTGCCCTCCTAAATATTTTGGTCTGGGATGATTGAGATTACATGTATTATGCTCACATTAAATTTTTGTTGTAAAGCAAAAATGTAATTTAACTTCGAAGTCACATAACATCACGTATTTTCATTTTGAAAGTGGTTTAGTGGTAAAAGGTAATGGCTGCAACCATACACAAACACAGTTGCAATCATTTGAAGCAAAATGGGTCACAGCAATATTTTTTATTCTGTCAGTTTCAAGTTCAACAACGGACATCACAGTTTGAGGGGTAATTATTCAAGGAATATTGACACTATAATATACTACCATTGCTACTATCCTGTCACTTGAAGCACTTGCACCAGGATGTGACTGTAGATTCAAGCAGACCTGTTGTCCAAGAAGGTCATACGCCTACCACTACCACCTTCAACCCCCCTTGGGGGGTTGAAGGTGGTAGTGGTAGGCGTATGACTTTCTTGGACAACAGGTCTGGGTACACACACAGGTCATCAAGATAGTGAAATGTCTATGTGTACAGCCAGGCTATCACTGCTGTACATTAACAACCAGGCTACCAAATGTGGACCTATTATACTCTGGTCCACTCTGGGTTCAAGCTATACAGTAGTGTGTCTTGTGAACTGATGTGAATCTGGCAAGTCTTGCATCTGATAAAGTAAATGGAAACATGTTTGAAGATATAAAAATATGCATTGAATAGTGCTTGATTGACAGGTGCCATCCCAGGCACAGTCAATATTTGAATGAGCTAAAGCAAATTGAAATGGTGGAGACCGGTCATGACATAAACAGGGAAATCCCACTGCGTAAATTTGTACCAGTTTTGCATGTGTGCATTATGCGTTTCGAGTTGGTGTTTGAGTGCTGAAGTTTTCTGTATAAAAATATATGAGAAGGAGGTGGGTCCGAAAAATGTTATTGAACAGTATGCCAGAAAGGGTGCGTGGGTCAAAAAATCTGCAAAATAAAAATTTCCAGCCATGTTCATACATTCCTCCCCCCCCCCATGTTTTATGCCTCAAAAACATAAGTTATGACACTCCTTGGAATGGGCTTGACAAGTGCAATTCAATGGTGCTGTGGGTCATAAGCTATGTTTTTGAGACAAAATGTAATACAATTTGAATGGTGATTTTTGTGAATACATGTAGCACTTTTTGGGACATTGCATTGGTAGATTAAATTTCAGTATTGAAATGTTCATGAAAGTGCAAAAACCTTTATATTCATATTCATATTCTATAATTAACTTAATTTATCATTATTATCATTGCAGGGCTTTGCAGTTCCCTCCTGAAGCTTGGCGCCGACTCTGTCTACGTCATGCCTCTATAACATATTTTAGAATCCATCCTTCTGGCAGAGTTTCTCTACAAAATCTGGGTAGTGATGGACATATACCACCAGATAAACTAACTGATAAAAGGCTGTATATCGAGAAATATCCCTCAGTAGCTTCGTAAATGATGTCACGCTTCGGCACTTGACATCGCCTTTAACATCGCCTTGAAGGAACGGTCAGCTTTGTTATTGTTTTGATACGTACATGTTTGGAGTAGAATTGGGCTGAATATTGCACTGTAAAATGTCAAGTACAGTACAGTTCCCGTAGACTGGTTGTAATCCATGTGTGGGCAGTGATGTCCATGCATGCATTTACCAGGTAATAAAAATCATCAGCAAAATTTTAATTGATGAAGCACCAGGTTGTACCTGGTGCTTCATCAATTAGAGCTGTAGGTTTTTAAATTTCTTGTTCGGTTTCGGTTTTGGTTTTTCAGGTGGAGTAAAACCTCGGTTCGGTTTTCGGTTTGTTCATGAGGCCAAGTAAAATTCAATAAAACTCATTCTTATGTCTGGAGTCATAACTGAATGGTAGTGAAATTGAATGAAACTCAATGAATGCCCGAAATAAGCTATAATACATGTACATGAAATATCAGGAAGGCCAATATAATAATTACCTAAATATACAGAACTTTTATTGTGCTTGGCCATTTCTTGAGGTCTGACACCTACACGCAACTTGAGGAAAGCTGCAAACACTAAACTGAAATGTCAGAAATCCACAGAATGTCGCCTTCCCAGAGTAGTGAGAGTACCCAGACACTGCCATTGGCAATGTCTGGGTACTCCCACTACTCTGGAATGGCTACATTCTGTGAATTTATGCAGTCTGCAGCAAGAGAGTATTAAATAAAAAACGAAAAACCTTAGATTACGGGATGTCGATGGTTTCGGTTTCGTTTTTTTTAAAAAACTAACAACCTCGCTTCGGTTTTGGTTAACCTACAGCTCTATCATCAATTAAATTTTTCATGCCTTCTTCTATAATTAGTGTTTGGAATCTTAATATTATGGCGGCGGTTTAAAAACTGCCAACCTGTGGAATGTGACCAGTCTACGACGGCCATATTGTAGCATACAATAAAAAGAAAATCTATGCTATTTTAGTGAATATTGGGAACTATTATATTTCTACAGCTTTTTCCTTTGTAAATAAAAACCATATCCTACACCCACGACCTCGAAAGTGTTATTCATCTCCCACAGCGATATCCTACTCCCAGTCATGACGGACTACCTTTATCATTGCAGTTGTTCCGTCTCGAAATCCAGCGACAACACCCAATCCACTTCGACAAATATTCTTCTTGATAATCCAATTGACAACGAGCAACAACTATGTACACATCCACACAAAGTTATAAGAAGTTGAACATGACTCGTACTCATTCATGGTGATTGATTGAATTATTTCTTTAAAATGTGTTGATTTCCTTCATAAGTTCATATCTCCCGTCACTTGAATTTCCATTTGAAAATGAGCGTCATTGCATTCATTTCTGATGACGTCATATTATCAGTTCATTCATTCATGTTTTTGTGTTCATGTGCCGATTTTTCTAACCGTCAAAACAAATTGAGCGACCTTGGGAAACTGCAATTGGATGATACAAGAGGGGTATTTGTGTTGCAGATATTATCAGGGAAATATAATAAACACAATAGTTCACTGCTTGGAGTAACGTACGATGTTTATTCTCTCATGGGATGCGGGGATTATTTTCACTCGTCTAGCGCCTCGTGAAAATAACCTTCCGCATCCCACTCGAGAATAAACATCATACGTTACTCCAAGCAGTGAGCTATTGTCTGTTTATCTCATTCGTGTGGACCTTAAAATATTACTTTTCACTCACACAAGCACTCGTGAAAAATAAAACTTTCAAGTCCACACTCATGAGATAATTCTCGAGATTCACACAAATTGAGTAGATATCCTGTATATATTTATATACATATTGTATAATTTAACTTAATTAATCACTATTATCATTGCAGGGCTTTGCAGTTTCCTCCTGAAGCTTGGCTCCGACTCAGTCTACGTCATGCCTCTATAACATATTTTAGAATCCATCCTTCTGGCAGAGTTTCTCTACAAAATCTGGGTAGTGATGGACATATACCACCACATAAACTAACAGTTTTCTAATTTTATGAACTTGTTTTAAAGATTTGTTTATCTTTTCGAATATCTGATAAAAATATATTTTCTTAGAATGTAAATGTTTTGTTTTTGGTGTTTGCCTTTCCTCTTTCCAGAAATAAAACAGTCAACACTTGTGATGTTAACCCTTTACACAACAAAGCGGCCGCATCCGCCTGCGTAATATGCAAATTCAGCAGTTGAAAAAATATTATTTTTCAAAAAATTTCAACAAAACCATATCATGTGACCCTTCGTTGGAAGGAGCTCATCGAGCTCGTTCCAACGAGGGGTCACATGATATGGTTTTATTCAAATTTTTTGAAAAATTTGAAAAAATTATATTTAAAATAATAAATTTTGATATCGTCTGCGTTGGGTAAAGGGTTAAGACATAAAAGTTCAGTTGATTTTTAGCAGCAAGACAGCACATTATTATGCCAGCTAATGAAATTCGCCAGTCACAGCCCCCGAATAGTGGGACGGTACTGAACCGTATTGGGTCACCTGCAGCCCGAGGTGACCTAATACGACCTAAACGAAACTTGTATTAGGTCAGTACTGCCATTTTGTTTTGACGTGGAAATTCCTCACCTCGCGGTGCTTTTATATCCGTATTGAAGAAATTGCAGTACAATCAAACATCCCTCCATGTCTATATGTCTCATTTTCTCTCGTTTTATAATAAAAAATAAACTGATAAAAAATTGTTTCATCCCGGCTCTATATTCTGGTAAATACCATCACGTCGAGTGCCAAACGCTATTTTTTAAAAATAGCGACTGCACTATAATGAAATTGTAAGAAATGAATCACAGCTATGAAGGAAGATGCGAGATACATTTATTTTGTTCGAATTCTATAAAATCGGACGTTTCGGACATTTTCTGCACACTCAAGACAAAGTGACAGTACGAAGAAAAGCGTCTATCGCTGTTGTCTGTGTTGTCATGGAAATTATACACAAACAGGGAGACAACTGTGAACGTTTGTTACAACTTACATAGCGTTTTGCACCAGTTTTGAAAATGTGCCGACGTTCAAATTTGATTGTTATTTTGTTTTCGCATAATAAATACGTTACAGGATGTTCAGATGGCGGATACGGTGTCATATGAGGCTCGGCAAAAACAATATTGGACTCGGCGTACCGCCTCGTCCAATATTGTTTTCACCTCGCCTCATATGATACCGTATCCGCCACCTGAACGTCCTGTAACTTATAATATGTGGCAATCTGGTCTAGTCTCCCATTCAGTGGCCGGGCAAGTTTTTAAGCTCAAGAACTTTTAAAATACTTAGTGGAATGACATTGTATTTTATAAGCATGTGTATCATATTGATGTCTATCCCAATGTTCAGTGCAGGTGTTATTTGTGGGTATTTTTGTTATTGCACTTTATGGACTTGCAATTTGCTTCAATTTTACCATCAAACTCAAGAACTTTTTTATCCAGTGAAGAACTCATCTGTCCATCCATCTGTCTGTTCAGCTGTACCAACATTTTCCCTTGTAACTCAGCCACTGCTACTCTCCGATTGAATGATATTTGATGTTGTGATAGAGCAGTGTATGATCTAGCAGTTACCAATTTTTCTATGATCAGAAAGTGTGACTATTTGTTTATTTATTTATGTATTTTTTTTTTTTATTTATTTATAAGGTCACATATTTCAACACAATGCAGTCTAGGCTCCATTGTCCCTGATACTCGGATAAGAACTTGGAAAGTTCAAAAGTTTTCTTCCCATTGTTTACTACTTTTCTCTTAGATTAAAAAGACCAACCTGACTGAACTTTGATAAATGAAAGTGCACATGTATTGGAAAAGCCTTAACATTAACAAAAGCAGTCAACCATCTATTTAATTCACAGGGGGGAAATATGATTAAATATGCGTAAATTATACACATTTCATCGGCAAGAGGAATCCTGCCCTGGGAGGAATATCACACACCTGCAAACGAGGAGGTTAAGCTCACTTAAACAGTATAAAATTGCAAAAAGTCAAAAACTCCTATTAATGGAATTATTTGTTTATTTATTGGGGTTTAATGACACTTTTGACAGCTATGGTCACCTCATGTCAGACAGTTTTACGGGTGGAGGAAGAGAACCACCGAGCAACTGTCAGACTACCCAACGTACAAACTCCGCACAGTTAGCATTGGTTGAAGACAAGTGCACCATTGACATGCAGTACGCCTTAGTGCACAATGCCACCGTGCCTCCACATGGGCTATTGGGATTAAGTGTCTTGCCTAAGGACACAATCTGATTGCCGTGGGTGAGATTCAAACCAAGGACCTCTCGGCTTGCGGCCTGCATCTCTACCTACTGAGCCACCGCACTCTCCTCTTGCCACTGAAATCTGTATAATTATACCCCCACAAAACAAAGTTTAGGGGGTATATAGGAGTCAACTTGTCTGTTGCACATGTAAACTTGTAAAGCGAACTACTTCCACAGTTTTAGCAGCATTTTCATGAAACGTCACAAAAATGATCAACATGATGAAGGGAAGTGCGTGACATAATTTTTTTCCTGCTTGGCTTTTTGCACATGTAAACTTGTGGAGCGAACTACTTCCACAGTTTTAGCTGCATTTTCATGAAACTTCACAAAAATGATCAACATGCTGAGGGGAAGTGCATGACATAATTTTTAGCTCAACTTGACAAAGTCAAGCTGAGCTATTGTCATCACTTCTCGTCTGCCGGCGTATGAACGTACGTACGTTAGTATGTTAGTACATACGTCCACAATTTCCTTTGGCACACCTCACAGGTCGCATTTATGATCAGATTGCTTTGAAACTTGCTTGTTTGGGGTGACCTCTACATGGGAGCTATCGATTTTCTTCAATTTCCGTCAAAAGATGTTGCCGCGGCCAACGTTCTTAGAACTTAGTTTAGTCAAACCTCAATATTTCCCTTTGGCACACGGTATAGGTCACAATTATGATTGGATCTCTATGAAACCTGTATGCTTGTTTGGGGTGACCTCTAGATGGGAGCTATCGATTTTCTTCAATTTCCGTCAAAAAATGTTGCCGCGGTCAACGTTCTTAGAACTTAGTTTAGTCAAACCTCAATATTTCCCTTTGGCATACCCTACAGGGCACATTTATGATTGCTTTGCTTTGAAACCTGGCATGCTTATTTGGGGTGACCTCTAGATGGGAGCTATCGATTTTCTTCCATTTCCGTCAAAAATTGTTGCCGCGGCCAAAGTTCTTAGAACTTCGTTTAGTCAGACCTCAATATTTCCCTTTGGCACACTCTATAGGGCACATTTATGAATGGATTGATTTGAAACGTGGCATGCTTGTTTGGGGTGACTTCTAGGTGGGAGCTATCGATTTTCTTCCATTTCCATCAAAAAATGTTGCCACGGCCAACGTTCTTAGAACTTAGTTTAGTCAGACCTCAATATTTCCCTTTGGCACACCCTACAGGGCACATTTATGATCGGATTGCTTTGAAACTTTGTATGCTTGTTTGGGGTTTCCTCTAGATGGGTGCTATCGATTTTCTTCCGTTACGTCAAAAAATGTTGCCGCAGCCAACGTTCTTAGAACTTAGTTTAGTCATACCTCAATATTTCCCTTTGGCACACCCTACACGGCACATTTATGATCAGATTGCTTTGAAACTTTTTATGCTTGTTTGGGGTTTCCTCTAGATGGGTGCTATCGATTTTCTTCCATTACGTCAAAAAATGTTGCCGCCGCCAACGTTCTTAGAACTTAGTTTAGTCAGACCTCAATATTTCCTTTGGCACACCCTACAGGGCACATTCATGAGCAGATTGCTTTGAAACCTGGCATGCTTGTTTGGGGTGACCTCTAGATGGGAGCTATCAATTTTCTTCCATTTCCGTCGTACAAAAAATGATCTTTGAACTTAGTTTAGTCAGGTATCAATATATTCCTTTGGCGTGCGCTACAGGGCACATTTATAATCAGATCGGTTTGAAACTTTGTATGCTTGTTTGGGGTTTCCTCTAGATGGGAGCTATCGATTTTCTTCCATTTCCATCAAAAAGTGTTGCCACTGGCAATGACATTCGATGAACTTAGTAAAAACTTAGTGCAGTTAAGCATCAATATTTCCCTTTGACACACCCTGCAGGGCACATTTATGATTGGATCACTTGCAAACTTGGTGTGCTTGTGTGGGGGTGAAATCTATATGGGAGCTGTCGATTTTCTTCCATTTCTGTCAAAAAATGTTGCCGCTGACCTTTGAACTTCGTTTAGTCAGGCATCAAAATTTCCCTTTAACACACCCTTCAGGGCACATTAATGATCGGATCACTTTGAAACTTAGTATGTGTGTTTGGGATGACCTCTAGATGTGAGCTATTTCTTTTTTTCATTTCCGTAAAAAATTATTGTCGTTATCACCAGCCTTTGAACTTACTGCATTTGTGCATCAACTTATCCCTTTTGAACTCTCAGCAGGGTATATTTATGAATTTCCATAAAAAAAAACCCAAAACCATTGTCACAAGCAATGACCTTCTACTTAGTGCATTTGTGCATAAGCATCTTCCTTGGCATGCCTCAGAGGGCACATTCATTATCAGGTTGTTTTGAAACTTTGTATACTTATGCAGGCTGACAAAGATAGGAGCTATTGATTTTCTTTTCATTTCCATCAAAAACTGTTGCTGTTAACAACAATCTTTGAATTTATTGCATTCGTGCATCAGCATTCTTTGTCATGGCCTACAGGCCACATTTATCATAGGATTGTTTTTGAACTTGGTGTGCTCATTAGGCAAGACCTTTAGATAAGAGCTGTTGATTAGCATTCATTTCTGTGAAAAAAAGTTGCCATTTACAATAACCTCTGAACATACTGCATTTGTGTATCAACATTCTTCCTTTAACCAGTCTTACTGTTTACATTTAAAAATTGCATTGATTACTCTGACGTTGTGCACACACAATGCTGTTATGTTGAAATTTCATCAAATAACATTGGTACCAATGATCTTCAATTTTGCCGTTTCATTTATAACTTACCAAGTTTAAGTTTGTCATTTGAGCTACAGTGTCATTGACACTTTCATTTTCCTGCTCCGCTTCAAGATGGCAAACTGGCAGCCATATTGGATTTTTTTTTTACTTAGAAAACTTGAATGCCCCTTTTCAGTCACCCACACTAGGCGGTATGCCACCATGGGGGGATACCAGGTGACAGACCATCTCTAGTTTGGGCACATTTAAACAATTTTCCTCCCTTTAAATTGAATGGAATTTCGACCAATGATTTCTTGAGTTATATTTAGATGAATTTTTCATCAAATCTAGTCATGGCTGCTTCACATCAACCATGACTAGATTTGACGAAAAACGTTTTGAAAATACTTAGCAGGTTAAGAGTTAAACAGTACAAAACTGAAAAATGCCAAAAACTCCTATTAATGGAATACAGCTGTTAACTGAGAGTATATTTCACTGGCAATGTGGTTGTTCAATTAACATGGTTCCACTGTACATCAAATATTTTTCAACCTAAAGCAGTTAAGATAACATCAGCTAAATTAGTTAAGTAACTTGCTTTCTTTAAAACACATTTCAACACAATATGACAGACAGCCTCCACTTTACTGTTTTATGTCATAATGTAACATTATTGTGATCTCCCTGGAGAATGAGACTAGACTAAAACATTAGCAAAGTAGTAATCTGTGTTGTAAAATCAGTCTGAACAGACTGTTAACTCTAAACCCTTTACCTAACCTGAAAAGCAGACGACACTTGCAAAAATAATTCTTGAATAACTCATTTTTTTCATTTTTTGTCTCAAAAACATAGGTTATGACCCCTCGTTGGAACGAGCTCGACGAGCTCGTTCCAACGAGGGGTCATAACCTATGTTTTTGAGACAAAAAATGAAAAAAATAATGAAAATTAATTGCCGATTTTTGAGAATAACGCTGGCTGGTTTTGGCCGTTACGTTAGGTAAAGGGTTAACCCACTGAGTATTTTCAAAATATTTTTAACCAAATCTAGTCATGGCTGTGGTCAGGGCCAGATTATGATTTTGTAGGCCCCTGGGCTACAGATACTGTGACAGTGAGGCCCCCCCAGTGATAATTAACAAAAGATCCTATAAAAAGGAAGGTAAGCCTTTGCAGATATATATAGGCTTGGAGGGCAAATATTTTAACGAGAATCAGAGAATTGATTCTTGTATTGATTCTCACAGGAGCGCGATGGCTCAGTAGGTAGAGGTGCAGGCTGCAAGCCGAGAGGTCCTCGGTTCAAATCCCACCTGCGGCAACCGCGTTGTGTCCTTGGGCAAGACACTTCATCCCCATTGCCCACGTGGGGGCACGATGACGCCGTGTACCAAGTCGTACTGCACGTCGATGGTACG
Organism: Pictodentalium vernedei; assembly: GCA_031216915.1. Lineage (NCBI taxonomy): Eukaryota > Metazoa > Mollusca > Scaphopoda > Dentaliida > Dentaliidae > Pictodentalium > Pictodentalium vernedei. The sequence continues at coordinate 483,545,751 of CM062294.1, forward strand.
CATGTCTTCAACCAATCTAACCCTGCCTGTGCTGCAGTGCTGAGTTACGATGTTGGGGAGCTGGCAGCTGCTCGTCGTTGCTTGGTGGTTCTCTCCAGCTTCCTCCACCCGTCAAACTGTCACGTTCATGATTAGCCATTGTACATAAATATGTGACCTTAAACACCAATAAATAAATAATAAATAAATTGATTCTCGCAAATTTTTCTAATTTTTAGTACTGTATCACTAAATTGATTCTGCATTTGATTCTCGCAAAATTGAATGGTTTTTAAGCCCTGGCTTGACAAGTTGACACAGTGACACACTACTATAAGATTTTGGCTTTGTATGAAGATAACAAAGTGCAGAATTCCACAAAATGTATAGGATAACGTAAATTCAAATGACATCACAGAACAATTCTAATCTACCCTCTATCAGCACTTTTGTCTGTGGTGAAAGCACAACTGCAAAGCAATGATGAAAGAAGAAGAAAGAAAATTCCGATGGAATGAGCAATTCTTTGTACAGGCCCTAAGCGAGTATGAGATCATCTCATTGTAATCAGGATTGCCAGTGCCAACGAGTTGGAATAATGGACAAGAAAAAAATTCCAGTATATTATACAGTATATAAACCCTTTACCCAATGCAGATGATTTCAAAATTTATTATTTTAAATATCATTTTTTAAATTTGTTAAAAAAATTTCAACAAAACCATATCATGTGACCCCTCTGTGGAACGAGCTCGGCGAGCTCGTTCCAAAGAGGGGTCACATGATATGGTTTTGTTTAAATATTTCAAAATATATTTTTTCAGCTGCTGAATTTGCATATGATGCGGGCGGATGCAGGCGATTCGTTGGGTAAACGGTTAATTGAGCCCTTTTTAAAGACATAATTCAGCATACTTATACTTTCATTCTGCATTTACAAATGAAGTAACATTTCACAGTAAATTAATTTCACTTAATCTCTGGAGGCCCTCAGCTGTTGGAGGCCCCTGGGCTGCAGTCCATAAAGCCCATGCCTTAATCAGGCACTGGCTGCTGTGAAGCAGCCATGACTGGATTTTATAAAAAATTCATCTAAATATAACTCCAGAAATCACTGGTCAAGAATACAATTCAATTTAGAGGTGAAAATTTTATAAATGTGCCCAGATGATACTTATGTCAGTGGCAAGAGATTTCATTTCCTGGACAGGAATATCTGCCCGCAGCATGCAAGGAGTTAACCCTTTACCCAACTCGAAAAAAAGACGATACTTGCAAACAAAATTCTTAAATCAATTTTTTCATTTTATGCATCAAAAACATAGCTTTTGACCCCTCACTGGAATGAACTCAATGAGCTCGTTTCACTGAAGGGTCATAAGCTATGTTTTTGTGACAAATGAAAAAATAATGACAATTGAATGGTGATTTTTGTGAATAGTGCTGGCTGGTTTTGGCTGTTATGTTGGGTAAACACAAGCACATTGGTTACAGAATTATCTTTGCCCCGGGGAGTGCGGTGACATTGCCGTAACCAGTTCATGTCAGATCACCAAAGTTAAGCAACATTGAGCCTGGTTAGTCCTTGGATGGGTTACTGTCTGAGCGATCGATTCGGACTCCTGCATTGTGTCTTTGGGCAAGGCACTTAACCTTGATTGTCCACATGGGGGCATGTGTACTAAGGCATACTGCACGTCGATGGTGCGCATGTCTTCAACCAATCTAACCCTGCCTGTGCTGCAGAGCGGAGTTACAATGTTGGGGGAGGTGGCAGCTGCTGGTTGTTGCTCAGTGGTTATCTCTGGCTTTACCACCCATAAAACTGTCACTGACATCATATGACCTTGGCTATTAATGTGTCATTAAACCTTAATAAATAAATAAACATTTTGCCCATGTCTGACTAAGAATTAACTCAGTTGAATGTTACTTGCAGGGTATAAATAACAAGAATTGTACAAGTCTTTAACTCTTTTCTCAGAAAATCAGTCACATCCAGTCACATCCACCTGCATAATATCCAAATTCAGCAGTTGGAAAAAAAAAACTTTTTAGAAAATTTCAACAAAACCATATGTGAACCCTTATTATACCACCCACTTGCAAAGTGGGAGGTATATAGTGTTCACTTGGTCTGTCCGTCCGTTCGTCCATTGCTATCCGCAACTCCTCCTAAACCAGTGAACGGATTTCATTGAAACTTTCAGACATTCTTTTACATACATTGAAGATGTGCACCTCCCATTTTCTTTTCAGATATTTTCATTTTTACAGTTTCCCATATTGAAAAATGAACTTTGTCAAATTCAATTGACATTCTGCCCAAATCTGCTATCAGCAACTCCTCTTAAACCATTGAACAGATTTCATTGAAACTTTCAGACATTCTTTTACATGCATGTGCACCTCCTATTTTCTTTTCAGATATTTTCGTATTTACAGTTCCCCATATTCAAAAATGGTCTTTGTCAATTCAGGTTTTAGTAGGGAGGGAGTATAGATCTGCTATCTCCTCTTAAACCATTGAACAAACTCTATTGGAACTAGCAGACCTTCTTTTACATATGTTGAAGATGTGCACCTCCTATTTTTCTTTCAGATATTTTCATATTTTGATGTTCATCCGCCTGTCCATCCGTTATGCTTTAGGTATGTACACATCTGCTCTCCGCAACTCCTCTTAAACCAGTGAACGGATTCCATTGACACTCTCAGACATTCTTTTACATACATTGAAGATGTGCACCTCCTATTTTCTTTTCAGATATTTTCTTTTTTACAGTTTCCCTTGTTGAAAAATGAACTTTGTCAAATTCAATTGACATTCTGTACAGATCTGCTATCTGCAACTCCTCTTAAACCATTGAACAGATTTCATTGAAACTTTCAGACATTCTTTTACATACAGTTCCCAAAATTCAAAAATGGTCTTTGTCAATTCAGGTTTTAGTAGGAAGGGGTATAGATCTGCTATCCGCTACTCCTCTTAAACTATTGAACAAACTCCATTGGAACCCTCAGACATTCTTTTACATAAACTGAAGATGTGCACCTCCTATTTTTCTTTCAGATATTTTCATATTCCGACATACACCCGTCCATCTGTCCATCCATCCGTTATGCCGCAGGGGAGTTACACTTGGAGGGGGGGGGGGGGGGTACACATCTGCTATTCGCAACTCCTCTCAAACCAGTGAACGGCTTTCATTGAAACTCTCAGACATTCTTTTACATACATTGAAGATGTGCACCTCCTATTTTGTTTTCAGATATTTTTTTTTTACTGTTTCCCATATTGAAAAACAAACTTTGTCAAATTCAATTGACATTCTGTACAGATCTGCTATCTGCAACTCCTCTTAAACCATTGAACAGATTTCATTGAAACTTTCAGACATTCTTTTACATATATTGAAGATGTGCACTTCCTGTTTTGTTTTCAGATATTTTAATTTTTAGGGTTTCCCATATTTAAAAGGCTGTGTCAATTCAAGCTTCTGTGGTGGGGGGGGGGGAGGTTGTTGACATTTGCTATCCGTGACCTCTTTTAAACTAGTGGATGGATTTTAATGAAACCTTCAAACATTCTTTTACATACAGTGAAGATGTGTACCTTCTATTTTGTTTTCAGATATTTTCATTTTTACAGTTTCACATATTGAAAAATGGGCTTTGTCAATTCAAGCTTCGGGGGGTGGGGGGTGTCAGTGTTTGTTCTCTCTACATTAAACACACTTTTACTGTTGTAAAATGTTTCTTGGTGGGAGTGGGTGGTATCATTTAGTGAGCAGTGCTCACAGTTTTTCTAGTTTGATGCTAAATTATTTGTCGGTTTGTAACCAACAAGTTTTTAAACTCAATAACTTTTAAACTACTTGGTGGAATGACATCATATTTGGTATCCAAGTTTATCATATGACTTCTCCTTGATTGGTTAATTTCAAAAGAACGCTTTCTGATTGGTTATCACCGAAAAGATCTGTGTCAAATTAATTTGATTATGACGTGCCACAGAGAACAAACTAAAGTTGGTTGCTGATCTTGAGGCAGATCCATTTGTTGGGCATGTGCTAAGCAGTATCACGTGCGAGCTATATCATCGCTATGACATGTACTTAGCACCGCTAACCACTGCTAAACACTGTCGATTTGGACATATCTGCCCTTAACAAACCCAGACGATGTCATCGATGACAGAGCCAAACCTGCCAATAGTTACTGTTGTTCCAACGGAACAGAAATAGGTGGAGAGAGTGACAGCTACGCCAACCACTGAGTCGTTGGTTGTTATTCCTTCCGAACAGCGGCAGAAAGACGCTAAAAAGTGGCCACCGGACGGGCTGGAGCTGCCGTCTGGAATACAAAACAACAAAAAGCCTTGGTCCGGTTGCAAGAAGAGAATGCCAGTCTCCAGAGAATGGTTGTAAACAACGCAGTAGTATCCCAAGCAGCTGATGGACCCGTTGTTCTTTCGGAACGGGAACAGCATGGACAGCAGCAAGGGGTCTCGAATGCAGCGCATCACGAACGCAGTTCATTAGATGACTGGACCCAATGGATTGCTGGGGCGGTTGGGTTGGCTAGCTTGGCATTATGGTTCCAATTCCACAATAAGCCAGCGGCCAATCTAATGACACCGCCTGTTGATCCGGTCAACAGTAGCACGGCACCTCCGAACCAGCATTTAAAGGTATCTTCAGACTCATTCTACATGGAGTAGTATATGTATATATATATACAATGTCTTTAGCCCAAGGAAAGATGCTGGTCGATGCTGCCTATAACAGCACCGTGGTATCTACCCTCGCAATAGGGTCTGCCCGCTTAGGTAAGATGGCAATGAAGAGAGCCTCCCCTAAACTTGACTTCACTGGCTATGACGTTAGGATGGTAGTCCTTGACGTGGGGCTGGCGATGGCAACCAAGGACATGCCAATTAAACATGGAATCATTCCTGCAGATATTATGAAATAACAAGATGGCCTCGATCGCAATGCTAGTTGAAGGCGCCCTTCTCTGGCAGCAACTACCTCTTCTCCAAGTTTCGGGATAATGATGCTGGTGCGGAACGTGTGCGAGATGACAAAGCCGTAGAAAAGCTCCAGGTCGCCCAGGCAGCAAAGTCCCGTAAGCGAACAGAACGCCTCGATTGGATCAATGAAGAACTAAGTCGCCAGGTCCACTGGCATGCCTTTTGCATATCCCAGGATGTCGATGCTGCGATTTGCGAGTATGCACAGGTAACTGGGAACAGTTTAAACAGTCTTGACCCAGAACCGCAACTAGAAGACTTTTACACACCATCAGCCTGACAAAAGGACCGCGAGATCGCCTTCATCATACTAGGGCTGGGTGTGGTCCGGATTGTTAGCTATAGATTTACCCAGTGATTCGCTAAGCATGTAAAAAAAGTTGTTTTTTAGGGTGATGGAAGTTGGTCTGTTCCTTCGGAACGGAAGGCCGCCTAGCTATGCTGTAAAGTAATCCTAAAAGCCCATGAGAGTTGCACAGCAACTACAGATCGGCGGGTGCGGTGGGCTCTGATCTCAGTTGTTCCCGTTGTTCATTCGGAACAGGAACAACAGGGGTCCCTGTCTCGGCCTGGCTAGTTCTTGACGTATCAGAAGCACCATCTCGTTTTTGAGTCGGATATCTGGCCATTGGCAACAGCCTTTGAATACAGATTTGCGATGCTCGAAAGTTGACCTTCGCTAAGGTGGCGATGGTGTGCTTTTTGCCTTCTTTGTGAGCCTTTGGCTTACAAACTTCCCGAAAATACCTGCCAATCCACAGGCCCCTGCTGAAGCCTATAGTGTAATATCACAGGAATTGCGGCTACGTTTGGCAACAACCCGATTCCACCAACGCCGGTGGCGGATAGAAATGTTTTGATGCCATCTGCGATATCGACCCTTCGCTGGTATTTCTTGCCGAGAGTACGCCTGCAGTCTCGTTCGGCCATGAGACGGGTTCTTACATCTCCGATCTCCTGATTGCGGAAAGTATTCGCTTTGCTAGTATTGAGTTCTTGATACAAGCCCATTCTTATTGGTATTATACATCATTTTCTAATACCTTTAAATCGTCGTCCGTCAGTGTCTGTCTGGTAAACCGCAGGCGCTTGAGCTCATCTGGGCCAAACCTACCATCCGTGACCTTGTACTCGACATCATTTGACGAGAGCAACACATCTTTGCCACGGATAATGATGACAAGTTCTTTGCCATTATGCCGCCGAACCCATTTTAGGTCAAGTCCATGTAGCACTGGCATGAAGTCGTTGGATGGTATACCCAGGACTGTCTGTATAATTGTGGTAGTACCCTTGCCAGGAGTAAGACGATCAAACTCCCAAAAGAGCTTCATCATGCATCCTTTTACCCTACCTAACACATGCCCGACATTGCTTTTGTGAAAATAAATAACACCTTTCGTGGTATAAGAAGCCAACACATGGCCACTGTTCTAGAGTTCTGGAGTTTACGGAGCCTGTGGCCGCGGCTTAGTTGGATGTGAGGTTGGATGACCCTGAAGTCAAGTTCCCACCACCGCTAACGCCTATACAGAGACCACTGACTGGAGTCATTCTGGATAAGTTCATAGCTCCTCCACGGGGCTGAGCCTTCCAGGTTCAAACCACGCAGCTCGGTAAATGTAGCTTGTTACGGTTGTTCCCGTTCTGAAGGAACAACAACGGGCAGATCCTGTCTCTTGTATAGCCCCTCGGGGAGCTGAAAAACAAGTAATTTGTCCGTCATCCCTTGTTCTTCGATGCACTGCGTGTCCTCGAGATGAGCCAGCTGAAAGCTATTCACCACGTCTTTACACTTGTTGCAGCTGTTGTTCTTGTTCCGTAGAGACTTATCTGTCTTGAGTCGCGGACGACCAGAAAGTTTGTGAAGATCCAGTGCAGCCCCAACCTGACTAAACACCCCGTTATTTAGCTCGCATACATTGTAATAGCCATCTGGGATTTTTATCTTCCCCTCAACTGGGTCATTTTTCTCGTCCACGGCGCGAATAATATTGTTGCGTAGCCTCGACTAATGTACCAAAGAGGTTAGTAGGTTACTTCAGCAAGGGCACACCCTAATTGCTCTCCTCAGGGATCGCCCTTAGTAGGTCCACGGTTTGAACGTCGGATAGTGTCAAGTGCATAATATTATGTATATATAATATAATATCATTATAAGACTTCTTTAATATGACTTTTAGAGGTCCAAAGGATGCGGGAATACCCAGGAATGGACAGCAAGCTTGCAACAAAGTTGGCTTCAATCTACCACAGCCCCAAGGGGTACTGGAAGGGACTCACGGCCATCAACAACCTTGCTTCCACGGCCAAGGTCTCTGAAGATTTGGCTCGGGCATGGCTTAAGAAGCATGCCATCTGGGAGATATACCTTCCAGCTGTGCGAAGCACACACACACCACGACGACCCAAGTTTGATGTGCCGACGCCGAATGAGGTCCACCAGGGCGACCTGCTCTTTCTGCCACACGACCGGGTGTCCCGCAAAACCTACAAGTATGCGCTTACAGTCGTTGATGTAGCCTCCTGCTATAAAGAGGCAGAGCCCCTGACCAAAGAGGTCGCGGCCGCCCTAGAAAAGATATACAAGCGAGGAACATTGCGGTGGCCCAAGCTCCTTCAGGTCGATCCCGGGTGCGGTGAATCAGCTGCTGGCACAACATGGGGCAGAAGCCCGGCGTGGACGTCCACCTGGACCAGGAAATTGTGCAGCGGTTCAACCTTACCCTGGCAGAGCGATTGTTCTGACACCAATACGCCCAGGAGATGAGGTTACCGTCAGGTGAGAGGTCAAGTGAATGGGTCGCTCTGCTACCCGCCGTTGTTGCGTCACTGAATGATGAGGTAACTCGCTTAACTAAAAAGAAGCCATCTGACGCCGTCAAAGACAAGGTTGTGACACAAAGCCCTCCTCTGTGATATCTGGCCGCCCTGTTGGTCTCAAGGAGCAGAAGCTCCCCTCCAGTGTGGGCGTTCGCTATCTCTACCAGGCAGGCGAGCTGAAGGGGGGGGGGAGGGGTCGCCGTCGCGCAACCGACCATGTGTGGACTCTCCAAGTGTACCGGCTCGGACACCAAGCCCGGCAAACCTGTCCTCTACTACCTACAGGATGGACCGGTCCAGGGCTTTGTCCGGGAAGAGCTGCTTGTGGTGCCTCCTGATATTCAGCTTCTGCCCATCACATCACGATGACCATACGCCATGGTGTCCACACCATTTCCAGCAATCCACCGCTTGGAGTCGAAGGGGATAGCGATACCTTGTTCGGGCGCTTCCCGCAGCTTCGGTGGCTCTCCGAACGCAGCAGGTCCATGCCGTGGTGAAAAGTCTTCTTTGCGAAGAGGGCCTTTTTATACTGCTCATGGCGGATGTGCTTCTTCACAACACACTTTTTCACGCCTTTAGCCTTGATGTTTTTTTCCTTCGGATTCAAGGATGGAGTACATCTTGGGTCGTAGGCCCACATACTCGGCAAAGGGACATACAGCGCACTTATCCTTCATGTTACCCAAGACCTTCTTATTTACGGTGCTGTGTAGCGGGTGGTCTTTCGGGAAGTCAGAAGTGTCATACAGGCGGGCATGGTCTGTCATACCTTTGTATACGTCCTTGGTGTTCATCTCTAGCAGAAGGGAGTCTGTGTCTGTGTCGAGGAGCCGGCAGCGAGAATCAGGCTTGGGGCGAATACTTTGTAGATGTATTCGAATACGAATACTTTGAAATTTCATGAATATGAAAACGAATACAAATACACAAATTTTTAAATGTATTTGAATAGATACATTACAATGTATTCATGAATACCTTTTTGAATACTTGAATACTTTTTAAATTAGAAGTATTTATAGCAAGGCCTTTAAGTTTTTTTTTTTGTTGGGTTAAAAGTCATTTTTAAACTGATGGTCCTTTAGCTGCAGCTTTAATCGTGTTTACCATGCTTTGTTGGAAATCTAAAGTAATTACCTGACGGAAAATAAACTCTATGGGTATCGTAGTACTTAGATTACTCTCCACGGAGAACACATCACAAAATGTGAGTGGATTACCTCTAAAAAATCACAGACTGGCGTTTCCTCCTGAACGTTAAGTATCAATTGCAATGTCACCACATAAGAAGGACGAGTAAAGTTTTAGCCAATGCACTTCATGGTTAAACCTGGAGGTCTGTTGGCTGAAAGTTTGCTAACAGCAGTAGTATTTTCTTTATAATATTTACGTGCTTTCACCGATTATAATTAGACATTCTGAGCTGTACAAAGGTGACCTTAAACAGGAGTGAAATAATGGATAAATAGAAAAACTTTAAATAAATCCAAAAATTTTAGAATATAATATCATTGAATAACTGAGTTGTGTCCAATAACACAAGTTTTTTTTATTGTGTTTTGTCCATGTTTTCAACAATTTAAAAATCCATGGGGATACCAAATCAAATGGTTTTGCGCGCCGAATGCGCGCAGGGACGATTTGGGGAGCAAGCACCTTTCGACCCTCATTAGCTGTAGAATTTGAAGGTGTCAGACCGTGGTAAAGGAGGAGAAGTTGTGGGTTGTTAGCGGCGCTTGTGTCTTTTCAGCTTCTTTTTCAGAGGTGGAGGTTTGGAAGGAGAGACAGTGGTAGTTGGTGTTGGTGGGCTGCCTGATGGTGGTTGCTGAGTTTTGTAGGGTCTGGTCCTAGCCGAGTCTGGAGTGGTTGTGGGTGATTGCTGAGTCTTTTGTTGTAGATTTCTGGCGTCTATTAGTTTTTGGGCTTCTTCGACTTTTTGGAGGAATATTTGGTATTGCCTGTCCATCTGTTGTCTGTGAAGGTCCCCTTGTATTTCGTGTTCCCGTAAGATGTTCTCTATCCTGTCGTCCGCGTCCTGGCATTCTGGTTTAGAAGGAAGAGGCGAGTGGGGATCAGGAAGAGGCGAGAGGGCAGCTTCCATTCCACCTCAGTCTCCACAGACTCTTCCACATCCGACAAAACCGACTGGGAAGTCGGCATTTGGATGGGGCTGTCTGTGGGAGTGGGAGGGGAAGTGGTGGCCGCCTCTGGCTCTTTCTTTTCCTCACCTTTCTCTTTCTTCATCTCCAAGAATGCCTCCAAACGTCGGGAATCCCTCCGCTTGGTGGACGGGCTCTTCTTTCTTCTCTTTCTCTTTTCAGAGCCTCCTTCCCTCTTCGGGTGAGGACCAGTGCGAGAGGAGGTCCTCTCAACAAAGGTACTACCTCTCCCCGAGGAGGGCGGTGACATTTTCTCTTCTTCAATTAGGAATTCCATAGACAGGCGGACTCTCGTTCCTATCTCCTGGACAGTCCAGGTGATAGGGCGAGAGACCCCTAAGGCTGAACTAGTCTTCAACAATCTATCCGGTATTTCCATGATTGGATGTTCGCTCTCATGGGGATATGTGGCCATTGTTGCATAAATAGGTTGTATTGTGACAAGTTAATTGACAATTAAGTCTATTGTCTGCTTTCAATGCAAAAATTTCAGATAAGGTGTTTGGTGGTGGTATATAAATAATATCCGGGATTATTAAGTCTTTAATATTGATATGAGGTGTGAATTTGTTGTCTGGAATCCATGGGCTTGATCTGTGAATACCTTTTATTCAGTATATGGTTCTTTAATTCCAAAATATAGAAAGTATGAATACAGCTCAAATTTTAATGTATTTGAATACCAATACGAAAACATGCATTCATAACATTCAGTGAATACTGAATACATGTGAATACTTGATAAACTGTATTCCAATACGACTGAATACGAAGTCGTACATTAGATGCTTAGAGAGGTCTAGGATGCTCATACCCACGTACACAGAGCGGTTGAGTACTGGGCGGCTCTTGTGGCCCCGGATGGCTACAAGGTCTCATCAATGATATTTGCTCATGCGAAGGCTGGGCTGGCTATCAAGCGTCTCAACTTATCTTCTTCGTTTGCACGCACGAGCTTCACGTCGACCCTCTTGAGAAGGTTCTCCATAGTCTTTCCGAACACGGAGTTGTTCATGAGCTTGTAGAGGTCTTTCTCAAAGTTTTTGGTGGCCTTCTTGCGAAGCTCTCTGCTCATCCGGATGTAGGGCTCCATCCATGGGCATTGGCTGAAGCAGAGGGCCCTATGGATGTTCTTCAACCGCATTCCTAGAGACAGGCTAAGCTAGAGGTTCCGTTAGGGAAGCACATAGCGTTCTTTGTTGCGGAGGTTGGGGACCAGCTTTTCAACCTCGGTCGGTGCCACCCCAACACAAGAAGGTTCTGCTGATATTCAGACATCCACTCTTTTCGGACGACCATGCGCTCCGGCGCTAGCGGGTAGGTGTTGTGCACCTTGTGCAGCTCTTCAGGATACTCAAGGTCCACCTCGAGTATGTAACCTTGTGGGCTGTCAGTCGGGTGGTCTGATATTGAGAGCTCTACCGGATTGTGTATCCACCTGAAACTATTCACTGGCAGTGGATGGCTCATTGCGAACCATACAAATTGTTTGCATCTAGGTATCCTTTAGATGGAGTCAGGGCCCCGCGAACCTCTCTCAGGAGTCTATGTATTCATGGGGGTATATCCCCTTTCGCATCAGCAGCTCTGGTCTTTTTCTGATGGGCTCATACTGGGCTCATACTGGGCTCATACTGGGCTGATATTTGGAAGGCCTCGGGCTGACTGACCACCACCAGCTTGTAGAGGGGGCCAGCAGGAACTGGGCACTGTCAATGAACCGGAGCTGCCCAAGGGAGAAGGAGATGTACTTCTCTGTGTTGTTAGGGATGCATGAGACCTTGCCCTCCACTTTGGAAATGGCCTGCATCAGAAGATGAGAGTCATATCCTCGCAGATTGTGGAAGACGACCAGTATTGTTGTGGTTTTGGGATTTAACCGCAGCTTGAGGTTACACTCGTTGTGAGCGGCACCTCACAGTTGTTTGACAATGATCATGGGCTGAGCGCTCTGCCAGAGGTTTTTCACACACATGGTAGGTGGTGGCTGCATCATAGGCCCGCCAGTCGTCTGGAGTCATCACCATTGACTTTGGATTGTCCAGCACAGATTTGATCGTCCGCCCCTCATCCTGGACTGCCCTGGGGAAGTTCTCTGCTGCATTTGGCCCCCGATATTCCACGGATGACTGTGTCTGACCATCGCAGCGCACAAGTAGGTAGCAGCAGCTGTAAGCCTCGTGCTGTTGTGTTTTCTGAGTGTTGCTCTTTGTGGGGTCGAGCTCCGCCCCTGCAATCTTGGTTGTAAGGGCTTCGAAGTCAGCATAAATGATTAAGGGGCCGGCATCTGTTTGTGGCTGTTCTGGAAGGCAAGCTTGTTCTTCCCCTCTTCCGGCATCTCCTGAGTCCTCCCTCACTAATGTCTGCCCAATCCCATGGCACTCTGGCTTGTGGGCCTCCAGGAGGTTTTCCCTGGAGTAGCCGCGGAGGCATCTCTCGCAGAAATAGATGACTCTGTTGATCGTGTTTTCTTGGAACAGCAAGAGGTTAGGTTCTTAACCCAAGTGTAGTGGAACTTACCTGTCTTCTCAATGAGTAAGAGGTTGCCCCGGAGTGTGTTTTGGGGTTGATTACTGAGTCTGTGCACTATTACCCTCTTATCCCAGCCAAAGAGATTTATAGCCAATTCTGTTTTTTCGACTTTTTGAACCTGGGATAGAGGTGTTGGTGTTTCAATTCCTGTGAAATCCAACCCATCAATTTCTAAAGACTTAGCTAGCTGGAAACAAAGCAGAACGCAAGGCCCAGCGTAGACAGTTGTCGTCCCTATTCTTTACACTCACTATAGCTTTCTTATTACCCAAAGCCGCGGGTAGTGGAATATATGAGCCCCTCTTAGTGGCTGATACCGGGCAATGTCTAACCACATCGTTTCTACCTTGTTTACCACCCATCCTGAACCTCGCTGTGTCCAACTTTCGGGCGTCTCCTGGATGCGTGGAAATGCTCCACCTAATGCCACATCAACCTCATGGGCCTTTAAAACAGCTTCTTGTTTGTGGCGAAGTATAGGGTCTGTGAACTCCTCACTACCATCAGGATTATCTTTGCAAAGCGGATCTTAAGAGCAAGCTGGAACTTGACTCCATTGAGAGCCTGGATTTCTTCCTCAAGCTTCTTGTGAATCTGACAGTGTACATCTTCCAAGAAGGCTCTTTGAACGCACTATCGGGGTGCCCTTGGGGGACATCCATCTGCCAACCCCGCAAGAAATTCCCTATTGCCCAGGGGGTCTGACTGAACATTTACTTGACTGTTCTTTGCCGTTGCACAACATTGAACAGATCCAGGAGCACATTTTGAATCGATCTTATTTTCTTTGTTACAGGAATTGGGTCGAATTCCTCTTTGATGGCCCTCTTTCTCTTTTCGTATGCCGTCCGTGGGAGTGGTATAGGCCGGGGTTCTTTAGGAAGTAGGGGCTTTAGTAAGCGCCTCTTCGTGGCTTCCGGAATCGGCTTATCGGCTTATCCAGGATGTTGTGAACAACACTCAGAACTGGCTCCGGTGTTTCCATTTCAGCCAACAGCTGGTCGATGTATTCGTCCACAGTCATGTATATCATATGTCAATCGTATTTCTCTAATAGGGAATTTTTAGTAGGATATTTTACCAAAGCGACGAAACTCCTTTTTAATAGCGGTTACTTTTTGACGTAGTCTTTTAAGTCGGGTATAATCGCTACCACAGTTTTTGCAAAGGGTGAGGTTCGTTTTAAACCCTATTCCACATTTTCGTCAGGCGTACGTACCCCGACCATTGCGTTTCCGGGCACTATGTAGGAAACAGTACTCACCGACGCATTTCTACCGCAGAGAGTTAACTTACCAAGTAAGATCCAGGGACATGTATTTTCTCCCTTCATGATATAAAATAATAATACATTTATCTCTAAATGATACGTTTTCGATATCAAAATATTTCACTGCATACAGCATTACCCATGGGAGCCGTCTCAGTTTAACCTGTTTTAACCAGAACGCCTATCGCGTGGAGGCCGCCTAGAGGGGTGGGGTGGCTCATCACTCTAGCCGACCGGGGTCCCCCAAAAAGTGCGCCAGACCCAGCCTTATATTTACCACTTGAAGTCTCTCGGTGAAAGCCAATGTAAGTACGCACGTGGACCCGTTTTATTCACCCAAGTCGTTTTGATTCATTTACATTCATTTTTTTAAATTTTATTTTGAGTGAAAATAACACCAGATTCAAAGGTGGGGGAGGGGGGCATTTTTTTCATTTTCGGTCTGCAGGAGAACAACTCTTCCTCCCTGTGGATGGTGCACATGCCTTCAACCAGTGCGAGTCCTACCTGAGAGTGGGTACATTGAGGAGTGTGACTGATGTTCGCCACTGTTCGGTGGTTCTCTCCAGACTCCGGTTTCTTCCACATGTAAAACAACCTGACACAAGGTGAAATGGCGTTAAGCCCCAATAAATAAATAAAATAAATTCCGACAATGCGAAGAGTGCCTTGAGTGTGAGTTGAGTGACATTAACTGTGATACTCAATATCGACTATCCGTTCACTTGATTGCCTGTTAAGTAGAGTGAAACAAGTTCTCGAAATAAAAAAAACAAAATAACACGAAAACGAACCCCGCCTCCTGTCATATTTGTAGTCAGTTTGTGACGAGAGAAATATGTCTGCACAAAGGATATTGAGACGCGAAAAAGAAGATGAAATTGGAACAGCTACCGAAACTTATTCACGACTTTGCTAAAAAACGTGGTGTTGCCACGGCTGGCACTGCTGTAGTAATTGGAATCCTGGTTTACCAGCGGACTCGTAAAGAAGGACAAATTCAAAACTCCTGGACTAACTTTGAACCCTCCGTGAAATGGGACAACAACTGGGACAGGTAAAGGTCGTTTTTAGTTCATGGAACATTATCTGGGGCGTCGCTAAGATGGGGGGTGGACACCTCCCTCCCCATTGTTTTTTTTCTACACGGGACATTTTCGTCAGAATTAGAGCCCAAGCCTCAGATATCAATTCTCTCTTGCTAGTAATTATGTATTTTCTTAACCCTTTACCTTACATGATGAGCAGACGATACTTGCAAACTAAATTACTACGCCCCTGAAGCGATGTGTACCCATAGGTACTCGGCACAAGGTCAGCTCGGACACTGATGTGCGGTGGCGTTGCGGTAACCGGTTCTCGTCAGATCACCGAAGTTCAGCAACGTCGAGCCTGGTTAGTTGGATGGGTGACTGAGCGATCGATTCGGACTCCCGCGTTGTGTCCTTAGGCAAGGCACTTAACCCCGATTGTCCACATGGGGCCGGGGTGGCGCCAGACATTTCTCGACAGGGGGGCTGACCTCTCCGACAGGGGGCTATAATATTTGACATCCCAAACGAAGGAAAATGAGTGAAAATTGGTAAATTGGAGAACCAAAATATAAGCAAATTGAGTATGTTTGTTGATTATTTAACGTAAACATATTATAATAAGGTCGGGAAATATATCATCTATAAAGCCAGTTTGACGAACGACATTAACGAATTTCGTGAGAATCACTATTCTCTATCAAAGTTCCAGTGCTGCACGGGTTCGAGTCCACCCCGCGACACTGGAATATAGAACACCGCACATTATAGCGGGACGCCATTGTTGTTTAGATTTCCATAGATTTCAAACTTTTACCATGACGATAACCGATGATTATGTATGCCAGTAATCGAACGCCAGTTGGATAACAGCTGTCATAATGCCTTACAGAGAATAACCATATACCTCGTTCTTGATCGACACAAGACGAGATATCTACATTGGATTGTCGGAAATTTCTCGTAAAGTCGGGTTTACGAGACTCTCCGACGGATTGGCTAAAAATCTCCGACCGGGGGGTGGGGCTGGGGGTGGGGGTTCTGGACCTCTCCGACGGGGGGGGGGGGGGGTAGGGTTGTAGCCCCCCACCCCATCCCCACCCCCAGGCGCCACCACTGCATGGGGGCACGATCACGCCGTGTACTAAGGCGTACTGCACGTCGATGGTGCGGATGTCTTCAACCAACTGCTCGTCGTTGCTCAGTGGTTCTCTCCGTCTTCCTCCACCCGTAAAACTGTCACCGACACGATATGACCTTGGCTGTTAAACTGTCGTTAAACCTTAATAAATAAATAACTGATATACGGTAATTTTTTGATAGCTCCCTTTCGCTCTCCTTTACAGATATATCAATATCACAAGATAATACAACTCGCATTTTCAAGGCATCCCTTTACCTTTTCCAGAATATCCGTGATCAATTGAAGAAGAGACAATATGCTTTACACTGAAGTATCGCCCACACAGAAAGTTGAAATTTTGTATTTTACTAGACATAGTAGTCAATGGAAGTACGGGGATGTTTTTGTGTATGGACATGGTTTTCTTGGTTGGATTCTTCAAAGAATGATAGCGAGAAAATGTACACACGAGAACCGAGGTCATCGGGTGTAAATTAAATTCCATTGACATTTAGAAATGAATAACATGAAATTGACAATTTTGAATCTAGTTTATTTGGAACATTGGCTACTATTTATTTATTTATTTATTTATTTATTTATTGGTGTTTAAGGTCACATATTTCTGCACAATGGCTAACCATGACCGTGACAGTTTTACGGGTGGAGGAAGCCGGAGAGAATCACCGAGCAACGGCGAGCAACTGTCAGTAACTGTCAGTTGTCCCAACATACCAACTCCACACAAGCAGGGTTAGCATTGGTTGAAGACAGGTGCACCATCGACGTGCAGTACGCCTTAGTACACAGCGTCACCGTGCCCCCGCGTGGGCAATGGGGATGAAGTGTCTTGCCCAAGGATACAACGCGGTTGCCGCAGGTGGGATTCGAACCGAGGACCACTCGGCTTGCACCCTGCACCTCTACCAACTGAGCCACCGCGCCCCCACATTGGCTACTGCTCTTGCACAAATACAGTAGCCAGATGGAAGGACAAAATTGTATTTTGTGGATGGAAATGGTTCTCTTGGTTTGAAACTTCACAGGGTCTCGTCGAAAAAATGTAAAAAGGAGACCTGTGGTCACTGGGTATGAATTTATTTATTTTATTGGGATTTTAACGACACTTTCGACACCAGGGTCACCTCGAGTCGGACAGTTTTACAGGTGGAGGAAGCCGGAGAGAACCACCGAGCAACGGCGAGCAGCTGTCAGACTCCACACAAGCAGGGTTAGCATCGGCTGAAGACAAGTGTACCATCGACGTGCAGTACGCCTAAGGACAGGCGCCACAGTGCCCCCACGTGGACAGTCGGGATGGAATGCCCTGCCCAAGGACACAGCGCAGTTACCCCACGATAAATTAAAGATGATTCGCGTTTAACACTTATGTCCGTGGATTAATTTTACGTTAATAACTACCCAATATGCAGTTACACAGCTCGCGGCAGATGACTTAACGGTGTTTCTACATTATTGTTGGCTGCCTGTAGAGGCAGCCAACAATGATGTAAAAACGCCATCGAGTTACATGCATCCTACAGGTGGAGTTCTCAAGGAGGAATATACTTGGGCTAACTTTTTCAGACCAATATAAAAGTGGCAGGTTGTGGCAGTATCGAGACTTAAGGTTTAAACAATATTATGAAATAGAAAATTTTGGAATCTTCTTCAGTTAGAACAGGAAATCGTGGTGCAATAGTACAACCGAGAAATTTACATGTACGTCAGGGAGGAGGGGTGGCACCAAATGTTTGCGAGACGTTATGTGTGGTGTGGCTGGGTCTCATGGGTGCGGTAAAAAACTGCGTTCTCGAATTATGCAGTTTTTCATAATTTCCTGCAATATATCATTATTTATATTTCAAATCACTGAGATAATGCTGTAAATCAACCCTAATAGGTTAACTGCAACACAGGGGGCCTGTATAAGTCGCCGCCTGAGTGATAGAGTGCTAGAATGTTCTATGTCCCATATGCCACCGAGGCGAGTAGTAGGAGAGCGATGAAACGACCCTTACTGGATGGACCCCGGAAGTGACGTCATGTCACGTGACCTGGTGGCGCCATGTTTGGTTGCCATGGTAACCCGCGTGAGCGGTCATGTTGTGACGTCATCTCCATAGTGATACGTGGTGTGAGTGTGCATGCGCAGCGCGTGTTGTTAGGGAGATACGTGTTTCCGTCGACCATTTTGTATACTGGAGGCCGCCATCTTGGTTTCTAAGGTGGCACCTGGTTGCTATGTGACCCAAAACCTTCTAACAAGACAGGGGTATGTTCGGAGGGTATGTTACTTTGTAGAAGAGTAAATTCCCGATTTGTAGAATTACCACAAACAACTCGACAATCCCTCCAAATCACCGAAATTGACTTTATTTACTATGGATTCCCCAAATTTATCGGTGTAGCACGTAGTGCTTTAGTACGGAGGTGTGTTCGATTGAATAGGAGTATACTCCAGTATCAGAGAAGAGCCTATTAGTTGGAACAGCTTTGCTTATTATTACTATATTTAGCTATTCTGGTCTATTCTTGTTAGTTCTGACCCTATTCCAAGTACTCTTGTTGTTTCATTTATCTAGATCATTTATATAAATTATAACTAACCAATCAGATTGCTTGATTTCCCATAACCTATACTTAATCGTACAAAGTTATCTCCCCTTATTACAACGAAGTTGTATCCGATTTTCATCACCTCTATATCCAATGGCAATATCCCCGGGCACCCCAATTTCGGCACTCCTTTTTTGAAAAACATATGACCTTCAGCACCCCTTTTTTGTCATATGTGCTTATATGAAAAGGCACACTGTGTCACAATGTGCCCTAGCACATAGGGACATGCTTTATGTGCCGATATGTGCTTATGTGAAAAGGCACAATGTGACACAATGTGCCCTAGCACATAGATACATGCTTTATGTGCCGATATGTGCTTATGTGAAAAGGCACAATGTGACAAAATGTGCCTTAGCACATAGGCACATACAGGTATTTGAGGATAATTTCTATTTTTCTTTTTGCGTTAAATCATAGCTTATGCATCCATAATTTATAAGTTGTGAAAGGCATCAATAATTTGCCTTTCACAACTGATAAATTATGGACACAAGTGGACTCAGAATCAAGGAAATTGCTAGATGTTAAAAATTAATTGCTGATGTTCCCTATATGGGTTAACAGTGGACCGGGGGGGGGGGGGGGTATGACTTAAATCAGCCCCCATGGCCACTGCACGAGGGTCCGACACAAGCTGATAACCCGGAAATAATATTTTGTAACCTTTTTATCTTCCCCGTTCGTTTCGTATTCTCGATGTTTAAATATACTAATGTTTTCAACTCCCTTTTTCAAAACAAACCAACTGACCTTTTTATTCGTCTCAAATTTGAACCAAGAACTTTGTGCATTCCCGAATGACAGTGTCAATTCAAAGAGGAGATAATATTCTTTAGACCTTCACACTCACGTATCACCTGGCCATTGAGCACTCTTGGATTATTCATAATTACCGAGAATTTCGGGGACACTCGAAAAAATCCTCGCACAAAACGGTAAATTACCGTATATATACTCGCCCAAAAAAGAAAGTGTGCATTGCAGAAATTGATCAAACTCCAAAAAATAATTTTTAGGTGTAAAGAGTGTTAACCTGTTCATGAATAAGTTATATTGAACACAGCTTTCCCCGTTACAATTGCATTAACGTTAAATGACGTGCTGCACGTTTGTGAAGAGACATGTTTTGCACATGGAGAGTCTGAAAATTCATGTAGCAGTGTGAATCCTTGGGTATTTAAACACTAAAGTAAGGCCTTCCTATCGTTCACATTCAAACTTGAGCTGCTGTTAAAACGACTCCACATTAGCATGCCAAGATTGACAATGAATCAACGTCTCCTTGCCCTGGGTATGATTAGAGCTGGCAGAACACACAGAGAGGTTGCCCAGCATTTGAACAATTAACACTGCAGACGGGCTAGTCCATCGACATGCACAACATGATGACTTTCGAGACCGACCCCGCTCCTGGAGACCCCGAGTTACCACCCCTGCACAAGATCGGTATATCCGCGTCGTCCATCTCCGGAACCAGCAACAAACAGCAACGACGACAGCCAGGAACATCCCTAACCTGAGACGGATACATCCTCAAACAGTAATCAACCGGCTGAGAGAATATTGCTTACGTCCTCGAAGATCTGCAATTCGTCCGATTTTGATGTTAGGTCATCGTCGTGCTTGACTGCAGTGGTGTAGAGTAGGGTTAGGGTTAGTCTTACCTAACCCTAACCCTAACCTAACCCTACCCTAACCCTACCTAACCTAACCCTAACCCTACCTAACCCTAACCTAACCCTAACCTAACCCTAACTTAACCCACTTCCATGCTAACTTGTTCGCTTCCATGAGGTGTAGATGCACAGCAGTCATCGATGCAGACGGAGGTCATACCAGATATTGACTGTGTGACTTTTGTGTTTGACCCTTAGTGTCTTTGACTCTCCATGGCACCAAGGGTATTCGTCGTAGCGTAATGAAATTTCTTGTGTTGATCACAAATTGATTCATCTGTAATTGAATAAAATTTCCATGAATGAAAATGATGTATATCTTTTTTAGTGTTATTTTTTAGCATGCACACTTTCTTTTTTGGGAGAGTATATGTTAATTTGTGGGTCACCGCCTAAAGTTTTCGGTTTTACAATCACTTTACGAGATTTCCTTTTTAACCCTTTACCCAACGTAACGACCAAAACCGGCCAGCGATATTCACATAAGTCGGCAAATAATTTTCATTATTTTTTTCATTTTTTGTCTCAAAAACATAGGTTATGACCCCTCAATGGAATGAGACAAAAAATAGTTATTCAAGAAATTTGTTTGCAAGTATCGTCTGGGTTTCAGATTAGGTAAAGGGTTAAAGCAGATTTCCAGATGTCGAAATTACCTGTTTCATATTACTGATTTTAAACGCGAATCTGTGGTGTTGCCGGAGGAGGGGCGGGATGGGGGTGGGGAGTGGGGGTTGGGGTGGTGGGGGGGGGGGGGGGGGGGGGGGGCATCGGGGGCGATTTTATGTTCCCTCAAAATTTTCGCTAGATTCCCCCCAAAACATTGCCCAGAGCAAGTTTCACATAACACAAAGCCCCCAAATTAGTCTTCAATAAAGGGCTACAAGTAGTAGTGTATGTACCTTTCAGGCCCTATTTGGGGGATCTCATCGGGGGATCTCATGTGACGTCATAGTCTTGTGACCTAGTGGCGCCATGTTGTGTTGTCATGGTAACCCGCGTGAACGGTCCTCCTGTGACGTCATCTCCATAGTGATACGTGGTCTCAGTGCGCATGCGCAGCGCATGTTGTTAGGGTGACACGTGTTTCCGTCATCCATTTTGTATACAGGAGGCCGCCATCTTGGTTTCTATGGTAGCACGTGATTGCTATGTTACCCAATTTTTCTGCAATAAGACGGAGTATGTTCGGAGGGTATGTTCGATTGTAGAAGAGTGAATCTAATTACCACGAACAACCCGACAATCCTTCCAAATCACCAAAATCTATCCCAACTTTTACTATTTCGAATTCTTTCAGAATTCTCTGCTTCTATCTATATATGCAATAGTTTTCCTCTACCTGGCCATGTTCCTTTGTACTAGAGTATACTCCAGTAGCATAGAAGAGCCTATTAGTTGGAACAGTTTACCTTATTATTACTATATTTAGCAGTTTCTGGTCTATTCTTGTTAGTTCTAACCCTATTCCAAGTACTCTTGTTGTTTCATTTATCTAGATTATAACTAACCAATCAGATTGTTTGATTTCCCATAATCTGTATGCAGAGTTATCTCCCTTCTGTATAATAAAAGACTATATCCAATGGCACCCCAGTTTTAGCACCCATTTTTTGCAAGACACCTGTGGCTATGGAATCCCTTTTTGTCATATGTGCTTATGTGAAAAGGCACAATGTGACACAATATGCCCTATCACATAGGCACATGCTTTATGTGCCGATATGTGCTTATGTGAAAAGGCACAATGTGACACAATATGCCCTATCACATAGGCACATACGGGTATTTGAGGATACCTATGGCCCGGTATTGTATTATTTGAGGATACCTATTGAGGATACGTATCGGGGATACCTTTTATATGATACTTATCTGATGATACTATATAGGCTGTACAGATCCCTGTTGGTCTCTTGCTGGCCCTCAATACTATTAATCCACCTGATGCTTCATGTTATCCTATGACTGGTATAGGTAGTATGCAATGCTAGGCATAGGGGTATTGTGGGTAGGGGTACCTCCTGGTAGTTTAGAACAGTACTATAGTATGGGTGGCATATACACCTATAGGCCCCCGTTAGTGCTTGGCACTATTAACCAACCGATTGCTTTGTTTTATTATATGACTGGTATATGCAGTACATTATGGTAGACCTAGTGATTTTGTGGGGGTGTGGGTAATGCTTGGTAGTTTAGAACGGTAGTATAGCATAGGCTGTACATATCCCTGTAGGTCTCTTGCTGGCCCTTGGTACTACTGATCCACCAGGTGCTTCATATTATTGAGCGGTATTCTGTGGTGGGGTCAATGCCTGGTAATACAGAACGGCAGCAGAGTATGGTTGGTATATTCCCCTATAGGTCCCATCCTAACCGTTGATAGTATTAACCTACCAAATGCTTTGTATCATCCTATTACTGGTAAGGTGGTACGTAATACCAGTAGATCCTACCTTATTCCGAGTACTTTTGTTGTTTCATTTATCTAGATCATTTATATAAATTGTAATTAACCAATTAGATAGGACCGAACTTTATCAGTTTCCTTGACTTTTCCAACGCTTTTGATTCTATAGACCATTCTATACTCTTACATAAACTCGAATACTATGGAACAAGGGGGATACCTAATTCATGGTTTAGAAGTTATTTGTCAGGTCGAAAACAGTATGTACAGTATAAAGAGTGTTCATCGACTTTTGAAAATATATCATGTGGAGTTCCTCAGGGCTCAATCCTGAGGCCACTTCTCTTTCTGACATATGTCAATGGCATCAGTAAATCAACACTTTTAAACCTTTTGTTTTTTGCCGACGACACTACGATATCAACGGCCGACAACAACCTAGACATATTGACAGAAACAACAAATAAGGAACTTGACAAAATTGCAGAATGGTGCTCCGCGAATAAACTGTCACTCAATGCCACCAAAACAAGATGCATGCTACTACATCCCCCACATGACACATGGGACTTAGTTGCCACTCCCATAACTATAAACAATAAACATGTAATACAAGTAGGGAACAAAAACGAAGTCCAAACAGTAAAATTCCTCGGTGTTGATTTAGACGAAAACTTAAATTTCAAGCACCACATCTCTCATCTGAGCTTAAAGATAGCTAAATCCATCTGGGCTATTAATAGAGTAAAAAAGTTTTTACCATTCGATACCCTGAAAATTCTGTATATTACGCTAGTGCAAAGTCATTTGATGTATGCGATACACATCTGGGAACACGTGCCGGCTGTAAAGAAATTAAGTATCCTTCAAAAACGTGCCATTCGAATAATAAACAATAAAAAGTACAACACACATACTGAGCCCCTATTCAAGAAAAATAAAATCCTGAAACTGGACGATCTATATAAGCTAAATATCCTATTATTTATGCATGATTGGACCCACAACAACTTACCACTATCGTTATATAGTCTATGTAATCTTAACAAGAACGAAACCGACAGGATTACCAGACACAGAGGTGAGATTAAACAACTCAAGCCCCGAACACAGTTCACGGCAAATCTCCCCTTACACACATTTCCAAAAAAGTGGAATGACATTGACCCACTGGTTCGAAATTTACCACGAGCACAGTTTAAGAAAAAAGATGACCAACACGTTTCTAGGCTCGTATGAAGCCTCTATCAAATGCAGTAACAGATCATGCCACGAATGTCGGGAAGTACCGACTCCCGCGACACTACACACTCACTGAAATAAGTCCGAAAAGTCCTTATTAATTAGGGTTGATTCCTGAAAACTCCAGAAAACAAACTGCCAACGAGGAACTCAAACCTCTTAGCTGGCTCTGGGTAAAATATCACATTCCCATGTATGCCCCCTTCCTCAGTGCAAGAATGAAACCAAATTCCACTTATCACCGGGACTGCAGAGTTCATTCCTTACATATTTATATTTTACTTCAGTTTTTCTACTATACATGTTATTTTCAGTTGCAGCTGATTCTCCTCTCTCTCTCTCTCTCTCTCTCTCTCTCTCTCTCTCTCTCTCTCTTCACTTTTCTTCCCTCATTCGTTGCTTTTTTATCTCCCACTTTTTTGTCTTTCTATACTCTACATTTTTCCGTTCCCTGAGGTGGGTGACAGTAATACAGCCAGTTGGCTATGTCACCTCCCTGCAGAAGACAAATATGTAGCTTCATAAATCCTAGATGTGATATATTATTAATACTTTTTTTGTTTCTTGGGCAATTATGTTATAAACATGTATTATAATGTCTTTTGCAAATAAAGTTATTACTTACTTACTTACTTACTTACTTACTTACTTACTTACTTACTTACTTACTTACTTACTTACTTACTTATTACTTACTTACTTACTTACTTGGAATAGGGTTAGAACTAACAAGAATAGACCAGAAACTGCTAAATATAGTAATACTAAGGTAAACTGTTCCAACTAATAGGCTCTTCTACGCTACTGGAGTATACTCTAGAACAAAGGAACATGGCCAGGTAGAGGAAAACTATTGCATATATAGATAGAAGCAGAGAATTCTGAAAGAATTCGAAATAGTAAAAGTTGGGATAGATTTAGGTGATTTGGAAGGATTGTCGGGTTGTTTGTGGTAATTAGATTTACTCTTCTACAATCGAACACACCCTCCGAACATACCCCGACTTATTGCAGAAAAATTGGGTAACATAGCAATCACGTGCTACCATAGAAACCAAGATGGCGGCCTCTTGTATACAAAATGGACGACGGAAACACGTGTCACCCTAACAACACGCGCTGCGCATGGGCACTGAGACCACGTATCACTATGGAGATGACGTCACAAGATGGCCGATCACGCGGGTTACTATGACAACACAACATGGCGCCACTAGGTCACGTGACTATGACGTCACATGAGATCCCCCGATGAGATCCCCCAAATAGGGCCTGAATGGTACATACACTACTACTGCTACACACGCCACAAATGCATCAGATTGAGTTTTGCAAAATTTTCTCCGGGGAGGAGTATTCTTAACTAGGTCCCACCGGTCGTTACTCCTCTTCCACTGACTCCCTCCCACAACGACCTTCCGAATATGATGTCCCCACCCTCACCCCAAGAAAAAACTGGCTAGGGCACACCGTATTAGGCAAAAACAATTCTGGCTACGCGCCTGGCGCGAATCAACTTAAATTCATACGTGATGACCCCAAGTCTCGTTTTTACATTTTCTCGCTGTCAGTTTGTGTAGTATCAAAACTTCCTTTTTTCCGAACAAATAATAAGTAATCATCATCAAATTTTGGTTTCATCGTTCAATGTAAAACAGTGGCAAATTTCAGCTATGCCCCCACCCCCACCCCCTCCCCCAGCCCCTCCCCCTCCCCTCCCCACCCCAGGTGATTTGGCCTAATTATTGATGCCTTTTACAACTTATAAATTATGGACACAAACGGACTCAGAGTCAAGGAAATTACGTTTTGTCTGTCGCGAATTTAAATTTTTTTCCAGAGAGAGAGAGTGTGTCCCCCACACATGTGCTCAGCCCAATCTCGCCGCTACGTGGCTCGGATGATGCTGCACATCCTAATCTGTATGCCCCCTAGTAGTTCGGCGGTCTGAATGTAGTGGCTACCCCACTACGTTCAGATCGCTGAACTAGCCGCCCCCCCCCCTCTCCCCTCCCCCCAGATATAACTCTTGTCCCCCTAACTTTGATATACTGGCCACGCGACTGATGTAAAATGCTGACCTGACTGCCCAAGTCTAAATTAATATTATTACTCGAACAGTGATAAGACGTGTTTTTTTTGTCTACCATGCTTCAGATATTCTACAACGATAGCGGTGGATTATCCTTTTTGTCACTTGCAAATCTTCTGAAAAATATATTTTGGGGTTAGCGGTACAAACAACTTCTGGTTAACAATCCGAACTTTTTCACTGCTGTTCCATATATCTTGTTAGTCCACACAGACTATTGTTTTTGTATGGTTTCTCTGTGCCTTCTTCTTCTTCTTCTTCTTCTTCTTCTTCCGTCTTCGCTCGTCTATGTACTTCCTTGTCCGCACGGTAACTCGAAAACGAATTGTCCTATCTCGCTCATTTTTTGGCATACCGATAGACAGTCATAAGAACTCGGCCACATATGTGTTTCATTTTCCTGGGGCATTAGGGGTGTCCATAGTTTTTTTTGTTTAATGTGGGTCATTCCCATATCTCAGGCTTGGTATGACCAATGGACCTGGGAGCAACACCAAATAAGTCGACACTCAATGGAGGTTCAAAATATGGGTCAAGATCACCCGGGGGTCATTGAGTGCATTTTCAGAATTGCTGGAAATCACATTTTATTACCCCCCAATTGTCGGAAACCGGGCGTGGTCGCTGCTGGGAGAAATTAATTCACACCTCGTCTCCAGCCTAGACTCAAGGAGTGTCGCCTGAATCCGTGCGCGAACGTATGTATCGCCGAGTCGAACCCGTCCGTTCCGCTTTTTTGGGGGGTGGTTCTTATCCTGAAGGAATCAGTGACTTTTCATCAAAAAGCATAATCAACATGGCTTCACTAAAAATATCAATTTTAATACATATAGAAAAATATGGTAACTTGTGACTTACATGAAATTCAATGAATAAAACATAAAACGTCAATATCCCCCCACCCCCCCCCCCCCCCACACACACACACACACACACACACACTCATACAGTTTTGTAGTCACCTTGCTGGCCCGCGTTCTCTCTTGTCGCCGGTTGCTTCTTCCTTCCTTGGTGTTTGATCTTCTCATCTCAATGTTGTGTCTTTGGACTTTGGTCGCCTTGAACGAACATATAACAGAATATCGCTTATCACTGCCGTCGCACGGCCACTAACGTATTGTCACTTTATTGGACGCCTTTACTCTAACAGCCGCTACTTCGAGGGTTAACTGCTTCCTTCTAGTTACCTCAGACTAATGTTCATACAGGCAAGGCCTACTCTGTCTACATATGGCTTTCCTTTTAACTTGTAGAGTGAATTATTTTTGGCAATCAAATCTTGTACACATGTCTTTGCCTTGTTTTAATTTATGGGAGAGTGCGGGCACTCTCCCATAAATTGTAAAAAGGCAATCCCTTATAGACTTAATATCACTTCAATGATAATACAAAGCACATGCACTAAATAAGAGCCTTCAAGCTGTCGTACCTCCACTTCAGAATAAAGCCCAAATATGGGCTTCCAGCACTATACCAGTTAACAGGTAATACCGTCTACCTTAGTACATATATTAGTGAGCTCCCGGAGCGCGTACTTCCTATTCCGATCCTACACTCATATGTAGCCACCGACTTGGCCCGCTACTGTTCCTGCTCTAAATATGAGCTTTGTGCCTCTCCTTACATTACAACGCGCCTATACTTTCGAACAGACGTGGCATCTCCTCTAACTTGTAGTATGGGGCATCCCCCAACTTCTCGCCCACGACCCGGAGTCTTACACGCCTTGAGACTGGAATCAAAGTTTTGAGAACCCCCGACTCATATTCGATCGCAAGGACATTAATTCACATTTTACTTGCTTCTCTTGGACTTGGCCGCTATAGAACTGTCTTGATTGAAAATTATCTTTCAAGTTCTCTTAAGGTATCGTACCTTCACTATACATTGACACTTGTGACAAAACCAGTGTCAGAAATTTACGATGTCCATACAACACAGGCCCGACATGTGCGCTGCCTGTGATTAGGAGATTATCGACACAAATAACCATTTAATAAGATGACTGATCGCCGTGGATGGCTAAGCGAGTGTCTTTTGTTTGAATCTTATCAGCCAAGATCGTTGTTTCAGCTCCATTAAAGTTATCACTTTTATTGCCCCTCCGCTGATTTATTTCTAATTGCATACACAGATAGCTTACTTGACAAATCGGTTTTTCGGGGTCTCTCATATACCTCTATTTACACTTTTACCCCAAGCGAGAACGATTATAAAAAATATATACACACAAAAACGTAAATTTAAGCTATCACCTTGACACTAATGCATTCTGGACATTCATACATGTATTTTTACCCTAAAAAAAAGTAGGGGGGGGGGGGGGGAGGGGGCGGCAAAAATTTTAAAAGTAGGTCACACACATATCTCAAGCATGGAATGACGTATGTTCCTGGGACCGACACCAAATGAGTGCAAACTCAATGGAGTTTCAAAATATGGGTCAAGGTCACTGAGGACACCAAGAGGTCTTTGAGTATATTTTTCCGATTTGCAGGAAATCACATTTTATTACCCTCTAATGCATTCTGGAAGTTCAAACATTTATTTTTACACTCAAAAAAGTGGGTGGAGCCAAAAATTCTGATATCTGGTCACGCTCATATCTCAATCATGGTCTATGGACCTGGGACCAACACCAAATGAGTTGACACTCAGTGCCTGTTCAAAATATGGTCAAGGTCACTGAGGTCAGCCAGGGGTCATTGAGTGTAGTTTGCAAAATTGATTTATTATTTAATGACACTTTCGACAGCCAGGGTCACTTCGTGTCGGACAGTTTTACTCCGAGGAAGCCGGAGTACACGGAGAGAACCACCGAGCAACGGGGAGCAACTGTCAGACTCCCCAACTTACTAACTCCACACAAACAGGGTTAGCATTAGTTAAAGATAAGTGCACCATCGACGTGCAGTACCCCTTAGTACACAACGCCACCGTGCCCCCACGTGGGCTTGGGATTAAGTGCCTTGCCCAAGGACACAACGCGATTGCCGCAGGTGATTTTACAAAATATACTCGCCCAAAAAAGAAAGTGTGCATTGCAGAAATTGATCAAACTCCAAAAAAATAAGTTCGTAGGTGTAAAGAGTGTTAACCTGTTCATGAATAAGTAAAATTGAACGCAAAAACAGCTTTTCCCGTTAAAATTGCATTAACGTTAAATGACGTGCTGCACGTTTGTGAAAAGGCATGTTTTGCACGTGGAGAGTCTGAAAATTCATGCAGCAGTGTGAATTCTTGGGTATTTAAACACTAAAGTAAGGCCTTCCCTTCGTTCACATTCAAACTTGCGCTGCTGTTAAAACGACTCCACATTAGCATGCCAAGATTGACAATGAATCAACGTCTCCTTGCCCTGGGTATGATTAGAGCTGGCAGAACACACAGAGAGGTTGCCCAGCATTTGAACTGCCACCGTAACACTGTAGACAGGCTAGTCCATCGACATGCACAACATGATGACGTTCGAGACCGACCCCGCTCCGGGAGACCCCGAGTTACCACCCCTGCACAAGATCGGTATATCCGTGTCGTCCATCTCCGGAACCGGCAACAAACGGCAACGACGAGAGCCAGGAACATCCCTAACCTGAGACGGATACATCCTCAAACAGTAATCAACCGGCTGAGAGAATATGGCTTACATCCTCGAAGACCTGCAATTCGTCCGATTTTGACGTTACGTCATCGTCGTGCTCGACTGCAGTGGTGAAGACAACATCTCAGGCATCCCTTACACTGGTGGCGACGTGTTTTATTCACAGATGAATGTCGTTTCCATCTTTCATCATCAGATGGCCGTCAGAGAGTGTACAGACGTCGAAACGAACGCTACGCAGATCCATGTGTCGTGGAGCGAAACCGTTATGGGGGAGGGTCTCTCATGGTGTGGGGTGGCATCACTGCCCGTAACAGAACTGAGCTGGTCATTATTGATGGCAATCTCAATGCAGCCAGATATCGTGATGAAGTGCTTACACCTGTTGTTGTCCCATTTCTGCAACGTCACGGCCCCGGCGTCATTCTACCGCAGGACAACGCCCGACCCCACCCAGCTCGTGTTGTTCAACAGTATCTGCAGCAACAACAAGTGGATGTTCTTCCCTGGCCCGCAAATTCGCCCGATATCTCACCCATTGAGCACGTATGGGACGAAATGAAACGTCAGCTACCCGGCTTCCTCCTGCACCGTCAACGCTTGTGGAACTCCAAAGACAGCTTATCAGAATATGGAACAACATCCCACAACACTTCCATGCAAACTTGTTCGCTTCCATGAGGCGTAGATGCACAGCAGTAGTCGACGCAGACGGAGGTCATACCAGATATTGAGTGTGTGACTTTTGTGTTTGATCCTTAGTGTCTTTGACTCTCCATGGCACCAAGAGTATTCGTCGTAGCGTAGTGAAATTTCTCGTGTTGATCACACATTGATTCATCTGTGATTGAATAAAATTTCCATGAATGAAAATGATATATATCTTTTTAGTGTTATTTTTTAGCATGCACACTTTCTTTTTTGGGAGAGTATATAGCTTTAATCACAATTTTTGATTCCCAAATGCATTCCTCAAGTCCATACATACATTTTTCCACTCAAAAAGTTGGCGTGGCCAAAAATATTAAAAATGGGTCACGTTCATAACTCAAGCATGGCATGACCTATGGACCTGGGGGCTCATAATATGGGTCAAGGTCACTGAGGTCAGCTAGAGGTCACTGAGTGGTTTTTTTTTCAGAATTACTGGAAATTGCATTTTATGACTGCATGATGCATTGCTGAAGTTCATACGTGTATTTTCACACTCAAAAAGTGGGCGGGCCGAAAATGATTTGAAACTCAATGGATGTTCATACACTGTTCTACGACTTATCTCGCTATTCGAGGGTACCTACGAATCTGTGCTCAAAATAACTTTTTTTCTTTGCGTAGCAAAATGCTACACATTTCCAAAAAATGAATAGCATTTTGTAAAAATTACATAGCTATTTTTGTGTACCAGAGTTATGTTATGCTGTTTTGTATTGAATTCTTCTAAGTAGATAGAATAGTTTCCATCCATTTTTGGGCATTTCCAAATGATCTGCAACATATGAAACATTTACTATGTTTTTCTTTAACTGAAATGCCTTTAAGGGTTGCATGGACTTGGATATTTTCAAATATCGTCTTGGTTGTTTAATA
Source organism: Pictodentalium vernedei (assembly GCA_031216915.1). Taxonomy (NCBI): domain Eukaryota; kingdom Metazoa; phylum Mollusca; class Scaphopoda; order Dentaliida; family Dentaliidae; genus Pictodentalium; species Pictodentalium vernedei. The sequence goes on from CM062294.1 coordinate 483,576,939, forward strand.
CAGTTCTCAAAATGGAAGTTGGGATTTTTAATTTGATGGGTTTGACAGGGCTTGAAGTTATTTTTAATGGGCATTTTATGCAAAATGTTGTAAAAACAGGAAGAATTTAAACCAATAGAATTCATCTTCCATATGAAGTTGCAAATGATGCTTGATGGAGAGTTAATCTGAGTTATGCCTGGAATGTTCCACAATCAGGCGTAAAGCATCAGTGAACTAGTTTTCAAATTTGTTTGCAAATTTCCATTCACATTTTGCGATACAAGATAATCACCTGCAGCCTAATAGGCTGCAGTTGATTATCTTGTATCGCAAAATGCTATACATAATTGAACATTGTGTAGCTTTTTGCAAGTTTTGCATAGCAAAAAGCGACGCGACACCGCTTATTTTGAGCCCTGGCTCTAACTATTATAATGAGCGTCATAAGTTTTTGTTTTACAGACGTAATCCAGAAGTGGAAGAAAAACAGGAGTTTGCATCCGAGAAGGAGAAAGAGGAGTATGAGAATGATCTAAAGAAAAAGAAGCCAACAGCAACAAGACATATCTTACTTATACGACATGGGCAATATCAGAAACCGGCTGATAAAACACTTTCTCAAGACCTTACAGACAAGGGTCTCACTGATCTAGGTATAACGTGATAGTCATCCAGTCGATTATTTTTTTGCAAAGTGCCATTTCTTTTGAAAACTTAACTGCAAAGTAGTGAATGGTTGTGGTGTTTGGAGTAATCACATCCAACAAATTAATTGAAATGATTCGATTTTAATAATATAATATCTATTTTATTGTAATTGATAAAATCTGATAATACGTCGATTGCCTGTGGACTTCGACCGCCACAATATTAAGCGAATCGACCCCTTTTCTCTAGAGTCTTCTTAGCTTTTGTGGGAGCATATGTACCAAAAAGTGGGTTTTTTTTCAAGTGGTCGCTCACCTTCTGTGGATGGTAATTTTTAAGTAGTTCTGTATTTTTGTGAAATTAACGCAAAACTGGGGGAGGGGGTCCGATATAATCAGAGGGAATTCCTATGTATTCTTTTTAAAGATGAGCGTGATGTCACACATGTATCTAGGACATGTATACCGCAGTGCAAAATTACAACTTCGTCACAGTGTCTCTGCAGCTCAGTCATCAACAATTCATCTACAAAATGCTTCTTGTGTACTGAATAACCACCCCCCCCCCCCCAAAAAAAAAGAGCCCCAAAAAAGAAAATATGAAGGGACTTTCGGGCAGCTTGTAATCAATAATCAGACGTCTTCACTTAACGGACGTATTGGCAAAATTAACCTTTGATTACCAGTTTTCTTTTTAAAACATAATGAAATCTCTGATAAATGTTACACGGGTAAGCGGTAGCTTGAATGGAAACTGGTGATCCTGATTTTTGGACAGAACATTGGTGCGATATTATTTCGACACAAACACCCACCAGGCTGAAGTATACCTCACCAGGGTGATACTTCTCTTCTCTTAAAGAAAAGATGATCCAAATATACAACATGTACGGATATTTCATTATGTGAGAGTTTTTTTTTCCAATTCTCCTCCAGGCAGTTTATTAGTATTCAAAATGTTATTTTAGGGAGAGGTTTACATAAACTAGAGCTTGCTGTTGGATCCATTTTCCAGTGTTTGTTTTGTTCCGTAGTGTGCATTTTTGGTATGTATTTTAAAGTTCGGAAATAAAACACTGTTCAAGGTAAAAGAAACCCACGGCGAGAGAGTTTCAATCGGCACCAACCGCCTATCGAAACTAGACTAAACCACGCACACTCGGCCACCTACAAACCTAAACCACCCACCCCACCCTCGGGCTACCGACAGACCGGCGACCTAGTGGTGTGCGTAGTTTAGTATAGTTTCGCCGGGCGGTTGGTGCCACTGGAAATTCTATCGGATGTATTTGCTTTATACGTGTGACTTCTGTCAAATGCAGTTTGATAACTCTGTGGACTCTACCCTTTCCATCAACTGCCATCTTTCATTTTGTGTAACTGTTTGACCTTGGGAGACGATTCACATAAGCCATAGGCTTCCAGTTGAATCTCTATCACCTGTTGTACTTCCTATATTTATGCAATGTATACAAACCCATTCTTATTCATTTATATTCTGTCCTCCAACATTTTTGATGTATACATTTTTGTTCAATTCATGAATAAATATTGTTTAAACTAAAAGGTACACCACGGGTGGAATCCGGCCCGTGTATAAGAACGTCATGTAAGAACGTCATGTAAGAACGCATCTGATTGGTCGTTACAAATCTGAGTGACGTTATGACGTGAATGAAATGATTACACACAAAACAGCGTCAAGTAAGAATGGAAACATACTGCCTACGGCTATATTTTTGTTTAAAAATATCAGCTTCATCGGGGAGGAGGGGCACCCGAAAATTTCCACAAGGAGGGTGGGTGGGTAATTTGGGGCCTGAAAAAATTGTGTAAATGACTAAAAATGCAATTTTTTCCTTCACATAAAATCCCTGTTTAATCTTTTATTGTGAATTATATGGTCAACCAGGACATTTAAAACATATAAACTATCATATTAGGGGCTAGGCAAGTCCAAATCGCAGCTAATGCTCTCCAGATGATAATAGAGAAGTTGTTGGCAAATTTGCATCATGCCTTTAACATTATTCAATAATCAAACTGGGTCTGATTTGAGCAACATATATGGTCAGCTGTTCCTAGAAAGTGCCTCGTCGGCTACTAGCCAAGCACTGACATATCCAAAATGCCGACATACGTGCTGATGTACGGTCTATCCAAACAAACTTAAAATCTCGACAAGCACCGCTTGTCTGACTCCAGGCTTGAAACAAAACTTGAACTGGAATAAATATGAATATGGGAATAGTTATATTCGGAACACAGTTACACCAAATCCGTTAATGAAATGATTTGTTATTAATGCAATAACTCTCACGGTTGCCTCCGGCTACTCTTTGGTGTCTGACCCCCCCCCCCCCCTCCCCCCTCACACACACACTTCACATCCAATAACGGAATAAAATAACAATGAATGTAGCCAGGGCTCAAAATAAGCGGTGTCGCGTCGCTTTTTGCTATGCAAAACTTGCAAAAAGCTACACAATGTTCAATTATGTATAGCATTTTGCGATACAAAATAATCAACTGCAGCCTATTAGGCTGCAGTTGATTATCTTGTATCGCAAAATGTGAATGAAAGTTTGCAAACAAATTTGAAAACTAGTTCACTGATGCTTTACGTCTGATTGTGGAACATTTCAGGCATAATTCAGATTAACTCTCCATCAAGCATCATTTGCAACTTCATATGTAAGATGAATTCTATTGGTTTAAATTCTTCCTGTTTTTACAACATTTTGCATAAAATGCCCATTAAAAATAACTTCAAGCCCATCAAATTAAAAATCCCAACTTCCATTTTGAGAACTGTATTAAATAACCAAGACGCCATTTGAAAATATCCAAGCCCATGCAACCCTTAAAGGCATTTCAGTTAAAGAAAAACATAGTAAATGCTTCAGATCATTTGGAAATGCCCAAAAATGGATGGAAACTATTCTATCTACTTAGAAGAATTCAATACAAAACAGCATAACATAACTCCGGTATACAAAAATAGCTGTGTAATTTTTACAAAATGCTATTCATTTTTTGGAAATGTGTAGCATTTTGCCACGCAAAGAAAAAAAGTTATTTTGAGCACTGATCAGTTGTCAACTTTATGTGGTCTTATAAATTCATATTATTTTAAACTACTATTAAATATTTGTTTAGGTAAAGAACAAGCTAACTTGATAGGAGTTCGACTGAAAGAACTAGCATTGCCCTACACAGCCCTGATATCATCAACAAGAATTCGAGCCACTGAGACGGCAGAAATTATCCACAAGCACTTACCTGGCATTCCCAGGATACAGACAGACATGTTAAAGGAGGGTTACTCCATTCGACCCGAACCTTTTGTGGGCACCTGGAGACCAGAAATGCAGGTGAGACTTTAAGTGAAATACTTTTGTGTATCTTGAAACCTGTCCCGCTTATTATTAGCTCACCTGACTGAAAGTCAGGGGAGCTTAAGTGATCACTTTCTGTCCGTCGTCCGTCGTGCATTCGACGTGAACTTTTCGTTATCGACTTCTCCTCATAAACCACTGGGCGAATTGAACCAAATTTTGTTTGTTCAAATAAAGTGACTTCGCCCACGGGGGGTGGGGGCACCAAAAGGGGCATAATTCTGTTAGCACCCCACAGTTTTTATTTTTTTTTTTTTTAATTTTCAAAATTAAAAAATCTTTTCCAGAACAACCAAATGAGAATCTTTTGATACTTGATACACAATATCCTTAGAGGGGTCAGATTCAGGTTTGATTGGTACCAGTCCCTGGGTTCATATTTGGGCTCCCTATTGGAACCCGATTTTAACTTTGTGCAAGATGAAGGAATGTGTTTAAAAATCATCTTCTTCAGATCTACTAGTCAAAATCTTTTGATATTTGGTATATAGCATCTTCGTTTGGGGGGGGGGGGGGGGGGGGGGCAGCTTGAAGTTTGTTCAAATCAAGTCCCTGGAGTCATTTTGGGTTGCCTGTGAGAGCTATAAATTTAAATTAGTGTAATATTAGGAATATTCTTTAAAAATCTTCTTCTTCGGACCCATCAGACAGAGTATTTTGATATTTGGTAGTAGAATCTGAAATGGAGTGAGATTCGAGATTGTTCAAATCAAGTCCCTTGGTTCATATTTGATCTCCCTCTGGGAACCTGAATTTTAACTCAGTCTAATATGAAAAAAAAAAATTCTAAAAATCTTCCTCCTTCAGATCCATTTGATAATTGATATAGAGCATTCTTAGGGGTTCAGGTTCAAGTTTGTTCTAATCAAGTCTTTGGGCTCATAGTTGGGCTTCATATGGGAACTCTAACCTTAACCCCTTACCCAACGTAACGACCAAAACCGACCAGCGCTGTTAACAAAATTCACCATTCAATTTTTATTACTTTTTCATTTTTTGTCACAAAAACATAGTTTATGACCCCTCATTGGAACGAGCTCAACGAGCTCGTTCCAATGAGGGGTCATAAGCTATGTTATTGACGCAAAAAAAAAATTTTAAAAATAGTGCTTCAAGAATTTTATTTACAAGTGTCGTCTGCTTTTCGTGTTAGGTAAAGGGTTAACATAGTGCAAGATGAGGAATATTATTTGAAAATCTTCTTCTTCAGATCTACCAGTCAGAATCTTTTGATACTTGATATGCAGCATCTTTACGCTGTTCAGATTCAAGTTTGTTCAAATGAAGTCACTGGTTTCTTATTTGGGCTCCTTATGGGAACCTGGATTTTAACTTGGTGCAATATGAGGTAATTTATTTAAAAATGTTTTTCTTCTGATCTTCCAGTCAAAGTGTCTTGATATTTGGTGTACTGCATCTTTAGGGGGGCCAGCTTGAAGTTTGTTCAAAGCAAATTCCTGGAATGATATTTGGGCTTCCTATGGGAGTCCTAATATTAACTACGTATTATGAGAAAATGTTTTTAAATTCTTCTTCAGATCCATCAGTCGAAATCTTTTAATGATTGGTACAGAGTATCCTTGGAAGGGTTAGATTCAAGTTTGTTCAAATCAAGTCACTGGGGTCATATTTGGGCTCTGTGTGGAAACTCGAAACTTTAACTTTGTGCAATATGAAGAATATTCTCTAAAAATCTTCTTCTTCAGACAGAACCTTTGATATTTAATATGCAGCATCCTTATGAGGTTCACATTCAAATTTGTTCAAATCAAGTCATATTTGGGCTCCCCGTGGAAACCCGAATTTTGACTTTGTGAAAAAATATGAGGAAATTTGTTTTAAAATCTTATTCTTCTGATCTTCCAGTCAAACTCTCTTCATATTTGGTATACTGCATCTTTTCTCTTTTTTTGGGGGGGGGGGGGAATCAGCTTGAAGTTTGTTCAAATTAAGTTCCTGGAGTGATATTTGGGCCCCCTGAGCCCTGAATTTTAATTTTGTGTAATATGAGAAAAAAAGTTTTAAACATCTTCTTCAGATCCACCCGTCAGACTCTTTTGATGATTGGGGTGTAGCATCCATAGTCAAGTTTGTTCAAATCAAGTCCCTGTGGTCATATTTGGGCTCTCTATGGAAACTCAGAACTTCAACTAAGTGCAATATGAGAATATTCTTTAACAATTTTCTTCTCCAGAACTACCAGCCAGAATGTTTTGATGTGCAGCATCTTTATGGGATTCAGATTGAGGTCGCATTTAAGCTCCGTGTGGGAGCCCAAATTTTAACTGGCAATATGAGGAATATTCTTTATCGGATCTCCCAATCAGAAGCTTTTGATATTTTGTTTGCATGAGCCTTAGTGGGGTCCGTTCCAGTTTGTTTCAAGCAAGTTCCTGGGTGCATATTTGGGCTTCCAATGGAAACCTAAATTTTAACTTAGTAGAATCTGGGGAAATTCCTTCAAAAATCTCCTTCTTCGGGCCCACCAGTCAGAATCTTTTAATATTTGAGATGCAGCAACCTTTGGTGGTTCAGATTTCAGTTTGTTCAACCAAGTTCCTTGGTTCATATCAGGGCTCCCTGTGGGATCCCAGCTTTTAACTTAGTGCAATATAAAGACTATTCTTTAACCCTTTACCTAACATGAAAAGCAGACGACACTTGCAAAGCAAAATTCGTGAATAACTCAATTTTTGTCTCCAAAACATAGGTTATGACTCCTCATTAGAACGAGCTCGACTAAGACAAAAAATGAAAAAATAATGAAATTTATTTCGCGATTTTTGAGAATAGCGCTGGCCGTCTTTTGCCGTTACGTTGGGTAAAGGGTTAAAAACTCTTCTTCTTCACAGTTCTTTTGTTACATAGTATAGACACCCTTAGTAGGGTGAGATTCAAGTTTGTTCAAATCAAATCCCTGTGCTCACATTTGGGCGCCCAATGGGAACCCGAATTTTAACTTTGCGCAGCATGAGCAATATTCTTCAAAGATCTTCTTCAAATCCACCAGAGAGAATCTTTTAATATTTAGTATTAAGGTTCCACGAGTCCTCTTGAGGCTCGGGGGATGGGTAGACGGGTCCATTAGACATTCTTTTTGCTTGAGATCAAGATTAGGAGGATTCGATCGATTATAAAAAAAAACTTTTACCCTTGGTGCGGAGGGGGCTAGGGGTTGGGGTGGATCAACTGTGTGATTTGTTGTTTTTTTTCTTATTGCTTCGTAATGGGTTTTGAAGGGTATTTCTGTAGTTTTGATGCAGAACCGTCTCGTTTCCTCTCGTGCTTCTTTGCACTCTTTCCACAATCTGCTCTTAGGGGCGATGCTTGCACAGATTAGCGCCCTTTTCGACCTTCTTGGCAGAAAAAAGAAGTAGTGAAAGCAAACCACCAACCTGTTGGTATCAAAGATATCCACAATTTTATAATACAAATGCAGGTAAAAATACAGGTAAACACAGAAATATCTATTCTAGGAAATGTTATGTCGTGACAAAATGATAAAAATTCTTAAAAATGTGTGAAAATTTAACCCTTTACCTAACAAGAAAGGCAGACGACACTTGCAAACAAAATTCTTGAATACCTATTTTTTTCATTTTTTGATTAAAAAATATAGCCTATGTCCCCTCATTGGAACGAGCTCAACGAGCTCGTTCCAATGAGAGGTCATAAGCTATGATTTTGAGACAAAAATGAAAAAAAAAATGAAAATTGAATTGTGATTTTTGTGAACAACGCTGGCCGGTTTTGGTCGTTACGTTGGGTAAAAGGTTAAAAAAAAGCAAAATGAAAAATAGGTGTTGGTCTAGCTGGAATTGGCCTAGATTATTATAATCCCTGATGGGTACGGGTGTGGGATGGGAAAATCTCACCGAGGGCAAGTTGTTTGGGCCAGACACGAACATTGCCGAGTGTCTGGACCAAATATCTTGTCCCGAGGGTGAGATTTTCCCATCCCACACCAGCACCCATTAGGGATTATTTTTCTCCCCCACCTACAGCGGTTACGTTAGCCAGAGGTAATCGGGGGTCACGTCACTCACGTGCTGATATAATTAACTCATTTGGTATTCGTTGTTTTCAAAAACTAATGACACCATCGGAAAGTGCATGCAAAAGTTATGTATACCAGAGGTACATACCACGAAATCAATTAGGAACGGTGGCATCTTGGGGTTTAAAGAGGTTTAGAGCATCAAACTTTGATCACACGGCATTCTGATGACGTCATCATGAATCAATCGATCGATCGATCGGCGGGCGCAATGATACCAGTGTATTCACAAAGAATTACACGCAATATTCAACATGGATTTCATTTTGTTAACCATTTATGAAACAAGTGGTCATATTTTAAACAATGAATAAACAGAGTTACGGCATTATCACAAGAGTTACAGACTTGTTGTAGTCGAACTATTTCGTAAGTGGTATTCACCTACGAGGCTACGTGGTCTGTGACCTCATTTAAAGTTTAGTCGGTTCCCGAGTTCGAATCGACAATTTGGTTGATACGTATTCTCTTTGGTTGTGATGCTGATGGTGCGGAATAAGTATTAAAGTTAAAGTTTATTGTGCATTCATGTAATGTTGCGCCTTGAAATGTGTTTTTCATCAGATTCTGAGCTGTGGAAATTGTTGCATTTGACTGAGAAGAGGAGTAATCAATTTGTTGATTGTGCATGGTGCGCGACGTTGAAGGAATTTGAACAGCTGATACTGAGTCTTGTTGATTTCTCGGGAATGAAACGAGTGCATTTGAACTTGTGCTGGATTCGCCAGAAAGAACGTGTGAAATGGATCGTTTTTGAGAAGTGTTACGTGTTCTATAGTTGCTCAGTGAATTCACATTCTTGTGGCCAGTTACATAAACTTGAGGGGAATCTGGAACATCGTTGTCGGTCATTGTCTGCACCAATGTTTTCCTCACACTGGAATTAGAAATGTTCCTGTTTTCCAAATCCGATAAGTCAGCATTTTTGCCATTTTGGAAATTATTTTTTCGATTTTGTGTTTTCCTATTGGACCTCTCAAAAACCACCTATCATTATCCCCAGGACGTTCATTGTTTGTCACAACCGCTAGTCTGGCGCTAGATAGAAGGGGTCATCGTCTCTACAAAAATCACTTGGTCTCCGTTCTGAGTATAACATATAAAGTTCAACGGGATACCTGTCCTTTCTTGATGTGGTTTCATACATCCGTGGTGGACATTCGCCTGTATCTGTCACATCGTCACCAGTGCGAGTCTTCGTGACTCTCTGTGAATACTCGAGGTATTGTAACTGTGACTCGTTATCATATTTCAACTTGATATCCCCCAAGCAAATTTGGCGATGTTCAGCACTACCTCCCCTGATACCGAAGTGTAGGGTATTGAGGAACCACATTGTGTTTATCAGGGATGTCGGGGTATCTCCACCTAGGCCTAACTGGCCTTTGCTGTATAATAGTTCAGTATCCTCCGTGGTTAGTGGGTGAGCCCTCTTGGGTTTCTGACCCTTTCCCTGCGACTTCAAATCACGCTGCTTCATCCGCAAGGCCTCACTGGTTTCTGCAAACTCTAAACACTGGGTTGCCATAATCTGTTTGCCATATCTGTGCTCCTTCAAATATCGATCAAAACTTCCGATCATCCCACGAAGAGTGCTACTAGGTTCGTACTCTTTTCCATCTTCAGTTCTGACATTGATGATAAATTCCGCGATATAGCTGTTTAATTTATCGGGTGGAACCTCATGCAATTGCCTCCATTCATGCATGGTGTCGCTCACCCAAAAACTCATACATTAAATTCAAGTGCGACTTTGTCTTGCGTTCCGTGCTCTGATTTCGATTTTCTGCGACAAATGTATCTATTTACATTTTCGAAGCGAGACGCCATTTTGTTTGTTTACGGAAATGCAGACGACGATGAAATAGTCCCGACGCTAATTAAATATGCAAATAAGTAGGTCACGTGGGTGGGGTGGGATACATCTGTCTCTCCCTGCTATCTTACCCTAAACAGACGTATGTTACACATGCAGTGGGGGGGGGGGGGAATAATTGGTCCAACCGGAATTGGTTCACATCGAATAAATAGATATTATCATAACAGTGTGTTGATCCGTGTTGTAGTATCACGTCGAGTTGAGGTAGCCAGATTTTCGGATCACACGAGCTGCCGCAGGCAGCGAGTGTGATCCGAACATCTGGCCACCTCAACGAGACGTGATGCGACGACACGGATCAACACACTGTTATGATGATATGTTTATCATATGACATTGTTTCGATGTCAAATTCACCCAAATTTTCCATTTTAATTAATATGCGGTGAAAAGCCGGTTACAAAATAGCAGACGAAACAACAACGACTTCTCTAGTTACGAAAACTATTCACGGTAACTCTCGGATATTTCCGTGGGAGTGTGATATGGATTTTTGATTTCCGTAAGAATGTGATATGGACTTTTGATCCGGAAAAATCTCACCCGGTGTGATACAACAGTTTGGAAAACATCGTCAAACAGTAGCGATATTTAGGGTAAAAATGTCATAGTCATATGATAATAAACTCTCTCACCTGACTTGTTCAGGGAGACAGATCCAATCAGTGATTGGTACTTGGTAGATCTGTTGTATCGTTTGTAGGAATATGCGGACAATGCCGTCGCCGGAAAGGGAAAATTTGGAACAAATGTTTGCGACTAAATGATAATTGTTCTGTAGTTATAAATCTCCTACCTTGTACATGTTTTCAAATAGTTTTTCTACTTGGCAGTATTATACAGATGGTTCAAGAATAGAGGCAGCATATCGAAAATATTTCCACAGGGCTGACCCTGACCAAAAGAATGATAGTTATGAAATACTAGTCTGCCATGCCAGTGTAACCAAATATTGTGTATGCAGGTAAGAAATTAAACCTTGCTGGGAGAGAAGTGGCTCAGTAGTTATGACATTGGACTTCGACAGAAAGGTCCACGGTTCGATCCTCACCAGGGGTAACTTTGCTGTGTGCTTGGTCAAGGCACTTAATCCCAATTACCCCAGGGGAGGGGGTGTATGGTGGCCCTGTGTACTGAGGCGTACTGCACATCGATGCTGTACTTGTCTTCAACTAATGCTAACCCTGCTTGTGTGGATTAGTACGCTGAGGAGTCTGACAGTTCCTCGCCGCTGCTCGAGGTACTCCGGCTTCCTCCACCCAAAAACTGCCCAACACGGGGTGGCCCTGGCTGCCGAAAGTGTCGTTAAATCCCAATAAATAAATAAATTGAACCTTGGTATTTTCAGTGTTATTGAGTCAAAGTGAAACACAGTAGAACGCTGTTCAGGGCCAGGGAGAGGGTTGGGGCCTGGGGCTACTACCCCGGGCCCAACCCTCTCCCTGCCCTGAACAGGGTTCTAGCAGGTTTCTACCGGGCAGAGGGTTGGGGTCCAAGGTAGTTAAAAAGACATATAGAAACCCTTAAATACCTTTGGCACATTAAACTCCTTAAATAAGCCCCCTTTTGGTAAGTTAGAAAAGCTTACCTATTTTGAACATCCTTTCCTCATTTTTGTTTTAATGTGTAATAGAATGACATAAAATTTATACATGCATTGCATGCCAATGCATGGTATAAAAAACAATTCAAAAAAGAGATGAAGATGTCTTTGTGTGAAGCAGACTGCTTAAGGTTTTATCAGTTGTTTAAGTTTTAAGGTGCATTACGGTTTTACATCAACTGACATATCAAATTATGTGGAGGAGTGTTCCTGCCAAAACATATTCAGTGGAACCAAGTACGTGTATAACATATTGTATGGAAGTGATACCTTTAAATCAAAAGGTGTGAAGAGCTTAGAAACTCTGCAGAATTTTTTTTTTTATTTGTTTTACAAGGATTGCCGAACAACTTGGAGCAAGTTATGTAACTTATATTAACGCCTCTCCTTGGCCAAGTGGCACAGGTATGTGAGATGACCTTTGTAGCGGTGGCTTCGCTCTTCTCGAATACTACGAAGGGATCTTTAGCCTGCACGGATTACAGCCACTTCACGTCCCCATCCGATAGGATGGTACGCTGTAACAGCATCAACCTCACAACTGATGCTGACAGGGAGTGTTCGGACACCTCAAGAACTTTCCCTGACCGAGAATTGATCCGCAGACCTCTGGCACGAGAGACCAGCGCTCTTATCTACTCTGCTACCACTCTCTGCAGAATAATGCAGGTAGATGGATAACAATTAAACATGGTCGAGCAATGCAGTAGCACCTGAAAGCAATCAGGTGGATCCTGCGTGAATGAGGTTCAAGGGCAGGATAGATTTGATGAAACTGTGTTACCTGAATTATTTGGTTAATCTCTCTAATAATAATGGTTATTTGGTTAATCTCGCTAATAATAATAACACTTTGTCCGGCCTCTGATTTATCGGTGACAACAGGTGGTGTAAAATAACGTTTCAGAGCATTTGGGGTACTAATATCAAGACTGAGTGGATTGTGTAAGTGAATGAGTTAACGGAAAACTATTTAACCCTTTACCTAACATGAAAAGCAGACGACACTTGCAAACAAAATTCTTGAATAACTAATTTTTTTCATTTTTTGTCTCAAAACATAGGTTATGACCGCTCATTGGAACGAGTTCGACGAGCTCGTTCCAAAGAGGGGTCATAACCCATGTTTTGAGACAAAAAATGAAAATATAATAAAAATTAATTAGCGATTTTTGAGAATAGCTCTGGTCGGTTTTGGCCGTTACGTTGGGAAAAGGGTTAATCGAGATCTCTGGCATAGAAGGTTGGGGGGGGGGGGGCACAGCTCAGGTTAAAGGACTTGTTAGGGCGAGAATCGTGGAGCAGTATAACCGAAATTGGTGAGAAGGGATCAGAGGAAAGAGATTTTGAGTGGCCTGGGTGGTTTGGTGGTTTGGTGGCTTGTGTGGTAAGGAGAAGCCAGAATTTGAGAGGTACCAGCATTTGGTGGGGTCCCTTATGTTCAAACTGAGGTAGATGATGCTGAGGATATGGGGAAATTTGGAAAGACGGTGACAAGAAGTGCCAAATGTGTAATTTGGGAGTAGTGGAGACCCCGGACAACGTTCTGTTAGAATGTTCAAAATATCAGTTTCTCAGAATAGCACTCACCAGGAGTGCAAAGAGGAAATGGGATGGGAAGATGAACGCCAGGTGGTTATTGGGCGAAACAAAGGAGAGGGTTAACATGCTTATAAAACAAGCTATTGATTGAAAACATGTTTGGAGTTCACGAAAAAAATCAAACTTTCCACAATCCGTTCCAATGAGGGGTCACAAACTAAGTTTGAGAACAGTACTGGCTGGTTTTGGCCATTACGTGGGTAAAGAGTTGATATAGATCAGATTTACAGTAAGAATGTTCAGTGCACTGGGTTATTACTTGGTTAATAAAGATTTTTTTTTTTTATAACGAGAAAGTTAGTCACTCTTTCTGGTTATAAAAAAACTGGCATATCACACACTACATGAAAATTTACACTGACTAAAGCTGTAAAATGTATAGGGTTAGTTGGTTACGAATTGTTACATGTAGGGATGCCACGATTTTTTAATTTAGGAATCGATTAATCGTCTCAAATAATCTATAATAATCGATTAAACGTACCTAGATGACCCCCCCCCCCCCCCCCTCTCTCTCTCTCAATGAAGTCATTAAAAATGAAGTTCAAGTCAGTTGACCTACCTCAAGTGAACAACGAAGACGATCCTCTTTTAGGTCCATTCAAAGCTTTGATGTTCTGAACTTTTGAACCGTCAGTGTAATAATCAAGGCCGGTCGTCAGTTGCGAACTTCGCAACTGCCGACCGGTCTTAATTATTACACTGACGGTTCAAAAGTTCAGAACATCAAAGCTTTGAATGTACCTGAAAGACAAATGCTGCTAACGGCTTCTTGGGGTTTAACGTCGACGCTCTTGGCCTTTTACCTTTAGAAAAAATAGCTTTTTCATCAGTTTTTTTTTAATTATTAGACTCTAAAACGGGGTAAAAGTCACCGATTCTCTGACAACGAAAAATACTAATCGATTTCGACGTGACCGATCGACAATCGATTAATCGTGACAGCCCTAGTTACATAGGGTGCAGGATTTAAGGAACTATTGAAAATACTTATGCAAGATTGTGGAAAAAAATTTTGAAATGAATTCCGAAAATGAAAACATATTCTATTTTCAGTTAATAGCTTGTTATAAATGAAATTGGAAAGAAACAAATATGGGATAGCATTAAACTGTTAGTTTCTGGGTGTTGGGGAATTGGGGAGAGAAGGGGTTGGGGAGTAACATTTGGGAGGGGTAACAAAGGGATAATCAAGGCCTTCTCATATGAGAACTGCGACAAACAAGTGGATGGACAAAAAGTTATTATCATTATTATTATTATTATTATTATTATTATTATTATTATTATTATTATTGAAGAGTACTCTCTATGCGGAAAATATTCAGTTAACAAGGGTATTTACTTAACAGTATTTTGATCATTTTCGTATTTTCTAGAGATAAACTGGGTATTTGTTCTATCATATCTTGTTTGACAGCGCCCACAGAACAAATTATTTGGTGTTCACTCAGAATATGTCGAATGTATACTGACATAATGATAAATGGTTTGGTGTTCGAAAAATGTATTGTATTGCTAAGTTGATTCTATCCAGGCCGTGGGTGTCACTAATCTAATCTGATTTATTTATTTATTTATTTATTTATTTATTTATTGTGGTTTAACGACACTTTCGACAGGCAGTGGCACCTCGTGTCAGACAGTTTAACGGGTGGAGGAAGACGGTGTACCCGGAGAGAAGGATCGAGCAACGGCGAGCAACTGCCAGACGACCCAACGTACTAACTCTACAGCAGCCGGGTTAGCATTGGTTGGAGACAAGTGCACCGTCGTCGACGTGTAGTACCTCTTAGTACACAATGTACTAACTCTACAGCAGCCGGGTTAGCATTGGTTGGAGACAAGTGCACCGTCGACGTGTAGTACCTCTTAGTACACAATGTACTAACTCTACAGCAGCCGGGTTAGCATTGGTTGGAGACAAGTGCACCGTCGTCGACGTGTAGTACCTCTTAGTACACAATGTACTAACTCTACAGCAGCCGGGTTGGCATTGGTTGGAGACAAGTCCACCGTCGACGTGTAGTACCTCTTAGTACACAACGCCACCGTGCCCCCATGTGAGCAGATGGGATTAACCCTTTACCCAACGTAACGGCCAAAACCGGCCAGCGCTATTCTCAAAAATCGCCAATTAATTTTCAAAATATTTTCATTTTTTGTCTCAAAAACATAGGTTATAACCTATGTTTTTGAGACAAAAAATGAAAAAAATTAATTATTCAAGAATTTTTTTTGCAAGTGTCGTCTGCTTTTCATGTTAGGTAAAGGGTTAAGTCTCTTGCCCAAGGACACAACGCGGTTGCCACAGGTGGGTTTTGAACCAAAGATCTCACGGCTTGCAGCCTGCATCTCTACCCACTGAGCCACCGCGCTCCCGTCACTTATCTGATAAACAAAGAGAATACCAAGATATTTTCCCACAAAGCTGATTAAATTGTCAGAGTTACAGCTAGAGAAAGAGAAAATGGGTCCATGTTCGTTTTCTGGGAACATCATGCATTATGTTTGTGACCTTTTTAACTCGTTTTTTTTTTTAATTTCTCTTGGGAATGAAACATTCCCCCCCCCCCCCCCCCAGGACAAAGACTTTGGGGATGTGCTTTTGTAATCACTATACTCGAGCTAGCTGCTTGAATCAATCAAAAGCAACTGAAAGCATATAAAATAAGATTACTGTGCGTCCAAAATGGTGCTTTCTGCAATAACATGCAGTTTGAAAAAAAAATTCATTTTCAGAAAATTCGTGAAAAATGAACCCTTCAGAAGTCAAAATTTTAACATTGAAAGTCAAAATTCCAACTTTGAAAGTCAAAATTTTAATATTCAGAGTTAAAATTTTGACTTTGAAAGTTGACGTTTTAACTTTCAAAGTTAACCATTATACTTTGAAAGTTAATATTTTGACTTTGAAAGTTAAAATTTTGACTTTCAAAGTTAAAATTTGAATTTTCATAGTTTCACGGCCCATTTTTTTCACCCATGCCTCTCAGCAGCCTCTGATAAGCTTCCGAATTAAAAGATTGTTTTTTATAGCCACACATTTCCAATATCAAGTCCACTGGATTCCAAAAAGTATAAGTAACACAGAAGGCAGCCGCATCTTGAAGTGATGCAAGTATTCTATTTTTATTCATCATAATGCATTATCACGTACATTTTGTAAGCATTAATATGAGTGCTAAAGCATTGCAGATGGCACCTTGTTGTACTCAAGGGATACAATGTGTTTTCCATAGATGGATATTTCAGGAATCTATACACTGTCAAATTTATCAGGAAACAACATTTGTCATTTTAAAGGGGACTTGTTGATTGAGGAACAGGATTTTTTATCACTCCCCAAAACCTATCATTTGGAAATAATTACGTTGTTGCATAACACAGTGTTGTAAATGGTTTGGAGACGGAAATGTGATCAAAGTAGGGGTAACGGGTGTCCACGATGCCTTGAATTTTCCTTGGTTTTGTCTGGTAGAAAAAAAGTAGATTGACAGATCCCTGCTGGTATTGTCTTGATGAGTGAAATGTCAAAAAGTTATGTGTGTGTGTGTATGTTGTTTGTGGAGAGGCGGTGGGGCAGCATTTAGCACACAGTACTTCCGAAACAACCAATATCGTACCTCTTGCAAGTATCTGGGAATTCCATTGCTTCAAAGACGTCACAGGCAGACTGCATATAAAACCATATACTGCCTGTCAACATCAATATACGCTGACAGCTATGAATAATCTCCCCTTTGTTCATTGTTTATTCAAAATGGCGGCAGCCGATAAACGCTTCAAGTTGAAAGATTGAGTGTTGGAAGCCCATATTTGGTCTGAAGTGCAGGTTAGGCAACTTAAAAGGCTTCATATTCTGTGGGTGTGTGTCATGTAACCTTCGAAATGAAACTGTTTGGTATGTATGAATTTGCCTTGTTACAATTCATGGGAGAGTGGAGGCACTCTCCCATAAATTGAAAAAAGGCAAAGACACGTGAACACATTGTAAGAATTCTCTCATTTAATTTTGATCGCTGTTGTTATTAGTTCTGTGCATCGATGCAGCAGTCGGTAAGACACATTCGTTACACAGTTTGTTGGTGGCCTAATATGGTATATATGGTGTCAGTTAATTCCATATTGGACTCGAGCTTGAGTCCAATATGGAATTAACTGACACCATATATACCATATTAGGCCACCAACAAACTGTGTAACTAATAGTATCAGTGGTAGAGATGCACGAATCGATATGGATTGACCGGAGGAGGAGCGGAGTAGAATCCGCCCCTCCTCCGGGTAAGGGAGTCGAAAAGAGGTCATGGGGAGGGCGAAGAAGACAAGGGTGCAGACATATTTTTTAAAAATTAATTTTTTTAATTTTAATAATTTTAATTGCTATGCTGTAGTCAGCCTAACAATTGAAAGGAAGTAGCAGATAATTTTAATTGCTATGGCGTCATACTCCTCCCCCTCTTAATGTCGAACAGTGATATGATGCACTAACCCCATCCCTTCCCCTCGCTTAAATTTTAATTGCTATACGTAGTCCCCCTAATAATTGGCGTATGATCATTTAAATGAAATTTAAATGGCGTAACATTTATAAAACAATTGAAAATGCTGTTGGTCTTCAATAATTTTCGGTAAAGATTCTATAATTAAATTAAATTTAAATTTATTTATAAAGCTTCTAGAAATTTCTTGAAAAACAAAATCGAACTGCACTTTGTGAGAAATTACAAACCTACTTTTCATGTGTATGAAATGCTTTGATAAACCAACATTGTAAAGTCTCAGATCGCGTAATTGGGGTACCTATTGTTATAGGTCGCCTACCCCCTTTGCTTTGGTACATTTAAACATCAGTGAAATTTAAATTGCGGAGGCATGTTTTTATGTTTTCTCATTCATTATGGTTTGTCGCTTATCAAAATACCCTGAAGTTTTTAACCCTTTACCCAACTCAGACCATATCGAAATTTATTGTTTTAAATATCATTTTTTTTAATTTTTCACAAATTTCAACAAAACTATATCATGTGACCCCTCGTTGAAACGAGCTCGACGAATGCTGAATTTGCATATTACGCGGGCGGATGCGGGCGATTCGTTGGGTAAAGGGCTAACCAGTATCTTTAACCATTGTTTGTGAGGGAATACTCATTGTCTGTGAGGGAATACTCATAGGTTTGTGAGGGAATACTCATTGATAAAAAATGACACAAAGACAGCAAGCACAAATTCAAAAAGATCAACGGCTTATGCAAAAATCAAAAATATATGAAGGCCGTTAGACTAGCTGCTATACTCAGGCCTTGATACCAGTAGCGGACTGGCCATATGATCCACCGGGAAAATTCCTGGGGCCCCAAAATTGATGCAGCCCAATACGTGTTGGTGCATGAAATTTTGTGAAAATGACCAACAGGTGAAATGGATCTGATTGCAAAGACTGCTGGTATACCGAAATGCTCTCTATGTGGACTGCCATTGGCAGTCCAGATAGAGACATTTCGATATACCAACAGTCTAGTCTGCATTTGATCGCCCAGATGCAAGGCGTTCTGTCAGTTTGAAAATGAAAAATCACAATTTTCACCCATTGGGGCGAACTATGGTCGGTTCGATGGGTCCAAGCCCCCACTCCTTCGGGTGCAATCATTTTTTCCGAATGTGTGACGGAAGATTATAGAAATATGCCATCGAAACGTCCTCTATGTGGTCTGCAATTGATCGCTCAGATGCAGGGAAGCTGCGTTCTTTCAGTTTGAAAAAACAAAAAATTTCTCCGCGTCCGACCCCACCCCCCCCCCCCCTCCCATGTACTTCCCAGTAACTTTTCCTGGCCCCAGTCCGCCCCAGCTTGATGCTAATGCCATATGCTAACCTACAATTTGAAGATATTTATATTCTGTATTTTGATATGATTACCATTTTATTTTTAAAACTATTTTTATTGTAGAGCTTTACAGTTACCTCCCGAAGCATATCGTCGTTTCAACTTTATGCATGGCAGTATAGCGCATATTGTAATCAGACCTACAGGCATAGTAACTCTACACAATTTTGGTAATGGACATATCCCACCGTCTAAAATAACTGGAAAACGATGAAAACCTTTCAATTTTTGACAACACCAAAACATTGGCTTTGGGTTTTTGTTTTGTTTTTTTGTTGGTTGCCTGCATATTCAGTAAAGAATGGCTTACGACCTGACAAGACCCGAATTCCAGAGAACTTTAGTTTTTGCTCAGGGGACATCTTTGTGATTGTAGGACATGGAAAAAGTATTTGCATCACCTCTTCTGAGTTTACAGATTCTGGAATAACTGGAATTAACAGTAGCACCTAAACCATTAGTTGTCCATTAACATTATAAACGTTTTAAAATACACAATAAAAAATATTTTGCCATCATGCCAGCTGTTTTCAGCACAGGTGCGTGCAAACGTCAAGAAGTCGTACAGATTACTTGATCAATTTGTGAAGTAATTTATTTATTTATTGGTGTTTAAGGTCACATACTTATGCACAATGGCTAATCATGACCGTGGCAGCGTTACGGGTGGGGGAAGCCGGAGTACCCGGAGAGAACCACCGAGCAACGACGAGCAGCTACCAGCTCCCCAACATCGTAACTCCGCTCTGCAGCACAGACAGGGTTAGATTGGTTGAAGACATGCGCACCATCGACGTGCAGTACGCCTTAGTACACGGCGTGATCGTGCCCCCATGTGGACAATCGTTGTTGAGTGCCTTACCCAAGGACACAACGCGGGAGACCGAATTGATCGATCAGACGGTCTCCCATCCGAGGACTAACCGGGCTCGACGTTGCTTAACTTCGGTGATCTGACGAGAACCGGTTTTTTTTTAAAACAATATTTTTATTTCATTCATTTGAAACCGGGTTTGACGTTGCTTAACTTCGGTGATCTGACGAGAACCGGTTACCGCAACGCCACCGCGCCCCCAATTTGTGAAGTAAAGTGATCCTACAGTTATATGTGAAAAGGAAGATTCTACTGTTCTTTTTATGTCTAATTACAGCAGTCCTGCCTATGTATCCGCTCCAGGAGCCAATACCATCAAACTTTTACAGTTGTATTTTCTAGAATTGTATTTTCTTCCTGTTAATTCAACTGACTAAAATGAATAATTAGCATTTTAAAAGATCTGGCAATTTGCCAGTTGGCAAATTGCCAGATCTTTGAAAATGCTAATGGTTCATTTCAACCCATTTAAAATCATAACTAGAAAATACAATTCTAGAAAATGCAATTGTAAAAGTTTTATAGTATTGGCCCCTCTTCTGGCTGATTATAAAAATCGACAGTTGTGACAGCTAGAGTTGGGCGTTTTGGAGGGGGTGCGTTTCTTTCTTTTTAGGAGGGGGGGGGGGGGGGTCTGGTTCGGCTCTGGTTTTTGTGGCAACCACAGAAAGCCGAACCACAAGGTCCAGCAAAACCCGTCTGAATAGTTGACCATCTTTGTGTATAAACTGATCAAACTATCTTACTGGGAGGGAACTGAACTAGTGCCCCTTACAGACTTTCGACTATCCATCAAAGGGGCGAATACGTCTCACTCTCATTGTCACATTTCTCTCTTATTGACTTGTACGCCGGAGGAATCAATAAGGGTCAAAACGTGACGATGAGAAAAATGAAAATGTCAATGACACTGTAGCTTAACTGGACTGTGTGCAGTGTTTGATGAATAGGATAATGTTCAATGTTTATGAAAGGTTTATGAAATAAGACAAGAATTGTGATAATTGGGAATATGTTAATTTCTGTTCCCTGTGTGCTATATTTTCAATAAAAATAATTTGTACTAACGAATTGAGGAGTGGGTAAATGTGGCCCTCACAGTTAATGTATGTGGCCCTCACAGTTAATGTATGTTAACCAAAGTTACCAAGTTAATGTGAAATTATTCCAAAACGAGTCATCCTTTCAAGTTACAATGAAATCCCTTCATAACTATGGTCTGTAGACTGTGTTGCAGGTTTTCAGGCTTTGGGCCTGTGTAGTCATCACGGGTGACCGATCACAACGAAAAGGGTACGTCCTCATCTGAACATTATACTGAGTCATCCTACCAAGTCATAATGAAATCCCTCCATAAATCCAACCGGTAGTCTGTGCTAAAGTTTTCCGGGTTTTGGGCTCGGCAACCATCATAGACGAATGATCGCGACCAAAATGGGACGTTCTCATCTAGACATTATTTGGAGTCATCCTACCAAGTTACATTGAAATCCCTTGATAAATATGACCTGTAGACTGTGCTGAAGGTTTTCGGGCTTTGGGCCTCTGTGGCCGTCACAGTTGACCTATCGCGACCAAAAGGTGAGGTTCTCATCTCGACACTATATGGAGTCATCCTACCAAGTTACAATGATATCCTTTCATAAATACGATCTGTAGACTGTGCTAAAGGTTTTCGGGTTTTGGGCTCGGGCAGTCGTCACGCTCGACAGATCGCGACCAAATGGGGAAGTTCTCATCTAGACATCATACGGAGTCATCCTACCAAGTTACAATGAAATCCCTCCATATTAAATATGACCTGTAGACTGTGCTAAAGGTTTTTGGGTTTCGGGCTTGGGCAGCCGCCATGGTCATGGTTGACAGATCATGCCCAAAAGGAGACGTTCTCATTTAAATATTATACAGAGTCATCCTACCAAGTTACAATGAAATCCCTTCATAAATACGACCTGTAGTCTGTGTTAAAGGTTTTTTGGGTTCGGGCAGCCATCACAGTTGACCAATCGCGACCAAAAGAGGATGTTCTAAACTAGACATGACCTCAAACCTGCAAATGAAATTTCGTGATGATCGGACAAGAACTGCGGGGTGTGGACTGTGCTAAAGGAAATGTGAACAGACTCACAGACTCACAGACTTCCGCACGCGTGATGGCAATAGCTTATCTTGACTTTGTCAAGTTAAGCTAACAGTACAGATTAGATTAACTTTGTTCATTTGTTACCCTATTTTACGTTGTTGTTTTGGGGGGGTTTTTTTACTCAACAGGCTTAGTAAGTGAGCGCCTAAGAATGATCAAAATGAAGTTAGGCTGAACTCATTGGTGATACTTACAGACATGGCTTTTTGTGGCGAGTGGTGCGGTACAAACTATTGGGTTTTTTTTTTTGGTTTTTTTCTAAGTCAATGAGTCTGAGGTGTTATTTACCATAGGTTAGTAATACATAGAAACACTGAACCAAAGCCAAGGTACTTTCCTGAGACCGAAACGAAACTGAATCTGAAAAATGCCCCCGCTTCCCCCTCCCAGCTCTAACGACATCCAGGCGCATAGTCTGGATTCTATAATAGGGGGTACCCTAGCATTTTTTTCTTGGGGGGAGGGGGGGGGGCGGGGGTGGTGATATTTTAAAGGTTAGTGTGTTCGATTGGCCGGAATGCTTGTATATTTACACAATATCATCCTATTTGTTTTTTAAACCTAGTGTGTAATCAGGTAGCATATTCACGGTGGAACAAAATGGAGGACAAAAGCCTCCGCCCCTTGTTACACCGCCTCTGGGCTCCAAGTAAGCTATTCGCATGTTAACTCTTAACCCGCTGAGTATTTTAAAGATATTTTTCATCATATCTAGTCATGGCTGCTGTGCAGCAGCCATGACTAGATATGATGTAAAATTCATCTAAATTTAACTCAAGAAATCATTGGTGGAAAAATCATTTCAATTTACAGGTGGAAATTTGAATAAATGTACCCAAACCATACTCATTTTAATGGCAAGAGAAAGCCTGTCCCGTCCAGGAATATCCGCCTGCAGCATGCAAGGAGTTAAAAATACCAGTGATAAGATGTAGTGGTCCTCTACACCAGTGATATTTGTTATGGTGCTAAACAACTAAGCTTAGCGCAGGAATATCATTTCTTCAAATTTGTGAGGAGCAAACCCAATACTTCGCAAATTACGAAAAGTAGAATATTGGTTGTTTCCACTCGACACTAGTTATACAACACAATGCACCTACTTCTGAATAAAAGTGTAGATATGGCCATAAGTTTTTTTTATGCACACATATTAACTGGTTAAAGGGCTAGAGTATTTTTGGTAGTCTAAATTTATTCAAAATTTGTTTTAGTACAAATTATTGGAGAGTGCCCATAGGCACTCGCCATAAAGTTGTAACAGAACAAGCGTATATAAACAAAATATGTGCATTTGACTGGATAGGAAACACGAGAAATGAAAACGTTGGCTTTTGCTCAGGTACCCTCATTTTTTGAAAGCCCTGATACAGGCTTCTGGCACTTAGCCAGTTAAAGTATAGTATACTATACCAGACGTGACTTTCTCATTGGCTGAGAGATACTATACTATTTCCGATAGTGTTACCCGTCGAAAGTTCTAAAAATAACCATGCAATATTCCCATGCACAATACTCTTTCTGAAAAGTTACAGCTGATTTTATATTTTCGACCCCCCCCCCCCTCGGGGGGTAGGCCTCACCCACGGGCTATGGACTTATGGGACTTCGCGTACAACGTGATACGGTATGGCGAATGGGCACAATTTCCCACTTTAAAATAAAAAAATTATAAGTATCGACAATGATGAATTAAAATCCCGGTCCAATTCCCTCGTACATGTAACAGGAGGGAGCGCGGTGGCTCAGTGGTGGACTGTTGGACTTCGATGCTTGAGGTCCCGAGTTCGAGCCCCGTCCGGTATGACCCGCGTTGTGTCCTTGGACAAGGCACTTTATCCCGGTTGCCTACATGGGGCACGATGACGCCATGTACTAAGGCGTACTGCACGCCGATGATGCACATGGCTTCAACCGCTGTAACCCTTCTTGAGCGGAGCTTGAACAGAGTTAGCCTGTTGAGGAGCTGACAGTTGCTCGTCGATGCTCGGTGTTTCTCTCCGAGTACTCTGGCTTCCTCCACCCGTAAATCTGTCATGGTCACGATTAGCCAAGTATGTGACCTTAAACACCAATAAATAAATAAATAGGTAAAAGGATTTTCAAATGTTTATTTCCAAATTCCAGCATTTCTACAACATTTGACATGATGTGTATTGTTGGGTGTCGCTTGCGGGTGTGATGTTGGGTGGGAAACCGCGGTCAAATAGCAATTTGAAGTTTGATCGGGGTCGGGGGGGGCGAAGGAAAAGTGGGGGCACCCCCCCCCCCCTCCCCCGAGTCGCCACCACTGTCCTCACATGTATATCTGAATAAGTGTTGAAAAAATATTATATTACTGCACATTTGAATCCTAGTTCTTTTTTTCTGTATTTTCTTGGAAGATTAAATGGCAGCACGTTTTGTAAACTTCTACTCTTTTAGTATGTGGGAGCGAAGGGTGTAGAAAATTACCTGCAGCATTTAAAACAAGTGTAACCAAGGGGCGCAGTTGGAATCACTATAATAGTCATGGACCTTATTTTCAGATGCATCATGTGAGGGCGTGATACCACACCTGGAATTTGGAAATAAACATTTGAAAATCCTGTTACCTGTACTTGGGAACTGGACCGGGATTTTCATTCATCATTGTCCATACTTATAACTTGTTTATTTTAAAGTGAGAAAGTGTGTCCTTTCGCCATACCGTATCACGCTGTACACGGAGTCCCGTACGTCCATCGCCCGTGGGTGAGGCCTACGGGGGGGGGGTCGAAAAGATAAAATCAGCTGTAACTTTTGAACTGATTGCAGCACTGTAGTGTGGTTGGTGGCAAAATGGCGGGTATCGGGCGTACTTGACGATACACTGTACTGAGATGCTATGCCGCGCTTAGAAATAAACATTTGAGATCAAAACATGGATAATCGACGCGACTGTCGTGCATTAAAACGCGTTGAATGCTGTTGTTTGGCGGTGACATGCGACCATTTTTGTCCAAGTCGATCACAAAATCTCTCGAAAAAGGATTGGGACATAAATGGGAAAGATCTGGGCATTATAAAGTACGTAACAGCACAATTTCTACTCCCTACCGAAAAACGTCTTTCTTCTATTCTGTTTGATCCGCCATTTTAAAATGGCTGAAGCTGATAGCAGACCTCCAGGTGAATACCTAGTGGGCTGCGCAGGAGACTAATTATACCCCACATTTTTTAAGACAAAAAAGTGGGGTATACTGGATTGTGCCTGTCCATCCGTCCGTCCTCCCTCCGGTGTCTGCCCTCCGATGTATGTTCGAGTTATAAGTTGAACATTACTGTTCAGATTTCGATGGAAATTCATACAGATGTTCACTTTCATGAGATCTTCCAGGAGTATCAGCCGTTGTGCTGTTGGAATATTTTTTCTGTGAGTTATGGCCATTTTTATCTCACCTGACTGAAAGTCCGGATGAGCTATATTGATCACTCACCATCCGTCGTCCGTCGTCCGTCGTCCATGAACATGGCGTTTGCACCAGCCCCTCCTAAACCGCTGAATTAATTTTAGTTATATTTAGGGTGATTTGCTTGTTCTGACATGGCATTTTTATAAAATCAACTTGCCCAGCCTCATAGGGAGGAGGTACGGGAAAATTCACCAAAATTCTTTTAAAATCTTCTTCTCATGAACCAGTGCGTACAGTGACTTGATATTTGGTATTGAGCTTCTGGTAGAATCAAGTTTGTTCAACCGAAGTTCGTGGATCAATATTTGCCTTTGTAATGGGAGGGGCATGTTTTTCTATTTTCTGAACTGGTGGTCCGATTTGAACCAACTTTGATATGCGGTATTATTGAGTCATAAGTACTTGATTCATGCAAAAAAAAAATTCCCGTGTCCATGTGGGAACCCCAGAAGCTAAAAATAGAAATATTTTCAAATATCCATATTTCCCAAACCACACGGAACAGAAAACTGTTATTTGGTATGAAGCATCCTGAGGACCAGTAGAATTGAATGATAAAAAAACTGCCATCGTTTGTGCCCGGATGTTCTCTAGGGGGTATCGAAAAAATGATGAGTCAGCATATTTGCAAAAAAAATTTTAAAATATTTTTTCCATAATCACTGATCAGAATCTTTTGATACTTGGTATACATCATCCATAGGGTGGGGGGGGGGGGTGGGGGGTCAGATACAAGTGTGTGTGGGCTCAATACAGGAGCCCGAATTTTTAACTTAGGGTAATATGGGAAATGATCTTCAAAAATCTTCTTCAGTTCCACCAGTCAGAATGCTTTCATATTTGGTATGCAACATCTTGGGGGGGGGGGGGGGGGCAGATTCAGGTTTGTTCAAATCGGGTCCCTGGGTTAACATTTGGGCTCGCTATGGTAGCTGAAATTTTAACTTAGTGCATAACTTAGTGCAATATGAGTGAATTTCTAAAAAAATCTTCTTCTTCAGATCCACCAGTCAGAATGCTTTCATATTTGGTATACAACATCTCTAGGGGGTGAAAGTCAAGTTTGTTCAAATCGGGTCCCTATGCCAATATTTAGGCTCGCCCCTATGGTAGCCCAGATTTTAACTTAGTGCAATATCGGGAAATTTCTTTAAAAATCTTCTTTTCAGACCCACCAGTTAGAATGCTTTCATATTTGGTATACAACATATCTAGGGGGGGGGGGGGGGGAGTCAGATTCCAGTTTGTTCAAATCGAGTCCCTGAGTTAATATTTGGGACACCTGTGGTAGCCCGAATTTCAACTTGGTGCAATATGAGAAAATTTCTTTAAAAATCCTCTCCTTCAGATCCCCCAGTCAGAATACTTTCACATTTGGTATACGGCATCCTGGTGGTGGAAGGGAAGGGCTCAGACTCAAATTTGTTCAAGTCAAGTTCCTTGGTTGATAGTTGGACTCCCAAGTTTTGCATTACTGGAAATCGGGGCATTATTTCTGTGGTAGCATCCCAGTATCAGAAAAAAATTATCTGGCATGGACAGCAAAGTTATAAATAATGAAATAACTTCATTCCTCTGTAGTGTTAACTAGCTGTAGATTTAATTAAATCCTTCTTTAAACAAGTATTGTCAGGTGAACGCCTCAGGCGCCATGGGGCCTCTTGTTTGTCTATTCGCCTTGTATCTCAGGTTTGGGTTATCGGATCTCAATAACATTTGGAATGAAGATTGAGTCTCTAATAATATTTTTTTACATTTCACTTTGTGGACTTATCCCCTTTTTTAATTTTCGAAATTCGCCGTTTGCCTGGTAAAATGATCAACTATTTGTCTGTTCGCCTCGTATCTCAGGTTTGGGCTATCAGATCTCAATGAAATTTGGAATGAAGATTGTTCGTGGGAAAGGCTTTCACAGCATCATGGTTTATTTCTTATTGTGCAATTGTTTGGCGGTATGCACCGTGGGGGTATGCACCGGGGCGGTGGCCCATCTCTTGTTTAGTGTGCTTTGATTTGCCATGTAACGATTTGTGTGAAGTGCTTGCAGGCACTCTCTCATACAGTATAACAAAGCAAAGACATGTGAACAAATTTGGATGTCCAAAAAAATTTAGCCCTTTACCAGTTTACAACAGGCAGTGTACTTGGGATTGGACTACTGATGGATTGCAATATTCTTCCTTGGTTTGTTCAGTATAATGATGTTGGAACAGCATGTGATTGAGTATGCCATATTAGTGGTCCTTCAGATGAATAATCCAATCGCCTCCAATACACGGACTATTTATTTATTGGACTTTAAGGTCACATATTTCTGCACAATGGCTAATCGTGACCGCAATATGTCCAGCCAATCGTTTATACCCATGTTGCCCATTTTAGAGAACTTCAACCGAAGGCACTGGTGACCCGATCCTATTTTACCAGTAAAACAGAGCTTGTTCACCACAGTAAACAAGCACTGCTCAACTACCCGGGGTCAACAAGGAGAGGCACATGGACTTTTTCTTCCTTGAGGGCCACCATTTTGGCACAATCAACTCCAAATGGTGCAATATTTATAGTTTATCTACAAAGACGCACACATGAATACAAAGGTGAACCCATCCAAAAGCTATTGCCAATTATTAGCTCATCAGTGGACCCTCAAAAACAACAGTTTTATCAATTTCTTTCTGCTTCCTCTTTCCATCTCATTCTTCGGTCCTCTGCAGGAAATAACATGAAGATAGCCTGCCTGACTGGGTTGTCGCTATGCAATTTGCATTCTGGTCGAGTTGTGTTAATAACCGAGACCTATAGTTTGGCGACGGTCGGTGTGCGTCCGGGCGGGGTGGTGGGGTGGGGGACGTTTTCGGACATCCTTACACTACTAGCGCAATAACTTGAACAAACGTTCTCCGCTCATTTGACTAATATTTGCCATAGAGGTCTTTTGCAATAATATCTCAAGTGAGTACGAAAACTGGCCCGGCTCGATTTTTCATTACAGAGTTATGGGCCTTAATTAGTTAATTTCTACGAATTTTGAGTTCATTAGCATCAGTTTTTACAAATTTTAAGCTCAGCACGATGACTTTTCTGATTTTCAATAGAGAGTACATGAAGAAAGTAGCCACAATTCGACGCCTGCATCTCCGATGCGCACCTCATGTATATGCAATGAAACCTCATGACTTTTGTGTATGGATGTACAGTACGTGGAGAGTGGATTGTAACTAAGTCACCCGCGGAGTGGAGTTATCACCTAAACTATAAGTTTCAAATTTTGTACATATCTTCTAAAAACACAAGCAATGTTTCAGCCAATGGACCTCCGGGTTTAACCCGGAGGTCCATTGGCTGAAACTTTGCTTGTGCTTGTTATGCTTTGCAACAAATTTGCAATTATTGCTTGGGTGGAATCTCCACTCTGCTGGTGATTTTGTGATAATACACTCTCCACGTACTGTATAACTTCAACACCTTGTAATTTATTTGTAATATATATTTTTTTGAAAAATCAATGTTTCAATTCAGTTCAGATCAGTTTTCTTTGTCTTTTTTTCAAAATTAATCAAATTATTTTTTTTTAATTTTTGTGGAAAGTAAAAAACAGGAATGCGTTTGCTTTCACCCATGACACCCTCATGAATACAGTAGCGGTGAAAGTAAGTTGAAGGATAATACAAGGATTTTTTCCCCCATAAAATCTGCCTTGTTATGTATTATTGGAATGCTCGCTGAAAGAGTGGTAAAATTTCCGAGCAATGCAATGTTTTTTGTACATGATGGTACACTGCCCAGCAGTTTTAACCCTTTACCCTTTATAACGGCCAGAACCGGCCAATGCTATTCACAAAAATCGTCTATTAATTTTCTTTTCTTTTTTATTTTTGTCTCAAAAACATAGGTTATGACCCCTCTTTGGAACGAGCTCATCGAGCTCGTTCCAAAGAGGGGTCATACCCTATGTTTTTGAGACAAAAAAAAAATTAAAAAAATTAGTTATTCAAGAATACTGTTTGCAAGTGTCGTCTGCTTTTCATGTTAGGTAAAGGATTAAATTTATTACCAACCTTCAATAACTTGTCAGCTTAAACCTCTGCACACTGATACCAAATTACTGAAATTTTAAGCAAGAAATTTATTTTATAATGCAACAAGGAATTTTGCCAATCCAGTCTTGATTAACAGAGCACAATGAGCTCTGTTAAGCAAGACTGAATTGGTTAAATTCCTAGGTGCATTATTGGAAACATTTGTGCTTGAAATATTATTATTTCATCATCGGTGTGCAAAGAGTTAATAGAAGAAGGATTTTGAAAGTGAGCTGTGGTATTCTGGATCAATCACACTGGCACAAAACTCGTTTAACGCAGTGGTTCAGACATTTGGGTGAATGGAATGGATCCCTCTCTACATATCCACCTGTAATCTATAATCATCCCCAGCCAAGCCCAACCCAGCCTAGACCAGCCCAGATTCAGATCAGATTCAGATTCTTTATTCACGGTACACATACATGTAAAATGGTTACAAATAAACATATTGCACAAATGTAATGAGAAGTATACCGTGGGAAGTGGCATAGCCAGATTGGTTGTGTACCTGCCACCCCCTGGAAGAAGATGGGGTGATTGCAAACAGACTCTGACTGAAAGAATGAACTGAGAGCCAATTATGTGACGCATGATGGAGAATGATTACTTTTACTTTTCTGAGATTAGAGTATTAGTGTTTCATTTTCGCCAGCGGAAAGACGGTGATTCAAGGTAGGCAAGAAGCAACCTGCCTATAGGACTCCCTCCACTACTTATATCATAACACATGAGGGCGACAACAAGTCCCATCGTGAAGTTCGTATCGTTTAGACTGCGACAAGGAGGTTGGTCATGATGTTTGGGCGTGGTGTCTACGTTAGCTGCATCATCATCGTAGGATGACGAATGTTATGATTTATTTGTTTAGACTTTTATTTGCAAGTTCTTAATTGTATCCATATAAGTAGGTAATAAAGGCGGATTTACCAACCACTTTGTACATGTACGTGTACAACATACGTACACGATGCGTTCACCAACGTGGAATTCAGTGTTAAATCGCACGCTTGTTCACAAAAATGTACAGTGGTCTTGAATCCCCCATGTTTTTTGGTGACTCCTAGATCGCACTTTTAACGTTCAAATACTCGTGGTGAACGCGCGTTTTTTAAAAAAAGGGTGAAATTGTACATCTTCAATTTTATCTTTTACTTTAAAAATTTTGTATACGTTCCCATCGCAGCTCAGACCATCGATCCATCGTTGGCGAACGCGAGCAAAAAATTCTAGGCTAGATAAAAAAAAACGGCCTGCGGATTCAAGACCAGTGGTCCAGAACCCGCCATTGTTTTGAGGCGGTGGGTTTTTCCCCATTTATGACGTCATTAGGGGAATTCCCATAGTGGGAATTCCCAAACTCAGCTAATCGACCGATCGGATCGGTCGATTCTCCGCCAATCGACCGATCGGATCGCTCGATTCTCGTAAACTCGATCATACGGAGTTATCTCCCCTCGTCGTGGGGTGGGGGAATATCCTAGGAAATAAAATAAAAGTGATCGATATATATAGGAGAGAAAAAAAATATATAAATAATAGTTATTTAGAAAATTAAATACATCAAATCGAATAGATAATAAAAACGTAAATCATGAGCGATTCTCAGGATATTAGAGTGATGTTTCTTTTTAAAATGCTGATGAGAGCCTACGCATTCTGCGTGAACGAACAACTAGGTCGTCTCTTGTTAGAACGATGCGTCGGATGTCGGGATCATCTAGACTTCGATCACGAGAATCATTCGTGTCTGTGGATGGAAAGGGAAGATATGGTCGTCAAGTATTTCGAACCAGCGTTCGAACGCGTTCAAATCAATGAAGTGATCGCGTTTTGGAAGAGATTACTCTACTGTAAGAATCGAAGCAAGCCCACAGATTCGGAAGAACAGAAATTGGCGCGTAAAAGTCTGACTTTACGAGATAAGGGATACATCTTGAAATTATTGTTCAACGAAGCATACGTCTAAGTTTTCTCGTTGATATAAAATAAGGGAGAATAGAAAAATAAAAATAAATACACACATAAATTTTATATCTAATATTAGAAAGAAAAAAACAAAAAGGAGAACCAGAAATAAATTGTATCCGACGTTAGTGGACGACGAGGACGAGAAGCCGAACGGCGTTTTGCCGACGGCGCCGTCGCTAGAAGAAAGAGAAAAAGGAGAGAGGCATCGCATCGATCAAATCAATAGAATCCAAGAGTATCTAATTCGAGAGAGAGATTCTCGTCGTTCCCTCAAGAAGAAGTATTCGCGTTTCGTGACAGTCGTCAACGCGATCGACACGACACTCATCACGATTTCTCTGGGTTTACACGCGGCCGGCATCGGATTTTTGTCGACCGCGGTCGGCATTCCGATCGTGTTGACCGTAGAAGGAGTGGCTCTCGCCGCCGGACTGTTTAGCACACTCGGAAACTTTTTGAGTAGGAAATTATATCTGAAGGCGAGGAAACACGACAAGATTCGCGTCTTGGCCGACTCCAAGATCGACACGATATCCGAAATGATCTCTACGGCGTTGAAAGACGGTAGGATATCGGACGGAGAATACTTCGCGATATTGAGCGAGAAAACGAAATACGATGCCATGAAAGAAGCCGTGAGAATCAAGACTCGTCAGATCATCAAGGAAGAGATGAAGGATTCTCTCGTGGAAAAGGTGAGGAAAGAGGCCAGGGAGGAATTCAGTAAGATGATAGAACTCAAGAGCAGCGACTGAAAAAAAAGAATATATATATAATAAGAACAGAATTTTAAAAAAAAAAATATTAAATTTATATATAAAATAAAAAAACGAAAATAATTTAAATAACTCTTAAAAAATGTATTGCGTAAAGTGTAAGAGAGTTACCGAGACGAGTAATTCTAGAGAAGTGCAAACTAAAAACGATAGACAGATGCTTCATGAAATTTGCGACGTGTGTGGTTCTGTCAAGACGCGATTCGTCAAAAAAAAGAACGCGAGCAAAGGTAAAGGCATCGTGAATAAAATGATCAACAATCTACCTTACGAAATGCATCTGCCCGGTTACAGTTTCACGGGACCCGGAACAAAATTGAACAAGAGACTCAACGCCGATCTGACTCCCAAATCTTGGAGCAAACCTGTGAATAGGGTGGACGCGGCCGCGTACGATCACGATCTGTGCTACGTCGGACATCCCGACACCAAGACTCTCAATGACTTCTGCGATAAAAACATGTTGGGGAAATTGAGAGGCATATCGAATCCAACCAGGAGAGAGAAGATGGAACGTTCGCTGGTCGGCAATCTGATCGGTGCGAAACGTCGATTTGGATGGGGCGTTCAAAAAAAAAAAGCCCATCTGAAAAGAAGAAGAAACGATTATTGACGAGCGAATTGGCCGAGGAGTTACACAAACCCATAGTGCGTAAATTTTGAAAGAGAAGGGTGTTCGTGAAGGGTCTGGATGATATTTGGTCTGCCGACTTGGTCGACATGAGATCGTTTTCGAGGTGGAACGAGGGCGTCAAATATCTATTGACGGTCATCAACATGTTTTCCAAATACGGTTGGATCAGAGCTTTGAAGAATAAATCGGGACCTCTCGTCGCCGAGGCTCTGAAGAGCGTGTTCGACTCGTCTTCTCGAAAACCGAGTAAATTGTGGGTGGACAAGGGAAAGGAATTCTACAACAAGGACGTTTTTCGATTGGTAGACCTCTACTCGATCGAAAACGAAGAGAAAGCCAGCGTGGTGGAACGTTGGAATCGAACGATGAAGGAGAAGATGCACAGATACTTCACGGCGAATTCGACCAAGAAATACATATACGCTCTGAATGGTCTGGTCAAAGATTACAACAACACCCGACACAGATCGATCAAGATGACTCCCGCAGAAGCTAGAGATCCTCGAAATGAGAAACGGGTCTACGCGAATCTATATCCTGAGAGATCTAAGATCAGGAAGAAGTCTAGAACGCTGAAATTTGTGGTCGGTGATCGAGTGAGAATTTACGCTTATAAGAAGCACTTCGAAAAGGGTTATACTCCTCGATGGACCTCGGAAATCTTCATAATCATCAAAATATTTCACACCGATCCGGTGACTTACGAAATCGAAGCTTTGGATGGAGAAGAGATCATCGGAAAATTTTATGAACAACAATTACAGAAGACGAAGTTTTGATGAAGAAGACAAAATTTTTTTATTTACTCTCTTTAACATTTTCTTGTTTACACACATATATATATAAGAGAGAAAAAAATAATAAAAATAATTAAAAACTATTTTTAGATAAAGAAAGCAAGTTAATTAATAAACAAAAAACTAAAAAAATCCTTTAAAATGACAAACATACTAGATACAGCACAAAGCATAGTGAAAGATGAAAGTATTCAACAATATGAGGTTCACGAATACGAACCGGTAACCGGAACGAGTTTGAACAATGCGGGAGAGTTAAGAATCAACGTCGAAACTCAAGATCTATTCGTACATCCTAGCAAGAGTTACATAGTGGTGCAGGGATGTCTCACCAAGGAAGATGGGAGCGACTACGCCGACGACGACACGGTTACTCTAGCCAATAATGGCATCATGCATCTATTCAGTAACATAAAATACATGCTATCCGGACAAGAGATAGAATCTGTATTTCATCCCGGTCAGGCCACCATGATGTTCGGACTCTTGACATATCCTGGTGATTTTTCGAAATCCAGAGGACTTAATCAGTTGTGGGTGAAAGACACCGTAGGCCCTGCTAGCGCAGGTGCCGCCGCGATATTTGACTACGTCGTCAAGACGTCCAGACCTAAAGGAACGTTTTCGTTCAGTATACCTTTGAAACACATCTTCGGATTTGCGGACGATTACAACAAGATCATGTACGGATGCAAACACAATCTGACGTTGATTCGAAAAGGAAATGACGATGCAATAGTGAGACTCAATGCGACCGATGTGGGTAAGATAACTCTACACAAGATATCGTGGTTCGTTCCACACGTGGAGCCTTCGATCGTGGAGAAAGCGCATCTCTACAAGATCATAGAATCCAAGAGTAAATTATCTGTGGGATTTAGAATGAGACAGTGCGACACGGCAAGCATTCCTCCCTCCACGAATCACTTCGATTGGAGATTGACGGTGAAATCCGCTTCCGAGAGACCGCATTTCATCGTGGTTGCGTTTCAGACCGATAGGGACGGGTCTCAGGAAAAGAATGCATCACTGTTCGATCACTGCAGTTTGTGAAACATGCAAGTGTTTCTGAATGCCACGAGATATCCAGCAATCGATTACAATGCGTCGTTCGACAAGAACGATTTCTGCAGACTGTACGGCAATGCCGCTGATTTTAGAAAGAAGTATCACGGTCTAGACGAATTGATGAGCAACCCCAACATATCTCCAGGCGAATACAAGTGGATGTATCCCATGTTCGTATTCGACATCAGTAAACAGAGTGAACGACTCAAGAGTAGCGTCTTAGACATTCAGATCAAGATGCAATTCGATAGGAATGTTCCGAGAAAAACCGAAGCCTGCGCCCTGGTCCTGATGGACAGAGAATTACAATTCGAATCAGATGGAAATAAGATGTCGATCATTCGATGAGAGACGAGTGTGAAAAAAATAAAAAAACAAAAAAAAAATAAAAAGTAATGAGTCATTATTAAAAACAAAAAACAAAAAAAGAATAAAAAAATAAATTCGTTTTTAATGATATTTTTTTAACAAAAAAAAAAAGTTTCATCCGAGAAAAAATTGTCTTTTTTCAACATTCTCGACGTAC
The DNA here is from genome assembly GCA_031216915.1 of Pictodentalium vernedei. Taxonomy (NCBI): domain Eukaryota; kingdom Metazoa; phylum Mollusca; class Scaphopoda; order Dentaliida; family Dentaliidae; genus Pictodentalium; species Pictodentalium vernedei. Next base: position 483,612,299 of record CM062294.1, read on the forward strand.
AAAATGTTACAATTCCTAAGTAGTTACGTAGAAAATGAAATACATGTTCCATATTCGCGTTTGAAAAAAAAGAAGATATTTACGATTACGTTCTGAATTATTTAAAAGATCGCGTGCTATTCACTCGAGAGAAACAAAAAGGATATTTCGTGACAAAGATATTAAAACTCGAAGAGATCTTAGATTGTTCGATCCTGTGCAATCGTCTCTCCGTTTCCGACAGATGTTCCATCCTGTGTTGCAAGCCAAAAAACAAAAAAAAAGATGTGGAAAAATGGTTAGGTAAACAGCGGGATAGACGGTTGGAAATGAAAAGAATGAGACGCTTTCCACCATCACCACTAATTGGGATTCGTGGGAGTGGCCACGTTCGTTATCTTGTTAGAATTGGCGTTCAATTCTGAGTGCATCGTTTTCAGAACGTATCTATTTCTCAGGTGTTTGCTGAATCTCACGTGAGAGTCGTCCGCGTATTTCTTGGTTGCAGCATCGGTGGGATCTATGGGATTCGCAACGTTCACCAAACATTTGGATTTCAGATCCAGATCATCGGTCATGGTTTTATCCAGGTAATTATCTAGCAGGATTCGTTCGAAATCGACGTTCCCCCTGTCGACGTATTTTTTAGTCGCAGCATCTGCAAGATCTATCTGCTCAGGAAGATTGTAGAGCTTCTTATTGTTTGTGTTCAAAGGTTCTTCTCGAGGTTCGTATCTCCAAACGTAACGTTCGTCCAAGTTGGCAATGTCATAATCACCGTCGACTTCGAACGTCCTCCTCTTCTTTCTTGGGTTGACTTTTTCGTCGTCACTTCTACCAAATTTATCGACTGGCATGTTGTTGTGGGATTTTTTTTTGTTTTTAAGAAAAATATGTTCAAACGCAGTTTATTAAAAATGAACTATGTTATTTTATTTTTCGTTTTTATTCGATTAAAATTTTTTAAAATATTTTTTACCTTTATATATACTATAAAAAAAAAAAATCTCTCTCTAATGTAAATCATTGAGAATGTCTTGAAATCGATCTCCTTCAGACCATCTCTTGAGAATGTAGAGACACAGGTGACCGCAAAACACTTGATGTGGTGATTGCACTTGTTCCGTGTTGTAACGAACCATCGATTTGTTGAAATAGTTCTTTATTTCTTTTGGCGGCGAGATTCCGTAGCTGTCGAAATAATAATTTTTCTTCTTCCCGTTCTTCATCCATGCCACCCAGTGAGTGCCTTCACCCGATGAATCGTCTAGATTTAAAATTACGCATTCCAATTGTCGAGGTCTTCTCTTCAGCAAGGCATCTCTGGAAAACACTCCTAGAAAATCTTCGATTTTCAAATCTTTTGCCGCATTCAACAGATCGATGTTGGATAGGGGTTCGTTGGGTAAGATGACACCTTCTACGGATATCTTTATTTTCTTATTCATAAATGCGTCTATATTTTTTTTTATTTATTTTATTATAATTTACTAAAAATGACATTATTTTTTTTCTATTTTTTTCTTTTTCTTTTTAAACTAACTTTCTCGATGTCACTATCGATTTCTATAATTTTGTGATCATCTAATTCTTCTTGATTTTCTGGAATCCTATCATTCGCAATCGTATCTGGAATCTTATCATCCACAATCGTATCTAGAATCCAATCATCCCCATTCATATCGTCTAAAATTAGATCCAAAGTCCAATGTCCGCGTGCCAAAGTGCTTATTTTATCGTCTAACATGAATCTCTTATCGTCGTCGGCCGTCAGCGAAATCTTGTTGACTATTTCGGTATACAAGTCGTGATTTTCGCTTCGAATCGATTTCATAGTCTTATACACCGGACCACTTCCTAACAGACAATCTTTATACTCTTGGAAAGAGATGTTTTTCTTCACCACGCACGCTTTAACTCCTTTGCACTTCTTGATCTCTTCATCATCTTCTAGACGATAAGCATACAGTTTGGGTCTCAAGCCCACGAATTCGACGATCTGTTTACCGCCGCTCTCGTCCTTAAATTTACCCAACACCTTCTTGTTGTTGTTCGATTGAATGTTGGACGGATGATCGACAGGATAATTGCTCGTGTTGAACCACTCGGCCACGTCCGGAGATATATCTCGGTAGACGTCTTTTGTCTCTATCTCATAAACTAAACTGTCCGTGTTGGTGAACAGTAGTTTGGCTTTGTCACCAAATTTTCGTTTCACATAATCGTAGTGAAACTCGTACATCAATCGCTTGCTGATATCTAAGATGATTGGTCCGAGACAATATGGTTTGTCGAACTTCAGGTGCGTCTTCTGCATGTGAACGGCCACTAGATTTTCGTTGAATATGGTTCGGTGTTTGTAATTGGGTTTCGCCACTAATTTTTTAGCTCTTTTCTCAGACGTGACGAGTCGAACGTCGGTTCTCTTCCTGATGTTTTCCATCGATTTGCTGTACATGCAGTTGTTCATGAGTTTGAAGAAATCTTTTTCGAAATCGTTCTCTGCTCGAGTTCTGAGATTCGTGTTGAGATCGATGTATTTTTTCATCCAATGATGCGATGTATGTCGACTAATTTCATCCCATAATCGATGTACTGTTTCAAATTCTCGCTGTAGACGACGTAGTTACGTTTGTTAAATAAATTGGGAATGAGTTTTTCCTCGTCTCCTTCGTTCGGTTCCATTCGTTCGGGAGCTAGCGGATAATCGTTGTGTGGATCGTGTAATTCTTCCGGATAGTTCAAATCGACTTCTAAAATGCAAGGATAGTCTCTCCATTTTTGCATCTCTTCTGGTTCCTTCACCCATTCACCCATTCGAAATTTCCAAACGGTAAAGGATGCCGCATAGCCCAACCGTACAGATTATTGGCGTCCCAATACTGCATGTATTTAGTCGACCGTTTCGAATCGAAACCTTCTTTCATGTAGGGATTGTTAGCCTCAGAATATCTGTGAGAGATCATCGAGACGCCACCTCTCGCAGCCCTTTGAAACATGAGCAACATGTCCATGTCGGATAATAATTCCAATTGGACTTCGGTGGTCTTCAACAGAGCATCCCACGACAGACCGGGTGCGGTGAAATACCAAGCGGGATCCAGATCGTAATTTTGACGACAGACGTCTCAAAAATTTTTGAACACGTCTGCCAAGAGCAGAACGTCGGTCTTCAGATAGAGATCGTGATAATCTCTCATGGTTTTCATATCGAATGATTTCCACACGTTTTTGGCGTGTTCGTAATTCTCGTCGGAAATGTAGGATTCGTATAATTTCGATTAAAAATCTTCTTTTGAAGGTAGTGCGGTGTCTTCGAATCTCTTTAGATCATTCATGTAATCGTAAGGATAGACTCCTTTCCTCAACATGACGTCTACTCGTTCTCCAAAATGTTCGCTCGTGATTTTAAATTTATCCTTGCTCATGTTATCGACTAATTTTTCCAGAGCGGTCGACATGAATTTAAAACTGTCGATGAAACGTATGCATCTACGAATGGATTTCGTTTTTTCTTTCAACGTATTTCCGTCAATTACGCTTTTCTTCTCCATGAGCTTCCATTTCGTGAAGGAAATGTATCTTTCTTCGCTGTTCGCGATGCAACTTAATTCTTCGTGTGAGGTGCCGAGATTTTTCATGAACAGATGACTGTCGTAACCCGAGAGATTGTGAAACATCACCAGATAGAAAGTGGCGTCTCGATATTTTAAATTACACTTGCTGTGAGCCGGACCGCGATACAGACCCATGTAATGATCGTGGTCTCTGACCTTCTTATTTTCCTCTGAATTCTCGTCGAACGATTGTCTGCATATGTGACATTCGGTGGCTCTGTTATTTTCATCCTGCTGCTCTCGCGTGATGATCATTTTCGCCGGAGTTTTGAATTTGTCGTATAACATTTGAATTTTCGATTCTAACTCTTCCACGAACCTTTGAGCCACGTCGTCATCTTCGCACTGTTTCGTGTAGGTGAAGGGACCCATGTCGTGTTGCGAGTCAAAAGTGCATTTCACATAAATGCAATAGCCCGAAGGTATGTGTTTTTGATATCTTTCGACGTAACTTTGAAGAGTGTTGGGTTGACAGGAACTCATTTTCACGGTGAAACATTCGAAATCGGCGTACATGGCGAATGGTACTTTTAACCTTCTATTGTGATTTTCAAACTTCACGATGGTGTTGGATTTGGTCATTTCGACGGCGACACCTTGATTTTCGTTGCAATATTCCTGATGTTTCGCTAATGATTTTTCAGTCTTAAATATGTTCATGCAATTGTAACATAAAGATATCTTTCCTTTATGATTATTATTTTGTTTCGACAGTAATCGGGTCGGATGTTTAACCCAACAATAATGACGATTGTCACCATTCAAAATCAATAATAAAATAATCGTCTTTTCTCTTCCGCGATACGAAGTCTGTCTGAGAGGATAGATCTTTTGTTTTTCGTCGTCATATCCTAAGACGTTCACCGCTACGGTGGGATTTTGAGCCTCTAAACGTTCGATATGTTTTAACTCTGTTGGAAAAGTCACTCCAGTCCAATCGAGATTTTTAGAAGTTTCCACGTAACAAGAAACTCTATCGAAGTGTATTTCGACAGGGTATAAAGCGGAGGTGACTGCCCATTTAAAACACTGATCATCTTTATTTCTCACGTTGATCACGGCATGTTTCCTAGTCAAGAAATACGGTAATTCCAAGTAGGAAGATCCTTTCAACGGATTGTTTTTATTTATGTGAATTTCGAGTTTCAACACCTCATCGAACGTCCAATTACTACCTTCATGTTGATAATTCGCGAGATACGTCAACATCTTGTCTTTCATCTTTTCGAAAACGTCCAATAGATCTGAACCTCGAAATACGGGTTCGACGTTAGATCTGAAATATGCATTTTTCTTTTTTTTTTTTTTTTAATATGTTTTTTATTCAAAAACAATTTAAGACCGCTTTTATTTCTCGCTCGCAAACCGAACACGTTTTCTTGTCTTCGGAATAACATTCTCTACAGTAACGCAGGTGTGCGCACGGTAGAAACAAGACGTTTGCGACACCTTCGCAGACCAGACACTTAGTGGACGTTTTGCTCGGCTTGTTTTCAACGAGTGACGATAACTCGTCTGCTTCCGCCATAAATTTGATGAGATGTTCTAAAGTTATGAATTGAGACAGGGTCTTGTTCGCGATGTTTAACGCATTGTACAATTGTTCCTTGGTGTATCCGAGTTGTAACATATCCATCAATAATTTTTGGTTTTTATCTCTATCCCTCTCTTCGTCTTGGATTTTGATCAATCTCAACGTTAGGATCTTGTTCAAATAATCGCATTCGCCTTTTTCAATATTACTTATGTGTTCTAGTAAAGGTACGTCGTGAGGTTCCCAATTCATCAAATGTATGTCACAACAAAAACATTTGACTTTGTCGCCTTTACCCACGTAAACGAAACCCGCGGCGGCTAAATCTTCGGGCCAATTTTTAAACGTTTGAAGTCTTGCACGTTCTAGACTATAATTTGGATGTTTGGACTTGATCATTGTTTTTACCTCAAAATTGAGTTTGTAAGAATATTCTTTTTTTAAATTTTATTTATATATAAAGAGAAATAAAGAGAAACTTTTTTAACAAATTATTATTTAAATACAAAATTTAAAATATACATTATTTGCAAGAATTCATAAAAACCAAATAATCAATCATGACAACAACACCTAAAAGATGCGAATTGAAATTGAAACGAGTCGAAAGGTGTTTGAAATTGGATGAAGCCGCGCTCGATTTGTTTTACGAGTATCAAAGCGATCTGCTGAATAATATCATCGTTGCTGAAGACAGAGAATTCGACAAGGGTGATTTATTGTTGTCCTATGGAGGTTACATATATCCAATAATCTCACCCGAACTCGTGAACAAATCGGGTGGTGAGAGCGCATTCGCCTATGAAAAAAAACTCAAAAGAGTAAAGATAAACATTCATACCATTTTCGTATGTGGAAAAATGACGAATGTCAACATGCTAATAACGGGCTTGGAAATATAAACAATAGAGAGATTGAAATGTTAAAATTTAACTTTTTATATATATATAAAGAGAAAAAAAAAACTTTTACTAAAAAAATTTTACACTAAATAAAATTAAAAATTAAAAAAACAACTTTTTTATATATATATAAAGAGCAAAACAACTTTTTAAACAAATTATTATTTAAAATACAAAATTTAAAATATACATTATTTGTAAGAATTCGTAAAAACAAAAAACCAAATAATCGATCATGAGGACAACAACACCTAAAAGATGCGAATTGAAATTGAAACGAGTCGAAACAAATAAGAAATTCGGTCATAAAATCTATAGATTACAACGACACGATCCTATCAAATTGAACGAGGTCGAGACGAAGGGCTTAGAGCACAAATACGACAAATATAAGATGCCTTTGAAATTGGACGAAGCCGCGCTCGATTTGATTTACGAGTGCCAAAGCAACCTGCAGAACATCGTCATCACCGAAGATAGAGAATTTGACAAGGACGATTTGTCGTTGCCCTATGGAAATTACATATTTCCAAACATCTCATTCGAACTTGTGAAGAAATTGGGTGGTGAGAGCGAGTTGACCGATGTAAAAAAAACTCAAAAGAGTAAAGATAAACATTCAACACGTTTTCGAAAAAGGAGAAGACACGAGTGTCAACATGCTAAATGGACTTGGAAATATAAACAATAGAGAGATTGATTTTTAGCGAAGAAAAATGAAAAAAAAAAAGTAATGAGATCATCTTTTGATCTCATTTTTTTTTTTTTTTTCCTTCTTCATTATTACCCATATATTATAATACTGTTTCCTTTCTTCTTAAATTTCAGCATCGATTCTTCTTTTCTTTTTTTTTGTGATATGCTACGTTTTTATAAGAACACATTTGTTTATCCGAATCATTATTATGAATGAATGTTGTGCATCTCTCAGTAACACTCGGATCATTACCATTCTCTTCAGAAGATAGTGGTAACGGTGGAAAACATCTCATTCTTTTAAATTTCAACCGCATATCCCGATCTTTATTTAACTCTTTTGTCAGTTCTTTCCTAAGATATCCGTCATTAGCGTCTAATTGTTTTTCCACATCTTTTTTGCACTCTATCTCGCGATATTCGTCATTATCGTCTAATTGTTTTTCCACCTTTTTATCCATTTTATATATTATTTTATACTTTCTATGATTTATATTTATATAATTTTTTTACATTATAATAACATATTCAAAATCGGTATGTTCTTAAACAGCGAATTCTCACCGAGCAACAAACCCTTGCCGAGTCGCTCGACGTTCCGTCCACTCTTCAGATAGAGACCGTTTCCTCTCAGAGAGTCGCCACCTCTAACGGGTTCTAGATACAATCCTTTACCGCTGTCGTCTACGTGGACGCGACACACGGCTCCTCCCTTCTTCAAAAACAGTCCGCTGCCACCCATTAATTTCTCAACTGCCGAACTAGCGAGTCATGTGAGAGCTCCCATGCTGAGAGTCTTTCGGAGAAAGGGTAGCGCCTTTGCGGCGAAGGGTAATGCTTTTGCGGCTATTCCTGCCAATAGCGGTAGGAAACCACCTTTCATTCTCAAATTGTATCTCAATTGAGCGGGACTCATTCTCACCGTCAACCCTCTTCCATCGCGAATCGCTTTCTCCATCCTTTTGATTTGACTTCTGGTCCAGGCGATCGAATCCTGACCGCCTCTCGTCAGATCTTCGTGAGTGAATTTGAATCTCACCGCCTCGCCTCGAGTTGTTAACGCTCTCTTAAGTTTTTTCCTCTGTCCTGCGGATATGTTCACGTTTTTAACCACGTATTCTGTCATAATTCTGTTTTTTTAAATTATTTACTTCAATTGTTTCTTGTTTAATAATTATATTAAAATAATTTTGTAAAATTAATATTGCGTTTATTTTATTTTTGTTATCTATATATATACACAATATTTTTTTTTTTTTTGCTTTTATATTTCTCTTATGTGAAATCGTATCGTCACCCTCTCTCCGCGAAGATCTAACAGTTCACCATTTTGATCCGTCAACGTGGTTTTGAGACTATACAACATGTCTAAAATCACTGGTAGATAAACTAAATTTTGAGGTCCTTTGAGTATGCTAATATGAGTTATTTATTATTTTCAAAATTAAATGTATAATTATTTTTATGTTTTATGTTTTAAGTAAATAAAAATCTTCCGTCTTTAATATAATAACTAAAACCAGTTGAGAAAAAAAACATTTACAAAATGACACCTCGATAAATAGTTAAAAATATTAAAATAGCATCCGTTTCAAACGTGTTAAAAATCAGAAAGAAATAGTTTTTCAGATAAACCATTTAACTTGACACATTAATCTCATTTGAATAAAAACCTGTAATACATCTCAGGCGTGACAAAATAGCGTTCTCAGTAAGTGTTTATACAGTAAATGTCACTTTGACATGCAACCTGCTTGTCAGTTTTGATAAAAACACAGACTGACAATTGTAGACTGACATTCGAATGAAATGGTTTAACACGCCAAGGCGCGCAGGAGATCTATTTCTCACTTTTATTTATTTCCTAGGATATTCCCCCACCCCACGACGAGGGGAGATAACTGGGATCGGGAAGATTCGGCCCCGAGAAGATTCGGCCCCGAGAAGATTCGGCCCCGGGAAGATTCGGCCCCTGGTTAGTGGGAAGATTCGGCCCCGGGAAGATTCGGCCCCAACGCAATTTTTGGGGAGGAGCGACAAATAACGACGATTGGTTAGGATTGAGTATAAAACTTTATTATGTGAAGTTTCATTTGTTGTTTTAATATATTTTTTTCAATTTAACATAAAACAATTATATACATATATATACAATTATATACAAAAACATACTATGCATTCTATTTCACAAAATTTTACATCTAGATATCATATGAAATATCGTTGACTCTTGGGTATTAACCTTTATTTGAGATCACATATTTTACACCGAGATGTCATTTAAAACCTGAAATAATTTGAGACCATATACATCGAGATATATGAATAATTCAAACTGTGACTATTTACATCGAGATTGTTTCAACGCTTGCTCTTACCTAGTTGATAAACTTTGTTTATCTCTTTAAGAAAGTCTGTTGTTCTTATGCTTCCGTCTCTATATTTAGTCCATAGATCTGTTATCTCCGTGTCGATTTTCGTATATTTTTTCCTAATCTCTGTCTCCAAATCTCCTGCCTGAACATTTATTCTGACCCACTCCGCTTCATGTTGTAATACAACTGCCAATTTGTAAAAGCTGAGGCGGGTTCCCTTTGAGTTTAATCTTCTATGCCAGGCTAAAACGAGATGGAAAAGAAAGGCCGAATCTTCCCACTAACCAGGGGCCGAATCTTCCCGGGGCCGAATCTTCCTAGACCCAGATAACTCCGTATGATCGAGTTTACGAGAATCGAGCGATCCGATCGGTCGATTGGCGGAGAATCGACCGATCCGATCGGTCGATTAGCTGAGTTTGGGAATTCCCATGGTGGGGAATATGGGAATTCCCCTAATGACGTCATAAATGGGAAAAACCCACCGCCTCAAAACAATGGCGGGTTCTGGACCACTGGTCTTGCATCCGCAGGCCGTTTTTTGGATCTAGCCTAGAATTTTTTGCTCGCGTTCGCCAACGATGGATCGATGGTCTGAGCTGCGATGGGAACGTATACAAAATTTTTAAAGTAAAAGATAAAATTGAAGATGTACAATTTCACCCTTTTTTAAAAAACGCGCGTTCACCACGAGTATTTGAACGTTAAAAGTGCGATCTAGGAGTCACAAAAAACATGGGGGATTCAAGACCACTGTACATTTTTGTGAACATGCGTACGATTTAACACTGGATTCCACGTTGGTGAACGCATCGTGTACGTATGTTGTACACGTACATGTACAAAGTGGTTGGTAAATCCGCCTTTATTACCTACTCATATAGTATTTTACATAGCACCACTGTAAGGAGGAAGCTCGCCAGGTTGCACAAGACGAGGATTCCAATCCAGATTTAGACGCGGACCACGACTTTGATAATTTACGAAGTTTACAAAAGTGCAATCAGGGCAGTAGGGATTGTTGCATCTGACATAACTGGAATATGAGGAAATGAATGTGGAAGTTAGCTTGTTCTTAAGCATGCTTCTGTCGCTAATATTTCGAGTTGTGTCGTCCAGAGCATTCCATAGTTTCGGGAAGGAGTATAAAGGAAATTTATCCAGAGTTTGGGTCCGTGTTTTTTCCATGTATAGGAGGCCTGACTGTCTAGTTCTCCTACCAGATGGATTGTCGGTAATTTTAAATATATCATTGAAAGACACCGGTAATCTGCCGTTCTGCCAGTCAAACACGAACAGTAGTGCATGTAGCCTAAACAAATCATCAATCTTGAGTATTTGGTTTTCTTTAAACAGGGGATCTGTATGAGAATTGTACTTTTTGTTATTAATTATTCGTATTGAACGTTTTTGCAGGACAGTTAGTTTTTTGATAGCTCTAGAGTTGCCCCATGCCTGGATTCCGTATACCAAATGGCTATGTATGAGGGCATAATACAATGTTTTCAGAGCTCCGTGGGGGAGGATATTTTTAACTTTGTTTAGACTATAGTTTGCGCGTGCTATTTTCGAGCATAATCGGGATATGTGAGCCTTGTAGGATAAATGTTCATCAATGCTAATTCCCAAGAATTTAACAGATTTTTCTGTTTCGGTGGCCCCAACCTTGTTAATGTTTTGGTTATTTATTTTTACCTCTTGACAAAGATTATTGTTCCTACCTTTATTTGGATTAAGTATGATGTACGAGGTTTTCTTAGCATTCAGCATTAACTGGTTCACAGAGCACCATTCGAATAGTTTCTGGAGCTCGTCATTGAAATACGGTGTAATGGGATTATTAACGGAGCCCGGGCAGTGTGCAGTGGTGTCATCGGCAAATGATTAAAGATTGAGTGATGTTGAGTTACTTATATGACTTATATATAAAAGAAAAAGAATAGGGCCTAAAATCGAGCCCTGTGGTACACCGCAACTCTGTTTGGCTAAGTTCGATTTGTGTTCTTCGTACGTGACATATTGAGATCTGTTGGACAAGTAACTTCTAAACCAATTGTTGGTGACATCTCGGATGCCATATTTTTCCAGTTCGATTTCTAAGTTCGATTTGTGTTCTCCGTACGTGACATATTGAGACCTGTTGGACAAGTAACTTCTAAACCAATTGTTGGTGACACCTCGGATGCCATATTTTTCCAGTTTACTTAATAGTATTTCGTGATTTATGGTGTCAAAGGCCTTTGACAAATCCAGGAACAGTGCTAAGGTGCTGTTTTTTTTCTTGTTTATTATTTTCTATTGCAATGCTTTTAAGGAGCTGAAGAACTGGATGAATAGTACTATGTCGCTTTCGGAGCCCATATTGGTGAGAGTATAAAATATTAAACCTATTGAGGAAAATAGCTAGCCTCACTTCCATGGGTTTTTCCATTACTTTAGAGAATACCGGAAGTATACTGATAGGTCTGTAATTTGTAAAGCTGTGCTCGTCACCCGCTTTAAATATGGGTATCACCTTCGCGATCTTCATCATGTCGGGTACTTTGCCGTTTAGGAAAGAGTTGTTAATTACATGTGTTAGAGGATCCAATACTTCGGTTATCGTATGCTTAAGAAGACAGGTTGTGATGTCATCGCAGTCTTTAGATAATTTTGGCTTCATTTTATTTACTACTCGGTTGACTTCTGTGGGATTTGTGGGTATTAAATATTGAGATTAAGATTATTGGAGACATTGTTGTCCATGTAATCTGTGTAGGACTTGTTAGTTTTCTGAATCTGTTCGGATGTGTTTTTTCCAATGTTGATAAAGAAATTGGTGAATTCTTCTGCGATGGCATGGGGCTCGCTTAACTCGATGTTGTCCTGGATGAAGAACGAGGGTAATCTGGCTTCACGTTTTCCTTTATTGATGGCTTCGTTTAAAATCTGCCACGTTCTTCGCATATTGTTTTTGTTTTCGTTTAGGATATCTCTATAATAGGTAGCTTTACATTGTTTTTTTACCTTGTTGAAGATTCTACAGTAGTTTTTATAATTTTCTGAGTTCCTTTCGGGTGGGAGCTTGGAGTTTTTTCTTGTAGAATTTTTCTTTGTTGTTGGAGGATATTACAAGCCCCCTTGTCATCCATGGCTGTTTGTTAATAATTTTTTTTGTTCTGGCGAACACGTTTGAGAGGGAATGCTCTTTCATAGGCTTCCATATAGATGTTTAGAAAGGTTTCATATGACTCATTGGGACCATTCGACTGCATTACAGGATTGAAATCACTTTGCGAGATAAGTGTTTGGAATTCAACAATTCTTTCTGCATTTATTATTCTTTTTAGTGTAAAGTGTGGTGTATCTTTTGGTTTGGGGTTTTCCTCAATATAGAAAACACCAAAATGATCTGACACGTCAGATATGACTATTCCAGGTAATGCTGCTTGTGAAACATTATTAGAGAAGATATGATCTATCCGACTAGCAGAACGACAGGTTACTCTCGTTGGCTTGGTGATATACGGCAGAAAGCCTTGACTGAACATGAGATTAACAAATTCTTCCGTTTTTGAGTGTGTAGTTACTTTTAAAAGGTCTAGGTTAAGACCCCCCATAATATAAACTTTTTTATTTTCGGCATTTAAAACATTCGTTATTTCATTTAATTTTGATAAGAAGAGGTAGATGTCGGCTTTAGGAGGAGTGTTGGGTCTATAAATAACGCCAATAATTCTGGGTTGGTATTTATCTTTAATTTCAATAAACAGAGATTCGAAAACATGGGGAATAAAGAACGAAATATCATTACGAACTCTGTAGGGTATTCCTTCTTTAATATATAGACCAACCCCTCCTCGACCATCATCATTCTCGTGTCTCATACGTTTAATAATCCTGGCATAGCCATCCAGACTGAACGACACCTCTGGAGGAATTTGGAAAATTTCGGTAAGTCCTATTATACCGAAGAAGTTCTTTCCGGTTTGTAGGTTATATAGCATGTTTTGGAAGGAATCCCAATGGGCCTACAGGCTTTGGCAATTGAGATGGAATATTGAGAATCCTGCGTCTATTTTACAAGACATTGACTGAAAGTCTCTAGGCGAAAAGTTGCGTGTTTTTTATATGGGGATTCATCATTTTCTGCCAAGGAACATATTTTCTCATTATAGAGCTGTATAAAGTCGTACTCTGCGTCTACCTGCACCTCGTCGAGTGTAATGTTACCCGCCATAATTCACCAACATAGTACCATCCTTTCTCGCTGGACAAATATACAAGACATAACTACAATATATTGTTCCAAGATGAAGATAAAAAGAGGTTAAGTCCCAGACATAGTTCAACTGTTGGACGGGTTGAGACGATATTTCTTTTTCATTTCTTGTCAAGTCTGTTGCGGTAATAGTATGTAATTGGGAGTTTGTTTAGAAACGATATTATTCTGTACAAACAGGATAAAAACACTAGTTTATATACAAGTACGTCGGGTGCAACATCACCCTACCTAACATCACATCAAAGTGATATGGTATCTTGGATGAATGATTGAACAAATAAATTTATAATTAAAGGACTTTACAGTAAAACAATGGATTCAATGAGGATAGAGAATGAGTGAGTGAATTTGTAACAGACAAGACGAGGGGGAGTAATATGAATGAATGAATGAATGAATGAATGAATGAATGAATGAATGAATGAATGAATGAATGAATGAATGCATGAATGAATGAATGAATGAATGAACTATCATCATCGAGGGGGTCATAAGCCTTATTTCAGAGACAACAACAAAAAAAAGCAAAATCCCGAAAAACAAACAAAAGTGTACAAATCTTGAAAATTGAACAGTTGTCAATCGCGCTGGCAGTTTTGACGTTACACTTGGCAGACGGTCAAATAGCAACCGGGTGAGAATTTGGGATTAAAGTTATTTCACTGGTACTAAATTGACGAACTGACGTTGGCTGTATTTCAAAGTATAGTTTCACTAATTAAAAGTTGATTTGTTAATGAATAATATTGCATAATTACATCATGGAATGTACACTTTATTAACTAACAATTAATAAACATAACAGCCCTTAAAACGAACAACAGACGACATTCATAAGAAGTATTGTTGAAAGACCAATTTGTCTTCCATCCCTTGCGTCGAGAGCACAGCTCACGACCCCACCGGCACGCGCTCGTTCCAATGAGGGCTCACAAGCCATATTTCCGACACAAGAAGTAAAGAAATCATGAATTGTAAATAGCGGGTTGATGAATAGGGCTTCCCGTTCTGGCACTACATATGGTAAAGGATTAGTGACTAACCTAAAAAGGAATAAAGAGGAGTGGATCTGAAATTATCTTAATGATGCTAAATTGACGATTTAGCGCAAGAGGGCACTACAGGATATAAATTATCTGATGAATTGTTGAAGTGCTCTTGATCAAAAATAAACGAGGTGCAGGTACTTTAATTTTTTTACCCTAAACAGCAAGTCAGTCACACAGCAATAATTGTTACTAAACAACTCTTCAAAGAGGGCAAGACATTCATGTGGACATTATGACAGATCAACTATTCTTACTACAATTTGTGGAGTCAAAATAATGAAACATGTATTTGAATTTGGACAGAAAGAACAAAATATTAGGAAATATAATTTATCGAGTTATAATTTAATCATTTGCCCCGCCTCTGCGTTTGATTGGTTGAAAGCATACAGCGTGAAAGTCGTCAAAATCGTATAAACCAAATCACGTAATGATTTGGAATGTCTACACTCTGGAAGCCCCGCCCACTCACTCCAATTGTCACCGTGAGGGCGTGACGGCAGACTGATAGATGGATAACAGGCTTGTAAACAAAGATCAATGATCGATTTTTCGTCGCCTCCAGTCAGCGGGAACATTATGATAATTTCTCGGGAACAATTGAATTTAATGAACTGTACCGAAGTGGGAGACGAATAAAAGATCATACATCCAAACATTATTTTGGGGGAACTTAAAAAAAAATGTGTTTAATGATATTGTTACGTGACTTGCTAAATATCTGTCGTCTACGATCGAAAATCAAAACAACAAACAATTTGACAATGATTGACGTGACCTGTTTGTGGCACACTTTCCTGAGTTTGACTGTTGTCTTTTGTGAAAATTAAAAGTGTTTCGTTCACGTACACATAGTTTTTATATTTTAATATTACAGCTGGATTAAATCCTAAGAAATGACTGTTGTTTTCCTTCGGTTATGCGATATAAACCGAATATTTTCACCACAAGCTTAATCATAACTCGTTCTTAACTAGCAGTTCTAGAATGTCTAGAAGTGGGTGCATTCTTTTCAGAAGCAGTAACATCTGATAAATTAGGCCGCACAAAGTAGGTCTTCTGTTTCTCAAGCCATTGGTGTAAAATTGCATGTGGGTGGGCAGTTTTTTATTTTGTTTTTAATTTTTGTCATTATTTCTATGCCATCAAATGTTCATGTTCTTGGTTTGTTTTATGTTTTAGGCCTCATAATCTACAGAATAGCAGTGGGCGGTGGTGTATTTGTAGTAGATAGACGATGATAATCCGAGTCTTAAGAAAATAGACCGTCATTTGTAGTGTGAAGTGAGATTGATTGCAACTCACGATTCCGAGCGCGAAGCGCGAGGATCGTGAGTTGCAATCAATCTCACTTCACACTACAAATGACGGTCTATTTTCTTAAGACTCGGATTATCATCGTCTATCTAACTTAGGCCACGTCGAACAAAATTTTGTCAGTTTTGTGAATTTTATACGGATATTTCTCAACAGACAATGGAATCGGAATCGGAAAATTTGAATGATGACAATAGAGGTAATTTTGAAATTTTCCACAGTGAAATCTCAAACATTTCGGTCGAAGATTTATGTTGCGACTTTTTTTCTGGAGTTGAAAAAAACCCAAATGACTCTAATTCCTCGTTAAACCCCCGTTATTCGGAGCCAATTAGTGACACGCAATTGAAAGAAAGTATTCTACAAACCATGCCTAAGAAAACCCACAAACAGAACATTTGGTGCTTGAAAGTGTGGAGGGACTGGGCAGTGTACAGAAACACACAACCTATAAACGGGACAGCCCATTTCATCCCGTTCCAGAGGAATTAACTGCCGATGCGTCCATAGAATGCTTAGAAATTTGCTTTGAATTGAGAAACCCCAAGTGGTATCCACAGCAGACGAAAATGTTAATATGTGATCAGTTCAATAAAGAAAGTAACAATTAATTTTGAGTGGCCTTTCCTTGTCACTTCACTGGTTACTTCGTTTCATAACAATAGCCCAGCAAACTGTGAATGTTTTTTCTTTTGTTGTCATTTATAAACCGTAACATAACGGTACATCCATTAAGACCACGGTGTTCCCTGTCTATGCAGTTTAGACGAAGAGTGGAACAAAGGCTATTTTAGCTCGTCGTGGTCTAACATTCCTAAAGCACTGCAAAGCCTTGTTGCACTCAAGGGACAAATTTATCAATTTTATCATCTTTGGTAAAATATCAGATATAAACCATTTCATTTTTCATTTTTTAAGTTTGCATTGATTATAAAAAGAGAGCATGCGGCCTTATCAATGCATTTTTTCAACTTTAACCCTCTGCAGACCTATGTCAAAATACGAAAAATCCAAGCCAAAAAGTTTTTCCCATCATGCAACTTGGAATTTAACCAATTCAGTCTTGTTTGACAGAGCTCACTGAGCTCTGTCAAACAAGACTGAATTAGTGAAATACTTTGGCACACTGTGAGAAACTTTTGCTGCTTAAAATATGGGTTTTTAAATATTACAGAAAGTTTCAGATACTAGCACTCTTAGTTCAGACAAGATAACACCATTTTAAACCTACTTTTTGATAGATGGGTAATTTAATAAAATTCTAGACTCGCAGCTCTAGCCTCTTTGATAAATGCTTACACCCATGTTTATACTTATATGTTGAGTTTTTATACAGAAATGGAAAGTAGTTATTCCGTGGAAAACAAAATTCTTCTTATAGAAACAAAGACCTTGACCAATCAAAGACACCTTTGAGGCAAACTGTGCATTTAGTTTTGTATTTATTCATTTAGTGGTGTTTTTGGTCACATATATCTGCACAATGGCTAATCATGACCACAATATGGAGATAAAGTCACGTCCAGTCAATAGTTTATACCATGTTGCTCATTTTAGATGACTTCCACCCAAAGGCGACTGGGTCCTCTTTTACCAATAAAACTGATCTTGTTTACCATGGTAAACAAGCATTTCTTCACTTCCCGAGGTTCCCACAGGGGATGTAGTTTTATATTCAAACAGAAGAAACCATGGGTATTGCATAGAGGTTATGAACCACTAAATAAGTGAACACGTGACTTGAAGCATTTGACACCCAATGTTGTAAGTAGAATTAAATGGGCTGATCAGCTGATAGGTTAAATATATTTTGACTTTGAAACCATTAATTAAAATTTTGATTCCTCCACTTTAGAAAGGATTAATAAGTTTGTTTGTAATTTGGTGCCGGAATGTGTGAGAATCTCTCAAAAACATGAGGCATGGGGAAAAAAGTGTGAAGGTCATTCAGTGCAAGACCATTCGGTAGTTGTGAAAATTCGAAATATAAACTGAAATTTGGTGTGGCAACATATATTTTTTTCCAGTTTAATTTTTTCAAGAGATGATGTACTTTGTAAATGTATAGGTATTTTTTTTCAAAACAACTTGGTGTGTTGTACAGAGAGTGGAAGGTTAACACTGTGGTCAATGGGATCTAATTAGAGGTTCATAACCTAGAAAGAAAAAGCCTCTTTATATGAAGGAACTTTTATCTTTGGCCCATTTAGGGCTGAAACGGTTGGCTCATTTCCACAACCAACTAACCGATAGCTATAACCAGATAATATTCTGTTATCCATGCCCATTATTTCACCGAATATGGGATCAAAATAATAGAGATTGGAAAGAGGTATTCGCAGAAACTATTCCGTAGTGTGTCTGCAAACGAAAGTTGTAGAGTACTCGACAACGTTCGTGTGTAGACATACTATGGAATAGTTTTTGTAAGTACTCAGCAGTTACGGAAATTGCTGATCATTAACGAAGTCTTGAACGCTTAAGTCGATTATTTCTCATTATATGCAACACGACTTCGAGGTGTAATCTATCCCAAAGGAGAACCAGCAGATTCACTACGTTTTAACCGTGGATAAACGATCAATACCAATATTTTGGATAACAGGATGACGTTTTTCTCTAATCGGTTAGGTAGGTAACTGGTTGCAAACCATTTATCCGGTTAACCATTTCAGTACTAGGCCCATTGACCCCAAACATAATCCCAGTCATTGACATCTTACGGAAAGCATGCAAGCCATTAGTTTTGTATGCAAAAGAAAAGTAAATTTATTGCATGGAAAAGAGAAATTCTGATAGGAAAGGATATCTTGACCTAGTAATCCCAAACATAATCTCAATCATTGGAACATTACAGACAATCTATGTATGAAGTTATAGCTTCCTAGGCAACAGGAAACTAAAGTTATTTCATGGAAACCAACACTCTATTTATTCAAACAGCAATTTTGACCCGTGACCTATTGGCTCCAAATGCAATCCCAATTATCGACACCCAATATGCAATATGGCAATGAAGTTCTAGTTTTCTACGCAAAAGGAAACTAAATTTCTTGCACATAAACTCTGATGTCTGCCGAAAAAATCATGTTCAACAGATGCTGATGAAACCCAATCTCAATATGTTCACAAAAATTGATGTGTATCGCAAACTTTTAAAATATATCCTGGGCTATTAAATAATTATCCACAGTCCTACACCTGTCTATTCCGGTCAATTCAAATTTAATATCTCCAAGACTCACAGAATGTTTTATACAAATGTATAGATGCAATTTCCCTAAAACCCATTCATTAACCGAGCTGGCACTCTGCCTACTGGAGTAACGTCAGTACTAACAAATACGAAATTACTTGAGTCGGATGAGGCCTCACAACTTTAAATCTCTAGTGGTGAATCCATTCCATGAGATCACTCTGAAAATACTAATCAGGTCAGAAAGTGGTGTGACCATGGCATTACACTTCATGCAGACAGAAGTGATTTACAGACCTGGATGGAACATGTGGTCTCAAACATTATCAAAGTTATAATCTGTGCTCAGTCATTCGCCTCACTGGATTTTAAAAGATGTATAGAACACGAAACACATGTGTAATCAACTCATAGAGTCGACTGTGAACACTACTGGTTCCTGGAAGTCTGCTCCCGTATTCGTACCAGAACTGATAATTTAATAATATTTCATGAAAACAACTTGTGGCCAAATGTGCTTTACGTATCCAAGAACAAAGCTAGGGAATCAAAATTCTTCAAAACACGGCGACAGAGCTGCATGGGGGTAAATTCCAAAGCCTTTGCTTTTGTTTACGTTTAATATGCTTTCGATTTCCGGTCAACGTCATCGGACGGAAAAAGCATGTAAAAACAATGCCGTCTAAAATCAAATAGTGAAAAAGATCGCCTTCATACAGTATACTGTTATTAGATTGAGATTGCACAGTTGCCATATTCAATGCAAGGTATCATGATACCCGTTGAAATTTCTTAGAATTACGATTTTGTTTTTCGATGGAAATTCGTGGTATCGAGTGATTTGCGCATGTCTGTCGAACATGGAAACCATCTTCAATAAAAAATGCAGACAGTGTTGTCCTTTTCCAAAATGCAGTCATACCGCTGCAATCGAAAGCGTTTTGAATGCCTAGCTTTGTTATTGAATATCTGAAGCACATTCGGCCACGAGTTGTTCTTGCGAAATATTATTTTATTATCAGTTCCAGTAAGAATACGATAGCAGACGTCCTGGAACCAGTGGTGCCTGCTGTCAACTCTATGAGTTGATTGCATATGTGTTCCGTATTCTATACACCCCAACCTTTAGTTTGAAACTTTGATGTATAATTTGTGTATATTTAATCTGTATTTAAGGAATATGAGAGGTGAGAATTTCAAAATAAACAAAATTCCATTACTTATATAGGCCCTCAAACCACTTGTATAAATTATTAGGTAAAAATACAGTACTGGGAGCAACATCACCACATACCTCTTTGTACCAATGTTGAGCATCAGTGCAAGCTGACTGTAAGGCCATTCTCCTGTGCAAACTGGAGAGGCTGTGTTGCTTTTTCGCCTTCTCCGTTTTTACCACGCCAACCATGCTTTTACGTTTCAGCACAGCGAAATTTCTGCCTATATAAATATCAACAACTAACACAGGATCTCGATGCGAGATCGCACGTTTGTTGTTGCTATTTATTTTGGAGGAATTTTTTAAAGATGGAAACAGCATGCAATTTTGATATTGTTCATTATGTGTATGCCATGGGTGCTATTTTCCGCAGATACGCCGCTGAAATGCACACACATAATGTTTTTGATGATTGTTGGGTATTTATTGTCACTTTCAGAAGCTTGTCTATCATTATCTGAGTCATAATCTGTGCCATAAATCAATTTGTTTAACCTTTTACCCAAAGAATCGACCGCATTCGCCCGCATAATATGAAAATTCAGCAGTAGAAAAAATATTATTTTTCAAAAAAATTCAACAAAACCATATCATTATCTGAGTCATAATCTGTGCCATAAAGTCAATTTGTTTAAATCTGAATGGATTGCTATTGTATGGAAGCGTATTGGTGCCAACAAGTATGAAAAGATTGGATGTCATAAGTCCTAGTGATGAGATACTATGACGTTTGTTCCAGGTCAAATACAAGGAGTATTTTGAAGGGAAAAATTGAGCTCGTGTCCAAGGAAGCCATTGGAGAGCCTCACTGACTTTCTATTTTCCACAATTTTCCCCAGAAAAACTGGCCCCACCAACGAAAATGGGATACCCCCCTCTCGTGATCTGTCACAGCTCGCCGCTGCGTGCGTTCAAACATGCGCATCACGACTAACTGGCCTAACTGCGATATTTAACAGTTGGGGCTTCTTGAAATGAGGCCTAATTATATTTTATAGTGCTGGTTCAGTCTCATTCCAGTCACTGGAAAGGAGTTGCGAGGGAGTTTGGTGGATAACTGGGTTCAAAGTTCAGCTAATCATGTTCGGTGAACAGTTGAATTTCCACCACTCTGTGGCGTTGTTGAAGGGGACTCACCCCGACACCCAACCTTCCTCAATAATTGAAACACTATATATATTCATACCTGAAACTCCTCGAACTGGTTCATGTACTTTCACTCTGATATTTTTCTGGTCATTCTTACGCTCTCTATGTACTTTAGCCTTCAAATAGTACGCATGTTCTCAAGTTGGCAGGGAAAGCTACTACCGTTCCCCTGGACGTTCACCTATGGCGAATAGACAATCTTAACCCTTTAGCCTAACACGAAAGGCTGACGACACTTGTAAACACAATTCTTGACTGAATATTTTCTTTCATTTTTTGCGTCACAAACATAGCCTATGACCCCTCATTGGAACGAGCTCTTCCCCTGATGGGTCATAAGCTGTGTTGTTGAGACAAAAAAATGAAAAAATAATGCATATTGAATGGTTATTTTGCGAATAGCGCTGGTCGGTTTTGTCCATTATGTTAGGTAAAGGGTTAACCCAGCATGAGGTGAAAGGAAGTCGGGGGATAGAGCATTTATCTGCTGCTGTAAAATATCCCCCCCCCCCCCCCCCCGCACTTCATTTTGGCCTACCATGCCCATCCACAACATTCTAGATATTACGAGGAGAACGTGAAGACATTTAACTCTTCACTGAATTTAGGACGAGCAGATCATGTAATGATGAGATAATAAGTCCTAATGATGAATTAATATCTGCTAATGATGAGATAATATCTCCTAATGTTAAGATAATATCTCCTAATGATGAGATCTAATCTCTTAATGATGAGATAATAAATAAATCCTAATGATGAGATAATATCTCGTAATGATGAGATCCTATCTCCTAATGCTGAGATAATAAGTCCTAATGATGAGATAATATCTCCTAGTGATGAGATAATAAGTCCTAATGATGAGATAATATCTCCTAATGGTGAGATAATATCTCCTATTGATGAGATAATCATGTCCTAATGATGAGATAATATGTCCTAATGATGAGATATTAAGTCCTAATGATGAAATAATATCTCCTAATGATGAGAGATAATATCTCCTAATGATGAGATAATAAGTCCCAATGATGAGATAATATCTCCTAATGATGAGAAAATATCTCATCATTAGGACTTATGACATCCAGTTTTTAGCTTAACTTGACATAGTCAAGATAAGCTATTGCCATCACACGTGCGGAAGTTTGTTAGTCTGTGAGTCTGTTCACATTTTCCTTTAGCACAGGCTACACCCCGCAGTTCTTGTCTGATCATCACGAAATTTCATATGCAGGTTTCGGGTCATGTCTAGATGAGAACGTCCCCTTTTGGTCGCGATCGGTCAACGGGTATGGCTGCCCGAGCCCAAAACCCGAAAACCATTAGCACACTCTACAGGTCGTATTTATGAAGGGATTTCATTGTAACTTGGTAGGATGCCTCTGTATAATGCCTAGATGAGAACATCCCCTTTTAGGCATGATCTGTCAACCGTGATGGCTGCCCAAGCCCGAAACCCAAAAACCTTTAGGACAGTCTGCAGGTCATGTTTAATATGGAGGGATTTCATTGTAACTTGGTAGGATGACTCCTTATGATGTCTAGATGAGAATTTCTCCATTTGGGCGTGATCTTCCAACCGTGACGGCTGCCCGAGCCCAAAACCCGAAAACCTTTAGCACAGCCTACAGGTCATATTTATTGAGGAATTTCATTGTAACTTGGTGAGTTGACTTCATATAATGTCTAAATGAGAAAGTCCCCTTTTGGTCCTGATTGGGCAACTGTGACGGCTACAGGGACCCGAAGCCCGAAAACCTTTAGCACAGTCTACAGGTCATATTTATGAAGGGGTTTCATTGTAACTTGGTAGGATGACTCCAAATAATGTCTAGATGAGAACTTCCTATTTTGATCGCGATCATTCAACCATGATGGCTGCCCGAGCCCGAAGCCCGAAAACATTTAGCACCGTCTACAAGTCATATTTATGAAGGGATTTCATTGTAACTTGGTAGGTTGACTTCATAAAATGTCTAGATGAGAACGTCCCCTTTTGGACACGATTGGGCAACTGTGACGGCTACACGGGCCCGAAGCCCGAAAACCTTTAGAACAGTCTACAGGCCATAATTATGAAGGGATTTCATTGTAGCTTGGTGGGATGACTCCAAATAATGTCTAACTGAGAACATCCCCTTTTGGTCGCCATCATTCAGCCTTTATGGCTGCCCGAGCCCAAAGACCTTTAGCATAGTCTATACTCTATAGGTCGTATTTATGGAAGGATTTCATTGTAACTTGTTAGGTTGACTCCATATAATGCCTAGATGATGACGTCCCCTTTTGGTCGTGATTGGTCAATTGTGATGGCTACAGGTGCCCGAAGCCCGAAAATCTTGAGCACAGTCCACAGGTCATATTTACATATATGAAGGGATTTCATTGTAGCTTCGTAGGATCACTCCAGATGATGCCTGGATGAGAATGTCCCCTTTTGGTTGCGATCATTCAACCATTATGCCTGCCCGAGCCCGAAGCCCTAATACCTTTAGCACAGTCTACAGGTCATATTTATGAAGGGATTTCATTGTAACTTGGTAAGTTTGACTTCATATAATGTCTAGATGAGAACGTCCCCTTTTGGACACGATTTGGCAACTGTGACAGTTACAGGGGCCCGAAGCCCAAAAACCTTTAGAACAATCTGCAGGTCATAATTATGAAGGGATATCATTGTAGCTTGGTAGGATGACTCCAAATAATGTCTATATGAGAACGTCCCCTTTTGGTCGCAATCATTCAGCCTTGATGGCTGCTCGAGCCCAAAAACCTTTAGCTTAGTCTATAGGTCGTATTTATGAAAGGATTTCATTGTAACTTGTTAGGTTGACTCCCTATAATCCTAGATGATGACATCCCCTTTTGGTCGTGATTGGTCAACTGTGATGGCTTCAGGTGCCCGAAGCCCGAAAATCTTGAGCACAGTCTACAGGTCATAATTATGAAGGGATTTCATTGTAACTTCGTAGGATCACTCCAGATGATACCCAGATGAGAATGTACCCGTTTGGTTGCGATCATTCAACCATGATGGCTGCCCGAGCCCGAAGCCCGAAAACATTTAGCACCGTCTACAGGTCATATTTATGAAGGGATTTCATTGTAACTTGGTAGGTTGACTTCATAAAATGTCTAGATGAGAACGTCCCCTTTTGGACACGATTGGGCAACTGTGACGGCTACACGGGCCCGAAGCCCGAAAACCTTTAGAACAGTCTACAGGCCATAATTATGAAGGGATTTCATTGTAGCTTGGTGGGATGACTCCAAATAATGTCTAACTGAGAACATCCCCTTTTGGTCGCGATCATTCAGCCTTTATGGCTGCCTGAGCCCAAAGACCTTTAGCATAGTCTATACTCTATAGGTCGTATTTATGGAAGGATTTCATTGTAACTTGTATGGTTGACTCCATATAATGCCTAGATGATGACGTCCCCTTTTGGTCGTGATTGGTCAATTGTGATGGCTACAGGTGCCCGAAGCCCGAAAATCTTGAGCACAGTCTACAGGTCATATTTACATGTATGAAGGGATTTCATTGTAGCTTCGTAGGATCACTCCAGATGATGCCTGGATGAGAATGTCCCCTTTTGGTTGCGATCATTCAACCATTATGCATGCCCGAGCCCGAAGCCCTAATACCTTTAGCACAGTCTACAGGTCATATTTATGAAGGGATTTCATTGTAACTTGGTAAGTTTGACTTCATATAATGTCTAGATGAGAACGTCCCCTTTTGGACACGATTTGGCAACTGTGACAGTTACAGGGGCCCGAAGCCCGAAAACCTTTAGAACAATCTGCAGGTCATAATTATGAAGGGATATCATTGTAGCTTGGTAGGATGACTCCAAATAATGTCTAGATGAGAACGTCCCCTATTGGTCGCAATCATTCAGCCTTGATGGCTGCTCGAGCCCAAAAACCTTTAGCTTAGTCTATAGGTCGTATTTATGGAAGGATTTCATTGTAACTTGTTAGGTTGACTCCCTATAATCCTAGATGATGACATCCCCTTTTGGTCGTGATTGGTCAACTGTGATGGCTTCAGGTGCCCGAAGCCCGAAAATCTTGAGCACAGTCTACAGGTCATAATTATGAAGAGATTTCATTGTAACTTCGTAGGATCACTCCAGATGATACCCAGATGAGAATGTACCCGTTTGGTTGCGATCACTCAACCATGATGGCTGCCCAAGCCCAAAGCCCGAAAACTTTTAGCACAGTCTTCAGTTCATATTTATGAAGGGATTTCATTGTAACTTGGTAGGTTGACTTCATATAACGTCTAAATGAGAACAGCCCATTTTGGACACCATTAGGCAACTGTGACGGCTACAGGGGCCTGAAGCCCGAAAACCATTAGCACAGTCTACAGGTGATATTTATGAAGGGATTTCATTGTACCTTGGTAGGATGACTCCAAATAATGTCTAGATGAGAACGTCCCCTTTTGGTCGCGATCATTCAGCCTTGATGGCTGCCAGAGCCCAAAACCCCAAAAACTTTAGCATAGTCTATAGGTCATATTTATGGAAGGATTTCATTGTAACCTGTTAGTGTGACTCCATATAATGCCTAGATGATGGCATCCCCTTTTGGTCGTGATTGGTCAACTGTGACGGCTTCAGGGGACCGAAGCCCGAAGACCTTGAGTACAGTCTACAGCTCATATTTATGGAGGGATTTCATTGTAACTTCGTAGGATCACTCCAGATGATGCCCAGATGAGAATGTCCCCTTTTGGTTGCGATCATTCAACCATGATGGCTGCTCGAACCCAAAGCCTAAAAACCTTTAACACAGTCTACAAGTCATATTTATGAAGGGATTTCATTGTAACTTGGTAGGTTGACTTCATATAATGTCCAGATGAGAACGCCCTCTTTGGACGCAATTGGGAAACTGACGGCTACAGGGGTCCGAAGCCCGAAAACCTTTAGCACAGTCTACAAGCCATATTTAAGAAGGGATTTCAATGTAACTTGATAGGATGACTCGTTTTGGAATAATTTCGCTGTAACTTGGTAACTTTCGTGCATATACGTTAACTGTGAGGGCCACATACTTTAACTGTGAGGTCATATTAAGCCGCCCCTCAGCTCTTTAGTACAATGTACACCTCATATTATTTTTATCAAAAACATAGCACACAGGGAACAGAAATGAACATATTCCCAATTATCACAATTCTTGTCTTATTTCATAATCCTTTCATAAACATTGAGCATTATCTTTTACATCAAACACAACACACAAGTTGAGCTACAGTGTCATTGACACTTTCATTTATACTTGTTGGCAGGGACGACAGAGGCTCGATAAAAGTGGAGGGGCATAAATTTACAATGCTACCATGGTTCGATCCAGTGTGAGAATGGTTACAATCGTCTATTGGTAAATGTATCATGACTCGCTGTAGTCCCTCGTTTATATGAATATGCCGCTGTTTGGTCGCTGTCTTGTCCGTTTCTTCTACTTCAACCCGAAGGCCAACCTTCGGGTTGGAACATAGCTGAAGTAGAAGAAACGGACCGAAGCGACCGAAAGTGGTATTCAATATTGTTTTGATTTGAAAATAATGTTACAGAAATGTCTGTACATTGACACGTTTGCATGCGCTCATTTTTACTCCCTGTGTAACTACGAAACATATCTGTGAAAAAAAAAAATCTGCCCCCCCCCCCCCCCCACCCCCCTGGCTCCGCCGCCTCTGCTTGTTGGCACCAATACGCTTCCATACTATTGAGCAGCATTTGTACATGCAGACAGACCCCAATATGTAAATACAAACAGGCTGGGAGCAGATAATCCCAACTTGAAACACAATGTTCTCAATGACTGATTGGTGATTATTGTCATTTCGGAAGCATGTTCTGGTATTCACCTGTCTGCATTTTGTCAACTCTTTTCAGTGAATATGCAATTCCTGTAACCTTTCAGAGAAATAATTTTACATGGTCAGGGGCATCATGTTTTTAGAAGTACTTTGGTATTGAATTAGTTGCCCCATTTTGTCCCAAGATAAAGTTACAGTTTCTTTTTACTATTCCAATTTCGTTTTTCTCTTTGTTCAACAGGCAGTTTGGATTTCATTGTTGCTGCTGTTCATATGGGTTGAATTCACCAGATTAAAAAATTCTATAACAACCAAAAGTATGATTTCTTTACTTCAAACTAGGAAAATGGAGAAGTGAGTGCCTCCAAAACATAGCTTATCAAGTCTGAGCTTGTCCCAGTGAAGTGGCATAAGCTATGCTTCAGAGATACAAATTAAATTATTCAAAACAAGAGGCCCCACTCACCTGATCACAGTTGTTCAAGGAAAGATTTAATTAGCACCTACGGCTAGTTTAGACTACAGAAGAATGAAGTTATTTAATTATTCAGAACTCTGTTGTCTATATCAGATGATTTTGTTTCTATTATTGAGACACTACCACAGAAATTATGCCAAGATTTTCAGTAGTGTAAAACAAGGGAGTTCAAATATCAACCTAGGGACCTAACTTGAACACACAAGGCTTATATTCCATCTAAATTTGGGAGAATCCATTTGGATTCTCGCGAAAACGGTTGCGAGAATCCATACCTGCTATGATTGTCCTAGGATTCCATTAGGGCCCCCTGGTTGAACCCCTGCTGTACACTGATACCACATGTTAGCCCTTTACCCAACGCAGCATTTTAATTTCTAAAATCCAAATTGAATTTGATAATTTTTAAAAAAAAATTATCAGTACATATATTTATCAATAAAACCATAAAATATGGATGCCATTGGAACCAGCTCATTGAGCTGGTTCCAATGACAACCATATTTGTAGTTTTATTGACAAAGTGTCAGGATATTTTAGGTCATGTGTTAGCCTTGTATTGGTTAATTTGCTGCTGCTATGTTATGAAAAGATGTTAAATTGACTCAATTCTTTTTACGCGAATCCCTGCAGAGGTGAAGCGAGAATCTACATGGATTCTCGCTTGCTTGTTTCAGTGCACGAATCTTTACGAGAATGGATTCTCGGATTCTCGTTGAAATATAAGCCCTGACAAACTTGAAGGCTGTTGAACACCAAATATCAAAAGATTCTAACTGTTGGTTCTGAAGAAGATTTTGAGAATATTACCAAGTTTGCACTATGTTAAAATTTGCCCCCCACCCCCAAATTGAATCAGAACCCTCTAAGTGTGCTGTGTCACAAATATCAAAACATTCTGATTGTATCTCAAGAAGCAGATTTTTAAAAATCATTACTCAAAATTGGACTAAGTTAAAATTTGGGATCCAATAGGGAGCTCAAATATTAATCCAAATACTTGATGTGAACAGACTTAGATCTGACTTTCCTAAGGATGCCGTATACCAAATATCAAAAGATTCTGGCTGGTGGATCTGAAGAAGATTTTCAAAGATTATGCATCATATTGCACTAAGTTAAAATTTGGGCTCCTTTAGAGAGCCCAATTATCAACCGATAGATTTGATTTGAACAAACTGAATCCAATCCCTGTAAAGACTTTGAATGTCATATATTAAATGATTCTGGCTGGCGTTTCTGGAGAAGTTATAAAGATTATTCCTCATATTGGACAAACTTAAAATTTGGGCTTCAATAGGGAGCCCAGATATTAACCCAGGGACTTGAATCTGACTCCCCAAGACATGTTGTATACCAAATATGAAAGGATTCTGACTGGTGAATCTGAAGAAGATTTTTAAAGAAATTTCCTAATACTGCACTGTTAAAATTCAGGCTACCACAGGGAGTCCTAATATCAACCAAGGGACCCGATTTTAACTTGAATCTGACCCCCCCCCCCCCCACCCCCCACCCCTAGAGATGCTGTATACCAAATATGAAACGATTCTGACTGGTGAATCTGAACTAGAGGCTCTAAAGAGCCTGTAATCACTCACCTGGAATTACATATAAAAATGTGATTTCCCGTAGGCTTTCCATGGTTACTATGAGTTGCAATTGTGGCCATGTTTGCAACATAACATCAACATTACATGAGGATCACTGGCAGAAGGTGTCCCATTCCTCAATCATGTGAAGTTTCAAAACATTTGACTTTGTAGTTTCAGAGGGGAAGATTTTTGCAAAATCCATCAATCAGAATCAAGAGAATGTCTCTGGTGGCCATATTTTCCAACCAACGGGAACAAAAAGAGGATCGTTTGTAGAGGACCTCCTATAGACCATTCCGGCGAAGTTTGGTTCACGTCGACTCAGTAGTTCCAGAGAAGAAGATGAAAATGTGATTTCCCATAGGGTTTCTATAGTAACTATAAGTCGCAGTTGCAGCCATGTTTGCAACATAATCAACATTAAATGAGGATCGTTGGTAGAGGGTGTCCCAGTCATCAAGCATGCAATGTTTCAAAACATTTGGCTCTGTGGTTTCAGAGAAGATTTTTCAAATCCACCAATCAGAATCAAAAAATGCTTCTGGCAGCCATGTTTTTCGATGCATGGTAACAAAATGAGGAGTATTTGTAGAGGACCTGCCATTGACTATCCCTGCCAGGTTTTTTTCAAAATCCACCAATCAGAATCAAAGAATGCCTCTGGTGGCCATGTTTTCAAACCCATGGTAACAAAATGAGGATTGTTTGTTGAAGACCTCCCACAGATTATCCCTGCCAAATTTGGTTCACGTCGGCTCCGTAGTTCCAAAGAAGGTGAAGATGTGATTTCCCATAGATTTCTATAGTAATTGTAAGCCGCAATTGCAGCCATGTGTGTAACCCGATCAACATTAAATGAGGATCGTTGGTAGAGGGGGTCCCAGTCATCATTTATGTGAAGTTTCAAAACATTTGGCCTGGCGGTTTCAGAGGAGAAGATTTTTGACAATCCACCAACAAGAATCAAAGAATGCCTCTGGAAGCCATGTTTTTCACCAGCCAGGAACAAAATGAGTATAGTTTGTAGAGGACCTCCATAGACCATTCCTGCCAAGTTTGGTTCACAGAGATGAAAATGGGAAAAGTTTACGACGACGATGGACGCCAAGTGATGTGAAAAGCTCACTTGGCCTTTTAGGCCAGGCGAGCTAAAAAGAAGATTTTAAAAGAAATTTCCTCATATTGCACTATGTTAAGATTCAGGATCCCATCGGGAGCCCTAATATTATTCCAGGGACTCGGTTTGAACATACTTGAATCTGAACCCCCAGAGGTTATATATCAAATATGAAAAGATTCTGACTTATATTAACCTAGGGACCCAATTTGAACAAACTTAAATCTGATACTCCCTAGAGATGTTATCTACCAAATATGAAAGCATTCTGACTGGTGGATCTGAAGAGGTGATTTAGAAATATCCTAATATTACACTAAGTTAAAATTTATGGGAGCCCAAATATTAACCCAGAGACTCGATTTGAACAAATTTGAATCTGACCCCCTAGAGATGTTGTATACCATATATCAAAAGATTCTAATTGATGGTTCTGCAAAAGAAGATTTTTTTTAATTTTAGAGAACGATTTATGGGTGCTATCAGAGACATGCCCCTTATGTTGCCTCCTGTGGGCGTGGCAACTTTATTTGAACAACTTGAATTGACATCTGATAAGGAACATGTATATCAAATTTGGTTCAATTCGGTCCAGTTGTTTATGAGGAGAAGTCGATAATGTAAAGTTCATACCCGATGGACGGACGGACGATAGACAGAAAGTGATCACTTAGGTTCCCCCCTGACTTGCAGACAGGTGAGCTAAAAATGACATACAACTCCACACACTTCAACTATACAGATCTCTGTGGCTTCTTGAGCTCTGTTGAACAGGATATACAGTACAAGTCAAAATAAGTTGTAGCATAACTGCATTAAACTAAGAACACTGTGACTCCTGCACGGATAAGATCAAAATCTGACATCATTTTCTGGAAAGCTCTCAGTGAGAGCTTTCCAGAAAATGGTGTCAGATTCTGGGTTTATCAGTGTAGGAAGAGAAAGATACATAGCTTATAGTAGTTATCCTTCAACTTATTTTGACTTGTGCTGTAAAAAAATAAATATTCAATTTATCACCAAAATGTAGGAAAATGACTAAAATTCTGATTAAGTGAATACTCCTGTTAACTGGAAATTTTTTATTGGCAGTGTTTATTCAATTAATAGTCTTATAATGAAATAAATGAAAGTGTCAATGACACTGTAGCTTAACTTGACTGTCTGTTGTGTTTGATGACTTAGATGTGAGTCTTCCATGGAAGACGTGTGTCGTCTGGCGTTTCAGACAGAATTCTAAGTGGAAAAGGGGCATAACTCTGGAAAAAATACAGCGGAACAAAAAATAAAATAGGAGGTGCACAATGCCATTATGTAATAAAGAATCACTAAAAGTTTTATCAAAATCCATTCATAGGTTAAAGAGGAGTGGCGGATAAGAGAAAGTGTGACGCGGACGACGACGCGGACGACGCAAGACGACGGGGCATAACTCTGGAAAAAATACAGCGGATCAAAAAATAAAATAGGAGGTGCACAATGCCTTTATGTGATAAAGAATCACTGAAAGTTTCATCAAAATCCATTCATAGGTTAAAGAGGAGTGGCGGATAAGAGAAAGTGTGACGCGGGCGACGCCGCGGACGACAAAAGTAATCCCTATATGTCGCTCCCCACTTCGTGGGGCAACGACACAAAAAAGATAATGTTCAATGTTTATGAAAGGATTATGAAATACGACAAGAATTGTGATAATTGAGAATATGTTAATTTCTGTTCCCTGCTATGTTTTCAATAAAAATAATTTGAGGTGTAGACTGTACAAAAGAATTGAGGGGTGGGTTAATGTGGCCTTCACAGTTAATGTATGTCAACCAAAGTTACCAAGTTAACAGTGAAATTATTCCAAAATGAGTCAAGTTAGAATGAAATCCCTTCATAAATACGGCCTGTAGATTGTGATAAAGATGTTTGGGCTTTGAGCCTGTGTACCTATCATGGTTGGCCGATTGCAACCAAAACGGGACGTCCTCATCTAGACATTATACTGAGTCATCCTACCAAGTTACAATGAAATCCCTTCATAAATATGACTTGTAGTCTGTGTTAAAGGTTTTGGGC
This sequence comes from Pictodentalium vernedei, assembly GCA_031216915.1. NCBI lineage: Eukaryota > Metazoa > Mollusca > Scaphopoda > Dentaliida > Dentaliidae > Pictodentalium > Pictodentalium vernedei. The sequence goes on from CM062294.1 coordinate 483,644,698, forward strand.
TCAGCAACCATCATGGTTGAACAATCGAAATCAAAAGGGGACGTTCTCATCTAGACATTATCTCAAGCCATCCTACCAAGTTACAATGAAATCCCTTCATAGACTGTGCTAAAGGTTTTCGGGCTTCGGGCCCCTGTAGCCGTTACAGTTGACCGATCACAACCAAAAGGGGACGTTCTCATCTAGGCATTATATGGAATCATCCTACCAAGTTACAATGAAATCCCTCCAGAAATACGACCTGTAGACTGTGCTAAAGATTTTGGGGTTTGGGGCTTGAGCAGCCAGCACAGTTGACCGCTCGCGACCAAAATGTGACATTCTCATCTAGACATGACCTCAAACGTGAAATTTTGTGACGATTGGGCAAGAACTAGGGGTGTAGCCTGTGCTAAAGGAAAATGTTGACGGACTGACAGACTAACAGACTTCTACATGCATGATGGCAATAGCTTTTCTAGACTTTGTCATGTTAAGCTAAAAAAAATAAGAATATTTAGTTTTTAACACTTTATTCAGATGCTTGCTAGTGCATTTACAATGAGAAAATTTGGCACATATGCAAGAATAGTCAACAATAAACAGAGATGTTCACCTCTCAAAGACTTAGATAATGTTACATAATTTATTCAATCATAACAAGCAATTCAAATGGCATTGAAGTTATTTCTAGTGAAGGTTTAGTTAGCTAGCAAGGCAAAAGCTAAAATTTGATTAATATCAACTCCAACAGTATTCTGAGACTAGAAAACAAAGTGAGGTCAGTACTCCTGTCAATATAAGACTAACAGATATCAGAAGCTGCTTCAGAGTAAAACATTCAAACACTCATATAGACCCATACAGACATATTAAAAGCAACACTTGCAGCTGCAAAGCAGAGATTAACCTTTCAACTGATGAAGCAGCTGCAGCTGCTCACGTAATTTATAAACTGTCCAGCTGCAGCGGAAAAATATAAATAAAACCATATCATGTGACCCATCCTTGGAATAAGCTTGTTGAGCTTGTTCCAATGAGAGGTCACATGGCATGGTTTTGTTGAAATTTATTTTTAAAATTTGAAAACACAATAATTAAAATAAAAAATTTACATATTGTGTGCACTGGGTAAAGGATTAACCCTTTACCAAACATAAAGGACAAAAACGGCCAGAAAATTAATCAGAATAAGCCTACCATAGCCTATAATATCTCGGACCTTTCTCAATAAAACTATACGAATATGGATATAATTAGAACCAGCTCGCTGAACTGGTTCTAATGATATCCATATTTGTATGGTTTTGTTGAAGATATGTGAAATTTGTTTTCAACAAATGTGAAATTTAATTTATTTTTTAAAAATATTGTATTCGATAAAAGGTTAAAGGAATTTACACACTTGATATGATGTAAGCAATGTAGTCGAGTAACATTCATCAATTACAGTGGAGCCTTGTTAATTGAAATTGAATAGCCACTTTGCCAATGAAAATTATTCAATTAACAGGAATATTCAATTAACAGGGATTGTGTCACTTTCATGTATTCTAAAGATAAACTTTGCATTTATTCTATTATATCTTGTTTGATAGAGCTCCATGAGCTTTGTCAAACAAGATATAATAGATTAAATGCCTGCACTGGATCAACTTCCCCATGGGAACCCTGGAAAGCGAAGCCGTGCTTTTTTTTACTGTGGTAAAAAAAGCTCTGTATTACTGGTAAAATAGTATCCAGTCCAAGCCAGAAAATAAGCAGACTGTCATCTGCAAAATGAGGTCCCCAAAGGGTGAATTTAGTGATGCTACCCTGCATAGCAGGGTAGCATCACTAAATTTACCCTCTGTGAACCTCAATCTGAATCAGGGTCTCAAAACTTAACAGAAAGAGGTACCCAGAGAATAAATTAGCCCACTGTATGGGACAGCATCATAAAATTCACCCTCTGGGGACCTCATTCTGCAAATGTCAGACTGCTTATTTTCAGGCCTGATCCAGTCACCAATGCTTAGGGTGGACGTCCTCTAAAATGGGCAACATGGGTATAAACGATTGACTGGACTAGACTTTAACTCCATGTTGTGATCAGGATTAGCCATTGTGCCTTAGAATGTGACCTCAAACACCAATTAATAAATAAATATTGGATGTGCTGGGGCCAAATAGGTCTATAAACAAAGGAAAACTGGGGAAAGTTGGTAATTTCTCAACATGTTGCAAGATTTTTTTATTCAATTAACAGGAGTTTACTCTATGACCTAAAATTCAATTAACAGGTCAAATTTTACTGGAGATATGGTAAATGGTTTTGTGTTGGGAAATTATATTCAATTAAAAGGGTTATTCAGTTAAGAGATATTCAATTAAGTGGGCTCCACTGTATTCTTCTCATTGGGCAAATTAAATTATCTATCAAATTTCACTTTTGCAATTAGCCAAATTGCTGGCCTTCAGTAACTAAATTCCATAGCAGATTTATGAGATTATCAGCATTGGCAACACAGATGAAACAATATGGTCTATAGCCCTATCACCAGAAAGAGATTTCTATCATAAATGCTACTGACATTTGTGAAGAAATTCATTCAATTAATTATTTTAAATGGTTCCTTTTGGTTTTAAATTCACAGTAAAATTGGACTTGCCAACATGTATAGTTGTAGTTAGTTCCCTTGATATGCCTGGCATACATTTCTCCAATGTTAAAACAAGGAGCCTGTAAAATCATTCACAGTTGCTTATTTGGAATCAGCTCTTTTCTTCGAACAAACCATAACTTCTTCCTGTTAAAATCACCAAATTTCAGGACATCTTTTCGTAATTCGCAAATTGACGGATGATAATCTAAAGCTTTCAGAAACATGATGACTCACTGGTTTTCCCTGCAAGCAGCTGCTGAACATATTGTTGAAATAACGCGTTTTCGATAATGTGAATAGTTTCTTGAATAAGGCTCTTTGGATGCAGAAAATGAAGGAACATCTTTCCATATCTAAATCTGCAAAAATATTTCCCAGAATAACCCCCACACCAGATAAGTGGAAAGACACTCCTCTTGTGCTCGTGCCCCCCTCACCCCTCGCCACGAACACATTATGCTTCATGGTGATATGCAGTAGCACATCATCTGCATTCTGGCAAGTTACTGCTATACCCCTGGAAGTGAAGCAGTGTTTGTTTACTGTGATAAACAAGCTCTGTTTTACAGTAAAATAGGACTATGACACAGTATGTAAATTTAGTAATGCTACCCTGCTGTGCAGAGTAGCATCATCAAATTTACTCTCTGAGGACCTCATTCTGCAGATGACAGTCTACTTATTTCCAAGCCTGATTACAACCACAATACAAGTGTAAAGTCAAGATCCACAGCAGTGGAGATGAGCCCTAATACAGCAGTCTGTAAACCCAGATACTGTTTACTGGAGTGCATTATACCAATGAAGCAAAACTTCCCTGCAGCAGTAACCACCCACTGATCCACTCTTGGATATGCCAGAGGGAACCATGCGCATAGCAGGAGTCTTTCAAAGTTTCCTTAATAATACAATAATAACACTTTGGTCGGCCGCTGATTTGTCGTGGTTCTCGGATGAGAAGGCCTTGGTTACCCCTCTACTCCCAACTGCCTCCCTACTCCCACGCATCTTAACTCCTCCCAACACTCGGAGACGAACTGCTTCATGACATCCCTTGCCCCATTCTTCCCAATCTCTCCAATTAGCAGATTAACCCTCTCCTTTGAGCCTCCCACTAACCACATATCCTTCATTCTACCATCCCACGTCCCCATTATACTCCCAGTGAATCTTATTCTTTTTGACTGGTATTTTGTCTTTCTAGAAGAAAGTGTTCCAGGGTCTCCACCACGCCCAAATTACACATCTGGCACTCCTTTTCACTGTTTTTCCCAATTTTTCCCCTCAGCTCCACAGGCCACGACCTCAGCTTGAACAACAGTGACCCCCCAAAGGTGCCATCAATGTACTTATCAAGAATCATGAAGAAGCCCCAAAGTGTTTCATTCCGACTGTAAATTATGGTTAACTGGTTGAGTGCTAGTAGCCACTATCAGGGCTCTCTGAAATATGTTGGTACCAGAGCAAAGTCCAAGTGCACAGTGAGGGTGACAGAGCAAAAGCCAACAATTTCCTTGCTCGTGTTTCATATTCAAACACCAACAAACTTTTAGTTTATAAAAAATTGTTTATTACAAATTATTGGAGAGTGCCAGTGGGCACTCTCCAATAATTTGTAATAAACCAATTTTGAATAACAAACTGAGACCACCAAAAATAATCTAGCCCACAACCAGTTAAAACCATTGCTACTCCAGCTCTATCTTAGATTATAATATCACAAGTATAAAAAAAAATCCGAAGTTTTCTGAGAGAGAACAGACAAAATGATCCTTCAGTGTGTATTGAAAAGAATTTATCACTACAGTCAACAAATAATGCATAAAATAAATAAAGGCTACAAAATAGTAAAAGAATAAATACAGAATGATGTAATAAAGTAAACAACAATTATGATTAAAATAAATAAAAATAAAAAATTACTACTCATATTATAAAAAATGAAATCTCCACAGTCAACAACATCTTCACCTTGCAAAATGACCAGACTACCAAGATTGTAGAACAAAATGTTACAGGACACAATGTAACCAGATATAATATCATAGGTTATATTGTCACATGGACTAAATGTCACAAATGTAAAATAATTTTTTTTTTCTTTTAAAACAATTGGCATCTAAACTTAATTTTTCTGTATAATCATTTTTACTTATCCCATTTTATTCAATTTATTCGTAACATTCACCATTTACCTAACAAATATGCATACAGTGCAAGTCAAAATAAGTTGTAGGATAACCGCTGTAAACTATGTATCTTTCCCTTCAGACACTGATAAGATCAGAATCTGACACCATTTTCTGGAAAGCTCTCACTGAGAGCTTTCCAGAAAATGATGTCAGATTTTGATCTTATCAGTGCAGGAGCCACAGTGTACTTAGTTTATTGCAGTTATGGTACAACTTATTTTGACTTGTGCTGTACATATTTTACAAACTGAGCAGTTGAAAAAAATTATTTTAAAAAAAAGATATCAAAACCTGATTGGAATGAGTTTGTCCACTGAGGAGGTTACATGATATGGTTTTGTTGTAATTTTTTGAAAAATTTCAAGAAAAAAATAAACACCAAATTTTGATATGTGCAGTGAGTGAGGGTTTAATGTAGGCATCAGTTTTCTTTTTATTATTTGTCAATAAAATCATACAAATACACATGCCTATGGTAAGAACTCATTCATCTGGCCCCAATGGCTTCTAGATTTCTATGGTTTTATTCAAGGATAAATGAACGGAAATTATGTAGTTCTGCTTCATTCCAAACAGATTATTCTAAAAGATAAAATTACATTGTAGTTTTAAATATTTGTAATTAATTTTGAGTGGCTTGAGTCACATGCAACTTTACTGCTCAAAGTTTATAGTAGTGTACAGAAGTTTGTAGTGATGTTCCAGCTGTCTATTTCTTTATTTTATTTTTCATGTTTAACGCATGGTAGGTCAATATGAAAATATCATCATGGCAAAAAATGAATGATCTTGTCTAATTCATTTCACTGTGTTGGTGATTTATTTATCATTTAATTATTTATTTATTGATGTTTTAAGGTCACATATTTATGCACAATAGCTAATCATGACCGTGACAGTCTTACAGGTGGAGGAAGCCGGAGTATCCGGAGAGAACCACCGAGCAACGACGAGCAGCTGCCAGCTCCACAACATCATAACTCCGCACTGCAGTACAGGCAGGGTTAGATTGGTTGAAGACATGCGTACCATCGACGTGCAGTACGCCTTAGTATGCGGCGTCATTGTGCCCCCACAAGGGCAATGGGGTATTTATCATTTAATTACCTTGAATTACCTTTACAAAATGGTGGCCTGAACATGTGGAAGCAGTTTTCGGTAAGTGCAGGTCAAAAAAAAAAATGTTTTCTTCTTGAATCGAATGATCACACATGCAGTTGCTACCCTCAATACAGATTTGAATTTTGACTAGACGTTTTTACTTGTATTGGGGAGAAATATGTTCTTGCTGCAAGATAAAATTATTTATTTATTGATGTCTGAAGTCACTCCCTGTATTTGTATCCATATAATGACCTCAAAACAAGCATGAAGTCAACTTTAGCAAACTTTTCATACTTATGCTGCCCACTTTAAAGGACAAGAAAGATTTCACACTTTGAGAGCCATTAAAAAAGTTGGTAAAGCATACAGGTGAGGTCTATTTATCAGCTTTGGTCGTGACGACCAAAGCTGATAAATAGACCTCACCTGTATATGCTTTACCAGACGTTAACAGCAATTATACTGTCTGTGGATTATCTTGTCTGGGGGTGGATTTGGTACTTGTATGTCTGTAAGATTATGATCTATTTCAGTTAACTGATTTTTTAACAGACTATACATTTTAGCTTTTGCTGCCACTTACTGCAAAAAATGATCTGAAATCCATCGAAACTGAACCAGTATGAGAGAAACATACTGGTGGGGAGGCTCTGGATCCGCCTCTTGTTTTACCAGTCATTGGTTGTGTTAACCCTTTACCTAACATGAAAAGCAGACAACACTTGCAAATAAAATTCTTGAATAACAAATTTTTTTCCATTTTTTGTCTCAAACACATAGGTTATGACTCCTCATTGGAACGAGCTCGATGAGCTCGTTCCAAAGAGGGGTCATAATGTATATTTTTGAAACAAAAAATGAAAATACAATGGAAATTGTATGGTAATTTTTGTAAATAGCGCTGGCGGTTTTGGCCGTTACATTGGGTAAAGGGTTAAAATATATGCATACAAAAAACATTGCCTGGCATAAAAAGTGGAGGGGCTGAAGCACCCCCATCCCTCCTCCCAGTTTCACCGCCCTTCCACATTATCAGGTCCTATTATATCAGTAAAACAGGAACTGATCTACTGCCCAGGGTTCCAATGGACAGACTTACAATATATGATATGCAGAGAAGCACACTGCTAGAAAGCAAGTTTGTTTGAATTGGGTGAACTATAGATTTCCATAACTGACATTGACATTCACCCATAAGCTCTCAGGCCACCAGTCTTATTCCGTTCGGAATTTGACACTGTTATGGGCTGTTTGTTTACACACTTTACATGGACAATTTCCATGCAGACTACCATTGATGTAATGTCCTGGTACTCACAAAGATATAGATATTCTTTTTTGCTCTAGTTATAAACACTCCAATCAATAAGTATTTAATGTGCCTTGAAAACAGCAAGATACTAACACAATTAGTGGAACTACGTGGTGTAATCATTTTTAATGATAACATCATCGAAATTCAGTAATTTGGTCTTTTGTTATATCATCAGTTTTGGTTTGTTGTGTGTGTTTGTTTTTTTTTAAAGACCCAAAACGACGTATAAAACAGATAAAACACACAGTCCTATTTTACTTCCATTATACATTCCTTCACGCCTTCAATATGATAAACATGATTTTGTCTTCTTCAAATTGAATTATGATATATTTTAGTACACTACAAAATCAGGATACATTTTGGTAGAGTACGAGAGAAACACAATTTTGTATCCAGGAGTCGATTTAATTTTTAAAAATTTAATAGTTTTCTTACTTGGATAAATTTGGATTAGCATTTCCTATTATTTACATGATAGTTCATTTGAAATTGATTATCGATAGTTGAAAATTGATTTGAAAACTGCTGTACCAATCCAGTTAAATCGAGCCCTGTTTGTATCCATACATTGATACAAGTGAGATAGATGTTGATAAATCTGGTCATTCTGAAATGTTGAAGGCTACTTTTCCAACACACATCAACACAAGTAATAGAGAGACAGACACATTCATTACAATCAGTATATTCATTACAATTAGCACCACGAGTTGAATATATTCTAGGAAAAATTCTATTCGGCAATATATTGATGTAAGATGCAAAGAATACTTAAGTTCAATCAAGAGAATTTTGAAGACATTTTAATATAACAAGAAAAAAAACACTTTTCATTTTTCAGCTTCAAATTTCTACAGGCCAGAATCAGTGCCATCTAAGTTATTCCCTCATTACCTTTCTGTAAACAAACCAACAGAATATATTTTATTTATTTACTTTATTTATTTATTGGGGGTTTTACAACACTTTTGACAGCCAGGGTCACCTCGTGTCAGAGAGTTTTACAGGTGGAGAAAGCTGGAGTACCTGGAGAGAACCATCGAGCAATGGCGAGCAACTGTAGGACTCCCTAACGTACCAACTCCACACAAGCAGGGTTAGCATTGGTTGAAGACAAATCCATCATCGACTTGCAGTACAACTTAGTACACAACGCCATCATGCCCCCAGACAGAATATAATTTGATTTGATTTAAAAGTACAGATTAGCCCATTTAATTGGATACCTCTTAACTGGTAAAGTGCTGAGTTTTTTCTGACAACAAATCAAAGCTCATCATATACTGCTCTATTACATTTAATTGGATAGTGCCTTATAGGTACTATCCAATTAAATGTCAGTGAGCAAGGTATTGTATAAAATATCTGATTCATATCAGGGACAATAAAGGCTTCCTCAGGCAGAATGTAGCTACAGACAGTTATTGCCTGTCACTTGTAGTAAAGCCCAAAATTGGGCTTCCAGCACTCTACCAGTTAACTAATTCAACACAAGAGGCCACTTTTCCAGGCCGCTTTTCCAGTCCAGCAATGGGATATGTCATAATTTCATTAAGCAGGATGGCTACTAAGTGAACATGTGTGTTTGAACAATTAATATTTTCAACATGCTCTAACAAAAAAATAATGGATATGGTCTATCCAATTTCTGCCATTTAACTGGCATGGAAGATACCCCAGTGTTCAAAGGGTTAATTGAATAATCCTGTTAACTCTCTGCACACTGATGTCAAAATATCAAATTTCAACAGAAAATTTTCCCCATAGTGCAGGTATTTATTTATTTATTCATTTATTGGTGTTTAAGGTCACATATTTCTGCACAATGGCTAATCATGACCATGACAGTTTTATGGGTGGAGGAAGCCGGAGTACCCGGAGAGAACCACCGAGCAACGGCGAGCAACTGTCAGCTCCCCAACATACTAACTCCACACGAGCAGGGTTAGCATTGGTTGAAGACAGTGCACCATCAATGTGCAGTACGCCTTAGTACACAACATCACCGTGCCCCCACGTGGGCAAGGGGGATGAAGTGTCTTGCACCAAGGACACAACGTGGTTGCCGCAGATGGGATTCGAACCGAGGACCTCTCGGCTTGCAGTCTGCACCTCTACCTACTGAGCCACCGCGCCCCCTCATAGTGCAGGTGAAATTTAATCAATTCAGTCTTGTTTGACAGAGCTCACACTGAGCTCTGTCAAACAAGATTGAATTGTTTAAATTCCTAGACGCATTACAGCAAAAACTGCACACTGATTCAAACACACATCGCATTCTGTCTCTATAGGTCATAGAGTTGTGGTTTATCAAAAAATTGGGATGGGTATCGTTCAGTGGAAAGACTATTTAACTTCAAACTGAAAGATCAACGGTTTGAACCTGACCAGTGGAAACCATACTGCATCTTTGAACAAGACAACCAATGCTAACCCTATTTTCTGTAGAGTTAGTACATTTGGGAGTCTGACAGTTTCTCATTGCTACTCAGTGGTTCTTTCTGGACACACCAGCTTCTTTCACCCATAAAGCTGTTGAGGTGACCTTGGCAATTGAAAGTGTCATTAAACCACAATAAATAAATACACCAAAAATTTTATTGGCAACTCACAAATTTCGGAGGAGTTTTATAGCTCTCAACAGTGTAGTTTTAATACAAGCATTTAATCTATTTTATTATATGCTAAACGATAGATTATCGAAAAAATTGCAGAGATAGAAATCGTATCCCCCACCGTGAAGATATAGAAATTTTCACTCTCACAGTATCAATCAAAATGGCAGCTTTCAAAGCATCACTTCACGGTGAATAAGAGTCAAATTATCACTGGAAATAATCAATTTGTTCTAAAAATATATAATGAAGAGAAAATCTAGTGTTTTTGAGTGGATAACGATCCTTTCCAGCAATAATTCAACACATATTCACCTTGAATTGATGCATGAAACCTGCCAGCTGAATCAGAACCTGTTCTGCGTATCGATCAAATCACTTCAACGTATCAATGCACATCAGCTGTTTACTTTCATGCATCAATTCAAGGTTGAAACGAGTGGAATTATCAATAGGAATGATCAGATTCATATAAAAAGCGTATAATAAAAAGAAAATATAATGTTTTTGAGCGGATACCGAAAATTATCTCACTCGTGACCGAGCCAAATGATCATTTTCACTCATACATGGACTCTCGAAAAATAAACATTTGTCTCACTCACTCATGAGATAATTTTCAGTATCCACTCAAAAATACTAGATAGCCTCCATATATCTTATTTGACCTAACTCCATGAGTTTTTCATACCAGATATAATAGAATAAATGCTCAGTTTATTAAAAGAATACAGTAAAGTACCAGAATTCCTTTTACTTGAATACTCCTGTTAACTGAATATTTTTTTAACTGGCAATGCAGATATTCAATTAACTGGGTTTCATCAGCACTACACTACCAACAGCTTGAAATGTCCTTCCTTACACTGTGTGAACTGTATCTAGACTAATCAAACTCCAGTGTTCATAAAATTCTCCAGAAAAATTCATTTCTTCACAACCCTTTACTCAACGCAGACGATACCAAAATGTATTATTTTAAATATCATTTTTTCAAATTTTTCCAAAAATTTCAACAAAACCATATCATGTGACCCCTGGTTGGAACGAGCTCGTTGAGCTCGTTCCAACGAGGGGTCACATGATATGGTTTTGTTGAAATTTTTTGAAAAATAATATTTTTTTAACTGCTGAATTCCACATTACGCAGGTGGATGCGGGTTGGGTAAAGGGTTAACAGTCTTATATGCATCAGCAAAAATCCAAGATATTTACTCCAAAAGTAAACACTGATGGACTACAGAAGTGCAACAGTATGAGGCCAAAAAAATGTCCCAGGCTGAGTTCATCATGGGTATCGATCCCCGGTCGGGGAAAGTCCTTGAGGTGTCCGAACACACTCTGTCAGCATCAATTGTGTGGTTGATGCTGTCACAGTGTACCGTCCCATCGGGTGGGGACGTAAAATGGCTGTCCTCTGTGCGGAGAGAGACACACTCCGTGCAGGCTAAAGATCCGTTCGTAGTATTCAAGAAGAGCTTGGCCACGAAGTTGCCGCTATGAAGGTCATCTCACACACCTACGCCATTGGGCCAAGGAGAGGCGTTAATATAAGTTGCATAACTTGTTCGCCAATCCTTGTAAAACAAATAAGATTAAAAAAAAATGGGACACAACTACATATTCCTTACACTTTGAAGATTCAGAATTATCTCCCTTCTCAAACACAACACTTGATATGTGAACAGTTGCAACTCTTTATTCTGTTTAGCCCTTAACCAGGCCTTTATATTGCCCCAAATTCAAGCCGGTAAAAGGTGTCTCCAAATTAGGAGATGACTACCAACAGCTTGTTGAAACATTCTAAAATGAAAGAATTTGTTAAGAAATACTTTTGCAGCATGCAAAATAGGTCTTAGAAAGCCCTGTATTATAATCTATTTGTTTGTAAATTGTCCAATCATTTAGTTTCTCATATTTTGGGGCCATTTTTCCTTTGAATCCAGTGTCCCCAAATTAGACCAATCTAAAGCCCTGCCTTAAACCCTTTACCTAACATGAAAAGCAGACGACACTTGCACACAAAATTCTTGAATAATTAATTTTTTTAATTTTTTTCATCAAAAACATAGCTAATGCCCACTCTTTGAAACAAGCTCAATACACAATTAACTTGTTACAATGAGGGGAGCAGAAGCTATGTGTTTAAAGCAAAAAATGAAAAAAATTGATATAAATTGCATGGTGATATTTGCAAATAGTACTGGCTGGTTTTGACCATTATGTAGGGTGAAGGGTTAAATCCTCCCTGAAGTTCATCCTCAATCACAAAAATACATTTAGCACTCAAGCCTGGGAATAAGCAGACTGTCATCTGCAGAATGAGGTCCCTATAGGGTGAATTTGGTGTTGTCACCCTGCACAGCATTGTAGCATCACTAAATTTACCCTCTGTGAACCTCAATCTGAATCAAGGTCTCAAACATGAACAGAAAGTGGTACCCTGAGGATAAATCGGCTCGCTGTATGGGATAGCATCAGCAAGTTCATCCTCTGGGGACCTCATTCTCATAAATGACTTATTTCCAAGCTTGTATGCACAGTTATTTAGTCTATCAACCCTTTGAACTCTAGTGGTATCTTCCATGCCAGTTCAATGTCAGCAATTAGAAGAGTCCATATTCATTATTGGGGCAGACCAATTAATATTTTCAACGTGCAGCCTCAGGCCTGCACGTTGAAAATATTGATTGGTCTACCCCACACATTTACTGAACAGCCATCCTATTTAATGACGTTATGGCGTATAATGTTCCAGGCCGGAAAAACGACCGCTAGGGTGCAAAGGGTTAATATCTCTGAAGTAAGTCACTTGTCACTTTAAGTATGACATTCATTACAACAAAAGAGGAGTTGACTGGCATTTTTTTTATATTAACACACAATTACCATATACAATGCCCCTTATTTGTTTGTGCATTTACATCTCATGCAACCATTTCCTAGCTAACCTTTAAATCAGAACGTTTTATTTCAAACACAGTGAAAGCAGTTCTGGACTACTGGCTTGATTCAGGTTTTTGAAACAATTGTAATTTCTTGCCTCTTGAAAAGTGTTCTCATCACCTCAACTCTTTACCAAACGAATTGGCCACATCTGCCCACATAATTTTCAAATTTAGCAGTTGAAAGAAATGTATTTTTCAAAAAGGTTTAAAAAAGCCATATCATCTGACCCCTCACTGGAATGTGCTCATCAAGCTCGTTCCAATGAGAAGGTCACTTGATATGGTTTTGTTGAATTTTTTTGAAAAATTTAGAAAAAACAATAATTAAAATAATAAATTTTGATATCCTGTGCATTGGGTAAAGGGTTAAGCCTATTAAATCATCAGTAGCAATTACCTTTGCCTGAACATTATACAAGATAGCCCTGAAGCTAAGATCTCAAAATTATCTGGCATGGTGGGGCAAGAGTTCAAATATTCCAACAGCGTTACGTTCCTGTGTCACTGATCATCAGGAAGGACTTGAAACCTAACTCAATATACTACTTTAAAACAATAATAAATGAAAACAGGTCTGATATGTTCATTTATTATTAATATTTTAAAGATTATTTTTTTTAACAAAAGTTTTTCTTTAAAATAATAATAAATGAACAAGAACAAGCACATTCATACAAGAGATATATGAAACATTAGGGTATTTTTGCATGATGAAAACTTTTTTCCAAATCAGTGGCTTTCAGAGAAAATGTTTGTGATTGGATGGACTAGAAAACTTTGAAATAAAGTATCCAAGAGACATGGTCATAAGGGAGGCTGACACCCCCCTCTCCCCACCTCCTCTAAGCTTTGGGCCAGATACAAGGATATATATATATATTTATACACTAGTATGACCCTTCAGGCAGCATTAGCAAAAAGCATTAGGTAGACAAACACCTTGATAAGTCAATTATGTGTAATATTGCATTTATAAAATATTTACAACATAGAATACTACAATTATCATGGATAATATCACGGTACATATCATTGTACTCTTATCGTTGTACCATAATATACTGTCATAGACATTTTCTTCATACCCCAAAACAATGATAAGGCCTAAAAAAAAGTTAAAAATCTGTTTCTCAGACTTTCCAGCATGGTCCTTTTCGCAGCCGGCATGCTTTCTCTTTATAACCAATGAAAACTATAAAAAATAAAAGTAAATAGGTTATGTCTGATATTTTACCCAAGTTAATAAAATTGATAAATTTGACCATTGAGTGCAAGAAGGCTTTGCAATGCTTTAGCATTGCAAAGCCTTCTTGCACTCAAGGGACAAAATGCACTACCACCCATGCTATTCTGTAGATTATGAGGCCTAAAACAAAAGAAAACCAAGAACATCAACTTTTGATGACAAACAAATAATTACAAAAATAAAATAAAACACTGCCTCCCCATATGCAATTTTACAAAAAATGGCCTGAGAAACAGATCTACTTCATGGGGCCTAAAATAGACATTTAAGACACAAACATTTTGTATTATAAATGTAATCTAGATCACAAACAATACTATTATATGATATATTTCAACAAACTAAATTAAAGAACATAAGCTGTGCACACTCAAATTTCTGAATGCAACCAAAACCCACATTCGCAAAAAAACACTTTCAACCAAGCATGAAAACAGAATTCAGAGCTTCAGATATGATGTGTACACTGGTAGGCATTAAAACATGATTTATTTATTTAAGATCAATTTCAGCACCTACGTCTATATGATTACAATTACACAAGTACAGTGGAGCCCACATAATTGGATATCTCTTAATTGTATATCCCTGTTAATTGAATATAATTTTCAAACACAAAACCATTTACCATACCTTCAGTACAAATTTGATCTGTTAATTGCATATGGGTTGCAGAGTAAACTCCTGTTAATTGTATACAGATTTTTGTAATGTCGAACAAATTACTCTTACACGCACCAAATTTTTGGCCTCTCTACATCCAATACAGGCATTTATTCTATTATATCTTGTTTGACAGAGCTCTATGAGCTCTGTCAAACAAGATATAATAGAATAAATGCTCAGTTTACCTCCAGAACACAGGAAACTGACCAAACCCCTGTTAATTGTATACTCCTGTTAACTGAATAATTTTCACTGGCAAAATGGATATTCAATTAAGAGGATTCTACTGTACAAAGTCAATTTTAGCCAATAGTTTATACCTATTCTACTCATTATAGAGGACTTCCACCTCAGGCATTGGTGATTGGTCAAATTTTACCAGCAAAACACAACTTGTTCACCACAGTAAACAAGAACTGCTCCACTTCCTGCAGTTTTCATGGGTATTTTCAGTGCCAAGATATACTTTGCAATGAATATTGTTCATGTACATGTGTGTGATGCACTCTTCATAGGGATCCATGATCTCATTCCAACAGTGTTTTACATAGCAACATATCAGATTAACCCTTAAGGGCCTGGACAAATTTCTTGAATCCCCACCAGACCACCACCTGGCACCTGCATACTGCCAGTAGCTAAATAGTGACTTCTATTCAAGTCTTGGCTGCCCATTTAGGCAACCAAGAATTGACTAGAAACCATTGCCAAGATGTCTATTTTCAGCAGGATCTCCTCGTGATTGCATGTAAATCAAAATCATATCATGTGCCCCCCTCATTGGAACGATCTCAATGAGTTTGTTTCAATGAAAGGTCACATGATACGGTTTCAGTGAAATTTTTTTAAAATAGCATATGTGCAGATATATGAGGCGAACAATCCCTCGCACTCGCCTATTTCTCGCCTCGTTTCATTTCCAGGTGAGGTGCTTGTCACTCACCTATCTGGAGATTTAAATAACTATGGTATGAATGTGCCAGTATGAATATAACAAATTTATCAATTTAATCCTGTCAGAAGTCAAGCAACTACCAAAAAGTAGGATTGAAATACTGTCATTTTGCGGAAATAAAATACAGTAATCCACTTTATGGCAGCTACTAAGTCACTTAAAGGCCAGGCTATATGTTTGGTTTGACATTTTTGTATCCTACTAAACACTCTTTGAAAAGTTCTTTAAACTCCTTGAAATTTGTCTCTGGTCATGAGTTTGTGTTACATGTACTCGTTTAATTTTTCAATCCATGTTTTTTTTGTCCCTTGATTGCAACAAGGTGCCATCTGCATAGCTTTAGCATTGCAGATGGCACCTTTTTGCACTCAAATGCCAATTTGAGTAATCTTCGTAATCTTGGTTACTTCATGGATGAAAACCTTTCTGCAGACAAGCATGTGTTGTAAGTCACCAGAACAGCTTTTATCACCTCCGAAATATCGGTAGAATGCGTGGTGTGGTAGATGAGGGAACGGCAATGCAATTAATTCATGCATTTGTATCGAGTAGATTGGATTATTGTAATTCTCTCCTATATGGCTGCAAACAGTCCTCAGTTAACAAGCAACAGAATGTTCAGAATTGTTGTGACCAAGAGTAAAAAATCCTCTTCAGCTTCCCCTATCTTACAAAAACTGCATTGGTTACCCATTAGTAAAAGAATTAGTTTCAAAGTATTATTGTTTACCTACAAAGCTGTCAACGATCTTGCGCCTCCTTATCTCTGCAATCTAGTTAAGATGTATGAACCTACTTGTCCTTTGCGATCAGCTACTTTGTGCAATCTTGTTCAGAATGCAGGAAAGCTGGTCACAGCTGGCGATCGGGACTTCTGCATTACGGCACCACATTTGTGGAATGTGTTACTTGACGACATCAAAAAACCACAGTCACTCGAGTCATTTAAGAGACACTTAAAAACACACCTGTATAAATTGGCTTATTGCTGACCTGCTTGTATCATATATAAAGCACCTTTAGTTTTGTGTGAAGCCTGTGAGCACTTATGTGGATTCTCGGCTCTAAACCATATTTTTATTATTATTAATTTCTACTTCATTAACTTGCTCACCTTGAGTCATTTTAGGGGAGGTACCTGTTACTCGCCTAAAGTTTATTTTAAGAGAGTTTCCAACTGCTCGCCATCCTTTTTCTTATATCCAGGTCTGAAGTGTCATCTTTAAATTATATTAAGTAAAGGGTTAACAGGGTATTTATGTATTTATTGGTGTTTAAGGTCACATACTTATGCACAATGGCTAATCGTGACCGTGACAGTTTTACGGGTGGAGGAAGCCGGAGTACCCAGAGAGAACCACCGAGCAACAACGAGCAGCTGTCAGCTCTCCAACATCGTAACTCTGAACTCTGCACTGCAGCACAGGCAGGGTTAGAATGGTTGAAGACATGCGCACCATCGACGTGCAGTACGCCTCAGTACACAGCGTCATCGTGCCCCCATGTAGGCAATCGGGTTGAAGTGTCTTGCCCAAGGACACAACACGGTTGCCGCAGGTGGGATTCAAACTGAGGACCTCTCGGCTTACAGCCTGCACCTCTACCAACTGAGCCACAGTTAACAGGGTAAAAACATCAAGAAATGAAAAGAAATGGTACCGAGTTCCCATTATGAATTCAAAACCATTTTCAAGTACTTTTCAAGAGCATTTTCAAGATATTTTCAAGCACTATGGAGTGAGCTAAATGGTGTGATGCGAGCATCCCAAGGTTGAGTTCCAAGATTCGAAATTAGGTGATTTTTCCTGACAAACAAGTAGAGTAGATATAAATTCAAGGACCCTCCAGCATCCTCAGGAAGATAAAACCAGAAATTCAAGGGCTTGAAAAATCAAAAATCAAATTCAAGCATGTTCAAGATTTTCAAGCACCTCTGGAACTCAGGAAAGGTTGAAAATGTCTAAAGTTTATATCATTCGAGGGCCTGAACAATTTTTTCTACCTTTTTACCACCCCACAGTTTGTTGCTGTAGAGGCTTAGGTGTGATTTCTAGTCAAGTTTCGGTTGTATAAAGAGGCAGCCAAGAAAGGACTAAAAACCCCTGCCAAGGTAAACGGTCTATTTCCTGGATGACGTCTTAAGAAATTGGTGCAGTCTACAAAAGGCTTCACTTTACATCCATTTTCTTGATATTAATTCTAAACCTATTGGGTATTTTTGAAAATATTTTTATCCAAATCTAGTAATTGATAGAAGCCATGACTGGATTTAATAAGAAAAAATCTATGGAAATTTAACTGAAAAAGTCATAGGTTGAAAAGTTTATTCAATTTACAATGGAAAATTGGGTGAGAAAATTATACTTCGTTTGGTGCCAAGTGATTCGCTGTCCTGGGCAGGAATGTCCACCAGCATCATGCAATACGTTAATTAACCCCCTGCATACTGGTGTCGAAATATCTAAAGTTCAAGGTGAAAATTTTTCCCATAATGCACCAAACCAAATTTAACCAATTCAATCTTGTTTGACAGAGCTCATTGAGCTCTGTCAAACAAGACTGAATTGGTTAAATTCCCAGTTACATTATGGGAAAAATGGCTACTTGAAATTTGGATATTTTGACATCAGATTGAGGGCTTCAGCCCCCCCCCCCCCCAACTTTTTTTGCTGGGCCATGTTTTTTTGTATGCATATATTTTAACACAACCAATGACTGGTGAAACAAGGGGTGAATCCAGCCTCCCACATATTTTCGCCAGCTATGTTTCTCTCGTACTGGTTCAGTTTCGATGAATTTCGGATCATTTTTTGCAGTAAGTGGCAGCAAACGCTAAAATGTATACAGTCTGTTAAAAAATCAGTTAACTGAAATAGATCGTAATCTTACAGACATACATGTACCAAATCCACTCCCAGACAAGATAATCCACAGACAGTATAACTGCTGTTAACGTTGTTACGACCAAAGCTGATAAATAGACCTCACCTGTATGCTTTACCTGAAAGTGTGAAATCTTTCAAATACATCTGAAAAATCTCAAAATATCTGCTCAGATGCATGGAAATGTGAGTTTTGGGACCCTTGTGGGTATTAAAGAATTTGTCCAGGCCCTTAAGGATTAATGTTTAGGGAATTTTTATACAATGTTGCTACGGTTTGACAGTATATTTGCTGTGGCAGGGATGTGAGCAGTCACATGCAGAAAACGAGGAAATTGTAATTTTTTAAAGTGATCTAAAGGGTTGATGGACATTCTCATGTAATTTACGTCTGTAGCAAAGACTCTTAGAGGATAAATTTCATATGAATGTATAAGTCTAGTATGTGTATAATACCAAAAATATGCCTTCATAATGGCATGACTCCCAGAACTGAATAAATATAAGAAATTTTCCAAGAGAAAATATTAGTGTGCATTATTTTGAGATCACACAAAATCACTCATTCTTTTAATTCTAGTACTTTAAGGTTATTTATTCTCCTCTAACAGCATCACTCAGGGCACAGATTACAAATTTAGCTAATTGCATCTTGTTCAACAGAGCTCAATGAGCTCTGTTGAAGAAGATGCAATTGGCTAAGTCCTCAATTTTAATGTGGAAAACTGTATGTTAATCATTAAAAAAACATGCTTTCAAGCCACACAAAAAAAGGAAATCCTCTGAAAAGAGGAAAACTCACAGGTCTGGGTGGCTGTATAGTTGTTTCTAGGCAAGTCTTGGCTGCCTATATCACCAGCAAAAGACAGTGCCTAGAAACAACTGCCATGGTTCGATGAATGTAACTAGCGAATTTACTTAGGAATTCAATGTTAGGGCGCCTAATTGTTAAAGCTAAAATTTATAATCAAAATTGGAATTAGGCCCATAGGGGTTAACCGTTTACCCAACGAATCGCCCACATCCGCCCGCGTCATATGCAAATTCAGCAGTTGAAAAAATATTGTTTTTCAAAAAATTTCAACAAAAGCATATCATGTGACCCCTCGTTGGAACGAGCCCATCGAGCTCGTTCCAACGAGGGGTCACATGATATGGTTTTGTTGAAATTTTTTGAAAAATTTTAAAAGTTAAAAAATTTATAGTAATTTATATATTTTTTATACTTACCAATGACCCAGACTTAGCTGGCTGGTGCTAACTCCACAAAAACCAGGGCCAAACACAAATTTTGCCCCCCAATCCCCAAAATTTGCATCCAAAACAAAAAGAAATCATGTCCTAAAGGACCTCCATAGTACGACTCTACTGCGCATGCGCAGTGACGCAGTCGTCCCGAAATTGGCACCAAATATCATTCTTACTGGCAGTGCCTGGTCAGCACTATGTACTCAGCGGGGAGGCAAGAGTTCCCAACTCAGGGAGGGCCATCCCCGTCTGGGTCATTGGTAAGTATAAAAAATATATAAATTACTATAAATTTTTTAACATTTTTATACTGTACCAATGACCCAGACTTAGCTGAATAGTAAACAGGCTGGAGGGCCTAGGACATAGAGGAAAATCCAATAAGCTCAATTATAAAATAAAGAGGTAACCCCTTAAGGAGAAAAGGAGTATTAGGCTTTACATGTATCTTTCTTATTTAATATTTAAATTAGAAAGATACACTACCCTTAATAATTGAGCACAATAACATTCATGTTCTCTATTAACATCCAGTATAACCCTTATACTAATTATTTTTAAAGCAAGCCAATAAATAAAGTAGTCCAGAGAATTGAGACTCTTTATAATCATTTAAAAGTGTCCGAGTATTGTATATTAAAGCCCGTTTGACACTTGACATATACAAATGCTTCACACCGAGCTACACTTTAAAAATAAGACATGAATGAAATTAAACATTAATATTACACTTTAAAACCATCCCAGAAGCGACTCAGAAATACTGTCTTGGAGGAGGCATTCCCTTGCTTTTCACTATAAAGCAGGTGACCTAAGGGAACACCCCCCCCCCCCCCCTTCCCCTTGCCCTGGGTCAAATAGCCCAGAGCGAAGAGGGCAGCCGGACGGAGTCACTGCCGGAACAGAAAGCCTGCATAACTATAGTTGCAACTGTTTAGTGGACGACATTCTGAGCAACAGATAACGGACCTAAACAATGCAGGTCTCCAGAAATGGACTCAATATTTCTGAGATAAAAATTAGTAAATGTGGATGGCTGAGACCAATAAGCAGCCTTCATTAAATCTGTAATAGCAACACTATTAGCATAAGCCCAGGAAGTAGAAAGAGCTCTTACTTCATGAGCAGAAATCTTAAGCAAAGACTGCTGAGAAGAAGATAAATCTTCATACGCAGTACGGATAGTTAACTGAATCCATCTAGCAATAGAATGGACTGAAATGTCCTTTCTATTAGGCATCAAAGACAGAAAGAAACGTTTCTGTCCCTTTCTGATGAACTGAGATCTCTGTTTATAGATACGTAGTGCTCTAACAGGACAGAGTAAAGGCCTACGCCCGTCTGAAGACGGAAGAGCCTTAATAACAATAGGTTCCGGATATTTATTAGGAGCCTGATTCTTAGCTAAAAAACCGACATTAGTAGTGAAGGTGATAGTGTTCCCAACACTACGATAATGAGAATCATCCACCGATAGTGCATGAAGCTCACTGACTCTTCTGGCAGAAGAGAAAGCTAAGAGAAAAGCTGTCTTATAAGATAAGAATTTGAAATCTACTGTCCCAAGAGGTTCAAATGGCTTTTCCTTCAATTTAAGGAGAACCCAAGCTAAATTCCACTTAGGAATTAATCTGAGAGTTCTGGGTCTATTTATCGAAAAGTTTCTAACCAATTTCGATAAAGAGACATTAGATCCAATTTGTAAACTATCATGATGTGCATAGGTATCAGATAACATAGATCTATAACCCTTTATAGTAACAGGTTGCAGTTTGATTTCGTCAAACAAGTATACTAGAAAGTTAGCAATGTCTGGTATAGAGGGATCAAATATATCTACAGAATGATCCCTACACCAACGACGGAAAACCTTCCACTTAGCCGCATAGTTTAGCGAAGAGGAGGTCCTCCTACAGTTAGAAATCGCGTCCACTGCTCGTCCTGTAAAGTGCTTGCCATGCAAGAAGGACCGCACAACGGAAAAACGTGAAGGTTGAGACCTTGCGGGTTGTGATGTAGTTGGCGCGATTTCCCCTGCCAAAGAAGATCCTCTCGTGGAGGGAGCTTCCGCGGTAGGTCCCACAACAGACACCTGAGTAGATTTATCCACGGTCTCTGTGGCGACAGAGATGCTACCAACAGAATCTTGCATTGAGATTGTTTTATCTTTAGCAATACTTGTTGAATTAACGGCGCTGGAGGATACGCATATCCTATCATTCCGTCCCAAGGGATCGATAGAGCGTCTACTGCAAATGCTCTTGGATCCGGACACGGGGACACATACGTCTGCAACTGATTGTTGAGATGTGTCGCAAATAAGTCTATCATTGGCCATTCCCATTGGTAGCAAATCTGATTGAATACTTGTTTGTTGAGAGTCCACTCCGACGGCAACAAGCGACCCTTTCGTGAAAGGGAGTCTGCTAGCACATTCAGACGACCCGGTATGTGACGGACCGAAAGAAGAACGTGATGTTCCAACGCAAACAGAAGGATTCTTTCCGTTAGATTGAACAACGGAACTGAATGAGTGCCTCCCTGATTCCGTATATACGCCACTACTGTCGTATTGTCGGATAGGATTTGGACGTGAGCATCGTGAATAATGTCCATCCAGTGACGTAACGCAAGCCAAATTGACATCATTTCCTTGATGTTTATGTGCTTGCAGAGGAATTGCGGATCCCAAAGACCCTGGCATCTCGAATCCGTTGGGATTAATGATGCACCCCAACCTGTTTGACTGGCATCCATCATAATGGTAAAACTCGGATCCGGCAACTGCAGCGGAACTCCTTGAGTTAACCACTGAATGTTTGCCCAAGTCTGAATCTCTTGTTTCACTTGATCTGACAAGAGAACGTCTACATCGAGCGAATGAATTTTCACACTCCAATTCTGAGTCAGGAAAATTTGAAGAGGCCGTGTGCGTAGTCGTCCCATCGGAATGAGATCCGCGGCGGCTCCGCACAGACCTATCAGTCTCATAAATTCTCTCGCCGTGACTTTGTCTGTATTCAGACAATAGCGAGCGTAACAACTGACTAATTTCGCTCTGGTTAACGGCAGACGAACGAGATTGTTGTGCGTCTCGAAGCTCATTCCCAGATGAGTGAATGACTTGGACGGCACCAGATCCGACTTCTCCTCGTTTACTATGAAACCGAGACGTCGGAGCAATAGAAGAAGATTCTGAACATCGTTCTGAAGCGTTAACTCGTTGCCGTACCTCTGAAGAATGTCGTCCAGGTAGGCCGACGTTACCGCAGACGAATGAGCTCGGAAGTAAATCATTACCGAGTTCATTACCCGAGTGAAAGCCCAGGGTGCTAGATTCAATCCGAAGCACATGGCCCGGAACTGATACACCACTCCTAGGACTGCGAAGCGTAGATACTTTCGGAATGTCGGATGTACCATGACGTGAAAGTATGCATCTTGAGATCTATGCTCGTTGCATAATCGTTCACCCGAATACTCGCTCTGACCGATCGAATCGTCTCCATATAAAACTTCGGAGTGATGATCAGCTTGTCTATCCAGCTCAAATCTATGACTGGACGGAACGAGCCGTCTGGTTTCGGAACCAGAAACAGATGGCTGTAGAATCCCAGCGATTCCTGGTTTTCTACGACCTCTACCGCGTTCTTCATTAAAAGAGACTGCACCTCTGATAGCAGAGCGTCTCTTTTCTGAGGGTTTGACGGAAGATGAGTCCACTTTGGACTTCGAGTTAATGGAGGCTTTCGTTTGAAGGATATCTTTAGACCTTCCGAAGTCACTCCTCTCACCCACGGGTCGTCCGTAATCGACGCCCACTCTTGAGAAAAACTCGACAACCTTCCGCCAACCGGAACGCGATAGAGGTTTGAGCCATCACCTCCTGGATCTGCGAGGCCTGCGGTAGGAGAAACCACGTCTTCCACGACCCGCACCTCGCCTCGTCGACCTCGGGGCGTCCGACCGATTGTCCCGGCCTGAAGGACGTCCCGAACGAGAGTCACTATCCTGACGGTCTCTCGAATAAGAGCTAGAGGACGCACCGGAACCTCTATAGGAACCTCTCTTGGGCGGATAAGACCCAGAAGTGCCCGCCTTATTCGTGTCTGCTGTATCCGACCTTTTAGGAGCGGATCTAAACAACAGAGAATCACTAGCTTTCTTTTTAATATTATCATAAATAGCGGAAAGCTTGCCGTCAAAGAGAAGATCTCCTGAGACCGAAGCGACTCTAAGAGAGTTCTTCACCTTAGAATCCACTAGTGTGGATGTAGACAGGGCTGCGTCACGTCTAACCAACTCCAGATTTGCCACTGAAAGGGCGGAGTTACACGTGGAATAAGCTACTGCCCTTGAAAGAAGTCTTAAGGAGGATTGTATATCCTGAAACTCTTCCCCTTGAAGACGCAGTGATAACGCCTTAGTAAGGTGATCTGCGTAAGATAAGGCATCTAAATTGGCTCTGTTAGACGCAATAGCTGTTTCCAACACTGCGGTTGGAATAGAAGCTGACGACGGTAATGATAGCTCTAAGTCTTCCGCCTCGTCGTCCATACGCAGAGGAACTCTCGGTATACCCTGACCTGCCGTGTCGAATTTATTCCTTGCATTAATGAAAGGCAGGTTGAGAGTATTTGCGGACAAGAAGCCTGCTTTCCCCGTCCTGGAAGCAAGTTTAAAAATAGCGTCGTTCAATAATTCAAATGTTCTTGCAACATTATTGGACTGCGACGGAAACTCGGGAGCGATGTCCCTGAACCGCTCGAAAAAATCAGAGTCCAATGACGCTATAATTCTCCTGTCCGGAAGCGCAGCAGTCTGGCCCGACGGAACAACTTGAGGAAGAAAGTGCCGGATGAAGTCCACGGCAGCTTTGTGTTGTTCCGAAAGGGATAGCTCCAATTCATCCGTATCCCTTTCACCATCCGGTCGGACCTCCCGATGTTCCCGGTCGTCCGCCCCCGATGCTTCGGCGGAGCGTACCGACCCAGCGCCGTCGGATAATTCTCGATCCGACACCGTTTCTGTCGGCTGCTGGGATGCTGCGATAAGCTGTGCTATCTGCACTAGAATGTCCGACGTCGAGACCTGCGGAGGAGCGGTCTTTCGCTGCTTCGCCGAGGGCAGCTCCGCATCAGATGGCTCCCGCATACTTTTCCTATGCGAACGTCCGGAGTCCATCGGTCTCGAATCCCTGGCTGCCGGATGGTGTGACCTGGTCGCCGAAGAATCCTTCATCGGCGAAGCTGGCAAAATATCGGAGGTCACGCAGCCAAGGTGCGGTCGTGTGCGCCGACGAGAAGAGGAAGCCTTAACAGTCTCTGCGGACTGCTTATACAACGGAGCGTCCCGAGCGACGGACGTATGCTCCGCTAAAGACACATTTTGTACCACAACATCTGGTCCCAGATGTTGTTGTACGAGAGAGGGGCCTCTCTCGCTCGCGGCCCGGCTGGACCTGGACGAGCTAGGAACCGGACTAAAAGGCTTCCTCCGTTCTCGTTCACTATCCGCCGTCACTGGGTGTGCATCTATTATTTTTATAGTGCTCGCATCACCCAAAATTTCCTCTTGGACCGCATCGGACGAACCCGGCTGCCGAACCATTCGGTGAATGGACGCTACACCGGGCGAGCTAGCGGACGACATTTGTCTAATCTCCATGAGCACTTTTGCCGCTAGCTCTGTATTTAATTGTGACGACGGACGCACACTTGAAGAAGATAACATGGAAACATCACCCTGTTCTGGTTCCTCTGAAATAGAAACTGAGAGAGTAGAGTGACCTTGTGGAGAAAGAGCCGGCATCGCTCTTTCTCCAGAAACAACATATCGTGACACACGTTTCCAATGTTTCTCATCCCAATGTTCACATACAGGACAGGGATTAATGCGAGAACACTGACTACAATTAATGCAATAATCATGAAAGTCAGAGGAAGATTTCTTCCTATTACAATTTGAACAAGTTCCCTTCATTGTGAAAGAACAACAGTAAGTCCTAGTTACTCGCAAAAACCCCTGACACAAAGATACATAATAACATGATCCATTAATAAATGAAAAAACAATTGCAAAACAAAATAATTTTGAAAAAATATTTTTTCAGAGAAGCCCAAGTTGCTGAAAAGTAACGTTGAGCCCCGATGGATCCGATGGCAAAGTGTGGTCAAAAATTTTAAAATTATATAAAATAATTAATGAGACACTTTCGGATAATATAAATGTATCTTATAATGAGATAAACTACCTCAAAGGCAAACAGCCCCCCTCAAAAAGGCTGTTGCCAATGAAAACAAACAGTGTAAACACAGAAGAAAACATGACTCCAGGCACTGAAAAAACTGGCCCGGAATCAGTCATCAATTACACTCTATCTGATGCAAAACAGAGACTCCCAGGGGAGAATCTGCAGAACATCAGATGGAAGATGCAGAACACAAACGTTATACACCCATGGGTGAAAACGTAACTATGGGGAAAATAACAGAAAACATTCTGTAACCAAGCAACTCTCCCAGGGAATTTTTAGAAATGAAACTTCTCAAAAATATGCCAAAAGCATGGGAGAATTGCAAGGGGGACTTTAGAAGGTTAGGGGAGAGGAAACACTGAATAAGCAGTGCAACAATTAGCAAGAATGACAACAAGAGGCGTTTGCCTCGAAAATAGGCAACTTAACATAATTTCAACAAAAAATTTTAAGTACAGCCCTGATTATTTTTTGCCACTTCTTTTTTCCTCTCCTCCTTCTATCCTCCTTAGAATCACATTTTCTCCAAGAATTACGTGTCTGGCATCCTTTAAACTGAGATTTACAAGCACAAAGATCAGTGAGATGTTGACTGATGAAGGGCCAAACAGAGAATGATATTTGGCGCCAATTTCGGGACGACTGCGTCACTGCGCATGCGCAGTAGAGTCGTACTATGGAGGTCCTTTAGGACATGATTTCTTTTTGTTTTGGATGCAAATTTTGGGGATTGGGGGGCAAAATTTGTGTTTGGCCCTGGTTTTTGTGGAGTTAGCACCAGCCAGCTAAGTCTGGGTCATTGGTACAGTATAAAAATAATGATATTTAAAATAATAAATTTTGATATCGTCTGCATCAGGTAAAGGGTTAAATGAACTCGGCACTATAACAGTTAATTATATTTTACTGTGAAAAAAGGTTTTTTTTTATCTTCCAATGTACACATTACTCTATGACAGCCGTGAAAACAAATTCTTAAAGTTAGAGTTCATGTAAAGATCACCCCTTGACACAAAAGTTTCAATAACATTCAACAACAT
This sequence comes from Pictodentalium vernedei, assembly GCA_031216915.1. NCBI lineage: Eukaryota > Metazoa > Mollusca > Scaphopoda > Dentaliida > Dentaliidae > Pictodentalium > Pictodentalium vernedei. The sequence continues at coordinate 483,671,792 of CM062294.1, forward strand.
TCAGTCAGTCAATGCAGAAATCTATAAGCCAACATTCTTCAGTTAATCAACTCAATTGGCAAGTGATGACATTTTTTCCTCATTTTCATGCAATCAAAGTTCATAAGGTAACCAGCATAATCAATATTCATTGTAGCAATATTGGGTGAGGCTGACATTCTCCTAATTGCTGTTGAGAAAAAAAATCAATATAATGAAATGCAGAAACATAAGTGAAAGACAAATTTAACTCTAGAATTAAAGTCTCCAAGGTTTACATACAAAGCTTCTAGCAAATTTTCATGATTTTTTTATGACTATTGTTGAATGACACACAAATACATATTTTTTCTTGACAACTCTCAATCATTTTATGGGAGTGCCTGCAAATGCAAAGAGAAAAATACTTTGTCAACAACTGTACATTACAAGATAAAATGAGTTGTAGGATATCTACAAGAAAAGTTGGCGCCCATGCCTTCTCAGTTGATAATTCTAACAGTTGGTATTATTACTTGGGAAGCTCTCCATAAACAACTAATTTTAAATGCTAGTAATATAATACTAAGAGCAAGTCCACAATACTGTATTTCTTTAAAAAATTTAAAATTTAAATTAATTTTGCTGAAGAGAACCACACAAATATGAATATCCAGGGGAGCTTCCCGAGTTATTATGAGAAGGATTGCATTTATTAACAAAGGGAAAATAAAACAGAAAATTTCTTAGGGCTACCCTGCAGCTTATTTCAGTCGGAACTGCAAATTCAAAGTTATAATTTTACCATCGAACTGGCCTATTCCCAACATCATGACCATTCTTAGACAGTCACAGCCCCAAAGTGAATTAAGTTCACAGAAGTGGCAGCTTTGGATCGTACTACATGATTTTTCGACCATTTAGAAAAACACAATTTTCTATGACTTTCCATTGGGTTGAAAGCACTTGGCCCATCAACATGCTGTATGTAAACTGTACCATTGTGCCCCACTTGGGCAAGTGTAATTAAGTGTGTTGCCCAAGGACACAATGCACATATTGAGGACAAAATCAAACCTCCAACCTCTCAATCTAAAGTCCAACTCACTAACCATTGATACACCTTGCTCTCTCACTGGCAACATGACTTTTGAATTAACAGGGTTCCACTATCGTAGCAACCATTAACCCTTTGCCTAAAACACCTAGAAACGATACATTTTTTTTTATAAAAACTTAAATTTTTCATTTTTAACTTTATAAAGATAGCTTATAAAACCCCATTTGTATGAGCTAATCGAGTATGTTCCAATGAGGTAGCATAACCTATGTTTTGCTGAATTTAAAAAAAAAAAAAATATCAAAATTTGAATACCAATCTTAAGATATTGCACTGGCTGAATATGGATGTTGTTAGGTGAAGGGTTATACGCCAGGGCTACAAATGGTCTATCCATTGAAAAGCTGCTACCGCACTTCTGCTTTTGCTAAAAAAAAAAAACTGTAAATATCTGTTGGGTGAAAAAACCTCCCCAGTAATATTTTAACCCGTAGAGTGCTGGAAGCCCATATTTGGGTTTTATTCTGTAGTGCCGGTACCACAACTTAAAGGCTTCATAGTCTGTGGATGTGCTTCATGTTATCTTTGAAGTGATATTATTTTATATGTTAGGATTTGCCTTGTTAAAATTTATGGGAGAGTGCATACTGGCCTACTGGCACTCTCCCATAAATTGTAACAAGGCAAAGATGCACAAAGAAATATTGAGGACCAAAAAAATTTAGCATCTACCAGTTAACAACGACTCTCCTCATAGTGAAAGATAAATCTTATTTTTTCTTACAAAACATAACGTATTGTTCCTCAGTTTAGTTAGCTAAATGAAATCAGGAAGTATAATTTTTTCAAACCTCAGAGGAAATGCAAGTGATTACTTGAGCACATCAAATTAAATCAAAATGTGGCAAGTAACCAATGACTCAATTGGAAATCTGAGTGTATAGAACACTGTGACCATTTTGCCAATTTACCACCCTTGAGAAATTATGCGAATTCACATTTACTTAAGAATTGAATGCAAGGGATTCATACAATTTGTACCCATTCCCACACGTTCATACTCCAATAAAGATTATAAAAATTGCATTCAATTCTTATAATTACATTCCGTAACTGTTTAAACTACTTTTTACCAAACAACAAAGCAGAAAGATGAAATAAAACATGTACAAATGAACGAGGCGAAAAACCACCCTCACACAAAAGACAAAGTGCACAACTCTGATTTTTAATTTTCACAACTTTAGTAATGGAAACAAGTATTTTAGTAAGGGGCTTTATGCCACAGTTGGGAAATGTCACCAAAGAAACAGCAGCGGAGTTGATCACTGCGAGAAGCGCTAAAAGTTAAAAACCCACCCAAACACCGCCCGAATTACATTCTGTCAACTGTGCTCTACCGTAAATGCAGGTCAAAGTTCGACCAAATGTATTCATTGGAAAATGAATTACATTTGGTCATGACGTTTTCATCCAGGTGACCAATGGGAATTGAGTATTTGGACCCAAAACGTATAACTCCATTAACAATGTAATTATTGATGGAAACAACACAACGTTAACATTTGTACAAAAGTGTACAAATATAGATGTAAGTTGAACAAACTCAAAGAGTTTGTTCCACTGATATTCATATTTGAATGCTTCTCTTCAGTAAAGTTAATTTCAATTTAACATTTTAAAAAAAGAAATTCAGTTTGGAGGACTTGCACGGAATATTATATTACTACAGTGGAACCCTGTTAATTGAATAGCTACTTTGCCAATGAAAATTATTCAATTAAAAAGAGTATTCAATTAACAGAGATAGGGTCACTTTCCTGTATTCTAGAGACAAACTTAGCATTTATTCTATTATATCTTGTTTAACAGAGCTCCATGAGCTCTGTCAAACAAGATATAACAGATTAAATACATGTACCTGTATTGGATGTACTGAGGACAAATTAGTCTATAAACAAAGGAAAACTGGGGAGAGTCAGGGTAATTTTTCAACAGAGTAAGGTAATTTCTTGACAGGTTACAAGATTTTTTATTCAATTAACAGGAATTTACTCTATAACCTATATTCAGTTAACAGGGCAAATGTGTACTGGAGGTATGGTAATTGGTTTTGTGTTGGAAAATTATATTCAATTAACAGAGATATACAATTAAGAGATATCCAGTTAAGTGGGTCCCACTGTAGCAGTAAAAATTAGTTGTTTGTCATTTGCCTTGCTCAAATGCTGGTGAGTGAAGGTTTACTTTCCTTTAATTTATTCTTGGGGAGGACTGATTTTAAAACAAAAAAAAATCGCAATGTGATTCCAATCCCCCCCTCACCCCCTGCAAACAAATATATTTGAAACCAATCACAGTCAGGTATTGCTATGGAGACATATATCAAAAAGAGTTGAAATCTTGTTACTATTTTTTAAAGTTATGCCATAAATAAGCATTACACAATATTTTTGAAAAAAGGGCAATAACTCCCATAATTTTCACTGGATACTTGGTGGTCAGCGACCTTGCCGAAGACATTGTTGCTATAGAGGGATACACTGAAAAGAACTGAAATCTGTTAACTATTGTTCAAGTTATGCCATAAACAAGTTATACAGGATATTTTATAACAAAGGGCCATAACTCCCACAATTTTCAAGAGATATTGGTGGTCATCGAACTTGACGTAGACATTGTTGCTATAGAGTGATATACCAAAAAGAATTGAAATCTGTTAATTATTGTTCAAGTTATGCCATAAACAAAGTTTGTATGGACGACCGAATTGATGGATGGATGGAGGTAGATGGATGGATAGACAGATGGATGGAGGTCTTCGCCATATCCCTCGCTTGCAAAATACATTAAGACAAAAAAAGTATTATTGGGCAATGCTAACATACACAGACAAGTGGATTTGTGTGTTTAGACATGTAACCATTTAAATCCATAAATCAAATTGAGCGTTTTATTGCACACAAATAATTGCACTCACAGCAAATTGTTGATGGAGATTTAGAGAAACATTCATCAAAAATATCTGTTAATTTTACTATCATCACAGCCTCTCCACAAAAGATTACTATTTAAGTATAAACTAAAAAGCCAACATGTAATTTGTAGATGTACAGTACGTGAAGAGTGGACTGTAACTAAATCACCCGCGGAGTGGAGTTATCACCCAAATTATAAGTTTCAAATTTTGTACATATCTTCTAAAAACACAAGCAATGTTTCAGCCAATGGACCTCCGGGTTTAACCCGGAGGTCCATTGGCTGAAACTTAGCTTGTGCTTGTTATGTTTTGCAACAAATTTGCAATTATTGCTTGGGTGGAATCTCCACTCTGCGGGTGATTTTGTGGTAATACACTCTCCGCGTACTGCAGTAAAGAATCACCATCACAACTTCAACTAAATCCATAAATGCAAACAAGCACACACAAATGTAACATGCATGTATGCACACAAACCCTCACAAACCCTCACAAACACACACACACACACACAGAGATCTTCAAAGAAATTCCAAGTCATCTGGAGACAAACTGTTCATGATACTTTTTAAATGACACTGGTTTTATGTCTCACAAGATGAAGACAAAAGATTATTTTTGACTAAAGCCCTTGTTATCTTAGGGAAAAACTTACAAAGATTCCCCAACATTTGTGAAAAACAAACAGGGAAGAGATTAGTGGACCCAGGGGTTGATTTCCCAAAATATAATTAATTCTCTCTATCCTCTCACTGTACTCGTAAAATCACAATTAAGCAAACATATACCTGCATGTAGAGGCATGTACAGATTCACACAACACACAGGAGATTTCGAAATGCTTAAAAAGTTAAAAAATTTGTAGTAATTTATATATTTTTTGTACTTACCAATGACCCAGACATAGCTGGTGCTAACTCTTAAAATATAGGGCCAAACACAAATTTTGCCCCCCAATCCCCAAAATTTGCATCTAAAACCAAAGAAAACATGTCCTGAATGGCCCTCCACACTTCACCTCTACTGCGCATGCGCAGTGTCAAGGACGTTCTGAAATTGGCGCCATTAATCATTCTTATAACCAGTGCCTGGTAAGCGCTATGTACTCAGCGGGGAGGTAAGAGTTCCCAACTCCTGGGAGGGCCATCCCCGTCTGGGTCATTGGTAAGTATAAAAAATATATAAATTACTATAAATTTTTTAACATTTTTATACTGTACCAATGACCCAGACATAGCTGAATAGTAAAAAGGCTGGAGGGTCAAGGACACAGAGAGAGATGGAATACGCTCAATTATATAAAATAGAGTCATCCCCTCTAGGGAAAAAGAAGTATTAGCCTTACATGTATCTTTCTTATTTATGATAAATTAGAAAGATACAACACCTTCCAAAATTGAGCATCATACATCCATGTACTCTATTAATATCTAGTATAATCCTTATACTAATAATTTTTAAAGTAAGCCAATAAATAAAGTAAGTCTAGAGAATAGAGACTCTTTATACTCCTTAAAAGTGTCTGAGGATTGTATAATAATGTTCGTTGACACGTGCTATATTCAAAAGCTATACTTTAAAAACTAAGACCTGAATGAATTTTTAAAACATAAACTTCTCACTAAACAACCATCCCAATAACAGCTCAGAATTACTAACTCCGGAGGAGATATCCCCTTGTTTTCATAGTAAAACAGGTGACCCAAGGGAACACCCTCCCCCCCCCCCCCCCCCCTTTTTCTTGCCCTGGGTCAAATAGCCCAGAGCGAAGAGGGCAGCAGAACGGAGTCACTGCCGAAACAGACAGCCTACCTAGCTATAGTAGCAACTGTTAAGTGAATGACATTCTGAGCAGTAGATAATAGACCTAACAATAAAGGCCTCCAGAAATGGACTCGATATTTCTGAGATAAAAATTCATGAATGTGGATGGCCGAGCGCAATGAGCAGCCTTCAAAAATCTATAATAGCGACTCTATTAATGTAAGCCCAAGATGTAGAAGAACTCTTACTTCATGAGCCGAAATCTCAACCACAACTGCTGAGTCAATGATATACCATAAGCAGTATCGATAGTTAATTGAATCCATTAGCAATAGAATGGAGCGTAACGTCTTTCTATTAGGCATCAAAGACAAAAGAAGCTTACGCCCGTAGTAATAAACAGATATCTGTTTATAAATACATAAACTCTAACCGGACAGAGTAAAGGCCTATGCCCGTACGAAGACGGAAGGACCTTAATAACAATAGGTTCCGGATATTAATTAGGAGCCTGACTCTTATGCAAAAATCCAACCTAAATAGTAAAGGAAGTATTGATTCCGAAACTACGAAAGTGAAAATCATCCACCGATAGTGCATGAAACTCACTGACTCTTCAGTAAAAGAGAAGCCAACAGAATTACTGTCTAAAAGGTCAGAATTTGAAAACTACTGTTTCCAGAGGCTCAAATGATTACTTAGCTAAATAAGAACCGAAGTTAAATTCCGTATAGGAATTTAATCTAATGATTCTAAGTCTATTTATCGAAAAGTTACTAACTGACTTAGATAAAGAGACATAAGACTCAATTGTAAACTATCATAGAGTGCATAGGTATGAGGTAACATAAACCTATAACCTTAATAATAACAGGCTGCAGTAGATCTTGTCAAACAAGTATACTAAAAAGTTGCAATGACTAGTATGGAGGGATCAACAATATCAACATAGTGATCCCTACACCAACGACGGAAGAGCCTCCACTTTAGCCGCATAGTATAGCGAAGAAGAGGTTCTCCTATAGTAAGAAATCGCGTCCAAAGCTCGTCCAGTACAATGCTTACAATGCAATAAGGACCACACAACGGAATACGTGAAGGTTGAGACCTTGTGGGTTGTGATAAAGATGACACGATTTACCCAGCGAAAAAAGATCCTCTCATGGAGGAAGATTTCGCGTTAAGTCCCACAGTAGACATCAGAGTAAATTTACCCACGGTCTCTGTGAAGACAGAGATGCTATCAACAGAAATGTATTGTGGTTGTTTATCTTAGCAATACTTGCTGAAACAACAGCGCAGGAGGATACGCATATCCTATCATTCCGTCCTATTAGATCAATAGAGCGTTAACAACAAAAGCTCACGAGATCCGGACAAGCAAACACATAAGTCTGCAATTGACAAGCAAGTTGTGTCGTAAATAAATTATCATTGGGCGCTCCCATTGATAGCAAATCTGACTGAATACTTGTTGGTTGAGAGTCCATTCTGACGGCAACAAGTGACCCATAAGTGAACGGGAGTCCGGTAATACAATCAGACGACCCGGAATATGACGGACCGAAGCAAAACTTGGTGTACTATAACAAACAGAAGGATTCTTTCCATTAAATTGAATAACGGAAACGAATGAGTGCCTCCCTGGTTCCGGAGATACGCCACTACTGTCGAATTAACGGACAGGATTTGGACATGCGTTTCTGAATAATGCTCATCCAATGACATAAAGCAAGCCTAAAATACATTATTCCGTGGAAGATAAGTGCTTGCTTAGAGACTGCGGAACCCAAAGACCCTGGCACTTCGAATCCGTTGGGATCAATATTATATCCCAACCTGTTTGACTGGCAACCGTCATAATTATAAAACTCGGATCCGGCAACTACAGTGGCACTCTCTGAGTCAACCACTGAATGTTTGCCCCAGTCTGAATCTCTTGCTACACTAGATAGACAAGAGAACGTGTAAATCGAGCAATTCATGGATTGCTGAAAAGTTGCCGTCGAAGAGAAGCTTCTCCGAGAACGAAGCGACTCTGAGAGAGTTCTTCACCTTACTATCCATGCGCGTGGAGGTAGCTAGGGCTGCGTCACGTCTAACCAACTCCAAGCAGCCACTGAAGGGCGGAGTTATACGTGAACAAACTACTGCCCTCAAAAGAAATCACATTGAGGATTATATCCCGGAAATCTTTCTCTTGAAGACGTAATGAAAATGCCTCAGTAAGGTGGATTACGTATGATAAAGCGTCTAAGTTAAGTCTATTAGACATCATTGTCGTTTCCAACATTGTGGTTGGAAAAGACATAGACGGCGAAAAAGATTATTTCCAGTCTTTAACCACGCCGTCTAGACGCATATGAACTCTCGGTATGCCCTGTTCTGCCAAAATAAATTATTCGTATAAATGATAAAGGGCAGAAATGAGCATTGCGGACAAGAAACTAAACTATCATGCTTGGTAGCAGGCTTATATATATATAGCGTCGATAAATAATACACATGTTCTAATGACATTATTGGACTGTGTCGGTAAGTCAGGGACAATGTCCCTGAACCGATCCAAAATTCCGTGTCCAATGATGCTATAAGTCTCTTATCCAACATCGCAGCAATGTAGTCCGAAATAACAATCACTGGAAGATAATGCCGGAAGATATGTATGGCAGCTTCCGATGCTACGAAAGGAAAAACTCGAAATCTTTTGAATCCCTTTCGCCATCCTGTCGGACCCTATAAAGCGTTCGGTCGTCCATACCTGATGCAACCGCGGACCGCACCAACCCAGCGCCGTCGGATAATTCCTGATTCGACCAAGAAACTGTCGATTGCTGGGATGCTGCGAAAAAACTGTGCTAACTCGGATAGCACGTCCGTCACTGAGGCCTGTGGAGAAGCGGTCCTACGATGCATTGCCGCTGGAAGCTCCGTGATCATTACCCCGTGCGTACTACTAATATGCGAACGAACGGAGTGTATAGGCCTCGTGTCCCTTGGCTACCGGATGGCGTGACCTGTTCGCCGTGGAATCACTGAATGACGAAACTGATCGGACACTCGAGGTCACGTAGCCAATGTGCAGTCGTGTGCACTGCTGTGAGGATGAGGAAGCATTATCGACAGTCTCTCGGACTGTCAATATAACGGAGCGTCCCGAGCGACGGACATATGCTCCGAATGTAAAATATCTGAACCACAACATGCGGTCCCCTATGTTGTTGGACGAGAGAGGGACCTCTCTCGCTCACAGCCCGGACGGACCTGGACAAGCCAGGAACCGGACTAACAGGCTTCCTCCGATCTGTCCTCAATCCGCCGACACTGGGTGAGTACTAAAGTAATTATAGTGCTCGCATCACCCAAATCTCCTTCCTAGACCGCAACGGACGAACCCGGCAGCCAAACCATTCGATGAATGTACGCTACACCGGGTGAGCTAGCGAATGTCACTCCGTTGATCCTACAAGGGACCTCTTAGGCGATAGACATATTCCATGAGCACTTATTGCCGCTAGCTCTTCATTAACTATGACGACAGAGGCACACTTTGAAAGACATCTCCGTAACTTTGCGAACAAGAAACCAGAAATGCTTGGTAATAGCAAGCATATAATAATAAATATATAGCGTCGTTCAATAATTCGAAAGTTTGTGTGACATTATTGGACTATGTCGGAACTGAAGGACGATGTCCCTGAACCGAACCAAAAATTTCTAAGTCCACCGACGCTATCAGTTTCTTATCCGGCATCGCAGCATTCTGGTCCGACGAAAGAACCTGAAGAAGATCAAGTCAGATGACATACACAACAGCATATGTTGTTCCGAAAGGGAAAGCTCGAAATCCTCCGAATCCCTTTCGGTATCCCGTCGGACCGGCTGAAATTTTCGGACGTCCGTACCCGCTTCCGCGGAGCGTCCCGACCCAGCATCGTCGGATAAAACATTATGCGACAGATTCAGTTGTTGCTGGGATGCTGCGATAAGCTGTGCTATTTGGGATAGCACGTCCGTCCCCGAGGCCTGTGCAGTAGCAGTCTTACGATGCATTGCCGCCGGAAGCTCCGTGTACGTTGACTCCCGCACACTTTCCTATGCGAACGTCCAGAGTCTGCAGGCCTCGTGTCCCTGGCTACCGGATGGTGTGACCTGGTCGCCGATGATTCTCTGACTGGCGAAGCTGACTGGATATCCGAGGTCACGTAGCCAAGAGCGGTCGTGTGCGCTACAATGAGAATGAGGAAGCCTTATTGACAGTCTACTCCGGACTGACTATATGTCGGAGCGTCCCGAGCGGCAGACGTATGCTCCGAATGCGAAACATTTTGTACCACAACATCTGGGGCCAGATGTTGTTGTACGAGAGAGGGGCCTCTCTCGCTCGCCGTCCGGATGGACCAGAACGAGCTATGAACCGGACTAAAAGGCTTCCTCCGTTCTCCCTCTAATCCGCCGTCACTGGGTGTGCATTTGGTTGATTTATAGGGCTCGCATCACCCCAAAACTCCTTCTAGACCGCAACGGACGAACCCGGCTGCCGAACCATTCGATGAATGGACGCTACACAGGGCGAGCTAGCGGACATCAAAGGCCGTCGAACCTACTAGGGTCCTCTTAGGCAATTGGCGTATTTACATGAGCACTTTTCCGCTAGCCCTTCATTAATTGTGACGACGGAGGCACACTGTTGGAAGACATCACAGATACATCACCCTAATCTTGATCGTCTGAAATAGAAATTGATAAAGTAGAGTGACCCTGCGGGGAAAGGACCGGAATGTCCAATTCCCCACTAACATACCGTGACATACGCTTCCCATGTTGTCATCGAAATCATCAGATACAGAACAGGAGTTAATGCGAGTACATTGACTACATATAGAATGATGATAAAAGACAGAGGAAGACTTCCTCTTATTACAATTGATCAAAATCCTTTCAATGTGAAAAGAAAACAAAGTCCTGGTACTCGCACCAACCCCTGACAATCAAAATACATAATAATAATATGATCCATTAATAGAAAAAATAATTGAAATCAAAATATTTTGAAAAAGTTAAAAAATTTATAGTAATTTATATATTTTTTATACTTACCAATGACCCAGACATAGCTGGTGCTAACTCTTAAAATATAGGGCCAAACACAAATTTTGCCCCCCAATCCCCAAAATTTGCATCTAAAACTAAAGAAAACATGTCCTGAAAGGCCCTCCACACTTCGCCCCTACTGCGCATGCGCAGTGTCAAGGACGTTCCGAAATTGGCGCCATTTATCATTCTAATAACCAGTGCCTGGTAAGCGCTATGTACTCAGCGGGGAGGCAAGAGTTCCCAACTCCTGGGAGGGCCATCCCCGTCTGGGTCATTGGTAAGTATAAAAAATATATAAATTACTATAAATTTTTTAACATTTTTATACTGTACCAATGACCCAGACATAGCTGAATAGTAAAAAGGCTGGAGGGCCAAGGACATAGAGCAAAATGGAATACGCTCAATAAAATAAAATAGAGTCATCCCCTGTAGGGAAAAGAAGTAATAGGCCTTACATGTATCTTTCTTATTTATGATAAATTAGAAAGATACAACACCTTCCAAAAATTGAGCTTCATACATCCATGTACTCTATAAATATCCAATAATCCTTATACTAATAATTTTTAAAGTAAGCCAATAATAAAGTAAGTCTAGAGAATAGAGACTCTTATACTCCTAAAAGTGTGTGAGAATTGCATAATCATGTCCGTTGACATATGCAATATTCAAAAGCTATACTTTAAAAACTAAGACTTGAATGAATTTTATAAACTTAAACTTCTCACTAAACAACCATCCCAATAACAGCTCAGAATTACTAACTCCGGAGGAGGTATCCCCTTGTTTTCATAGTAAAAACAGGTGACCCAAGGGAACACCCTCCCCCCCCCCCCTTTTTCTTGCCCTGGGTCAAATAGCCCAGAGCGAAGAGGGCAGCCAAACGGAGACACTGCCGAAACAGACAGCCTACCTAGCTATAGTAGCAACTGTTAAGTGAATGACATTCTGAGCAGTAGATAATAGACCTAACAATAGAGGCCTCCAGAAATGGACTCGATATTTCTGAGATAAAATTCATGAATGGATGGCTGAGCGCAATGAGCAGCCTTCAAAAATCTATAATAGCAACACTATTAATGTAAGCCCAAGAAGAAGAACTCTTACTTCATGAGCCGAAATCTTAAGCACAACTGCTAAGCCAATGATATACCATAAGCAGTACACTAGTTAATAGAATCCATTAACAATAAAATGGAGCGTAACGTCCTTCTACTAGACATCAAAGACAGAAGAAGCTTACGCCCTTGTAATAAACAGATATCTGTTTATAAATACATAAACTGTACCCGGAAAGAGTAAAGGCCTATGCCCATACGAAGACGGAAGGACCTTAAAATAATAGGTTCCGGATAATAGGAGCCTAACTCTTATGCAACAATCCAACCTAAATAGTAACGGAAGTATTGATTCCGAAACTATGAAAGTGAAAATCATCCATCGATAGTGCATGAAACTCACTGACTCTACAGTAAAAGAGAAACCAACAGAATTACTGTCTAAAAGGTCAGAATTTGAAAACTACTGTTTCCAGAGGCTCAAATGATTACTTAGCTAAATAAGAACCGAAGTTAAAATCCGTATAGGAATTTAATCTAAAGATTCTAAGTCTATTTATCAAAAAGTTACTAACTGACTTAGATAAAGAGACAAAAGACTCAATTGTAAACTATCGTAGAGTGCATAGGTATGAGGTAACATAAACCTATAACCTAAATAACAACAGGCTGCAGTAGATCTTGTGAAACAAGTATACTAAAAAATAGCAATGAGTAGTATGGAGGGATCAACATATGAACATAATGATCCCTACACCACGACGGAAGAGCCTCCACTTTAGTCGCATAGAATAGCGAAGAAGAGGATCTCCTATAGTAAGAAATCGCGTCCAAAGCTCGTCCAGTACAGTGCTTACAATGCAATACGGACCACACAACGGAATACATGAAGGTTGCGACCTTGCTGGTTGTGATAAAGATGACACGATTTACCCAGTGAAAAAAGATCCTCACATAGAGGAAGATTTCACGTTAAGATCCACAGTAGACAAGAGAGTAAATTACTCATGATCTCTGTGAAGATAGAGATGCTATCAACAGAAATGTATTGTGGTTGTTTATCTTAGCAATACCTGCTAAAACAACAGCGCCGGAGGATACGCGTATCCTATCATTCCGTCCTATAGATCAATAGAGCGTTAACAGTATTAGCTCAGAGATCTGGACAAGCCAACACATACGTCTGCAATTGATTAGCAAGCTGTGTCATAAATAAAACATCATTGGGCGCTCCCATAGATAGCAAATCTGATTAAATACTTGTTTGTTGAGAGTCCATTCTGACAGCAACAAGCGACCCGTAAGAGAACGGGAGTGCGATAAAACAATCAGACGACCCAGAATGTGACGGACCAAAACTGAACTTGGTGTACTATAACCAACAGACGGATTCTTTCCATTAAATTGAATAACGGAAACGAAAGAGTGCCTCCCTGGTTCCGGAGATACGCCACTACTGTCGAATTAAAGGACAGGAATTTGGGCATGCGTTTCTGAATAATGTTCATGCAATGACATAAAGCAAGCCTAAAAAACATTATTCCGCGGAAGTTAAACTGCTAGCTAAAAGACTGCGGAACCCAAAGATCCTGGCACTTCGAATCCGTAGGGATCAGAATATATCCCAATCTGTTTGACTGGCAACCGTCATAACAGCCACACTCGGGTCCGGCAACTGCGGCGGCACTCTCTGAGTCAACCACCGAAAGTTTGCCCCAGTCTGAATCTCTTGTAACACTAGATAGACAAGAGAATGTATAAATCAAGCAATTCATGGATTGCCGGAAAGTTGCCGTCGAAGAGAAGCTCCTCCGAGAACGAAGCGACTCTGAGAGAGTTCTTAACCTACTATCCACGCGTGGATGTAGCTAGGGCTGCATCACGTCTAACCAACTCCAATCAGCCACTGAAGGGCGGAGTTATACGTGAACAAACTACTGCCCTCAAAAGAAATTACATTGAGAATAATATCTCGTAAATCTTTTCTTGAAGACGTAATGATAACGCCTCAGTAAGGCGGATTACGTATAATAAAGCGTCTAAGTTAAGTCTACTATACATAATGTCGTTCCCAACATTGAAATTGGAAAAGACATAAACGGCGAAAAAGAATATATGCAGTCTTTAAACACACCGTCTAGACGCATATGAACTCTCGGTATGCCCTGCTCTGCCAAAATAAACTATATGTAAAAAAGATAAAATGGCAGAAATGAGCCACGCGGACAAGAAACTAAACTATCATGCTTAGTAGCAGGCTTGTATATATATATAAATATATAGCGTCAAAAAATAAAACACATGTTGTAATGACAATATTGGACTGCGTCGGTAAGTCAGGGACAAAGTCCCTGTACCGATCGAAAAATCCGAGTCCAATGACGCTATAAGTCTCTTATCCAAGATCGCAGCAATGAAGTCCGAAAAATAATCACTGGAAGAAATGCCAGAAGATATGAAAGGCATCTTCCGATACTACTAAAGGGAAAACTCGAAATCTTTCGAATCCCTTTCGCCATCCTGTCGGACCCTATAAAGCGTTCGGTCGTCAGTAGCTTGATGCAACCGCGGACCGCACCGACCCAGCGCCGTCGGATAATTCCTGATTCGACCGAGAAACCGTCAATTGCTGGGATGCTGCGAAACAACTGTGCTAACTCGGATAGCACGTCCGTCACTGAGGCCTGAGGAGCAGCGGTCTTACGATGCATTGCCGCAGGAAGCTCCGAGATCGTTACCCCGTGCATACTTCCAATATGCGAGCGAACGGAGTGTATAGGCCTCGTGTCCCTTGGCTACCGGATGGCGCGACCTATTCGCTGTGGAATCACTGAATGCCGAAACTGATCGGATACTCGAGGTCACGTAGCCGATGTGCGGTCGTGTGCCCTGCTGTGAGGATGAGGAAGTATTAAAGACAGTCTCTCGGACTGTCAATATAACGGAGCGTCCCGAGCAACGGACATATGCTCCGAATGTAAAATATCTGAACCACAACATGCGGTCCCCTATGTTGTTGGCTTCCTCCGATCTGTCCTCAATCTGCCGTCACTGGGTGAGTACTAAAGTAATTAAAGTGCTCGCATCACCCAAATCTCCTTCCTAGACCGCAACGGACGAACCCGGCAGCCGAACCATTCGATGAATGTACGCTACACCGGGTGAGCTAGCGAATGTCACTCCGTAAGCGATAGACATATTCCATGAGCACTTATTGCCGCTAACTCTTCATTAACTATGACGACAGAGGCACACTTTTGAAAGACATCTCCATAACTCTTCGAACAAGAAACCAGAAATGCTTGGATAGCAAGCATAAAATAATATATATAGCGTCGTTCAATAATTCGAAAGTTTGTGTGACATTATTGGACTATGTCGGAACTGAGGGACGATGTCCCTGAACCGAACCAAAAATTTCTAAGTCCACCGACGCTATCAGTTTCTTATCCGGCATCGCAGCATATGTTGTTCCGAAAGGGAAAGCTTGAAATCCACCGAATCCCTTTCGGTATCCCGTCGGACCGGATGAAACTTTCGGACGTCCGTACCCGCTTCCGCGGAGCGTCCCGACCCAGCATCGTCGGATAAAATATATGCGACAGATTCAGTTGATGCTGGGATGCTGCGATAAACTGTGCTATTAAGGAAAGCACGTCCGTTCCCGAGGCCTGTGCAGTAGCGGACTTACGATGCATTGCCGCTGGAAGCTCCGTGAACGTTGACTCCCGCACACTTCCTATGCGAACGTCCGGAGTCTGCAGGCCTCGAGTCCCCGGCTACCGCCCCAGCGCTGTCGGATAATTCTCGATCCGACACCGTTTCTGTCGGCTGCTGGGATGCTGCGATAAGCTGTGCTATGTGCACAAGAATGTCCGGCGTCGAGACCTGCGGAGGCGCAGTCTATCGCTGCTTCGCCGAGGGCAGCTCCTCATCAGATGGCTCCCGCATACTTTTCCTATGCGAACGTCCGGAGTCCATCGGTCTCGAATCCCTGGCTGCCGGATGGTGTGACCTGGTCGCCGAAGAATCCTTGATCGGCGAAGCTGGTAATATATCGGCGGTCACGCAGCCAAGGTGCGGTCGTGTGCGCTGACGAGAAGAGGAAGCCTTAGCAGTCTCAGCGGACTGCCTATACAACGGAGCGTCCCGAGCGACGGACGTATGCTCCGCTAACGACACATTATACCACAACATCTGGGGCCAGATGTTGTTGAACGAGAGAGGGGCCTCTCTCGCTTGCCGTCCGGATGGACCGGAACGAGCTATGAACCGGACTAAAAGGCTTCCTCCGTTCTCCCTCCAATCCGCCGTCACTGGGTGTGCATTAAGTTAATTTTATAGTGCTCGCATCACCCCAAAATTCCTTCTAGACCGCAACGGACGAACCCGGCTGCCGAACCATTCGGTGAATGGACGCTACACCGGGCGAGCTAGCGGACGTCAAAGGCCGTCGAACCTACTAGGGTCCTCTTAGGCAATTGGCGTATTACATGAGCACTTTTCCGCTAGCCCTTCATTAATTGTGACGACGGAGGCACACTGTTGGAAGACATCACAGATACATCACCCTAATCTTGATCGTCTGAAATAGAAATTGATAAAGTAGAGTGACCCTGCGGGGAAAGGACCGGAGTGTCCAAATCCCCAACAACATACCGTGACATACGCTTCCCATATTGTCATCGAAATCATACGATACAGAACAGGAGTTAATGCGAGTACACTGACCACATATAGAATGATAATAAGGTCAGAGGAAGACTTCCTCTTAAAACAATTGATCAATATCCTTTCAATGTGAAAAGAAAACAAGTCCTGGTACTCGCACTAACCCCTGGCAATCAAAATACATAATAATAATATGATCCATTAACATAGAAAAAATAATTGAAATCAAAATATTTTGAAAAAATATTTTTTCAGAACAGCCCAAGTTTCTGAAAAGTAACGTTGAGCCCCAATGGATCCCAAGCCTAAGTGTGGACAAAAATTTTAAAAATATTTTAAACAATTTATTCAACACTTACGAACAATAATAATGTATCTAGTTATGATTAAAATAACATAAAGATATTATTATTTAGAAATCCCCCCCTCACACAGAGGGCTGTTGTAAATGTAAACAATGAGTGTAAAAACACTAAAATAAGACTCCAGGCACCCAGGCCCGAAATCAGTTACCAAACATACACCATCTGATGCAAAACAGAGACTTCCAGGGAAGAAACTGCAGAACATCAGATGGTAGATGCAGAACACAACGCCTAACCACCCGTAGGTGAAGACGTAAACATGGGGAAAGAACAGAATTCATTCTGTTATACAGCTAAAACTCCCAAGAAATTTTAGTAATAATAATTACAGAAACTATGCCAAAAGCATGGGAGAATAGCAAGGGGGAACTTAAAGGACAGGGAGAGAGGAAAAACACTTGAAAAAACAGTGTAACTAAATAATCAGAATGACAACAAAATGGCTGCTGCCTTGAAAATAGGTAACTTAACATAATTTCATTAAAAAATTTTAAGTTACAGCCCTGATAATATTCTGTCACACATTCTTTTCCTCTCCTCCTTTTCTATCCTCCTTAGAATCACCATTTCACTAATATTTATGTGTCTGGCATCATTTAAACTGAGATTTAAAAGCACAAAGATCAGTCAGATGTTAACTGATGAAGGGCCAAACTTAGAATGATAAATGGCGCCAATTTCGGAACGTCCTTGACACTGCGCATGCGCAGTAGGGGCGAAGTGTGGAGGGCCTTTCAGGACATGTTTTCTTTAGTTTTAGATGCAAATTTTGGGGATTGGGGGGCAAAATTTGTGTTTGGCCCTATATTTTAAGAGTTAGCACCAGCTATGTCTGGGTCATTGGTACAGTATAAAAAAATATTTTTTCAGAACAGCCCAAGTTTCTGAAAAGTAACGTTGAGCCCCAATGGATCCCAAGCCTAAGTGTGGACAAAAAATTTAAAAATATTTTAAACAATTTATGCAACACTTACGAACAATAATAATGTATCAAGATATAATTTTCAAGAAATCCCCCCCCCCCTCACACAGAGGGCTGTTGTAAATGTAAACAATGAGTGTAAAAACACTAAAATAAGACTCCAGGCACCCAGGCCCGAAATCTGTTACCAAAAATACACTATCTGATGCAAAACAGAGACTTCCAGGGAAGAAACTGCAGAACATCAGATGGTAGATGCAGAACACAACGCCTAACCACCCATAGGTGAAGACGTAAACATGGGGAAAAGAACAGAATTCATTCTGTTATTCAGCTAAAACTCCCAAGAAATTTTAGTAATAATAATTACAGAAACTATGCCAAAAGCATGGGAGAATAGCAAGAGGGGACTTAAAGGAAAGGGAGAGAGGAAAACACTGAAAAATCAGTGTAACTAAATAACAAGAATGACAACAAAATGGCTGCTGCCTCGAAAATAGGTAACTTAACATAATTTCATTAAAAAATTTTAAGTTACAGCCCTGATAATATTCTGTCACACATTTTTCCTCTCCTCCTTCTCTACCCTCCTTAGAATCACCATTTCACTAATATTTATGTGTCTGGCATCATTTAAACTGAGATTTACAAGCACAAAGATCAGTCAGATGTTAACTGATGAAGGGCCAAACTAAGAATGATTAATGGCGCCAATTTCGGAACGTCCTTGACACTGTGCATGCGCAGTAGAGGTGAAGTGTGGAGGGCCATTCAGGACATGTTTTCTTTGGTTTTAGATGCAAATTTTGGGGATTGGGGGGCAAAATTTGTGTTTGGCCCTATATTTCAAGAGTTAGCACCAGCTATGTCTGGGTCATTGGTACAGTATAAAAATATATTGGACAGTTTTATCATTTTATGAATTATAACACACATATTACAACCAATCTATGTACCCTTTACCAAACATAATGACCATATCCAGCCAGCATTAGGCCCCACAAAGAAGATCTTCTGTTTCGCAAGCCATTTTTTGGTAAAATTGCATGTGGGCAGGCGGATTCTATTTTATTTTTGTAATTATATCTTTGCCATCAATAGTTTATGTTCTTGGTTTGTTTTATGTTTAAGGCCTCATAATCTGCAGAATAGCATGGGTAATGGTGTATTTTGACCATGAATGCAAGAAGGCTTTGCAATGCTAAAGCATTGCAAAGCCTTGTTGCACTCAAGGGACAAATTTTTCAATTTTATCAACTTGGGTAAAATATCAGACATGAACCATTTAATTTTTATTTTTTCAAGTTTGCATTGGTAATAAAAAGAGAGCATGCAGCAGCCAAATGAGTCATGAAGTAGAGCCTGAGAAACAGATTTTTAACTTTTTCAGACCTTATTTATTTTATTTATTTTTAGGGTTTAACAATGCTTTTACAGCCAAGGTCATATTTGTGTTCTACAGGTGGAGGAATCCAGAGCATTCCAACTTACTAACCCAGCGGAAACTGGGTTGGCATCGATTGAAGGCATGTGTACCAAACGCGTGCAGTGTACCTCAGCAAACAATGCCACAGTGTCACCCGGCATTTGAGATTAAGTGTCTTTCTCAAGGACAGAACACAGATAACAGCGAGACAAGATTAACCCTAATGTCCCAATACTGTCTCTTTTAAATTGCTCTGAAAAAGTTGTCCCAAGTGTACTCTTCCTTGATAAATCTACTGGTGGGATGCATGTATCTTGACAGTGTTCTTACATTATTGATGGCTGCCTACACAGGCAGCCATCAATAATGTAGAAACAATGTTAAGTCATCTGCAGCTGTGTACATATATATATATATGGGAATTATTAATGAAAAGTTAAAAAATTTATAGTAATTTATATATTTTTTATACTTACCAATGACCCAGACATAGCTGGTGCTAACTCTTAAAATATAGGGCCAAACACAAATTTTGCCCCCCAATCCCCAAAATTTGCATCTAAAACTAAAGAAAACATGTCCTGAAAGGCCCTCCACACTTCGCCCCTACTGCGCATGCGCAGTGTCAAGGACGTTCCGAAATTGGCGCCATTTATCATTCTAATAACCAGTGCCTGGTAAGCGCTATGTACTCAGCGGGGAGGCAAGAGTTCCCAACTCCTGGGAGGGCCATCCCCGTCTGGGTCATTGGTAAGTATAAAAAATATATAAATTACTATAAATTTTTTAACATTTTTATACTGTACCAATGACCCAGACATAGCTGAATAGTAAAAAGGCTGGAGGGCCAAGGACATAGAGCAAAATGGAATACGCTCAATAAAATAAAATAGAGTCATCCCCTGTAGGGAAAAGAAGTAATAGGCCTTACATGTATCTTTCTTATTTATGATAAATTAGAAAGATACAACACCTTCCAAAAATTGAGCTTCATACATCCATGTACTCTATTAATATCCAATAATCCTTATACTAATAATTTTTAAAGTAAGCCAATAATAAAGTAAGTCTAGAGAATAGAGACTCTTATACTCCTAAAAGTGTCTGAGAATTGCATAATCATGTCCGTTGACATATGCAATATTCAAAAGCTATACTTTAAAAACTAAGACTTGAATGAATTTTATAAACTTAAACTTCTCACTAAACAACCATCCCAATAACAGCTCAGAATTACTAACTCCGGAGGAGGTATCCCCTTGTTTTCATAGTAAAAACAGGTGACCCAAGGGAACACCCTCCCCCCCCCCCCCCTTTTCTTGCCCTGGGTCAAATAGCCCAGAGCGAAGAGGGCAGCCGAACGGAGACACTGCCGAAACAGACAGCCTACCTAGCTATAGTAGCAACTGTTAAGTGAATGACATTCTGAGCAGTAGATAATAGACCTAACAATAGAGGCCTCCAGAAATGGACTCGATATTTCTGAGATAAAATTCATGAATGTGGATGGCTGAGCGCAATGAGCAGCCTTCAAAAATCTATAATAGCAACACTATTAATGTAAGCCCAAGAAGTAGAAGAACTCTTACTTCATGAGCCGAAATCTTAAGCACAACTGCTAAGCCAATGATATACCATAAGCAGTACGCTAGTTAATAGAATCCATTAACAATAAAATGGAGCGTAACGTCCTTCTACTAGACATCAAAGACAGAAGAAGCTTACGCCCTTGTAATAAACAGATATCTGTTTATAAATACATAAACTGTACCCGGAAAGAGTAAGGGCCTATGCCCATACGAAGACGGAAGGACCTTAAAATAATAGGTTCCGGATAATAGGAGCCTAACTCTTATGCAACAATCCAACCTAAATAGTAACGGAAGTATTGATTCCGAAACTATGAAAGTGAAAATCATCCATCGATAGTGCATGAAACTCACTGACTCTACAGTAAAAGAGAAACCAACAGAATTACTGTCTAAAAGGTCAGAATTTGAAAACTACTGTTTCCAGAGGCTCAAATGATTACTTAGCTAAATAAGAACCGAAGTTAAAATCCGTATAGGAATTTAATCTAAAGATTCTAAGTCTATTTATCAAAAAGTTACTAACTGACTTAGATAAAGAGACAAAAGACTCAATTGTAAACTATCGTAGAGTGCATAGGTATGAGGTAACATAAACCTATAACCTAAATAACAACAGGCTGCAGTAGATCTTGTGAAACAAGTATACTAAAAAATAGCAATGAGTAGTATGGAGGGATCAACAATATGAACATAATGATCCCTACACCACGACGGAAGAGCCTCCACTTTAGTCGCATAGAAAAGAGAAGAAGAGGATCTCCTATAGTAAGAAATCGCGTCCAAAGCTCGTCCAGTACAGTGCTTACAATGCAATACGGACCACACAACGGAATACATGAAGGTTGCGACCTTGCTGGTTGTGATAAAGATGACACGATTTACCCAGTGAAAAAAGATCCTCACATAGAGGAAGATTTCACGTTAAGATCCACAGTAGACAAGAGAGTAAATTACTCATGATCTCTGTGAAGATAGAGATGCTATCAACAGAAATGTATTGTGGTTGTTTATCTTAGCAATACCTGCTAAAACAACAGCGCCGGAGGATACGCGTATCCTATCATTCCGTCCTATAGATCAATAGAGCGTTAACAGTATTAGCTCAGAGATCTGGACAAGCCAACACATACGTCTGCAATTGATTAGCAAGCTGTGTCATAAATAAAACATCATTGGGCGCTCCCATAGATAGCAAATCTGATTGAATACTTGTTTGTTGAGAGTCCATTCTGACAGCAACAAGTGACCCGTAAGAGAACGGGAGTGCGATAAAACAATCAGACGACCCAGAATATGACGGACCAAAACTGAACTTGGTGTACTATAACCAACAGACGGATTCTTTCCATTAAATTGAATAACGGAAACGAAAGAGTGCCTCCCTGGTTCCGGAGATACGCCACTACTGTCGAATTAAAGGACAAGAATTTGGGCATGCGTTTCTGAATAATGTTCATGCAATGACATAAAGCAAGCCTAAAAAACATTATTCCGCGGAAGTTAAACTGATAGCTAAAAGACTGCGGAACCCAAAGACCCTGGCACTTCGAATCCGTAGGGATCAGTATATATCCCAATCTGTTTGACTGGCAACCGTCATAACAGCCACACTCGGGTCCGGCAACTGCGGCGGCACTCTCTGAGTCAACCACCGAATGTTTGCCCCAGTCTGAATCTCTTGTAACACTAGATAGACAAGAGAATGTATAATCAAGCAATTCATGGATTGCCGGAAAGTTGCCGTCGAAGAGAAGCTCCTCCGAGAACGAAGCGACTCTGAGAGAGTTCTTAACCTACTATCCACGCGTGGATGTAGCTAGGGCTGCATCACGTCTAACCAACTCCAATCAGCCACTGAAGGGCGGAGTTATACGTGAACAAACTACTGCCCTCAAAAGAAATTACATTGAGAATAATATCCCGTAAATCTTTTCTTGAAGACGTAATGATAACGCCTCAGTAAGGCGGATTACGTATAATAAAGCGTCTAAGTTAAGTCTACTATACATAATGTCGTTCCCAACATTGAAATTGGAAAAGACATAAACGGCGAAAAAGAATATATGCAGTCTTTAATCACACCGTCTAGACGCATATGAACTCTCGGTATGCCCTGCTCTGCCAAAATAAACTATTTGTAAAAAAGATAAAATGGCAGAAATGAGCCACGCGGACAAGAAACTAAACTATCATGCTTAGTAGCAGGCTTGTATATATATATAAATATATAGCGTCGAAAAATAAAACACATGTTGTAATGACAATATTGGACTGCGTCGGTAAGTCAGGGACAAAGTCCCTGTACCGATCGAAAAATCCGAGTCCAATGACGCTATAAGTCTCTTATCCAAGATCGCAGCAATGAAGTCCGAAAAATAATCACTGGAAGAAATGCCAGAAGATATGAAAGGCACCTTCCGATACTACTAAAGGGAAAACTCGAAATCTTTCGAATCCCTTTCGCCATTCTGTCGGACCCTATAAAGCGTTCGGTCGTCCGTAGCTTGATGCAACCGCGGACCGCACCGACCCAGCGCCGTCGGATAATTCCTGATTCGACCGAGAAACTGTCAATTGCTGGGATGCTGCGAAACAACTGTGCTAACTCGGATAGCACGTCCGTCACTGAGGCCTGAGGAGCAGCGGTCTTACGATGCATTGCCGCAGGAAGCTTAGAGATCGTTACCCCGTGCATACTTCCAATATGCGAGCGAACGGAGTGTATAGGCCTCGTGTCCCTTGGCTACCGGATGGCGCGACCTATTCGCTGTGGAATCACTGAATGCCGAAACTGATCGGATACTCGAGGTCACGTAGCCAATGTGCGGTCGTGTGCCCTGCTGTGAGGATGAGGAAGCATTAAAGACAGTCTCTCGGACTGTCAATATAACGGAGCGTCCCGAGCAACGGACATATGCTCCGAATGTAAAATATCTGAACCACAACATGCGGTCCCCTATGTTGTTGGCTTCCTCCGATCTGTCCTCAATCTGCCGTCACTGGGTGAGTACTAAAGTAATTATAGTGCTCGCATCACCCAAATCTCCTTCCTAGACCGCAACGGACGAACCCGGCAGCCGAACCATTCGATGAATGTACGCTACACCGGGTGAGCTAGCGAATGTCACTCCGTAAGCGATAGACATATTCCATGAGCACTTATTGCCGCTAACTCTTCATTAACTATGACGACAGAGGCACACTTTTGAAAGACATCTCCATAACTCTTCGAACAAGAAACCAGAAATGCTTGGATAGCAAGCATAAAATAATAATATATATAGCGTCGTTCAATAATTCGAAAGTTTGTGTGACATTATTGGACTATGTCGGAACTGAGGGACGATGTCCCTGAACCGAACCAAAAATTTCTAAGTCCACCGACGCTATCAGTTTCTTATCCGGCATCGCAGCATATGTTGTTCCGAAAGGGAAAGCTTGAAATCCTCCGAATCCCTTTCGGTATCCCGTCGGACCGGATGAAACTTTCGGACGTCCGTACCCGCTTCCGCGGAGCGTCCCGACCCAGCATCGTCGGATAAAATATATGCGACAGATTCAGTTGATGCTGGGATGCTGCGATAAACTGTGCTATTAAGGAAAGCACGTCCGTTCCCGAGGCCTGTGCAGTAGCGGACTTACGATGCATTGCCGCTGGAAGCTCCGTGTACGTTGACTCCCGCACACTTCCTATGCGAACGTCCGGAGTCTGCAGGCCTCGAGTCCACGGCTACCGACCCAGCGCTGTCGGATAATTCTCGATCCGACACCGTTTCTGTCGGCTGCTGGGATGCTGCGATAAGCTGTGCTATATGCACAAGAATGTCCGGCGTCGAGACCTGCGGAGGCGCAGTCTATCGCTGCTTCGCCGAGGGCAGCTCCGCATCAGATGGCTCCCGCATACTTTCCTATGCGAACGTCCGGAGTCCATCCCTGGCTGCCGGATGGTGTGACCTGGTCGCCGAAGAATCCTTGATCGGCGAAGCTGGTAATATATCGGCGGTCACGCAGCCAAGGTGCGGTCGTGTGCGCTGACGAGAAGAGGAAGCCTTAGCAGTCTCAGCGGACTGCCTATACAACGGAGCGTCCCGAGCGACGGACGTATGCTCCGCTAGCGACACATTTGTACCACAACATCTGGGGCCAGATGTTGTTGAACGAGAGAGGGGCCTCTCTCGCTTGCCGTCCGGATGGACCGGAACGAGCTATGAACCGGACTAAAAGGCTTCCTCCGTTCTCCCTCCGATCCGCCGTCACTGGGTGTGCATTAAGTTAATTTTATAGTGCTCGCATCACCCCAAAATTCCTTCTAGACCGCAACGGACGAACCCGGCTGCCGAACCATTCGGTGAATGGACGCTACACCGGGCGAGCTAGCGGACGTCAAAGGCCGTCGAACCTACTAGGGTCCTCTTAGGCAATTGGCGTATTACATGAGCACTTTTCCGCTAGCCCTTCATTAATTGTGACGACGGAGGCACACTGTTGGAAGACATCACAGATACATCACCCTAATCTTGATCGTCTGAAATAGAAATTGATAAAGTAGAGTGACCCTGCGGGGAAAGGACCGGAGTGTCCAAATCCCCAACAACATACCGTGACATACGCTTCCCATATTGTCATCGAAATCATACGATACAGAACAGGAGTTAATGCGAGTACACTGACCACATATAGAATGATAATAAGGTCAGAGGAAGACTTCCTCTTAAAACAATTGATCAATATCCTTTCAATGTGAAAAGAAAACAAGTCCTGGTACTCGCACTAACCCCTGGCAATCAAAATACATAATAATAATATGATCCATTAATATAGAAAAAATAATTGAAATCAAAATATTTTGAAAAAATATTTTTTCAGAACAGCCCAAGTTTCTGAAAAGTAACGTTGAGCCCCAATGGATCCCAAGCCTAAGTGTGGACAAAAATTTTAAAAATATTTTAAACAATTTATTCAACACTTACGAACAATAATAATGTATCTAGTTATGATTAAAATAACATAAAGATATTATTATTTAGAAATCCCCCCCCCTCACACAGAGGGCTGTTGTAAATGTAAACAATGAGTGTAAAAACACTAAAATAAGACTCCAGGCACCCAGGCCCGAAATCAGTTACCAAAAATACACCATCTGATGCAAAACAGAGACTTCCAGGGAAGAAACTGCAGAACATCAGATGGTAGATGCAGAACACAACGCCTAACCACCCGTAGGTGAAGACGTAAACATGGGGAAAGAACAGAATTCATTCTGTTATTCAGCTAAAACTCCCAAGAAATTTTAGTAATAATAATTACAGAAACTATGCCAAAAGCATGGGAGAATAGCAAGGGGGAACTTAAAGGACAGGGAGAGAGGAAAACACTTGAAAAAACAGTGTAACTAAATAATCAGAATGACAACAAAATGGCTGCTGCCTTGAAAATAGGTAACTTAACATAATTTCATTAAAAAATTTTAAGTTACAGCCCTGATAATATTCTGTCACACATTCTTTTCCTCTCCTCCTTTTCTATCCTCCTTAGAATCACCATTTCACTAATATTTATGTGTCTGGCATCATTTAAACTGAGATTTAAAAGCACAAAGATCAGTCAGATGTTAACTGATGAAGGGCCAAACTTAGAATGATAAATGGCGCCAATTTCGGAACGTCCTTGACACTGCGCATGCGCAGTAGGGGCGAAGTGTGGAGGGCCTTTCAGGACATGTTTTCTTTAGTTTTAGATGCAAATTTTGGGGATTGGGGGGCAAAATTTGTGTTTGGCCCTATATTTTAAGAGTTAGCACCAGCTATGTCTGGGTCATTGGTACAGTATAAAAATATTAATCTGTGCACTTATGGGTTAACTCTGGAAGTTTAGAACATTTTTTCATAATTGATACTATAT
The DNA here is from genome assembly GCA_031216915.1 of Pictodentalium vernedei. Lineage (NCBI taxonomy): Eukaryota > Metazoa > Mollusca > Scaphopoda > Dentaliida > Dentaliidae > Pictodentalium > Pictodentalium vernedei. The sequence goes on from CM062294.1 coordinate 483,698,589, forward strand.
TGCCCATGTGGCATTAAGAATTTCATAGTTAATACTATGCTTGATTTATTTATTTATTGGAGTTTCACGACACTTTTGACAGCCAAGGTTGCTTTGTGTTGGATAGTTTTACCTGTTGGAGGAAGCCGGAGACCACAAGAGAACCACCAAGCAATGGTGAGCAACCATCAGGCTCCCCAATGTACTAACTCCACACAAGCAGGGTTAGTATTGGTTGAAGACAGGTGCACCATTGAAGTGCAGGACACCTTATTACACAGCGCCATTGTGCCCCCCCACCCCCCCCCCCCCCCCCCCCCCCCCATGGGCAATCAGGATTATGCACCTTGTTCAAGGACACAACGTTACCACAGGCGGGGATTGAACCATGGACCTCTCGGTTTGCAGTTTAATCCTGTAATCACTGAGCCAGATCATGCTTGATAGAGATCTGTCAAACAATATATCACTGGATAAATTATTAACTCTTTTGGGAGTGCAGTAGCTCAGTGGTAGACTGTTGGACTTTTATGCTAGAGGTCCCGAGTTCGATCCCCGTCCGGGACATCCCATGTTGGGTCCTTGGCCAAGGCACTTTATCCCGGTTGCCTACATGGGGGCACAATGTCGCTGTGTACTAAGGCGTACTGCACGTCGATGGTGCGTATGTCCTCAACCGCTGTAACCCTGCTTGAGAGGAGCTTGAACAGTGTTAGAATGTTGAGGTGCTGACAGTTGGCAGTACTCCGGCTTCCTCCACCCGTAAGACTGTCATGGTCACGATTAGCCATTGTGCATAAGTATGTGACCTTCAACACCAATGAATAAATAAATAAATATTAACTCTTTTATGGGTAAATTTGCAGATTCCTTCAGCTGTGTATATGTATACAGTACTTATTATTGTAAAATTAATCTGAAGACTTGAGGGTTAAAGCTGCTTCCTTTTGAATTAAAGTCCAAAGTGCTCATCAAGCTCAGCTCATTCCAAAGGATCACTTGAGATGGTCTGTCGCCCAGTATACCCCCACCGTGTCATACTGCCCAGTGTGGGTGACTGAAAAGCGGCATTCAGTTTTTCTAAGTAAAAAAAAAACAATTTGGCCACCAATCGGCCCTCTTGAATCCGATCGGGAAAAAGATTATGTCATGCATTGCTCTTCATCATATTGATTATTTTGGTGAAGTTTCATGAAAATGCAACTAAAACTATGGAAGTACTTTGCTCCACAAGTATTTTGCAAAAGCCAGTATGGCCTCCAGTCAGCCATCTTGAATTCAATCTGGAAAAAATTTATGTCACGCATTGCTCCTCATCATGTTGATCAATTTATATTATATTGAGTTTCATAAAAATGCAGCAAAAACTGTAGAAGTAGTTCGCTCCACATTATTTAGTATTTATTTTTTTATTTATTGGTGTTTAAGGTCACATACTTATGCATGCACAATGGCTAATCGTGACCGTGACAGTTTTATGGGTGGAGGAAGCCAGAGTACCCAGAGAGAACCACCGAGCATCGACAAGCAACTGTCAGCTCAACATTCTAACTCTGTTCATGCTCTGCTCAAGCAGGGTTACAGCGGTTGAAGACATGTGCACCATCAACGTACAATACACCTTAGTGCTCAGCGTCATCATGCCAACATGTTGGCAACTGCGATAAAGTGCTTATGAACAATGGCTAATGATGACTATGACAGTTTTACGAGTGGAGGAAGCCGGAGTAACCGGAGAGAACAACCGAGCAGCTTCCAGCTCCCCAACATCGTAACTCCGCACTGCAGCACAGGCAGGGTTAGATTGGTTGAAGACATGCACACCATCGACGTGCAGTACGCCTCTGTACACGGCGTCATCGTGCCCCCATGTGGACAAACAGGGTTAAGTGCCTTGCCCAAGGACACAACGCGGGAGACTGAATCGATCGCCCAGACAGTCACCCATCTGAGGACTAAGCGGGCTCAACATTGCTTAACTTCAGTGATCTGACGACAACGGTTACCGCAAAGCCACTGAGCCCCTGCGTAAAGGGTTAAACATTGCACTTTTTGGAAAGTCAAATATTGCTTGATGGGTTTTTGGACCAACATTTCTCACCCATGGATTTATCACACAAGAAAAACATACAAAACAGCACATAATTATCTGGCAAACGTTCTTTCTAGTCGACTTGCTTGATTAGCTTTCTTTGCTGTTTCGCGCACATAAGGTACAAGATTGTCTTTCTTCAGGTCAATCATAATCACCTGACCACTTTTTGTAATTCCCATAATTCCCTGACCACTTGCATTGAGTGTGGAAGTAAATATTATGTCAGTTGAGAGGCGTGTACAACATAGACATGCTGCTGTCTCCATGTCACATAGGTACAAGTAGCCATACTTAGTTATGACAAACAATAATCCATACTGTCTTGAAACCTGCAATGTAAAAGCAGAAATTTTTTTAATCAACATGAAGTAATTCAGTGGGAATAGGATAAGTGTGTACAACAATCTTGTTAATAGCATATTGCTAAGTATGTGTTGAAACTATTATCACAAGTGACCAAGCCAGAAAATAAGCAGATTGACATCTGCAAAATGAGGTCCCCAGAGGGTGAATTTAGTGATGCTACCCTGCACAGTAAATTTACCCTCTGTGAACCTCAATCTGAATCAGAGTCTCAAAACTAAACAGAACGAGGTACCAAGAGGATAAATTGGCCCACTGTATGGGATAGCAGGATAAAATTCACCCTCTGGGGATCTCATTCTGCAAATGTCAGATGCCTTATTTTCAGGCCTGCAAGTGACTGATTCTGAACTATCTGTGTGTTGCCTGTCTGACAGTATGACCTATTTTGTAGTTTCAATTTTTTATATTTGAACATCAGTGTGAATGTTTTGGGGGTGGGGGGTTAATTGGGGTTTAATGACTTTTGACAGCTAGGGTCACCTTGTGTCCGACAGTTTACCAAGTCTAGGGAATTGTCTAACCCAGTGAGAACCACCAAGCAGTGATGAACAACTGTCAAACTTTCCAACATACTAACTCTGTACAAGCAGGGTTAACACAGGTTGAATATAAGTGCATCATCAATGTGCAATACACAGAGCCACTGTGCCCAGGCCTTTCGATTACCCCAATTTCACACCGTTTACAGGTGTCCCCAAATTAGAGAAGGTGTGAAGACATCAAGAAAAATATATAAATTATTTGTGCCTCCTCTACATTTGAGAATAACTTCCATCATAATATGACCAAAGAAACTCAAAGAAAGGCATGGCAATAAAACAAGGCTGTTATTTCTGGTTTTAATGTGCCCAAATTAGGGCAAAACCATGTTCCCAAAATAAATGAATTTAAAGGCCTGACTGAGTCCCCCACATGAGCAACCACTAAGCGTCTTGCCCATGGACACAGAGGGTTGAAATTCAAGGGCATTCAAGGTTTTTAAGGCCTCACATGTACCAAGATCTCAAGTTATGAACTAATTACCTAAATGGTAGATGCATGCAACATTCAATTTTAAATATCTTTATTACTTTCAAATATCTTTATAACTGGGATTTCCGGGTTTGATTATAAATGATAACTTCACAAGTGAATTATGCAATCAACAATTGTGTCATGTATCCGTGCGTAAACGAAGATGCTTTGCAGTGGGTGTAATGGTGACTTAATTGTTTTTTGTTTTTTTAACCCTTTATCTTACATGAAAAGACGACACTTGCAAAAAAATTCTTGAATAACTATTATTTTCATTTTTTGTCTCAAAAACATAGGTTACGAACCCTCATCGGAATGAGCTCATCGAGCTCGTTCCAAGGAGGGGTCATAACCTATGTTTTAGAGACAAAAAATGAGAAAGTAATGAAAATTAATTGGCGATTTTTTAGAATAGCGCAAGCCGGTTTTGGCCGTTGCGTTAGGTAAAGGGTTAAATAATATAATTATTGTTAATAATGAAAAGTAATAAACAGAGTAATCGCTTGACTGGACTGGTTACGTGAAATAATTCCTTTGAGGCGAGGGACTATACTGTAAAACACTTGTGGGCATTCGTGCACTCGTGTTTGTACAACGTCCCTCACATCTCATAAATTATTTCACGTAACCAGTCCAGTCAAGCGATTACTCTCTATTTATTCCAAAAGCCCAAAAATAACTACTTTTAACATTTGATATACAGTGGAACCCACTTAATTGGATATCTCTTAACTGAATAACTCTGTTAATTGAATATAAGTTCCCAACACAAAACCATTTACCATACCTCCGGTACAAATTTGACCTGTTAATTGAATATTGGTTATAGAGAAAACTCCTGTTAACTGAATACAAATTCTTGTAACATGTTGAAAAATTACCCCGACTCTCCCCAGTTTTCCTTTGTTCATAGAACTATTTGGCCTTAGTACATCCAATACAGGCATTTAATCTATTATATCTTGTTTGACAGAGCTCATGGAGATATAATAGAATAAATGCTAAGTTTATCTCCAGAATACAGGAATGTGACACAATCCCTGTTAATTGAATACTCCTGTTAACTGAATAATTTTCATTGGCAAAGTGGCTATTCCATTAACAGGATTCCACTGTACTTACTAATGGTAAGTTACTATACTATGGTTCTACAACAAAAAGTTAAATCGTTTCTGTCATTCCCTCAGTTACAAGCTGATTTACAGTTACTTTTTATGCCCGCAGACAAGGTGAACTAAACCTACATACTCACATGAAGGGCTACTGGGAAGTCATATCTGTCAATATCATCCAAATACTGAATGTGATCATAATTGTTCCTTGGTGCAAAGTTTCCAGGCTTGTATGGTCCCAATTCTATAACATGCACCTGAAAGACACGGAAACACACTTTCTGTCAGACACTTGCCCATATTCAATTAAATATATGAAATGGGACAGCATTAAAAAAAGATTTAAGTTAATTTATGGTTCAAAATATAAAACATAGATTAGCACACCTCAGCATTCAGATAGCAGCTTCATCAACTATTCAGTGGGCATAGTTTTTTAAACCACAAAACCAGTATTTAGCAATTAACCCTTAAAGGTCTATTTCAGACTTTTAAGACCTCAGAACAGGTTCCCTTAACATGCCATCATGAGAAGGTTCTATTGAAAACTGACAAATCAGGTAGGCAGTGGTCTCTAGTCAAGTCTTGACTAGAAATCACTGCTAAGCCACTGAGGCTGTGGCTGGTGAGAATTCAGTCTACTTGCCCAGGCCCTTAAGGGTTAAACATCAATTTTCTATTTTATTCTCTCCCCCAATATAGGCTCATTCCAATCTAGGACATGAGCTATGCACAGGGAGTAATATTTTTTTATTTTTTTTATTTATTGGTGCTTAAGGTCACGTTCAGCTCTCTATGGCTACATCATGACTGCAAAACATAGGTATGAAGTCAAATTTAGCCAATCGTTCATACATATGCTACCCACTTTAGAGGATGTCCATCCCAGATGTTGGTTCTGTGTCCTATTTTAGAAGTAAATAAGCACTGCTCCACTTTCTGGCTTTCCCAAGTTGGGCAAACGAGATAATATAAATATTGACAAAAAAATTATTTAGCAAGTACGTAGCGATATGAGATTTAATAAAAGTTAAAAAATTTATAGTAATTTATATATTTTTTATACTTACCAATGACCCAGACATAGCTGGTGCTAACTCTTAAAAATATAGGGCCAAACACAAATTTTGCCCCCCAATCCCCAAAATTTGCATCTAAAACCAAAGAAAACATGTCCTGAATGGCCCTCCATACTTCACCTCTACTGCACATGCGCAGTGTCAAGGACGTCCTGAAATTGGCGCCATTAATCATTCTTAACCAGTGCCTGGTAAGCGCTATGTACTCAGCGGGGAGGTATGAGTTCCCAACTCCTGGGAGGGCCATCCCCGTCTGGGTCATTGGTAAGTATAAAAAATATATAAATTACTATAAATTTTTTAACATTTTTATACTGTACCAATGACCCAGACATAGCTGAATAGTAAAAAGGCTGGAGGGCCTAGGACATAGAGGAAATTCCAATAAGCTCAATTATATAAAATAGAGTCATCCCCTCGAGGGGAAAGAAGTATTAGGCCTTACATGTATCTTTCTTATTTATGATAAATTAGAAAGACACAACACCTTCCATAATTGAGCATCATAACATCCATGTACTCTATTAATATCCAGTATAATCCTTATACTAATAATTTTTAAAGTAAGCCAATAAATAAAGTTAGTCAAGAGAATAGAGACTCTTTATACTCCTTAAAAGTGTCTGAGGATTGTATAATAACACCCGTTTGACACATGATATATTCAAAAGCTATACTTTAAAAACTATGATCTGAATGAATTTTTAAAACAAACTTATCACTTAAAAACCATCCCAGTAACAGCTCAGAATTACTAACTCCGGAGGAGGTATCCGCTTGTTTTCATAATAAAACAGGTGACCCAAGGGAACACCCTCCCCCCCCCCCCCTTCTCCTTGCCCTGGGTCAAATAGCCCAGAGCGAAGAGGGCAGCAGGACGGAGTCACTGCCGGAACAGAAAGCCTACCTAGCTATAGTAGCAACTGTTAAGTGAATGACATTCTGAGCAGTAGATAATAGACCTAACAATGGAGGCCTCCAGAAATGGACTCAATATTTCTGAGATAAAAATTCATGAATGTGGATGGCTGAGCCCAATGTGCAGCCTTCATAAAATCTATAATAGCGACACTATTAATGTAAGCCCAAGATGTAGAAAGAGCTCTTACTTCATGAGCCGATATCTCAAGCACAAACTGCTGAGTTAATGATATACCATAAGCAGTACCGATAGTTAATTGAATCCATTAGCAATAGAATGGAGCGAAATGTCCTTCTATTAGGCATCAAAGACAGAAGAAGCTTACGTCCTTACTAATAAACTGATATCTGTTTATAAATACGTAAACTCTAACCGGACAGAGTAAAGGCCTATGCCCGTACGAAGACGGAAGGACCTTAATAACAATAGGTTCCGGATATTTATTAGGAGCCTGATTCTTAACCAAAAATCCAACATTAGTAGTAAAGGAAATAGTGTTTCCGATACTATGAAAGTGAGAATCGTCCACCGATAGTGCATGAAGCTCACTGACTCTTCAGTAGAAGAGAAGACTAAGAGAATTACTGTCTTAAAAGGTCAGCATTTGAAAACTACTGTTTCCAAAGGCTCAAATGATTACTTAGGTAAATAAGAACCGAAGCTAAATTCCGTATAGGAATTTAATCTAAGGATTCTAGGTCTATTTATCGAAAAGTTTCTAACTGACTTAGATAAAGAGACATAAGACTCAATTGTAAACTATCATAGAGTGCATAGGTATGAGATAACATAGACCTATAACCTTAATAATAACAGGCTGCAGTTGATCTTGTCAAACAAGTATACTAGAAAGTTGCAATGTCTAGTATGGAGGGATCAAAAATATCAACATAATGATCCCCACACCAACGACGGAAGAGCCTCCACTTTAGCCGCATAGTATAGCGAAGAAGAGGTTCTCCTGCAGTAAGAAATCGCGTCCATAGCTAGTCCTGTACAATGCTTGCCGTGCAAGAAGGACCACACAACGGAATACGTGAAGGTTGAGACCTTGCGGGTTGTGATGAAGTTGACACGATTTCCCCAGCGAAAGAAGATCCTCTCATGGAGGAAGTTTCGCGGTAAGTCCCACAGTAGGCACCTGAGTAAATTTATCCACGGTCTCTGTGAAGACAGAGATGCTATCAACAGAATTGTATTGTGGATGATTATCTTAGCAATACTAGCTGAATCAACAGCGCTAGAGGATACGCGTATCCTATCATTCCGTCCTATTAGATCAATAGAGCGTTAACAACATAAGCTCAGGGATCCGGACATGGAAACACATACGTCTGCAATTGAATAGTGAGTTGTGTCGCAAATAAATTATCATTGGGCGCTCCCTTTGACAGGAAATCTGATTGAATACTTGTTTGTTGAGAGTCCATTCTGACGGCAACAAGCGACCCTTACGTGAAAGGGAGTCTGCTAATACAATCAGACGACCCGGAATATGACGGACCGAAGCAGAACTTGGTGTACTATAACAAACAGAAGGATTCTTCCGTTAAATTGAATAACGGAATCGAATGAGTGCCTCCCTGGTTCCAGAGATACGCAACTACTGTCGTATTAACGGACAGGATTTGGACATGCGTTTCTGAATAATGTTCATCCAATGACATAGTGCAAGCCTAAATAACATCATTTCCTGGAAGTTAAGTGCTTGCCTAGAAACTGCGGAATCCAAAGACCCTGGCACTTTGAATCCGTTGGGATCAATATTGTATCCCAACCTGTTTGACTGGCATCCGTCATAATCATAAAACTCGGATCCTGCAACTGCAGTGGCACTCTCTGAGTCAACCTCTGAATGTTTGCCCCTGTCTGAATCTCTTGCTACACTTGATAGACAAGAGAACGTGTATATCGAGCAATTCATAGATTGCTGACAAGTTGCCGTCGAAGAGATGCTTCTCCGAGACCGAAGCGACTCTGAGAGAGTTCTTCACCTTACTATCCACGCGCGTGGATGTAGCCAGGGCTGCGTCACATCTAACCAACTCCAGGTTACCACTGAAGGGCGGAGTTATACGTGGAAAAACTACTGCTCTTGAAAGAAATCACATTGAGGATCATATCCTGGAATTCTTTCTCTTGAAGACGTAATGATAACGCCTCAGTAAGGTGGTCTACGTATGATAAAGCGTCTAAGTTAAGTCTATTAGACATCATTGTCGTTTCCAACATCGTGGTTGGAATTGACATAGACGGCAAAAAAGATAATTCCCAGTCTTCAGCACCGCCGTCTAGACGCATATGAACTCTCGGTATGCCCTGTTCTGCCAATATAAATTATTTCCTAGAATTGAAAAAAGGCAGAATAGAGCATTGCGGACAAGAAACTAGACTATCATGCATGGTAGCAAGCTTATATATAGCGTCGTTAAATAATTCAAATGTTCTAAAGACATTATTGGACTGTGTCGGTAAGTCAGGGACAATGTCCCTGAACCAATCCAAACTCCGTGTCCCATGACGCTATTAGTCTCTTATCCAGCATCGCAGCAAAGTAGTCCGACGGAACAACCTCTGGAAGATAGTGCCGGAAGAAATGTATGGCAGCTTCTGTTGTTCCAAAAGGGAAAGCTCGAAATCGTCCGAATCCCTTTCGCCATCCTGTCGGACCCTATAAAGTGTTCGGTCGTCCGAACCTGATGCAACAGCGGAGCGCACCGACCCAGTGCCGTCGGATTATTCCTGATCCGACCGAGAATTTGTCGTTTGCTGGGATGCTGCGATAAACTGTGCTATTTTGGATAGCACGTCCGTCACTGAGGCCTGTGGAGAAGCGGTCTTACGATGCATTGCTGCTGGAAGCTCCGTGTTCATTACCCCGTGCATACTTCTATTATGCGAGCGAACGGAGTGTATAGGCCTCGTGTCCCTTGGATACCGGATGGCGTGACCTGTTCGCCGTGGATTCACTGAATGACGAAGCTGGCCAGATACTCGAGGTCACGTAGCCAATGTGCGATCGTGTGCGCTGCTGTAAGGATGAGGAAGCATTATCGACAGTCTCTCGGACTGTCAATATAACGGAGCGTCCCAAGCGACGGACATTTGCTCCGAATGCGAAATATCTGTACCACAACATCCGGTCCCATATGTTGTTGTACGAGAGAGGGACCTCTCTCGCTCGCAGCCCGGACGGACCTGGATGCTCTAGGAACCGGACTAACAGGATTCCTCCGATCTGTCCTCTAATCCGTCGTCACTGGGTGTGTACTAAAGTCTAATATAGTGCTCGCATCACCCAAAACTCCTTCCTAGACCGCAACGGACGAACCCGACTGCCGAACCATTCGATGAATGGACGCTACATCGGGTGAGATAGCTAATGTCAACTCCGTCGATCCTACTAGGGACCTCTTAGGTGATTGACGTATTCCATGAGCACTTATTGCCGCTAGCTCTTCATTAACTATGACGACAGAGGCACACTTTTGAAAGACATCTCAGTAACTTTGCAAACAAGAAACCAGACATGCTTGTTAATAGCAAGCATATAATAACATATATAGCGTCGTTCAATAATTCGAAAGTTTGTGTGACATTATTGGACTGTGTCAGAACTGAGGGACGATGTCCCTGAACCGAACCAAAAATTTCTGTGTCCACCGACGCTATCAGTTTCTTATCCGGCATCGCAGCATTCTGGTCTGACAAAAGAACCTCTAGAAGATAAAGTCCGATGACATTCACAGCAGCTCATGTTGTTCCGAAAGGGAAAGCTCGAAATCCTTCGAATCCCTTTCGGCATCCAGTCGGACCGGATGAAATTTTCGGACGTCCGTACCTGCTTCCGTGGAGCGTCCCGACCCAGCGTCGTCGGATAATACATAATGCGACAGAGATTCTGTCGTTGCTGGGATGCTGTGATAAGCTGTGCTATTTGGGATAGCACGTCCGTCACCGAGGCCTGTGCAGTAGCGGTCTTACGATGCTTTGCCGCTGGAAGCTCCGTGTACGTTGACACCCGCACACTTCTTATGCGAACGTCCGGAGTCTGCAGGCCTCGTGTCCCTGGCTACCGGATGGTGTGACCTGGTCGCCGATGATTCTCTGATTGGCGAAGCTGACTGGATATCCGAGGTCACGTAGCCAAGAGCGGTCGTGTGCGCTACCATGAGGATGAGGAAGCCTTATTGACAGTCGCTCCACACTGACTATATATCGGAGCGTCCTGAGCGGCGGACGTATGCTCCGAATTTGAAACATTTTGTACCACAACATCTGGGGCCAGATGTTGTTGTATGAGAGAGGGGCCTCTTTCGCTCGCAGTCCGGATGGACCTGGACGAGCTAGGAACCGGACTAAAAGGCTTCCTCCGTTCTCTCCTCTAATCCGCCGTCACTGGGTGTGCATTTGGTTAATTTATAGTGCTCGCATCACCCAAAACTCCTTCTAGACCGCAACGGACAAACCCGGCTGCCGAACCATTCGATGAATGGACGCTACACCGGGCGAGCTAGCGGACGTCAAAGGCCGTCGAACCTACTAGGGTCCTCTTAGGCAATTGACGTATTTACATGAGCACTTTTCCGCTAGCTCTTCATTAATTGTGACGACGGAGGCACACTTTTGGAAGACATCGCGGATACATTACCCTGTTCCTGATCGTCTGAAATAGAGATTGATAAAGTAGAGTGACCCTGCGGGGAAAGGACCGGAATGGCCAATTCCCCACTAACATACCGTGACACACGCTTCCCATGTTGTCAAAGAAATTAACACATACAGAACAGGAGTTAGTGCGAGTACACTGACTACATATATAATGATTATGAAAGTCAGAGGAAGATTTCCTCTAATTACAATTGAACAATATCCTTTCATTGTGAAAAGAAAACAAAGTCCTAGTACTCGCACCAACCCCTGACAATCAAAATACATAATAACATGATCCTTTAACACAGAAAAAATAATTGAAATCAAAAAATTTTGAAAAAATATTTTTTCAGAACAGCCCAAGTTTCTGAAAAGTAACGTTGAGCCCCAAAGGATCCCAAGCCTAAGTGTGGACAAAAATTCTAAAAATATTTTAAACAATTTATGCAACACTTACGAACAATAATAATGTATCTAGTTATGATTAAATGAACATCAAGATATTATTTTCAAGAAATCCCCCCTCACACAGAGGGCTGTTGTAAATGTAAACAATAAGTGTAAACACACCAGAAGAAGACTCCAGGCACCAAGGCCCGAAATCAGTTACCAATAATACACTATCTGATGCAAAACAGAGACTTCCAGGGAAGAAACTGCAGAACATCAGATGGTAGATGCAGAACACTATGCCTAACCACCCATAGGTGAAGACGTAAACATGGGGAAAAGAACAGAATTCATTCTGTTATCTAGCTATAACTCCCAAGAAATTTTAGTAATAATATTACAGAAAATATGCCAAAAGCATGGGAGAAAAGCAAGAGGGGACTTAAAGGAAAGGGAGAGAGGAAAACACTGAACAAGCAGTGTAACTTGATAACAAGAATGACCACAACAGGCTGTTGCCTCGAAAATAGGTAACTTGACATAATTTCATTAAAAAATTTTAAGTTACAGCCCTGATAATTTTCTGTCACTCATTTTTCCTCTCCTCCTTCTATATCCTCCTTAGAATCAACATTTCTCTAATATTTATGTGTCTGGCATCATTTGAACTGAGATTTACAAGCACAAAGATCAGTCAGATGTTAACTGATGAAGGGCCAAACAAAGAATGATTAATGGCGCCAATTTTGGGACGTCCTTGACACTGCGCATGCGCAGTAGAGGTGAAGTATGGAGGGCCATTCAGGACATGTTTTCTTTGGTTTTAGATGCAAATTTTGGGGATTGGGGGGCAAAATTTGTGTTTGGCCCTATATTTCAAGAGTTAGCACCAGCTATGTCTGGGTCATTGGTACAGTATAAAAATTTTATTTTTTAACGAAGATTTAATATTACCTTTAGCAACTGTGGCTATATCTGTGATCACAGTTTAATGCAAATGAAGTCCAGTTTACCCCTTGAAGAAACGAGTCTGACTTTCAAGTCAACACTTTCTGGCCTCAGAACAGGAGATCTAAAATGCAATCATCAGGAGCTGTTTGCGACAATATGCAGGCCCTAAAATTCCATGTGAATCGAGTTGTGTAAATATTCGCATGGCGAAAATCATGTGAATCCAAGTGGATCCGTATTAGTATTCCTTTTGATTTGATGTTTTGTGTGCACTATTTTTCAGGTCATGTGCTATCATGATGTCAGCGTATTAATACGAACAGCCAATTTCTTTGAAATAACCGATAAAATCCCTTGGGTTTCAAAGCGAAACTTCGAAGTTGTAAATCTTGCGAACAAAGCCACTGGTCGAAATGTACAATGTTGCAAACTACACATGCTTACAATAATACACATCTTCTCACTTCAATTTGTTTCAAATTTGAAGTATCCAAAATTTAATAACTTTTGTTAATAATGGTGATGATTAACAATGAATGTGTCAATGACACTGTAGATCAACTTGTCAAGACATGTACATGTATAGTATGTGACACAGCAATGACAAACATCTAGGAAATGACCTGATAACAAAGGTACATATAAAGTATTGTAACGGTCTGTACATAAATACTGACCATAGCCTGTAACAAATGTATAGGTAAAGTATTGTAAAGGTGGGTGACAGTCAGATGCTAAACTAGAAAAGAAATCTTTGCGTCCCAGAGTGGGTCTGACTGAACCCCAAAATATTTGTTCTCATAGCACAGTGATAACAAAGGCACCCCAAAACACACTCGTTCCTGTCCCAAGGTGAAAACAAAGCAACCCAAAAAGTTTTGTGAAGATCAGTTCATAAATACGAGCTGTATAGAAGTTGTGACAAAAAACTGATTGGACCTAATTTTGGTACAAAATGGCCACTGGCAGCCATCTTGAATTTTGGACCGCACCCAGAAACACTCGTTCTCGTCCCAAGGTGATAACAAAGGTACACAAGAAGTTTCGTAAAGATTGGTTCATAAATACGGCCTCTAGCCCGAGCCGTATAGAAGTTGTGTACAAAAAACTGATTAGACCTAATTTTGGTACAAAATGGCCACTGGCAGCCATCTTCAATTTTAGACTGCACCCAGAAACACTGGTTCTCATCCCATGGTGATAACAAAGGTACCCAAGACGTTTCGTGAAGATCGGTTCATAAATACAGACTCTAGCCCGAGCCGTATTGACATGTGTACTTACTGTGTGTAAGTAGCACTGAAAAAATCAAAGTTCATCGAATTTGCATAATTTCTGCACAGAAAAAAACCCGCATTATATGTGATGTATTCCATGGTACTAAACATTCACACAAAAAATTATTCAAATCAGCGATATCATATGGAAGTTCTGTGCAAAAATCTGATTGCACCTAATTTTGTACAAAATGGCTGCCATCGGCCATCTTGAATTTCGGACCGGACCCAAAAACACTCATTCTCGTCCCACGGTGATACCAAAGGTACCCAAGAAGTTTTGTAAAGATCGGTTCATAAATACGGCCTCTAGCCTGAGCCGTATTGGCATTTGCACTTATAGTGCTGAAAGTAACACCAGAAAACATCAAAGTTAGTCTAATTTGCCTAATTTACGCACGAGAAAAAAACCCGTATTATATGTGATGTATCCCATGGTACTAAACATTCACACAAAAAATTATTCAAATCAGCGCTTTCATATGGAAGTTCAGCGCAAAAATCTGATTGCAACTAAGTTTGTACAAAATGGCCACCAGCGGCCAACTTGAATTTTGGATCGGACCCCCAAAACACTCGTTCTTGTCCCACGGTCATAACAAAGGTACCCAAGAAGTTTCTTAAGATCGGTTCATAAATACGGCCTGTATCCCGAGCCATATTGAATTGATGATGGACAGACGGACGACTGGCAATGGCATTAGGTCAAATTTGGCTTCGCCAAAGTTGAGCTAAGATTCAGAAAATTTCAATAGCACCCATCTAGACATCACACCAAAGGTGCATATCAAATTTGAAAAAGATTGGGTGAGAGATGCAACCTGTAGGATGTGCTAATGGAATTGTTGACAATTTATATGCCAAACCTAAGATGGCTGCTGGTGGCCAGGTTTTTTAACAAAATTCGGAAAAAATTGATAGCTCCCATCTAGACATTGCCCCAAAGCTACACATGAAATTTGGGACAGATAGGTGAGAGCGGCCACCTGTAGGGTGTGCTAAAGTAATTCAAATCCAAATCCAAGATGGCCACTAGCGGCCATGTTTTTCAATGAAATTTGATAATGAAAGTGTCAATGACACTGTAGCTCAACTTGTTTAAGACATGTACATGTATAGTATGTGACACAGCAATGACAAACATCTAGGTAATGACCTGATAACAAAGGTACATGTAAAGTATTGTAATGGTCTGTACATAAATGCTTACCGTAGCCTGTAACAAATGTGTAGGTAAAGTATTGTAAAGGTGGGCAACAGTTAGATGCTAAACTAGAAAAGAAATCTTTGAGTCCCAGAGTGGGTCTGACTGAACTCCAAAATATTTGTTCTCATAGCACAGTGATAACAAAGGCACCCCAAAACACACTCATTCCTGTCCCAAGGTGATAACAAAGGTACCCCAAGAAGTTTCATGAAGATCAGTTCATAAATACAGACTCTAGCCCGAGCCATATTGACATGTGCACTTACTGTGTACATCTAATTTGCATAATTTCTGCACGAGAAAAAAACCTGTATTATATGTGATGTATTCCATGTTACTAAACATTCCTAGAAAAATTTATTCAAATCAGAACTTTCATACAGAAGTTCTGTACAAATGAAAGTGTCAATGACACTGTAGCTCAACTTGTCAAGACATGTACATGTATGGTATGTGACACAGCAATGACAAACATCTAGGTAATGACCTGATAACAAAGGTACATATAAAGTATTGTAATGGTCTGTACATAAATACTGACCGTAGCCTGTAACAAATATATAGGTAAAGTATTGTAAAGGTGGGTAACAGTGAAATGCTGAACTAGAAAAGAAATCTTTGAGTCCCAGAGTGGGTCTGACTGAACCCCAAAATATTTGTTCTCATAGCACAGTGATAACAAAGGCACCCCAAAACACACTCATTCCTGTCCCAAGGTGAAAACAAAGGTACCCAACAAGTTTCGTGAAGATCAGTTCACAAATACGAGCTGTATAGAAGTTGTGACAAAAAACTGATTGGACCTAATTTCGGTACAAAATGGACACTGGCAGCCATCTTGAATTTTGGACCGCACTCAGAAACACTCGTTCTCGTCCCAAGGTGATAACAAAGGTACCCAAGAAGTTTCCTTAAGATCGGTTGATAAATACAGCCTCTAGCCCGAGCTGTATTGACATGTGCACTTACAGTGTATAAGTAGCACTAAATAAATCAAAATTTATCTTTCATACAGAAGTTCTGTACAAAAGACTGATTGCACTAATTTTGGTAAAAATGGCTGCTGGTGGCCATCTTGAATTTCGGACCACACCCAAAAACACCCGTTCTCATCCCACGGTGATAACAAAGGTACCCAAGAAGTTTTGTAAAGATCGGTTCATAAATATGGCCTCTAGCCTGAGCCGTATAGAAGTTATGTACAAAAAACTGATTAGACCTAATTTCGGTACAAAATGGCCACTGGCAGCCATCTTGATTGTTGAACCGCACTCAGAAACACTCGTTCTCGTCCCAAGGTGATAACAGAGATACCCAAGAAGTTTCGTGAAGATCGGTTGATAAATACAGACTCTAGCCCAAGCCGTATTGACATGTGTACTTACTGTGTGTAAGTAGCATTGAAAAAATCAAAGTTCATCTAATTTGCATAATTTCTGCACGAGGAAAAAACCCGTATTATATGTGATGTATCCCATGGTACTAAACATTCACACAAATAAATTTTTCAAATCAGAGCTTTCATGTGGAAGTTCTGCGCAAAAATCTGATTGCACCTAATTTTGTACAAAATGGCTGCCATCGGCCATCTTGAACTTTGAACCGCACCCAAAAACACTCGTTCTCGTCCCACGGTGATAACAAAGGTACCAAAGAAGTTTCGAAAAGATCGGTTCATAAATGCGGCCTCTAGCCCGAGCCGTATTGGCATTTGCACTGAAAGTAACACTAAATAAATCAAAGTTAGTCTAATTTGCATAATTTAAGCACGAGAAAAAAACCCGTATGATATGTGATGTATCTCATGGTACTAAACATTCATACAAAAAATTATTCAAATCAGAGCTTTCATATGGAAGTTCTGTATAAAAAGTTAAAAAATTTATAGTAATTTATATATTTTTTATACTTACCAATGACCCAGACATAGCTGGTGCTAACTCTTAAAATATAGGGCCAAACACAAATTTTGCCCCCCAATCCCCAAAATTTGCATCTAAAACTAAAGAAAACATGTCCTGAAAGGCCCTCCACACTTCGCCCCTACTGCGCATGCGCAGTGTCAAGGACGTTCCGAAATTGGCGCCATTAATCATTCTAATAACCAGTGCCTGGTAAGCGCTATGTACTCAGCGGGGAGGCAAGAGTTCCCAACTCCTGGGAGGGCCATCCCCGTCTGGGTCATTGGTAAGTATAAAAAATATATAAATTACTATAAATTTTTTAACATTTTTATACTGTACCAATGACCCAGACATAGCTGAATAGTAAAAAGGCTGGAGGGCCAAGGACATAGAGCAAAATGGAATACGCTCAATAAAATAAAATAGAGTCATCCCCTGTAGGGAAAAGAAGTAATAGGCCTTACATGTATCTTTCTTATTTATGATAAATTAGAAAGATACAACACCTTCCAAAAATTGAGCTTCATACATCCATGTACTCTATTAATATCCAATAATCCTTATACTAATAATTTTTAAAGTAAGCCAATAATAAAGTAAGTCTAGAGAATAGAGACTCTTATACTTCTAAAAGTGTGTGAGAATTGCATAATCATGTCCGTTGACATATGCAATATTCAAAGGCTATACTTTAAAAACTAAGACTTGAATGAATTTTATAAACTTAAACTTCTCACTAAACAACCATCCCAATAACAGCTCAGAATTACTAACTCCGGAGGAGGTATCCCCTTGTTTTCATAGTAAAAACAGGTGACCCAAGGGAACACCCTCCCCCCCCCTTTTTCTTGCCCTGGGTCAAATAGCCCAGAGCGAAGAGGGCAGCCGAACGGAGACACTGCCGAAACAGACAGCCTACCTAGCTATAGTAGCAACTGTTAAGAGAATGACATTCTGAGCAGTAGATAATAGACCTAACAATAGAGGCCTCCAGAAATGGACTCGATATTTCTGAGATAAAATTCATGAATGGATGGCTGAGCGCAATGAGCAGCCTTCAAAAATCTATAATAGCAACACTATTAATGTAAGCCCAAGAAGTAGAAGAACTCTTACTTCATGAGCCGAAATCTTAAGCACAACTGCTAAGCTAATGATATACCATAAGCAGTACGCTAGTTAATAGAATCCATTAACAATAAAATGGAGCGTAACGTCCTTCTACTAGACATCAAAGACAGAAGAAGCTTACGCCCTTGTAATAAACAGATATCTGTTTATAAATACATAAACTGTACCCGGAAAGAGTAAAGGCCTATGCCCATACGAAGACGGAAGGACCTTAAAATAATAGGTTCCGGATAATAGGAGCCTAACTCTTATGCAACAATCCAACCTAAATAGTAACGGAAGTATTGATTCCGAAACTATGAAAGTGAAAATCATCCATCGATAGTGCATGAAACTCACTGACTCTACAGTAAAAGAGAAACCAACAGAATTACTGTCTAAAAGGTCAGAATTTGAAAACTACTGTTTCCAGAGGCTCAAATGATTACTTAGCTAAATAAGAACCGAAGTTAAAATCCGTATAGGAATTTAATCTAAAGATTCTAAGTCTATTTATCAAAAAGTTACTAACTGACTTAGATAAAGAGACAAAAGACTCAATTGTAAACTATAGTAGAGTGCATAGGTATGAGGTAACATAAACCTATAACCTAAATAACACAGGCTGCAGTAGATCTTGTGAAACAAGTATACTAAAAAATAGCAATGAGTAGTATGGAGGGATCAACCATATGAACATAATGATCCCTACACCACGACGGAAGAGCCTCCACTTTAGTCGCATAGAATAGCGAAGAAGAGGATCTCCTATAGTAAGAAATCGCGTCCAAAGCTCGTCCAGTACAGTGCATACAATGCAATACGGACCACACAACGGAATACATGAAGGTTGCGACCTTTCTGGTTGTGATAAAGATGACACGATTTACCCAGTGAAAAAAGATCCTCACATAGAGGAAGATTTCACGTTAAGATCCACAGTAGACAAGAGAGTAAATTACTCATGATCTCTGTGAAGATAGAGATGCTATCAACAGAAATGTATAGTGGTTGTTTATCTTAGCAATACCTGCTAAAACAACAGCGCCGGAGGATACGCGTATCCTATCATTCCGTCCTATAGATCAATAGAGCGTTAACAGTATTAGCTCAGAGATCTGGACAAGCCAACACATACGTCTGCAATTGATTAGCAAGCTGTGTCATAAATAAAACATCATTGGGCGCTCCCATAGATAGCAAATCTGATTAAATACTTGTTTGTTGAGAGTCCATTCTGACAGCAACAAGCGACCCGTAAGAGAACGGGAGTGCGATAAAACAATCAGACGACCCAGAATGTGACGGACCAAAACTGAACTTGGTGTACTATAACCAACAGACGGATTCTTTCCATTAAATTGAATAACGGAAACGAAAGAGTGCCTCCCTGGTTCCGGAGATACGCCACTACTGTCGAATTAAAGGACAGGAATTTGGGCATGCGTTTCTGAATAATGTTCATGCAATGACATAAAGCAAGCCTAAAAAACATTATTCCGCGGAAGTTAAACTGATAGCTAAAAGACTGCGGAACCCAAAGACCCTGGCACTTCGAATCCGTAGGGATCAGTATATATCCCAATCTGTTTGACTGGCAACCGTCATAACAGCCACACTCGGGTCCGGCAACTGCGGCGGCACTCTCTGAGTCAACCACCGAATGTTTGCCCCAGTCTGAATCTCTTGTAATACTAGATAGACAAGAGAATGTATAATTCAAGCAATTCATGGATTGCCGGAAGTTGCCGTCGAAGAGAAGCTCCTCCGAGAACGAAGCGACTCTGAGAGAGTTCTTAACCTACTATCCACGCGTGGATGTAGCTAGGGCTGCATCACGTCTAACCAACTCCAATCAGCCACTGAAGGGCGGAGTTATACGTGAAGAAACTACTGCCCTCAAAAGAAATTACATTGAGAATAATATCCCGTAAATCTTTTCTTGAAGACGTAATGATAACGCCTCAGTAAGGCGGATTACGTATAATAAAGCGTCTAAGTTAAGTCTACTATACATAATGTCGTTCCCAACATTGAAATTGGAAAAGACATAAACGGCGAAAAAGAATATATGCAGTCTTTAATCACCGTCTAGACGCATATGAACTCTCGGTATGCCCTGCTCTGCCAAAATAAACTATATGTAAAAAAGATAAAATGGCAGAAATGAGCCACGCGGACAAGAAACTAAACTATCATGCTTAGTAGCAGGCTTGTATATATATATAAATATATAGCGTCGAAAAATAAAACACATGTTGTAATGACAATATTGGACTGCGTCGGTAAGTCAGGGACAAAGCCCCTGTACCGATCGAAAAATCCGAGTCCAATGACGCTATAAGTCTCTTATCCAAGATCGCAGCAATGAAATCCGAAAAATAATCACTGGAAGAAATGCCAGAAGATAAGAAAGGCATCTTCCGATACTACTAAAGGGAAAACTCGAAATCTTTCGAATCCCTTTCGCCATCCTGTCGGACCCTATAAAGCGTTCGGTCGTCCGTAGCTTGATGCAACCGCGGACCGCACCGACCCAGCGCCGTCGGATAATTCCTGATTCGACCGAGAAACCATCAATTGCTGGGATGCTGCGAAACAACTGTGCTAACTCGGATAGCACGTCCGTCACTGAGGCCTGAGGAGCAGCGGTCTTACGATGCATTGCCGCAGGAAGCTCCGAGATCGTTACCCCGTGCATACTTCCAATATGCGAGCGAACGGAGTGTATAGGCCTCGTGTCCCTTGGCTACCGGATGGCGCGACCTATTCGCTGTGGAATCACTGAATGCCGAAACTGATCGGATACTCTAGGTCACGTAGCCAATGTGCGGTCGTGTGCCCTGCTGTGAGGATGAGGAAGCATTAAAGACAGTCTCTCGGACTGTCAATATAACGGAGCGTCCCGAGCAACGGACATATGCTCCGAATGTAAAATATCTGAACCACAACATGCGGTCCCCTATGTTGTTGGCTTCCTCCGATCTGTCCTCAATCTGCCGTCACTGGGTGAGTACTAAAGTAATTAAAGTGCTCGCATCACCCAAATCTCCTTCCTAGACCGCAACGGACGAACCCGGCAGCCGAACCATTCGATGAATGTACGCTACACCGGGTGAGCTAGCGAATGTCACTCCGTAAGCGATAGACATATTCCATGAGCACATATTGCCGCTAACTCTTCATTAACTATGACGACAGAGGCACACTTTTGAAAGACATCTCCATAACTCTTCGAACAAGAAACCAGAAATGCTTGGATAGCAAGCATAAAATAATATATATATAGCGTCGTTCAATAATTCGATAGTTTGCGTGACATTATTGGACTATGTCGGAACTGAGGGACGATGTCCCTGAACCGAACCAAAAATTTCTAAGTCCACCGACGCTATCAGTTTCTTATCCGGCATCGCAGCATATGTTGTTCCGAAAGGGAAAGCTTGAAATCCACCGAATCCCTTTCGGTATCCCGTCGGACCGGATGAAAATTTTCGGACGTCCGTACCCGCTTCCGCGGAGCGTCCCGACCCAGCATCGTCGGATAAAATATATGCGACAGATTCAGTTGATGCTGGGATGCTGCGATAAACTGTGCTATTAAGGAAAGCACGTCCGTTCCCGAGGCCTGTGCAGTAGCGGACTTACGATGCATTGCCGCTGGAAGCTCCGTGTACGTTGACTCCCGCACACTTCCTATGCGAACGTCCGGAGTCTGCAGGCCTCGAGTCCCCGGCTACCGACCCAGCGCTGTCGGATAATTCTCGATCCGACACCGTTTCTGTCGGCTGCTGGGATGCTGCGATAAGCTGTGCTATGTGCACAAGAATGTCCGGCGTCGAGACCTGCGGAGGCGCAGACTATCGCTGCTTCGCCGAGGGTAGCTCCGCATCAGATGGCTCCCGCATACTTCCTATGCGAACGTCCGGAGTCCATCGGTCTCGAATCCCTGGCTGTCGGATGGTGTGACCTGGTCGCCGAAGAATCCTTGATCGGCGAAGCTGGTAATATATCGGCGGTCACGCAGCCAAGGTGCGGTCGTGTGCGCTGACGAGAAGAGGAAGCCTTAGCAGTCTCAGCGGACTGCCTATACAACGGAGCGTCCCGAGCGACGGACGTATGCTCCGCTAACGACACATTTGTACCACAACATCTGGGGCCAGATGTTGTTGAACGAGAGAGGGGCCTCTCTCGCTTGCCGTCCGGATGGACCGGAACGAGCTATGAACCGGACTAAAAGGCTTCCTCCGTTCTCCCTCCGATCCGCCGTCACTGGGTGTGCATTAAGTTAATTTTATAGTGCTCGCATCACCCCAAAATTCCTTCTAGACCGCAACGGACGAACCCGGCTGCCGAACCATTCGGTGAATGGACGCTACACCGGGCGAGCTAGCGGACGTCAAAGGCCGTCGAACCTACTAGGGTCCTCTTAGGCAATTGGCGTATTACATGAGCACTTTTCCGCTAGCCCTTCAATAATTGTGACGACGGAGGCACACTGTTGGAAGACATCACAGATACATCACCCTAATCTTGATCGTCTGAAATAGAAATTGATAAAGTAGAGTGACCCTGCGGGGAAAGGACCGGAGTGTCCAAATCCCCAACAACATACCGTGACATACGCTTCCCATATTGTCATCAAAATCATACGATACAGAACAGGAGTTAATGCGAGTACACTGACCACATATAGAATGAAAATAAGGTCAGAGGAAGACTTCCTCTTAAAACAATTGATCAATATCCTTTCAATGTGAAAAGAAAACAAGTCCTGGTACTCGCACTAACCCCTGGCAATCAAAATACATAATAATAATATGATCCATTAATATAGAAAAAATAATTGAAATCAAAATATTTTGAAAAAATATTTTTTCAGAACAGCCCAAGTTTCTGAAAAGTAACGTTGAGCCCCAATGGATCCCAAGCCTAAGTGTGGACAAAAATTTTAAAAATATTTTAAACAATTTATTCAACACTTACGAACAATAATAATGTATCTATTTATGATTAAAATAACATAAAGATATTATTATTTAGAAATCCCCCCCTCACACAGAGGGCTGTTGTAAATGTAAACAATGAGTGTAAAAACACTAAAATAAGACTCCAGGCACCCAGGCCCGAAATCAGTTACCAAAAATACACCATCTGATGCAAAACAGAGACTTCCAGGGAAGAAACTGCAGAACATCAGATGGTAGATGCAGAACACAACGCCTAACCACCCGTAGGTGAAGACGTAAACATGGGGAAAGAACAGAATTCATTCTGTTATTCAGCTAAAACTCCCAAGAAATTTTAGTAATAATAATTACAGAAACTATGCCAAAAGCATGGGAGAATAGCAAGGGGGAACTTAAAGGACAGGGAGAGAGGAAAAACACTTGAAAAAACAGTGTAACTAAATAATCAGAATGACAACAAAATGGCTGCTGCCTTGAAAATAGGTAACTTAACATAATTTCATTAAAAAATTTTAAGTTACAGCCCTGATAATATTCTGTCACACATTCTTTTCCTCTCCTCCTTTTCTATCCTCCTTAGAATCACCATTTCACTAATATTTATGTGTCTGGCATCATTTAAACTGAGATTTAAAAGCACAAAGATCAGTCAGATGTTAACTGATGAAGGGCCAAACTTAGAATGATTAATGGCGCCAATTTCGGAACGTCCTTGACACTGCGCATGTGCAGTAGGGGCGAAGTGTGGAGGGCCTTTCAGGACATGTTTTCTTTAGTTTTAGATGCAAATTTTGGGGATTGGGGGGCAAAATTTGTGTTTGGCCCTATATTTTAAGAGTTAGCACCAGCTATGTCTGGGTCATTGGTACAGTATAAAAATACAGATTTCTGCATTGTCGGTACAAAATGGTGGCTGGCAGCCATCTTGAATTTCAGACCGCATCCAAAAGTTAAAAAATTTATAGTAATTTCTATATTTTTTATACTTACCAATGACCCAGACATAGCTGGTGCTAACTCTTAAAATATAGGGCCAAACACAAATTTTGCCCCCCAATCCCCAAAATTTGCATCTAAAACCAAAGAAAACATGTCTGAAAGGCCCTCCACACTTTGCCTCTACTGCGCATGCGCAGTGTCAAGGACGTTCCGAAATTGGCGCCATTAATCATTCTAAAAACCAGTGCCTGGTAAGCGCTATGTACTCAGCGGGGAGGCAAGAGTTCCCAACTCCTGGGAGGGCCATCCCCGTCTGGGTCATTGGTAAGTATAAAAAATATAGAAATTACTATAAATTTTTTAACATTTTTATACTGTACCAATGACCCAGACATAGCTAAATAGTAAAAAGGCTGGAGGGCCAAGGACATAGAGCAAAATGGAATACGCTCAATGATATAAAATAGAGTCATCCCCTGTAGGGAAAAAGAAGTAATAGGCCTTACATGTATCTTTCTTATTTATGATAAATTAGAAAGATACAACACCTTCCAAAATTGAGCTTCATACATCCATGTACTCTATTAATATCCAATATAATCCTTATACTAATAATTTTTAAAGTAAGCCAATAAATAAAGTAAGTCTAGAGAATAGAGATTCTTATACTCCTAAAAGTGTCTGAGGATTGCATAATCATGTCCGTAGACATATGCAATAATCAAAAGCTATACTTTAAAAACTAAGACTTGAATGAATTTTAAAAACCTAAACTTCTCACTAAACAACCATCCCAATAACAGCTCAGAATTACTAACTCCGGAGGAGGTATCCCCTTGTTTTCATAGTAAAACAGGTGACCCAAGGGAACACCCTCCCCCCCCCCCCCCTTTTCTTGCCCTGGGTCAAATAGCCCAGAGCGAAGAGGGCAGCAGAACGGAGACACTGCCGAAACAGACAGCCTACCTAGCTATAGTAGCAACTGTTAAGTGAATGACATTCTGAGCAGTAGATAATAGACCTAACAATAGAGGCCTCCAGAAATGGATATTTCTGAGATAAAAATTCATGAATGTGGATGGCTGAGCGCAATGAGCGGCCTTCAAAAATCTATAATAGCGACACTATTAATGTAAGCCCAAGATGTAGAAGAACTCTTACTTCATGAGCCGAAATCTTAAGCACAACTGCTAAGTCAATGATATACCATAAGCAGTACCGATAGTTAATAGAATCCATTAACAATAGAATGGAGCGTAACGTCCTTCTACTAGGCATCAAAGACAGAAGAAGCTTACGCCCATAGTAATAAACAGATATCTGTTTATAAATACATAAACTCTACCCGGAAAGAGTAAAGGCCTATGCCCGTACGAAGAAGGAAGGACCTTAAAAATAATAGGTTCCGGATATTAGGAGCCTAACTCTTATGCAAAAATCCAACCTAAATAGTAACGGAAGTAGTGATTCCGAAACTACGAAAGTGAAAATCATCCATCGATAGTGTATGAAACTCACTGACTCTACAGTAAAAGAGAAACCAACAGAATTACTGTCTAAAAGGTCAGAATTTGAAAACTACTGTTTCCAGAGGCTCAAATGATTACTTAGCTAAATAAGAACCGAAGTTAAAATCCATATAGGAATTTAATCTAAAGATTCTAAGTCTATTTATCAAAAAGTTACTAACTGACTTAGATAAAGAGACATAAGACTCAATTGTAAACTATCGTCGAGTGCATAGGTATGAGGTAACATAAACCTATAACCTTAATAATAACAGGCTGCAGTAGATCTTGTGAAACAAGTATACTAAAAAATTGCAATGAGTAGAATGGAGGGATCAACAATATGAACATAATGATCCCTACACCAACGACGGAAGAGCCTCCACTTTAGCTGCATAGAATAGCGAAGAAGAGGATCTCCTATAGTAAGAAATCGCGTCCAAAGCTCGTCCAGTACAATGCTTACAATGCAATACGGACCACACAACGGAATACATGAAGGTTGCGACCTTGCGGGTTGTGATAAAGATGACACGATTTACCCAGTGAAAAAAGATCCTCACATAGAGGAAGATTTCACGTTAAGACCCACAGTAGACAAGAGAGTAAATTACCCATGATCTCTGTGAAGATAGAGATGCTATCAACAGAAATGTATTGTGGTTGTTTATCTTAGCAATACCTGCTGAAACAACAGTGCCGGAGGACACGCGTATCCTATCATTCCGTCCTATAGATCAATAGAGCGTTAACAACATTAGCTCAGAGATCTGGACAAGCCAACACATACGTCTGCAATTGATTAGCAAGCTGTGTCGTAAATAAATCATCATTGGGCGCTCCCATAGATAGCAAATCTGATTGAATACTTGTTTGTTGAGAGTCCATTCTGACAGCAACAAGCGACCCGTAAGTGAACGGGAGTCCGGTAAAACAATCAGACGACCCGGAATATGACGGACCAAAACAGAACTTGGTGTACTATAACCAACAGACGGATTCTTTCCATCAAATTGAATAACGGAAACGAAAGAGTGCCTCCCTGGTTCCGGAGATACGTCACTACTGTCGAATTAAAGGACAGGATTTGGGCATGCGTTTCTGAATAATGTTCATGCAATGACATAAAGCAAGCCTAAAAAACATTATTCCGCGGAAGAAAACTAGTTGCTAAGAGACTGCGGAACCCAAAGACCCTGGCACTTCGAATCCGTAGGGATCAGTATTATATCCCAATCTGTTTGACTGGCAACCGTCATAACAGCCACACTCGGGTCTGACAACTGTGGTGGCACTCTCTGAGTCAACCACCGAATGTTTGCCCCAGTCTGAATCTCTTGTAACACTAGATAGACAAGAGAACGTGTAAATCGAGCAATTCATGGATTGCCGAAAAGTTGCCGTCGAAGAGAAGCTTCTCCGAGAACGAAGCGACTCTGAGAGAGTTCTTAACCTTACTATCCACGCGCGTGGATGTAGCTAGGGCTGCGTCACGTCTAACCAACTCCAATCAACCACTGAAGGGCGGAGTTATAGGTGAACAAACTACTGCCCTCAAAAGAAATTACATTGAGAGCAACCGTCATAATTATAACACTCGGATCCAGCAACTGCAGTGGCACTCTCTGAGTCAACCACCGAATGTTTACCCCAGTCTGAATCTCTTGCAACACTATATAGACAAGAGAACATGTAAATCGAGCAATTCATGGATTGCCGAAAAGTTGCCGTCGAAGAGAAGCTCCTCCGAGAACGAAGCGACTCTGAGAGAGTTCTTAACCTTACTATCCATGCGTGTGGATGTAGCTAGGGCTGCGTCACGTCTAACCAACTCCAATCAGCCACTGAAGGGCGGAGTTATACGTGAACAAACTACTGCCCTCAAAAGAAATTACATTGAGAATAATATCCTGTAAATCTTTTCTTGAAGACGTAATGATAACGCCTCAGTAAGGCGGATTACGTATGATAAAGCGTCTAAGTTAAGTCTACTATACATCATGTTGTTTCCAACATTGAAGTTGGAAAAGACATAAACGGCGAAAAAGAATATTTCCAGTCTTTAACCACACCGTCTAGACGCATATGAACTCTCGGTATGCCCTGCTCTGCCAAAATAAACTATTCGTATAAATGATAAAACGGCAGAAATGAGCAACGCGGACAAGAAACTAAACTATCATGCTTGGTAGCAGGCTTGTATGTATATATAGCGTCGAAAAATAAAACACATGTTGTAATGACATTATTGGACTGCGTCGGTAAGTCAGGGACAATGTCCCTGAACCGATCGAAAAAACCGAGTCCAATGACGCTATAAGTCTCTTATCCAAGATCGCAGCAATGAAGTCCGAAATAACAATCACTGGAAGATAATGCCACAAGATATGAAAGGCAGCTTCCGAAACTACTAAAGGGAAAACTCGAAATCTTTCGAATCCCTTTCGCCATCCTGTCGGACCCTATAAGCGTTCGGTCGTCCGTACCTGATGCAACCGCGGACCGGACTGACCCAGCGCCGTCGGATAATTCCTGATTCGACCAAGAAACTGTCAATTGCTGGGATGCTGCGAAACAACTGTGCTAACTCGGATAGCACGGCCGTCACTGAGGCCTGAGGAGAAGCGGTCCTACAATGCATTGCCGCTGGAAGCTCCGTGATCGTTGCCCCGTGCATACTACCAATATGCGAGCGAACGGAGTGTATAGACCTCGTGTCCCTTGGCTACCGGATGGCGCGACCTATTCGCTGTGGAATCACTGAATGACGAAACTGATCGGATACTCGAGGTCACGTAGCCAATGTGCGGTCGTGTGCCCTGCTGTGAAGATGAGGAAGCATTAAGGACAGTCTCTCTGACTGTCAATATAACGGAGCGTCCCGACCGACAGACATATTCTCCGAATGTAAAATATCTGAACCACAACATGCGGTCCCCTATGTTGTTGGACGAGAGAGGGACCTCTCTCGCTCACAGCCCGGACGGACCTGGACAAGCCAGGAACCGGACTAACAGGCTTCCTCCGATCTGTCCTCAATCTGCCGTCACTGGGTGAGTACTAAAGTAATTAAAGTGCTCGCATCACCCAAATCTCCTTCCTAGACCGCAACGGACGAACCCGGCAGCCGAACCATTCGATGAATGTATGCTACACCGGGTGAGCTAGCGAATGTCACTCCGTAGGCGATAGACATATTCCATGAGCACTTATTGCCGCTAGCTCTTCATTAACTATGACGACAGAGGCACACTTTTGAAAGACATCTTTGTAACTTTGCGAACAAGAAACCAGAAATGCTTGGTTATAACAAGCATAAAATAATAATATATATAGCGTCGTTCAATAATTCGAAAGTTTGTGTGACATTATTGGACTATGTCGGAACTGAGGGACGATGTCCCTGAACCGAACCAAAAATTTCTAAGTCCACCGATGCTATCAGTTTCTTATCCGGCATCGCAGCATTCTGGTCCGACGAAAGAAGCTGTAGAAGACCAAGTCAGATGACATACACAACAGCATATGTTGTTCCGAAAGGGAAAGCTCGAAATCCTCCAAATCCCTTTCGGTATCCCGTCGGACCGGATGAAATTTTTGGACGTCCGTACCCGCTTCCGCGGAGCGTCCCGACCCAGCATCGTCGGATAAAAAAAAATGCGACAGATTCAGTTGATGCTGGGATGCTGCGATAAACTGTGCTATTTAGGAAAGCACGTCCGTTCCCGAGGCCTGTGCAGTAGCGGTCTTACGATGCATTGCCGCCGGAAGCTCCGTGTACGTTGACTCCCGCACACTTCCTATACGAACGTCCGGAGTCTGCAGGCCTCGTGTCTCTGGCTACCGGATGGTGTGACCTGGTCGCCGATGAATCTCTGACTGGCGAAACTGACTGGATATCCGTGGTCACGTAGCCAAGAGCGGTCGTGTGCGCAACTATGAGAATGAGGAAGCCTTATTGACAGTCTACTCCGGACTGACTATATGTCGGAGCGTCCCGAGCGACGGACGTATGCTCCGAATGCGAAACATTTTGTACCACAACATCTGGGGCCAGATGTTGTTGAACGAGAGAGGGGCCTCTCTCGCTTGCCGTCCGGATGGACCGGAACGAGCTATGAACCGGACTAAAAGGCTTCCTCCGTTCTCCCTCCGATCCGCCGTCACTGGGTGTGCATTAGGTTGATTTATAGTGCTCGCATCACCCCAAAATTCCTTCTAGACCGCAACGGACGAACCCGGCTGCCGAACCATTCGGTGAATGGACGCTACACCGGGCGAGCTAGCGGACGTCAAAGGCCGTCGAACCTACTAGGGTCCTCTTAGGCAATTGGCGTATTTCCGCTAGCCCTTCATTAATTGTGACGACGGAGGCACACTGTTGGAAGACATCACAGATACATCACCCTAATCTTGATCATCTGAAATAGAAATTGATAAAGTAGAGTGACCCTGCGGGGAAAGGACCGGAGTGTCCAATTCCCCCCTAACACACCGTGACATACGCTTCCCATATTGTCATCGAAATCATACGATACAGAACAGGAGTTAATGCGAGTACACTGACCACATATAGAATGATTATAAAGTCAGAGGAAGACTTCCTCTTATTACTATTGATCAATATCCTTTCAATGTGAAAAGAAAACAAGTCCTGGTACTCGCACTAACCCCTGGCAATAAAATACATAATAATAATATGATCCATTAATATAGAAAAAATAATTGAAATCAAAATATTTTGAAAAAATATTTTTTCAGAACAGCCCAAGTTTCTGAAAAGTAACGTTGAGCCCCAATGGATCCCAAGCCTAAGTGTGGACAAAAATTTTAAAAATATTTTAAACAATTTATTCAACACTTACGAACAATAATAATGTATCTAGTTATGATTAAAATAACATCAAGCTATTATTTTCCAGAAATCCCCCCCTCACACAGAGGGCTGTTGTAAATGTAAACAATGAATGTAAACACTAAAATAAGACTCCAGGCACCCAGGCCCAGAATCAGTTACCAAAAATACACTATCTGATGCAAAACAGAGACTTCCAGGGAAGAAACTGCAGAACATCAGATGGAAGATGCAGAACACAACGCCTAACCACTCGTAGGTGAAGACGTAAACATGGGGAAAAGAACAGAATTCATTCTGTTATTCAGCTAAAACTCCCAAGAAAATTTAGTAATAATAATTACAAAAACTATGCCAAAAGCATGGGAGAATAGCAAGGGGGGACTTAAAGGACAGGGAGAGAGGAAAACACTAAAAAATCAGTGTAACTAAATAATCAGAATGACAACAAAATGGCTGCTGTCTCGAAAATAGGTAACTTAACATAATTTCATTAAAAAATTTTAAGTTACAGCCCTGATAATATTCTGTCACACATTTTTCCTCTCCTCCTTCTCTATCCTCCTTAGAATCACCATTTCACTAATATTTATGTGTCTGGCATCATTAAAACTGAGATTTACAAGCACAAAGATCAGTCAGATGTTAACTGATGAAGGGCCAAACTTAGAATGATTAATGGCGCCAATTTCGGAACGTCCTTGACACTGCGCATGCGCAGTAGAGGCGAAGTGTGGAGGGCCTTTCAGGACATGTTTTCTTTGGTTTTAGATGCAAATTTTGGGGATTGGGGGGCAAAATTGTGTTTGGCCCTATATTTTAAGAGTTAGCACCAGCTATGTCTGGGTCATTGGTACAGTATAAAAATACACTCGTTCTCGTCCCATAGTCATAACATAGGTACTCAAGATGTTTCATAAAGATCGGTTCATAAATACGGCCTCTAGCCCGAGCCGTATCCAATTGATGACATACAGATAGACGGAGAGACGGACAACAGGCCATGACAAAAGCTCAAATTTGGCTTCGCCAAAGTTGAGCTAAAAACTGATTGCACTAAGTCTGGTACAAAAAGGTTGCTGGTGGCCATCTTGAAATTTCAACCGTACCCAAAAACACCCGTTCTCGTCCCACGGTGATAACAAAGGTACCCAAGAAGTTTTGTAAAGATCGGTTCATAAATACGGCCTCTAGACTGAGCCGTATAGAAGTTGTGTAAAAAAACTGATTGGACCTAATTTCGGTACAAAATGGCCACTGGCAGCCATCTTGTATTTTGGAACGCACCCAGAAACACTCGTTCTCATCCCAAGGTGATAACGAAGGTACCCAAGAAGTTTTGTGAAGATAGGTTCATAAATACAGACTCTAGCCTGAGCCATATTGACTTGTGCACTTACTGTGTATTAGTAGCACTGAATAAATCAAAGTTCATCTAATTTGCATAATTTTTGCACGAGAAAAAAACCTGTATTATATGTGATGTATTCCATGTTACTAAACATTCATACAGAAATTTATTCAAAGCAGAACTTTCATACAAAAGTTCTGTACAAAAAATTGATTGCACCAATTTTGGTACAAAATGGCCACCGGCAGCCATCTTGAATTTCGGACTGCACCCAAAAACACTTGTTCTCATCCCAAAGTGATAACAAAGGTGCCCAAGAAGTTTCGTAAAGATCAGTTCATAAATACGGCCTCTAACCTGAGCCGTATTGGCATTTGCAGTTACAGTGCTGAAAGTAACATTACATAGATCAAAATTAGTCCAACTGGCATAATTTATGCATGAGAAAAAAACCTGTATTATATGTGATGTATCCCATGGTACTAAACATTGACACACAAAATTATTCAAATCAGCGCTTTCATATGGAAGTTCTGTGCAAAAATCTGATTGCACCTAATTTTGTATAAAATGGCCACCAGTGGCCATCTTGAATTTCAGATCGGACCCAAAAACACTTGTTCTCGTCCCACGGTGATAACAAAGGTACCCAAGAAGTTTCGTAAAGATCGGTTCATAAATACAGCCTCTAGCCCGAGCCGTATTGGCATTTGAACTTACAGTGCTGAAAGTAACACTAAATAAATCAAAGTTAGTCTAATTTGCATAATTTATGCACGAGAAAAAACTCTGTATTATATGTGATGTATCCCATGGTACTAAACATTCATACAAAAAAAATTATTCAAATCGGAGCTTTCATATGGAAGAACTGCGCAAAAATCTGATTGCACCTAATTTTGGTACAAAAGGGCTGCCAGCGGCCATCTTAAATTTCAGACCAGACTCCAAAACACTCATTCTCGTCTCACGGTGATAACAAAGGTACCTAAGAAGTTTCGTAAAGATTGGTTTATAAATACGGCCTCTAGCCCGAGCTCAAGGGCGGATGGACAGATGGACAGACAGATGGATGACGGGCCATGGCAATACCTTAAATTTGGCTTCACCAAAGTTGAGCTAAAAATTGATAGCTCCCATCTAGGTATTGCCCAAAAGACACATTAAATTTGAAACTGATCAGGGGAGAGCTGTGGCCTGTAGGGTGTGCTAAAGGAATTGTGAACGGACAGATGTACGTATGGATGGACAGACATACAGAAGGATCACAACCCATCCCAATAGCTCATACTTGACATTGTCAAGTTGAGCTAAAAACGACAAAATTCTTTCAATTGAATTCTCATGTGAACCGAGTTGGCAAAGTAGATACTCAACAGGCTTTCATTGTATTGTTAACTTTTTGAAACAGATAAAAATTGATATCAATAGCAAATTATTGGATAATAAATCAAAAGATCTGAAAACTGCTTTTGTTCTTTGGTGGCATTACCTTTGTCCTTAATAGGCAATTGTATGGATGTACTAGACTGCAAATAAATTCCTTTATTTGAAATGCATAACCAAAGAAATCTTGGTGTACCAGTATCCTTGTGCTATAAAATGCACCTGACAACAAACATCATTCAACTCATTAACCAGCAAACCTTATGTATTTTACCTTTCCATTATCTTGTATGTCTCTGGAACAAACACACAACAAAGTGGAAGGATAGGGATTATCTTGAAAATGGTAGTGAGTGAAGCATACAACATGGGCAGAAATGCACTGGGTAATATCCTCATCCACATTGAACAGCTGGGTGATACCAGAGATTCTGTCATCCTGAAAATATTAACACATAAAACGTTATAATTCAGCTTGCTGTTCTTTTATTTAACTGTTAGAGTGCTGGAAGCCCATATTTGGGCTTTAGTATGAAGGACCAGAGCCACAATTCAATGGGCCCATATTCCGTGCATGTTCTGTGTATTGTCTTTTGATGTAAAATTATTTAGTCTGTAAGGATTTGCCTTGCACTCTCCCATAATTTGTAACAAGGCAAAGACTTGTGAACAATTTCTGATGACCAAAAATAATTTAGCACTCGACCAGTTAACAATCATCTAATTTTTGAGAGAATTACATTTATCTGAAGCAATGTGTGTATTAAGTACAAGTGCCATATGGTCGAGGAAGCCATCTGTATTACCTGGAAACTCAAATTCTATTTTCTATGACAGTAGCAGGCCTGTCATTCTCAAAAATGCAGAAGGGCTAACAATCACTTCCCTCGCATGGCAAAGGGGAGCGATTTAGCTATCCTCAAGCTTACAAAAGCTAAAAGTGACAAAATGAAGTTTTACCATTAATGAATTCTGCCTAGTGTGTTTGGTACATTTTGGTGCTGCTAACAAGATGGTCTCTGTGAGATGGCTGAACTGTCCTCTCACACCTCCGGGCCTTCGCAAGGCCCGGAGGTGTGGAAAGTGACAGTGTGGCCATCTTACAGAGATCACTAACATGACAGAGATCTAAAATGATGTGGGCTTTAAGAATAGGCCGTTATGGTAATCATCATTTTCAAAGACCAGGAGGGTTAGATTTCACCATGCTTAATTTTTTTAAGGTGAGCAGTAGGCGAATGAATAAAACGTTCTCCTGAAAATGCCAGGCCTGCAGTAGCTTTGACTTCATTATCAATGTTGATTATTAGATCAACATCAATGATTAGAAGCCATGAAGTCACTAGTGGTCTATGGCCCTGCCCAGGGCTGCTAATGATTATTGGGCTACCAATCACTAATTGAGGTCCAATAATGAAGTGTCAGCCCAAAGAAAATTGTGTTGTTATTATTATTGTCATAAACAACTAGATAAAGTGAATCACACCACCCTCTGGAGTACCAGAATTAGCTATATGAAAAAACCAAGGTGGCAAAAAATGGCTCTTCTTGGACCTACTTAGGCGAGCAAATTGCTGTCCTGCACTATTTTTCATTGTTTTGCTTCACAAACATCCTCTAAAATGCCTAATAAATGCTGTGTGTTCTCCATGGAATGCATTCAAGCCAATCAAAGCCAATTGACTGGTGTTGAACCAGTATTGGTCAACTGAGCAAGAAGTTCTGCCTGTCAGGATAACATCACTTGATTCCATTCTGCATGCACCTGAATTAAAAAACAAGAGACCCCAGGGGGCCTGAGGCGCTCACCTGACATGGTAGCCTAAATATCAACCCAGAGAACTGATATCAACAAGTTGCATCTGCTCCTCCTAAGAAAAGCTTATACCAAATATCCAAAGATTCTGACCAATATCAAAAGCATTCATCTTCTGGATCTGAAGATTTTTAAAGAAAATTCCTCATTTTGAACAAAGCTGTCATTCGGGCTCCCATAGTGAATCCAAATATGAACCAAGGGACTTGGCTTGAACAAACTTGAATCTCACCTCCCTAAGGTTGCTGCATGCCAAATATCAAAACATTCTAACTTCTGAATCTGAAGAAGAAGATTTTTAAAGAAAAATTCCTCATATTGACTTAGTTATAATTCGGGCTCCCACAGTGAGCCCAAATATGGACCTAAGGACATGGCTTGAACAAACTTGAATCTCACCCCCCTAAGGATGCTGCATACCAAATATCAAAACATTCCAACTGCTGGATCTGAAGAAGAAGATTTTTAAAGAAAATTCCTCATTTTGAACTAAGTTATCATTCGGGCTCCCCAATAAGCCCTCACATAAAATTTGGTTCAAATCAGCCTCTCGGTTCGGAAAATAGAAATAAATTTCAGGCGGGGCCAAAAATGTTTCCCCTCCCATAACGACGCCAAATATAGCCCGTCAAACTTCTCTTGAACAAATCTGAGTCTACACCTTAAAAGGAAGCTGCATACCATATATCAAGTCTCTGCTAATGCTGGTTCATCAAAGATTTTGGTGCCCCTTGGGGGCATGGCACCACCCAGGAGGAGGGGCAACTTCATTTGAACAATCTGAATTGGCATTAGGTAATAAACATTTACCCAACATTTGAATAAAATTGGGCTAGTGTTTTTGAAGGAGAAGTCGATAATGTAAAGTTAACGCCAGACGACGGACAGAATGTGATCAGTAAAGTTCCCACTGAGCTTTGCTCAGGTGAGCTAATAATTGGGTACAATGTTGACACACTGCTCTATCGGCTGTCTCTGTTAAATATCAACATATAGACAAAATTTGCCAGTGAATTATATTTAGTTGTAATTTCCATTCTGAACACGTATTATCAAAATGTATTTGACTAGAAATTACAATCGATGATAATTGTAAGCAAATATGAGGGTGAAGTTCTATGCAGATTGACAAATGCCATTTGCACTGCTGGTATTGGAGGTAAAATCAAGTCAAACACAAAAACAGGGGTTGGGGAGGGGGTGTGTGGATGGGGTGGGGTTTTGAAAGTCAATATGGGTAGAATCCCACCACATATTTCTTTCATACTCTACCATCTAAAAAATTCAACATTAAGAAATCATTTTTAAAGATTTTGGTTGTGGTGAATGCACATATTACACAAGCTACAGCTTTCTGCCATATCCCTTTTTCTGTTAAATTTGTAGAAATAACGTGTTATGTATGAAATGTATTCTCAGAAATAAAATATTGTTTAACAATATTTGCCTGAGGTTCATGTCATTAAAGGCTGGAATACTTGTGACCATCATTTGGCCAATATCAAACCAACAACTGCTGCTGTGAGACAGTGGCTATACTGTGGAATAAATCAAGATGCAAGCTTAACTAAAGTGCTCACGCAAGGTCAAATGTCTCCAATCTGCATGCCAGTCTTATGATAGATCATTTTCAGTTTAAACTGATATAGATTTTTCTCAAGTGCTCATAAATAGATAAGGTTCCAGTGCAAAAATTAGGGTCACTTGAAAGTTAAAAAATTTATAGTAATTTATATATTTTTTATACTTACCAATGACCCAGACATAGCTGGTGCTAACTCTTAAAAATGTAGGGCCAAACACAAATTTTGCCCCCCAATCCCCAAAATTTGCATCTAAAACCAAAGAAAACAAGTCCTGAATGGCCCTCCATACTTCACCTCTACTGCGCATGCGCAGTGTCAAGGACGTCCCGAAATTGGCGCCATTAATCATTCTTATAATCAGTGCCTGGTAAGCGCTATGTACTCAGCGGGGAGGTATGAGTTCCCAACTCCTGGGAGGGCCATCCCCGTCTGGGTCATTGGTAAGTATAAAAAATATATAAATTACTATAAATTTTTTAACATTTTTATACTGTACCAATGACCCAGACATAGCTGAATAGTAAAAAGGCTGGAGGGCCTAGGACATAGAGGAAATTCCAATAAGCTCAATTATATAAAATAGTGCCATCCCCTCGAGGGGAAAAGGAGTATTAGGCCTTACATGTATCTTTCTTATTTATGATAAATTAGAAAGACACAACACCTTCCATAATTGAGCATCATAACATCCATGTACTCTATTAATATCCAGTATAATCCTTATACTAATAATTTTTAAAGTAAGCCAATAAATAAAGTTAGTCTAGAGAATAGAGACTCTTTATACTCCTTTAAAAGTGTCTGAGGATTGTATAATAACGCCCGTTTGACACGTGATATATTCAAAAGCTATACTTTAAAAACTATGACCTGAATGAATTTTTAAAACATGAACTTATCACTAAAAAAACATCCCAGTAACAGCTCAGAATTACTAACTCCGGAGGAGGTATCCCCTTGTTTTCATAATAAAACAGGTGATCCATGGGAACACCCCCCCCCCCCCCCCCCTTCTCCTTGCCCTGGGTCAAATAGCCCAGAGCGAAGAGGGCAGCAGGACGGAGTCACTGCCGGAACAGAAAGCCTACCTAGCTATAGTAGGAAGTGTTAAGTGAATGACATTCTGAGCAGTAGATAATAGACCTAACAATGGAGGCCTCCAGAAATGGACTCAATATTTCTGAGATAAAAATTCATGAATGTGGATGGCTGAGCCCAATGTGCAGCCTTCATAAAATCTATAATAGCGACACTATTAATGTAAGCCCAAGATGTAGAAAGAGCTCTTACTTCATGAGCCGAAATCTCAAGCACAAACTGCTGAGTTAATGATATACCACAAGCAGTACCGATAGTTAATTGAATCCATTAGCAATAGAATGGAGCGTAATGTCCTTCTATTAGGCATCAAAGACAGAAGAAGCTTACATCCTTACTAATAAACTGATATCTGTTTATAAATACGTAAACTCTAACCGGACAGAGTAAAGGCCTATGCCCGTACGAAGACGGAAGGACCTTAATAACAATAGGTTCCGGATATTATTAGGAGCCTGATTAACCAAAAATCCAACCTAAGTAGTAACGGAAGTAGTGTTTCTGAAACTACGAAAGTGAGAATCGTCCACCGATAGTGCATGAAGCTCACTGACTCCTCAGTAAAAGAGAAGACTAAGAGAATTACTGTCTTAAAAGGCCAGAATTTGAAAACTACTGTTTCCAGAGGCTCAAATGATTACTTAGCTAAATAAGAACCGAAGCTAAATTCCGTATAGGAATTTAATCTAAGGATTCTAGGTCTACTTATCGAAAAGTTTCTAACTAACTTAGATAAAGAGACATAAGACTCAATTGTAAACTATCATAGAGTGCATAGGTATGAGATAACATAGACCTATAACCTTAATAGTAACAGGCTGCAGTTGATCTTGACAAACAAGTATACTAGAAAGTTGCAATGTCTAGTATGGAGGGATCAAAAATATCAACATAATGATCCCTACACCAACGACGGAAGAGCCTCCACTTTGACCGCATAGTATAGCAAAGAGGAGGTTCTCCTACAGTAAGAAATCGCGTCCATAGCTCGTCCTGTACAATGCTTGCCGTGCAAGAAGGACCACACAACGGAATACGTGAAGGTTGAGACCTTGCGGGTTATGATGAAGTTGACACGATTTCCCCAGCGAAAGAAGATCCTCTCATGGAGGATGTTTTTGCGGTAAGTCCCACTGTAGACACCTGAGTAAATTTACCCACAGTCTCTGTGAAGACAGAGATGCTATCAACAGAATTGTATTGTGGATGTTTATCTTAGCAATACTTGCTGAATCAACAGCGCTGGAGGATACACATATCCTATCATTCCGTCCTATTAGATCAATAGAGCGTTAACAACATAAGCTCAGGGATCCGGACATGGAAACACATACGCCTGCAATTGAATAGTGAGTTGTGTCGCAAATAAATTATCATTGGGCGCTCCCATTGATAGCAAATCTGATTGAATACTTGTTTGTTGAGAGTCCATTCTGAACGCAACAAGCGACCCTTACGTGAAAGGGAGTCTGCTAATACAATCAGACGACCTGGAATATGACGGACCGAAGCAGAACTTGGTGTACTATAACAAACAGAAGGATTCTTTCCGTTAAATTGAATAACGGGATCGAATGAGTGCCTCCCTGGTTCTGGAGATACGCAACTACTGTCGTATTATCGGACAGGATTTGGACATGCGTTTCTGAATAATGTTCATCCAATGACATAGTGCAAGCCTAAATAACATCATTTCCTGGAAGTTAAGTGCTTGTCTAAAAACTGCAGAACCCAAAGACCCAGGCACTTTGAATCTGTTGGGATCAATATTGTACCCCAACCTGTTTGACTGGCATCCGTCATAAACATAAAACTCGGATCCGGCAACTGCAGTGGCACTCTCTGAGTCAACCACCGAATGTTTGCCCCAGTCTGAATCTCTTGTTACACTTGATAGACAAGAGAACATGTATATCGAGCAATTGATAGATTGCTGAAAAGTTGCCGTCGAAGAGAAGCTTCTCCGAGACCGAAGCGACTCTGAGAGAGTTCTTCACCTTACTATCCACGCGCGTGGTTGTAGCTAGGGCTGCGTCACGTCTAACCAACTCCAGGTTGCCACTGAAGGGCGGAGTTATAAGTGGAAAAACTACTGCCCTTGAAAGAAATCACATTGAGGATCATATCCTGGAATTCTTTCTCTTGAAGACGTAATGATAACGCTCAGTAAGGTGGTATACGTATGATAAAGCGTCTAAGTTAAGTCTATTAGACATCATTGTCGTTTCCAACATCGTGGTTGGAATTGACATAGATGGCGAAAAAGATAATTCCCAGTCTTCAGCCCCGCCGTCTAGACGTATAGGAACTCTCGGTATGCCCTGTTCTGCCAATATAAATTATTTCCTGGGATTGATGAAAGGCAGAATAGAGCACTGCGGACAAGAAACTAGACTATCATGCTTGGTAGCAAGCTTATATATAGCGTCGTTAAATAATTCGAATGTTCTAATGACATTATTGGACTGTGTCGGTAAGTCAGGGACAATGTCCCTGAACCAATCCAAAACTCCGTGTCCAATGACGCTATTAGTCTCTTATCCAGCATCGCAGCAATGTAGTCCAACGGAACAACCTCTGGAAGATAATGCCAGAAGAAATGTATGGCAGCTTCTGTTGTTCCGAAAGGGAAAGCTCGAAATCGTCCGAATCCCTTTCGCCATCCTGTCGGACCCTATAAAGTGTTCGGTCGTCCGTACCTGATGCAACAGTGGAGCGCACCGACCCAGCGCCGTCGGAATATTCCTGATCCGACCGAGAATCTGTCGTTTGCTGGGATGCTGCGATAAGCTGTGCTATTTCGGATAGCACGTCCATCACTGAGGCCTGTGGAGAAGCGGTCTTACGATGCATTGCCGCTGGAAGCTCCGTGTTCGTTACCCCGTGCATACTTCTATTATGCGAGCGAAAGGAGTGTATAGGCCTCGTGTCCCTTGGCTACCGGATGGCGTGACCTGTTCACCATGGAATCACTGAATGACGAAGCTGGCCGGATACTCGAGGTCACGTAGCCAATGTGCGGTCGTGTGCATTGCTGTGAGGATGAGGAAGCATTATCGACAGTCTCTCGGACTGTCAATATAACGGAGCGTCCCGAGCGGCGGACATATGCTCCGAATGCGAAATGTCTGTACCACAACATCCGGTCCTATATGTTGTTGTACGAGAGAGGGACCTCTCTCGCTCGCAGCCCGGATGGACCTGGACGAGCTGGGAACCGGACTAACAGGCTTCCTCCGATCTGTCCTCTAATCCGTCGTCACTGGGTGTGTACTAAAGTCTATTATAGTGCTCGCATCACCAAATCTCCTTCCTAGACCGCTACGGACGAACTCGAGTGCCGAACCAATCGATGAATGGACGCTACACCGGGTGAGCTAGCGAATGTCAACTCAGTCGATCCTACTAGGGACCTCTTAGGCGATTGACGTATTCCATGAGCACTTATTGCCGCTAGCTCTTCATTAACTATGACGACAGAGGCACACTTTGAAAGACATCTCAGTAACTTTGCGAACAAGAAACCAGACATGCTTGTTAATAGCAAACATATAATAATATATATAGCGTTGTTCAATAATTTGAAAGTTTGTGAGACATTATTGGACTGTGTCGGAACTGAGGGACGATGTCCCTGAACCGAACCAAAAATTTCTGTGTCCACCGACGCTATCAGTTTCTTATCCGGCATCGCAGCATTCTGGTCCGACGAAAGAACTTCTAGAAGATAAAATCATATGACATACACAGCAGCTTATGTTGTTCCGAAAGGGAAAGCTCGAAATCCTCCGAATCCCTTTCGGCATCCCGTCGGACCGGATGAAATTTTCGGACGTCCGTACCTGCTTCCTCGGAGCGTCCCGACCCAGCGTCGTCGGAAAATACATGATGCGACAGAGATTCTGTCGTTGCTGGGATGCTGCGATAAGCT
The DNA here is from genome assembly GCA_031216915.1 of Pictodentalium vernedei. Taxonomy (NCBI): domain Eukaryota; kingdom Metazoa; phylum Mollusca; class Scaphopoda; order Dentaliida; family Dentaliidae; genus Pictodentalium; species Pictodentalium vernedei. Next base: position 483,740,088 of record CM062294.1, read on the forward strand.
GTGCTATTTGGGATAGCACGTCCGTCACCGAGGCCTGTGCAGGAGCGGTCTTACGATGCTTTGCCACTGGAAGCTCCGCATACGTTGACTCCCGCATACTTTCTTATGCGAACGTCCGGAGTCTGCAGGCCTTGTGTCCCTGGCTACCGGATGGTGTGACCTGGACGCCGATGATTCTCTGATTGGTGAAGCTGACTGGATATCCGAGGTCACGTAGCAAAGAGTGATCGTGTGCGCTACCATGAGGATGAGGAAGCCTTATTGACAGTCTCTCCGGACTGACTATATATCGGAGCGTCCCGAGCGGCGGACGTATGCTCCGAATGCGAAACAATTTGTACCACAACATCTGGGGCCAGATGTTGTTGTACGAGAGAGGGGCCTCTCTCGCTCGCAGTCCGGATGGACCTGGACGAGCTAGGAACCAAACTAAAAGGCTTCCTCCGTTCTCTCCTCTAATCCGCCGTCACTGGGTGTGCATTTGGTTGATTTATAGTGCTCGCATCACCCCAAAACTCCTTCTAGACCGCAACGGATGAACCCGGCTGCCGAACCATTCGATGAATGGACGCTACACCGGGCGAGCTAGCGGACGTCAAAGGCCGTCGAACCTACTAGGGTCCTCTTAGGCAATTGACGTATTTACATGAGCACTTTTCCGCTAGCTCTTCATTAATTGTGACGACGGAGGCACACTTTTGGAAGACATCACGGATACATCACCCTGTTGTTGATCGTCTGAAATAGAGATTGATAAAGTAGAGTGACCCTGTGGGGAAAGGACCGGAATGGCCATTTCCCCACTAACATACCGTGACACACGCTTCCCATGTTGTCATCGAAATTATCACATACAGAACAGGAATTAGTGTGAGTACACTGACTACATTTATACAATGATTATGAAAGTCAGAGGAAGATTTCCTCTTATTACAATTGAACAACATCCTTTCATTGTGAAAAGAAAACAAAGTCCTAGTACTCGCACCAACCCCTGACAATCAAAGTACATAATAACATGATCCATTAACATAGAAAAAATAAATGAAATCAAAAAATTTTGAAAAAATATTTTTTCAGAACAGCCCAAGTTTCTGAAAAGTAACGTTGAGCCCCAATGGATCCCAAGCCTAAGTGTGGACAAAAATTCGAAAAATATTTAAAAAAATTAATGCAACACTTACGAACAATAATAATGTATCTAGTTATGATTAAATTAACATCAAGATATTATTTTCAAGAAATCCCCCCTCACACAGAGGGCTGTAGTAAATGTAAACAATAAGTGTAAAAACACCAGAACAAGACTCCAGGCACCCTGGCCCGAAATCAGTTACCAATAATATACTATCTGATGCAAAACAGAGACTTCCAGGGAAGAAACTGCAGAACATCAGATGGTAGATGCAGAACACTACGCCTAACCACCCATAGGTGAAGACGTAAACATGGGGAAAAGAACAGAATTCATTCTGTTATCCAGCTAAAACTCCCAAGAAATTTTAGTAATAATATTACAGAAAATATGCCAAAAGCATGGGAGAATAGCCAGAGGGGACTTAAAGGAAAGGGAGAGAGGAAAACACTGAACAGTGTAACTTGATAACAAGAATGACCACAACAGGCTGTTGCCTCGAAAATAGGTAACTTAACATAATTTCATTAAAAAATTTTAAGTTACAGCCCTGATTATTTTCTGTCACTCATTTTTCCTCTCCTCCTTCTATATCCTCCTTAGAATCACCATTTCTCTAATATTTATGTGTCTGGCATCATTTAAACTGAGATTTACAAGCACAAAGATCAGTCAGATGTTAACTGATGAAGGGCCAAACAAAGAATGATTAATGGCGCCAATTTCGGGACGTCCTTGACACTGCGCATGCGCAGTAGAGGTGAAGTATGGAGGGCCATTCAGGACATGTTTTCTTTGGTTTTAGATGCAAATTTTGGGGATTGGGGGGCAAAATTTGTGTTTGGCCCTACATTTTTAAGAGTTAGCACCAGCTATGTCTGGGTCATTGGTAGAGTATAAAAATATCCTGAACCAAGGACTGTTAAAATACAGTAAATTTCCTTTTTTGAGAGTCCAAGATCAAAGGCAGGTTTAATGCTGTTTCTGTTTTCCTCTTTGCATAGCGAGATGTTGGGAATGAGAGACAAAAAAATACTTATTCAGGATGAAAACTGCATGAGTGTTAGGCACACAAAAAAATTGTGTACATCAGATTTCCATCACTGGAGTTGCATAACTTCATAGTGGTGAAAAATCTTCTCTATTGGTTTACGGAACATCAGTTACGTTATTGATTTTGTAAGATTTTGAGTCTTGTGATATTACAGAATTATTCTGTTAAAAGGTTTGCATGTGACATAACCCTGTAACAACTGTGTGTGCAGGATGGCAGGGTGATATTTTTAGCCAATGAAATCTTCAAAGAAACTCTAATAACATTTTTGATAGTGTTATGCTTCCTTAATGTCAGTGTTAACTTCTTTTTAGTAGGGGGAATGCCCTGTGATTTAATAATATTCATTTGTCCAATAAATATTAAGACAGGACACAACAAAGGGTGGAGAACAGGGGATAGGAACCAATGACATGAATTGGAGTTTCAGAAGTGCTTCACAAGTGAAATATAGTAAAGATCCCAACAAAGGTCGCTGATTCTTGTCCCCCACACAAGTCCTATTATATCAATAAAGCAGACTTAGTCAATAAAGAACAAAGTAAACAAATGTCAGGGATTCCCATGAGGAGAAAATTATAAATATAGAATAGACGTATAGTGTTTTCAAATAAAAAAAATTATTCTATGAGTAGGATTAAGAATGAAACCGACGAGCCTCTGGTGAGTCGGTCATTCTTAATTCTATGAGTAGAATAAACTTTTTACTTGAAAACACTATATGTTTATTTTGTTTATCCCATAAATCTTTTACAGGGCAGCCGTGGTGAAATTATGCTGTTACTCACTACAAAACATAATAAGATGTGAGGAGCACATTGGCCCACTTCGATCTCCAAGCAAAATTTGTCCAAAATAAACAAGGCGCAGTGATACATTTCTGTTTAAAAATAATACCCTTACAAACGTGAGCTAAACTTGCAAAAATAATCTATTAAATGAACAATGTGTAGTGTTTCCTACTGGCATTGTGTAATTCAACAAGAGGCCTCTCAGCCAAGATAGCTCTGCCCAGGCAACTACCTTCAGGGGCAGCCATATACAGGGTAACATTTAGTCCCCAATCTCTGATTCTGATAACCCTTTACCCAACATGGATAGCAGACAACATCATCATTTTTGTCTCAAAAACATAACTTATGGCCCCGCATTGGAACAAGTTTGTTGAGCTTGTTCAATGAAGGCTCATTAGCTTATTTTATTAGAAAAAAAATTGAAAACATAATAAAATTTGGCAAATACATTGGTGTTACTTTGAACAGGCAGTCTGTGACCTTAACGTTGATGGATACAGACCTTATTATGATTCATGGCACACTGCATAGTGACAATACATCCTATTATAAAGTTTTGTTAAAAATATCCAGTGGTAAAGAAATTATGGCTCTAACAAACAAAATGTTGACGTTTTCCTGAGTGTTACCTTTACCATGTCACCTGTGACCTTGATGGATACAGACCTTATTGTGATTGATGGCACACTGCCTATTGACAATACATACTGTTATAAAGTTTTGTTAAAAAATATCCAGTTGTAAAGAAATTATGGCTCGGACAAACAAAATGTTGATGCCAGAAGACAGACGGACGGACGGACGGACAATGGACAACTCGATATTAGAAAAGCTCTGCTGACTTTGTCAGGCGGAGCTGAAAAGGTTTAAAGAAAACAACAATTGAACTGAGCAGACAATACGTGCATTTGTTTATTTGCACTTTCCTAATTTGGAAAATGAAACATCACTCATCATGCTCCCGCTTTTCACAATCAAACTTGAATGCTTTTCAACACAGGGTTTTGATTGATTTAATTTGTGTTTTTGTTAATTGTTGTTCATTTTATTGTCAGGCAGAGTTGAAATGTGTGTGTATTCTAAAACTAAACATTTAAGTGGCGGTCAGCATTTGATAAACATCGGTTCTTTATGTCTCCCACAAGCGTAAAACAGTTCATGACAACACGAATGTGGAAGAGGTCAACAAGTCCGCCTCTGCTATAGGAATAAATTCTTTCAGTGTTTAACCTACATGGAAAATTTATCCCCCTACTAAGTGATTAAAGCAAAAATTTATCCACCGCTTTTATTGTTCAAATAAATGGCCATTTATGGGACAAAACTCCAAAACATATACAACACCAATAGTACAAACATGACATTATTGGATATGAATTATAGACTGAATCTTGAGTTAACCTTTTACCTAACGAATCGCCCGCATCCGCCTGCATAATATGCAAATTAAGCAGTTGAAAAAATATTATTTTTCAAAAAATTTCAACAAAACCATATCATGTGACCCCTCGTTGGAACGAGGTCGTCAAGCTCGTTCCAACGAGGGCTCACATGATATGGTTTTGTTGAAATTTTTTGAAAAATTTGAAAAAATGATATTTAAAATAATAAATTTTGATATCGTCTGCGTTGGGTAAATGGTTAATTGAATAAAGAATGATTAACCTTTTAAAAGAGTTTTTCTACTCCAAAACGGGTGATGCAATTCACATCAGAAAAGGAAACTAAATTAATGCACACAAACCAAAATGGATTAACGGTGACCTTGAACTTCAACCAGCTGATCCAAAAGCAATCCCAACCATCACTCCAGACTTACAGACAATCTTTGTATAAAGTGTAAGTATTGTGCAAGCAAGTATTGTACAAATGTTAATATTCTGGAAATGAGCTGTCCAGACCTTGAGGACAAACAAACAAATGCACGGAGGAATGAACAAAGACGGAGGAATGAACAAAGTGATTGCTACATACCCCCAACCTATTATAAAAGAGGTAAGGGTATAAAAAGCAGAGTAAAACTACATGCTATAACCTGTCAAATGTGGTAAAAATTATCTAGCTTTTTAACTGGTTGAGGGCTAGATTATTCTGAGTGGTCTGAAATTCTTATTCAAACTTTGTTTTATTACAAATTATTGGAGAGTGTCCACAGACTATCTCCAGTGATTTGTAATAGAACAAATGTATATAAACAAAATAATATTTGTTTGACTGAATATGAAACATGAGAAAGAAAAACATTGGCTTTTTTCACAGTACCCTTATTTTTTTAAAGCCCTGATAGTGGCTCCTAGCACTCAACCAGTTACAGGTTAACAGCTTGCTTAAATGAGGGGATCATAAGCCATTTCTCAAAACAAAAAATGAAGCATAACTTAATGAGTAATGTGAAAAAAAAACTGTTAACTGCTACTTGTGCTATGTAAGAAGTTAAAAGTCAAAAATAACAGATTTCCAATCAGTGTATTTAGGTTTGTATATCAAACAAAATTCAGGAAATGTAACCAGTAGCTTTCAGTTATGTGCTTGCAAAATTCAATGAGAAACTACAATAATGTTAAAAGCCTTGTTGGAAGAAATCAAAGTAATGTCATTTTCTCACATTAAGTTTTAAGTACCTAAGTTTCAAAACATCTATTTCAAAAGAATGAAACCCATGTGTAGAAAAAATCTAAAAATGTATTAACCTCTAAACAATGAAATGCGATGTTAATAAAATCTAAAAACTTGGTTACCTCTGGAATAAGTCCAGTTACTGCTAACCATTTCATACTGCGGTCTGTTTTATAGCTTACAATCTCTGCAAAAGCCAGTCTGGGATGTCGATTAAACATTCTCTCTGGTAGACAATCAGCTACAATGAATAGGATCTATGTAAGAAACAAGAAATAGTCAGATGGTTGCAAAAAACAACTACCTGTATTTATTCCACAACAGGTATGCATTGTTTATCCCAGTTCCTTGCAGTGCTAGAATAACATCAGGCAAATTATTCGTTGTGCACTTGTTTCGTTCAGCTTTTAGAGTAAAGTCATATACAGATCTATATATCAGTGTTCTTCAGGAATGCTGGAACACCAATTGCTCGTCTAAAACAAGTCAATCACGAAACCCCCCTAAAGGGAAATTAACAGACAAAGATGCATGAATATCATATGGGACCACGGTGCGGTTCTTTTGTTCTCACTGGAACATCCAATGAAATTCGGGAATATTTTTATGCTGTTGGTTCCGAGCACTAACAGCGTGGGCTAACCGTTTTGTGCCACTTCTTTGTTAAACAGTTCTGATTTATAGTGATAATACAGTGGAGCCCACTTAACTGTACATCCCTGTTAATTGAATATAATTTTCAAACACAAAACCATTTACCATACCTTCAGTACAAATTTGATCTGTTAATTGCATATGGGTTGTAGAGTAAACTCCTGTTAATTGAATATAAATTTTTGTAATATGTCAAAAACATTACTGTGACACGCACCAAATACCCCTCATTTATCAACCTTTTTTGGACTCACTACATCCAATACAGGCATTTATTCTTTTATATCTTGTTTGACAGAGCTCTATGAGCTATGTCAAACAAGATATAACAGAATAAATGCTCAGTTTACCTCCAGAACACAGGAAACTGACCAAATCCCTGTTAATTGTATACTCCTGTTAATTGAATAATTTTCACAGGCAAACTGGATATTCAATTAAGAGGATTCTACTGTAGATGATTACTCGAGTGCAATAAGGCATCATCTACAATTTCTAAAGCATTGCAGATTGTACCTTGGTGCACTTCATGGATGAGATACTAGTGTAATGAGTGTCATCTGCATCTTAATTACTTGCTTAACCCCTGAAGGCCTATTTCAGACATTTTTTAATTCAAGACGGGTTTATTTAACATGCCATCATGAGTAGGTCCTGCTGTCAGTAAAAAACATGACATAGGCAGTGGTATCTAGTAATGTCTTGGCTGCCTGTTAAGGCAGCCAAGACTTGACTAGAAATCACTGTTAAGCCACTGGATGTGTACAGGCTTTGATCAGGTGTAAATTCAGGCCAAATGTCCAGGCCCTTAAGGGTTAAAATCCCCAAAATGGAACTTTGGTATTTTGATATACTCATTATTTATTTATTTATTGGTGTTTAAGGTCATATACTTGTGCACTATGACGAATCATGACCACGACAGTTTTACGGATGGAGGAAGCCGGAGTACCAGTTTCCCAACATCAAAACTCTGCACTGCAGCACAGGCAGGGTTAGATTGGTTGAAGACATGCGCACCATTGACGTGGAGTACGTCTTAGTACACGGCGTCATCGTGCCCCCATGTGGACAATCGAGGTTAAGTGCCTTGCCCAAGGACACAACGCAAGAGTCCGAATCGATATCTCAGACGGTCACCCATCCATGCACTAACCAGGCTTGACGTTGCTTAACTTCGGTGATCTGACGAGAACCGGTTACCGCAATGCCACTGCGCCCCTGATATACTCATAGAAACAGTTGAAATAAAACTAGAACTATCACCGAAGGTAATTGATACCCCTGTACTTTCACAAAGCTGAAGGGCTAAAACTCTGAAGTATGAACTGTGTCACACCAAAACTGTCATACATATATCTGTACTTGATGCTGATCTCTGTGCTGAGTTTCAAACCTCCATCTTAAGAAATGTAGAATTCACCCAACTGTAGAATGTGAGGGCAATAACTCTAAAATTTGAACTGAGCCACAGCAAATTTATGCCATTCAAATCTACACTTGATGTTGATAATGTATGTGAAGTATCAAATTCAACATATCGAGAAATGTCGAGTTCGCTCCCAAATAATTTATCCCACTATGCTATACAACTGTGTAATATTCAAGGACAATAATTAGGTATTATATCCATCACAAAACTCTGTGTAGCCTAAAAAATCATGTTGCAGAAACTATACAAAATGCTGATCCATATGCAAAATATCAGAAAACATGTGCAATACAATGGGATGGCGAATCCAACACCACAGAAGTCCAACAAGAGCAATAATTCTCAAAGAAACACTTGAAGACAGCTGGTCCACAATCCCATTCATCATATTATCACCAAAAAGCTATATACAGTAGAATCCTCTTAATTGAATATCCATTTTACCAGTGAAAATTATTCAATTAACAGGAGTATACAATTAACAGGGATTGGGTCAGTTTCCTGTGTTCTGGAGAGCTCTGTCAAACAAGATATAATAGAATAAATGGCTGTATTGGATGTAGTGAGGTCAAAAGGTTTGATAAATAAGGGGGAATTTGGTGCGTGTCACAGTAATTTTTTCGACATATTACAAAAATTTATATACAATTAACAGGAGTTCACTCTACAACCCATATGCAATTAACAGATCAAATTTGTACTGAAGGTATGGTAAATGGTTTTGTGTTTGAAAATTATATATAATTAACAGGGATATACAATTAAGAGATATCCAATTAAGTGGGCTCCACTGTAATAAATTTGGAGAAAAAAATCTTGAACAATATTCTTTTAACCCTTTACCCAACATAATGGCCAAAACAGGTCAGCGCTATTTTCAAAAATCGCCAGTTAATTTTCATTATTTTTTCATTTTTTGTCTCAAAAACATAGGTTATGATCCCTCATTGGAATGAGCTCATTCCAATGGGGGGTCATAACATATGTTTTGAGGCAAAAAATTAATAAAATTAGTTGTTCCAAGATTTTTTTTTGCAACTGTCGTCTACTTTTCATGCTAGGTAAAGGGTTAAATGTAATGACAGGAACAGATAATGGGATGACATAAAATTCTGTATCAAACAAGACCAATAACTCTGGACGAAATACTTGGACACAGCTGGTCCATGATCCTATTCATGATATTATCACGAAAAAGCTTTATATGCCAAATTTGGGAACAGTTTTCTTCAAAAATTGATGACAAGAAATGAAGTAGATGGAAGGATGGATGGAACCCATTCTCATATATCCCACCACCAGGTGTCGGTGAAACCACCATGTGGTGAGGGATAAAAAGAAGAAATAGTTTATTCCCTTTCTGTAACCCAGTGTAAGACTATATTATGCCATACCTTGCCATAGATCCCAGTGAAAAACTGCTGTATCTGTCACGATAGCAATAATGTCAGCATTCAACCATGTCCAGTATATCACAGGATCGTTCATTTTAGCTTTGCTAATAAGATTCTTGGACTCTAAGTTGAAAATTTCAAACCTTAATCCAGCTATAAATATAAAAATAATACATACTCACAGATGTATTAAATTTACCTCAAAACTGAGAGATTTGTCACTGCAGTTACATTAGGTAAAGGGTTAACATAAAGGCTTACACCTTTTAACAAATGCAGACGAAATCAAAATTTATTATTTTAATGATTGTTTTTTCAAATTTTTCAAAATATTTCACCAAAATCATATCATGTTACCCCTTATTGGAACGAGCTCATTCCAATGAGGATTAACATGATATGGTTTTGTTGAATTTTTTATTTTTTTCAACTGCTTAGTTTGTAAATTACACGGGCAGTTGCGTACAAATCGTTAGGTAAGGCTTAATAAAATTAAAAATCTGTTTCTCAGGCCCTCACGCATGGTCCTGTTGGCTGCCGCATGCTCTCTTTTTATGACCAAATGCAAACATGAAAAAGTTAAAAATTTTATAGTAATTTATATATTTTTTATACTTACCAATGACCCAGACTTAGCTGGTGCTAACTCTAACAAAACCAGGGCCAAACACAAATTTTGCCCCCAATCCCCAAAATTTGCATCCAAAACAAAAAGAAATCATGTCCTAAAGGACCTCCATACTACGCCCCCACTGCGCATGCGCAGTGTCACGGACGTCCCGAAATTGGCGCCAATTATTATTCTTACTGGCAGTGCCTGGTCAGTGCTATGTACTCAGCGGGGAGGCAAGAGTTCCCAACTCCTGGGAGAGCCATCCCCGTCTGGGTCATTGGTAAGTATAAAAAATATATAAATTACTATAAATTTTTTACCATTTTTATACTGTACCAATGACCCAGACTTAGCTGAATAGTAAACAGGCTGGAGGGCCTAGGACATAGAGAAAAATCCAATAAGCTCAACTATATAATAAAGAGGTAACCCCTTAAGGAGAAAAGGAGTATTAGGCTTTACATGTATCTTTCTTATTTAATATTAAATTAGAAAGATACAATACCCTTAATAATTGAGCACAATAATATTCATGTTCTCTATTAACATCCAGTATATCCATTATACTAATTATTTTTAAAGTAAGCCAATAAATAAAGTAGTCCAGAGAATTGAGACTCTTTATAGTCATTTAAAAGTGTCCGAGTATTGTATATTAAAGCCCGTTTGACACTTGACATATACAAATGCTTCACACCGAACTACACTTTAAAAATAAGACATGAATGAATTTTAACATTAATATTACACTTTAAAACCATCCCGGAGGCGACTCAGAAATACTGACTTGGAGGAGGCATTCCCTTGCTTTTCACTATAAAGCAGGTGACCTAAGGGAACACCCGCCCCCCCCCCCCCCCTTCCCCATGCCCTGGGTCAAATAGCCCAGAGCGAAGAGGGCAGCTGGACGGAGTCACTGCCGGAACAGAAAGCCTGCATAACTATAGTTGCAACTGTTTAGTGGACGACATTCTGAGCAACAGATAACGGACCTAAACAATGCAGGTCTCCAGAAATGGACTCAATATTTCTGAGATAAAAATTTGTGAATGTGGATGGCTGAGACCAATAAGCAGCCTTCATTAAATCTGTAATAGCAACACTATTAGCATAAGCCCAAGAAGTAGCAAGAGCTCTTACTTCATGAGCGGAAATCTTAAGCACAGACTGCTGAGAAGAAGATAAACTCTCATAAGCAGTACAGATAGTTAATTGAATCCACCTAGCAATAGAATGGACCGAAATGTCCTTTCTATTAGGCATCAAAGACAGAAAGAAACGTTTCCGTCCCTTTCTGATAAACTGAGATCTCTGTTTATAGATACGTAACGCTCTAACAGGACAGAGTAAAGGCCTACGCCCGTCTGAAGACGGAAGAGCCTTAATAACAATAGGTTCCGGATATTTATTAGGAGCCTGATTCTTATCTAAAAAACCCACATTAGTAGTGAAGGTGATAGTGTTCCCGACACTACGATAGTGAGAATCATCCACCGACAGTGCATGAAGCTCACTGACTCTTCTAGCAGAAGAGAAAGCTAAGAGAAAAGCTGTCTTATAAGATAAGAATTTGAAATCTACTGTCCCAAGAGGTTCAAATGGCTTTTCCTTCAATTTAAGAAGAACCCAAGCTAAATTCCATTTAGGAATTAATTTAAGAGTTCTGGGTCTATTTATCGAGAAGTTTCTAACCAACTTAGATAAAGAGACATTAGATCCAATTTGTAAACTATCATGATGTGCATAGGTATCAGATAACATAGACCTATAACCCTTAATAGTAACAGGCTGCAGTTTGATTTCGTCAAACAAGTATACTAGAAAGTTTGCAATGTCTGGTATAGAGGGATCGAATATATCTACAGAATGATCCCTACACCAACGACGAAAAACCTTCCACTTAGCCGCATAGTTTAGCGAAGAGGAGGTCCTCCTACAGTTAGAAATCGTGTCCAATGCTCGTCCTGTAAAGTGCTTGCCATGCAAGAAGGACCGCACAACGGAAAAACGTGAAGGTTGAGACCTTGCAGGTTGTGAAGGAGTTGGCGCGATTTCCCCTGCGAAAGAAGATCCTCCCGTGGAGGAAGCTTTCGTGGTAGGTCTCACAACAGACACCTGAGTAGATTTATCCATGGTCTCTGTGGCGACAGAGATGCTACCAACAGAATCTTGCATTGAGATTGTTTTATCTTTAGCAATACTTGTTGAATTAACGGCGCTGGAGGATACGCATATCCTATCATTCCGTCCCAAGGGATCGACAGAGCGTCTACTGCAAATGCTCTTGGATCCGGACACGGAGACACATACGTCTGCAACTGATTGTTGAGATGTGTCACAAATAAGTCTATCATTGGCCGTTCCCATTGGTAGCAAATCTGATTGAATACTTGTTTGTTGAGAGTCCACTCCGACGGCAACAAGCGACCCTTTCGTGGAAGGGAGTCTGCTAGCACATTCAGACGACCCGGTATGTGACGGACCGAAAGAAGAACGTGATGTTCTAGCGCAAACAGAAGGATTCTTTGCGTTAGATTGAACAACGGAACTGAATGAGTGCCTCCCTGATTCCGTATATACGCCACTACTGTCGTATTGTCGGATAGGATTTGGACATGAGCATTGTGAATAATGTCCATCCAATGACGTAACGCAAGCCAAATTGACATCATTTCCTTGATGTTTATGTGCTTGCACAGGAATTGCAGATCCCAAAGACCCTGGCATCTCGAATCCGTTGGGATTAATGATGCACCCCAACCTGTTCGACTGGCATCCGTCATAATGGTAAAACTCGGATCCGGCAACTGCAGCGGAACTCCCTGAGTTAACCACTGAATGTTTGCCCAAGTCTGAATCTCTTGTTTCACTTGATCTGACAAGAGAACGTCTACGTCGAGCGAATGAATTTTCACACTCCAATTCTGAGTCAAGAAAATTTGGAGAGGACGCGTGCGTAACCGCCCCATCGGAATGAGATCCACAGCGGCTCCGCACAGACCTATCAGTCTCATAAATTCTCTCGCTGTGACTTTGTCTGTGTGCAGACAATAGCGAGCGTAACAACTGACTAATTTCGCTCTGGTTAATGGCAGACGAACGAGATTGTTGTGCCTCTCGAAGCTCATTCCCAGATGAGTGAATGACTTGGACGGCACCAGATCCGACTTCTCCTCGTTTACTATAAAACCGAGATGTCGGAGCAATAGAAGTAAATTCTGAACATCGTTCTGAAGCATTAACTCGTTGCCGTACCTCTGAAGAATGTCGTCCAGGTAGGCCGACGTTACCGCAGACGAATGAGCTCGGAAATAGATCATTACCGAGTTCATTACCCGAGTGAAAGCCCAGGGTGCTAGATTCAATCCGAAGCACATCGCCCGGAATTGATACACCACTCGTAGGACTGCAAAGCTTAGATACTTTCGGAATGTCGGATGCACCATGACGTGAAAGTACGCATCTTTGAGATCTATGCTTGTTGCATAATCGTTCACCCGAATACTCGCTCTGACCGATCGAATCGCCTCCATATAAAATTTCGGAGCGACGATCAGCTTGTTTATCCAGCTCAAATCTATGACTGGACAGAACGAGCCGTCTGGTTTCGGAACCAGAAACAGATGGCTGTAGAATCCCGGAGTCTCCTGGTTTTCTACGACCTCTACCGCGTTCTTCATTAAAAGAGACTGCACCTCTGATAACAGAGCGTCTCTTTTCTGCGGATTTGACGGAAGTTGAGTCCACTTTGGACTTCGAGTTAATGGAGGCTTTTGTTTGAAGGATATCTTTAGACCTTCCGAAGTCACTCCTCTCACCCAAGGGTCGTCCGTAATCGACGCCCATTTTTGTGAAAAGCTCGACCTTCCGCCAACCGCTATGCGATAGAGGTTTAAGCCATCACCTCCTGGACCTGCGAGGCCTGCGGTAGGAGAAACCACGTCCTCCACGACCCGCACCTCGCCCCGTCGACCTCGGGGCGTCCGACCGGATGTCCCGGCCCGAAGGACGTCCCGAACGAGAGTCGCTACCCTGACGGTCTCTCGAATAAGACCAAGAGGACGCACCAGAACCTCTATAGGAACCTCTCTTGGGCGCATTAGACCCAGAAGTGCCTGTCTTATTCTTGTCTGCTGTATCCGACTTCTTAGAAGCAGATTTGAACAACAGAGAATCCGAAGCTTTCTTTGTAATTTTATCATAAATAGCAGAAAGCTTGCCGGTAAAGAGAAGATCTCCGGAGACCGAAGCGACTCTGAGAGAGTTCTTCACCTTAGTATCCACGAGTGTGGATGTAGCTAGGGCTGCGTCACGTCTAACCAACTCCAGATTGCCACTGAAAGGGCGGAGTTACACGTGGAATAAGCTACTGCCCTTGAAAGAAGTCTTAAAGAGGATTGAATATCCTGAAACTCTTTCCCTTGAAGGCGCAGTGATAACGCCTTAGTAAGGTGATCTGCGTAAGATAAGGCATCTAAATTGGCTCTGTTAGACGCAATAGCTGTTTCCAACACCGCGGTTGGAATAGAAGCCGACGACGGTAATGATAGCTCTAAGTCTTTCGCCTCGTCGTCCATACGCAGAGGAACTCTCGGGATACCCTGTCCTGCCGTGTTGAATTTATTCCTTGCATTAATGAAAGGCAGGTTGAGAGTATTAGCGGACAAGAAACCTGCTTTCCCCATCTTGGAAGCAAGTTTAAATATAGCGTCGTTCAATAATTCAAATGTTCTTGCAACATTATTGGACTGCGACGGAAACTCGGGAGCGATGTCCCTGAACCGCTCAAAAAATTCAGAGTCCAATGACGCTATAATCCTCTTGTCCGGAACCGCAGCAGTCTGGCCCGACGGAACAACTTGAGGGAGAAAGTGCCGGATGAAGTCCACGGCAGCTTTATGTTGTTCCGAAAGGGATAGCTCCAAATCATCCGTATCCCTTTCACCATCCGGTCGGACCTCATGATGCTCCCGGTCGTCCGCCCCCGATGCTTCGGCGGAGCGTACCGACCCAGCGCCGTCGGATAATTCTCGATCCGACACCGTTTCTGTCGGCTGCTGGGATGCTGCGATAAGCTGTGCTATCTGCACAAGAATGTCCGGCGTCGAGACCTGCGGATGCGCAGTCTTTCGCTGCTTCGCCGAGGGCAGCTCCGCATCAGATGGATCCTGCATACTTTTTCTATGCGAACGTCCGGAGTCCATCGATCTCGAATCCCTGGCTGCCGGATGGTGTGACCTGGTCGCCGAAGAATCCTTCATCGGCGAAGCTGGTAAGATATCGGCGGTCACGCAGCCAAGGTGCGGTCGTGTGCGCTGACAAGAAGAAGAAGCCTTAGCAGTCTCCGCTGACTGCCTATACAACGGAGCGTCCCGAGTGACGGACGTATGCTCCGCTTGCGACACATTTTGTACCACAACATCTGGTCCCAGATGTTGTTGTACGAGAGAGGGGCCTCTCTCGCTCGCGGCCCGGCTGGACCTGGACGAGCTAGGAACCAGACTCAAAGGCTTTCTCCGTTCTCGCTTACTATCCGCCATCACTGGGTGTGCACCTTGTATGTTTATAGTGCTCGCATCACCCAAAATTTCCTCCTGGACCGCATCGGACGAACCCGGCTGCCGAACCATTCGGTGAATGGACGCTACACCGGGCGAGCTAGCGGACGACATTTGTCTAATCTCCATGAGCACTTTTGCCACTAGCTCTGAATTCATTTGTGACGACGGACGCACACTTGTAGAAGATAACATGGAAACATCACCCTGTTCTTGTTCCTCTGAAATAGAAACTGAGAGAGTAGAGTGACCTTGCGGAGAAAGAGCGGGCATAGCCCTTTCTCCAGAAACAACATACCGTGACACACGTTTCCAATGTTTGTCATCCCAATATTGACATATAGGACAGGGATTAGTGCGAGAACACTGACTACAATTAATACAATGATCATGAAAGTCAGAGGAAGATTTCTTCCCATTACAATTTGAACAATATCCTTTCATTGTGAAAAGTCAACAACAAGTCCTAGTTACTCGCACAAACCCCTGACACAAAGATACATAATAACATGATCCATTAATAAATGAAAAAACAATTGCAAATCAAAATAATTTTGAAAAAATATTTTTTCAGCGAAGCCCAAGTTGCTGAAAAGTAACGTTGAGCCCCGATGGATCCGATGGCAAAGTGTGGTCAAAGATTTTAAATTTATATTAAATAATTAATGAGACACTTACGGATAATATAAATGTATCTTATAGTGAGATAAACTACACCAAAGGCAAACAGCCCCCCTCAAAAAAGGCTGTTGCCAATGTTAACAAACAGTGTAAAACACCAGAAAACATGACTCTAGGCACTGAAAAAACTGGCCCGAAATCAGTCATCAAAATTACACTCTATCTGATGCAAGACAGAGACTCCCAGGGAAGAATCTGCAGAACATCAGATGGAAGATGCAGAACACAACGTTTATACACCCATGGGTGAAAACGTAACTATGGGGAAAATAACAGAAAACATTCTGTATCCAAGCAACTCTCCCAGGAAAATTTTAGAAATGAACTTTCTCAAAAATATGCCAAAAGCATGGGAGAATTGCAAGGGGGGACTTTAGAAGGCTAGGGGAGAGGAAACACTGAATAAGCAGTGCAACATTTAGCAAGAATGACAACAAGAGGCCCATGCCTCGAAAATAGGCAACTTAACATAATTTCATAAAAATTTTAAGTACAGCCCTGATTATTTTTTGTCACTTCTTTTTCCTCTCCTCCTTCTATATCCTCCTTAGAATCACCATTTCTCCAAAAATTACGTGTCTGGCATCCTTTAAACTGAGATTTACAAGCACAAAGATCAGTGAGATGTTGACTGATGAAGGGCCAAACAGAGAATGATAATTGGCGCCAATTTCGGGACGTCCGTGACACTGCGCATGCGCAGTGGGGGCGTAGTATGGAGGTCCTTTAGGACATGATTTCTTTTTGTTTTGGATGCAAATTTTGGGGATTGGGGGGCAAAATTTGTGTTTGGCCCTGGTTTTGTTAGAGTTAGCACCAGCTAAGTCTGGGTCATTGGTACAGTATAAAAATACAAAAATTAAATGGTTTATGTCTGATATTTTACACAAGTTAATAAAATTGATAAATTTGTTGCACCCAAGGGATGAAATACACCACCACCCTTGCTATTCTGTAGATTATGAGGCCTAAAACATAAAATAAAACAAAAATATGAACTTCTGATGGCAAAGAAATAATTACAAAAATAAAATATAAAATAAAAAACCGCCCGCCTGCATACAATTTTACAAAACTTGGCTTGAGAAACAGAACATCTACTTTGTATGGACTAAAGGATTAAACTGCAACTGTTCTACCTTACCAGTTTGTCAAGCATTAACTGGTAGAGTGCTAGAGGCCATATTTGGGCTTTATTCTTTAGTGACGGTACCACAATTTAAAGGCTTCATATTCTGTAGATGTGCTTCATATTATCTTTAAAATGATATTATTTTAATCTATTATTTATTTATTTATTTATTTATTGTTTTTTAAGGTCATATACTTATGCACAATGGCTAATCATGACCATGACAGTTTTATGGGTGGAGGAAGCCGGAGTACCCGGAGAGAACCACCGAGCAATGACGAGCAGCTTCCAGCTCTCCAACATTGTAACTCCGCATGGCAGCACAGGCAGGGTTAGATTGGTTGAAGACATGTGTACCATCAACGTGCAGTACGCTTTAGTACACGGCGTCATCGTGCCCCTATGTAGGTAATTGGGGTTAAGTGCCTTGCCCAAGGACACAACGCGGGAGCACAAAATCAGTGGCTGAAATGGTCACCCATCCAACTACTAATCGCGCTCGACATTTCTTAACTTCGGTGATCTGACGAGAACCGGTTACCGCGACGGCACCGCGCATTTTAATCTATTAGGATTTCCCTTATTACAATTTATGGGAGAGTGCCAACAGGCACTCTCCCATTAATTGTAATAAGGCAAAAGATGCAAAAAGAAATTTTAACAAACAAAAATAATTTACCACTCTACCAGTTAAACCTTTGTTGTGTTTCAAACATATCTTACATTATATGCTGATAATGAAATCATCCTCATCAAAACGTTTTGCGAAATCATTTCTGAACAGCTAATTTTCAAATATTTACACGAAATAGTTTCATGTTGATTTTTAATTTATGCATTGTATCTGTGCTTGATGACATCATGAAAAGAACCCAATGAACTCAATTTCCTGGGCTTATATTTCAGCGAGAATCGATTCAGACAAAGATTCACCAAACAAAACCAACGAGAATCCCTGTAGATTCTTGCTGCACCTCTCCCAGGATTTGCGCGTAAAGAAGTGAGTCAAGTTTGTTGGTGGTTAACGTCACATATTTATGCACCATGGCTAATCGTGACACAACATGGAGATGAAGTCAAGTTCAGTCAATCGTTGATCTACATGTTGCCCATTTTAGAGGACTTTCACCCCAAGCATTGGTGACTGGGTCCTATTTTACCAGTAAAGCGGAACTGATTTACCACAGTAAACAAGTGCTGCTTACTTCCCAGTGAGTCAAGTTAACCCTTTACCTAATATAGCGACAGCAAATTAACCAATACAAGGCTAACATGACCTGAAATAGCCTGACACTTTGTCAATAAAATTGTACAAATATGGCTGTCATTGGAACCAGCTCAATGAGCCGGTTCCAGACATGTTGACCTCAGAAATTTTTTTTCAGGAACTGGAAGGCAATTTTTCAGGGAAACTGGATGAATTTCAGGGAAAAGTATGCACACAAACAATATACACAGGAAGAACTAAAAAATTTCAGCTCTTGGATCACTAATGGCACCCGGTTGCACCCAGTGGTTCACAGTCAAAAAATTTGCTGATACCTTTTTATGCCATGTTTAATGAAAGTGTCAATGACACTGTAGCTCAACTTGTCAAGACATGTACATGTATAGTATGTGACACAGCAATGACAAACATCTAGGTAATGACCTGATAACAAAGATACATATAAAGTATTGTAACGGTCTGTACATAAATACTGACCATAGCCTGTAGCCTGTAACAAATGTATAGGTAAAGTATTGTAAAGGTGGGTGACAGTCAGATGCTAAACTAGAAAAGAAATCTTTGAGTCCCAGAGTGGGTCTGACTGAACCCCACAATATTTGTTCTCATAGCACAGTGATAACAAAGGTACCCCAAAACACACTCATTCCTGTCCCAATGTGAAAACAAAGGTACCCAAGAAGTTTCGTGAAGATCAGTTCATAAATACGAGCTGTATAGAAGTTGTGACAAAAAACTGATTGAACCTAATTTCGGTACAAAATGGCCACTGGCAGCCATATTGAATTTTGGACTGCACTCAGAAACACTCGTTCTCGTCCCAAGGTGATAACAAAGGTACCAAAGAAGTTTCGTGAAGATCGGTTGATAAATACAGCCTCTAGCCCAAGCCGTATTGACATGTGCACTTACAGTGTATAAGTAGCACTAAATAAATCAAAATTCATCTAATTTCCATAATTTTTGCACGAGAAAAAAAACCGTATTGTATATGATGTATTCCATTTTACTAAACATTCATACAAAAATTTATTCAAATCAGAACTTTCATACAGAAGTTCTGTACATAAGACTGATTGCTCTAATTTTGGAACAAAATGGCTGCTGGTGGCCATCTTGAATTTTGGACCACACCCAAAAAAAACGTTCCCATCCCACGGTGATAACAAAGGTACCCAAGAAGTTTCGTAAAGATCGGTTCATAAATACGGCCTCTAGCCTGAGCCGTATAGAAGTTGTGTTCAAAAAACTGATAAGGCCTAATTTTGGTACAAAATGGCCACTGGCAGCCATCTTGAATTTTGGACCGCACTCAGAAACACTCGTTCTCGTCCAAAGGTGATAACAGAGGTACCCAAGAAGTTTCGTGAAGATCGGTTGATAAATACAGCCTCTAGCACGAGACGAATTGACATGTGTACTTACTGTGTGTAAGTAGCACTGAAAAAATCAAAGTTCATCTAATTTGCATAATTTCTGCACGAGAAAAAATCCCGTATTTTTTGTGATGTATCCCATGGTACTAAACATTCACACAAAAAAAATTTCAAATCAGCACTTTCATATGGAAGTTCTGTGCAAAAATTTGATTGCACCTAATTTTGTACAAAATGGCTGCCATCGGCAGTCTTGAATTTCGGACCGCATCCCAAAACACTCGTTCTCGTCCCACGGTGATGCCAAAGGTACCTAGGAAGTTTCGTAAAGATCGGTTTATAAATACGGCCTCTAGCCCGAGCCATATTCACATTTGCACTTACAGTGCTGAAAGTAACACTAAATACATCAAAGTTAGTCTAATATGCATAATTTACATACGAGAAAAAAACCTGTATTATATGTGATGTACTCTATGTTACTAAACATTCATACAAAAATTTATTCAAATCAGAACTTTCATACAGAAGTTCTGTACAAAAGACTGATTGCATTAATTTTAGTACAAAATGGCTGCTGGTGGCCATCTTGAATTTCGGACCACATCCAAAAACACTCGTTCTCATCCCACGGTGATAACAAAGGAACCCAAGAAGTTTCGTAAAGATCGGTTCATAAATATGGCCTCTGGCCTGAGCTGTATAGAAGTTGTGTACAAAAAACTGGTTAGACCTAATTTTGGTACAAAATGGCCACTGGCAGCCATCTTGAATTTTAGACCGCACCCAGAAACACTCGTTCTCATCCCAAGGTGATAACAAAGGTACCCAAGACGTTTCGTGAAGATCAATTCATAAATACAGACTCTAGCCAGAGCCGTATGTATATTTACTGTTTGTAAGTGGCACTGAATAAATCAAAGTTCATCTAATTTGCATAATTTCTGCACGAGAAAAAAACCTGTATTTTATGTGATGTATCCCATGGTACTAAACATTCACGCAAAAAATTATTCAAATCAGTGCTTTCATATGGAAGTTCTGTGCAAAAATCTGATTGCACGCCTAATTTTGTACAAAATGGCTGCCTTCGGCCATCTTGAATTTCGGACCGGACCCAAAAACACTCGTTCTCGTCCCGCGGTGATAACAAAGGTACCCACTAAATACATCAAAGTTAGTCTAATTTGCATAATTTACGCACGAGAAAAAAACCCGTATTATATGTGATGTTTCCCCATGGTACTAAACATTCATACGAAAAATTATTCAAATCAGCGCTTTCATATGGAAGCTCTGCGCAAAAATCTGATTGCACCTACTTTTGCACAAAATGGCTGCCAGCAGCCAACTTGAATTTCGGATCGGACTCCAAAACACTCGTTCTCGTCCCACAGTCATAACAAAGGTACCCAAGAAGTTTCGTAAAGATCGGTTCATAAATACGGCCTCTAGCCTGAGCTGTATTGAATTGTTGACGGACAGACAGACAACTGGCCATGGCATAAGCTCAAATTTGGCTTCGCCAAAGTTGAGCTAAAAAAGCAGAAAAAGGCCGATAACTCTAGAAAAACGAAGAGGCCAGATAGGGCCTGAAGAGCTCACCTTGAACAGATCCCGATTTAAACAGAGTACAAGAATGAATCTACATTAAGCAATCAATCTCCATAGGATCCATTGTCAATCCTTGAGCCCCTCAGGGGTCACTAAAATAGTCCAAGCATCAAGCCTTTTCTTCAGTTAATCAAAATGTAAAAAGTGTAGCTCCCCTATGGAGCCCATTGATACAACCTATGTGAATTAATCTTAGTTACACACCTCTAGAGAGTACTAAATAAAACATTTCTAATTCTTCAGCTACAAGGCCAATTCCAGATCCCCTTGGGAGCTCAAATATTAACTCAGGCACTCAATTTGAACAAACTTGAATCTCACCCCACTAGAGATGCTGTATACTAAATATGAAAGCATTCTGACTGGTGGATCTGAAGAAGAAGATTTTTAAAGACATTTCCTCATATTGCACTAAGTTAAAGTTCAGGTTTCCAAAGGGAGCCCAAATATTAACCTGGGCACTCGATTTGAATAAGCTTGAATATTCCCTCTCCCACCCTCCCCCCCCCCCCCCTCCCCCCCTAAGAGATGTTGTATACCAAATATGAAAGCATTCCAACTGGTGGATTTGAAGAAGAAGATTTTTAAAGAAATTTCCTCATACTGCACTAAGTTAAAATTTGGGCTACCATAGGGACTCAATTTGAACAAAGTTGAATCTGACTCCCCTAGAGATGTTGTAAACCAAATATGAAAGTATTGCACGAAGTTAAAATTCAAGTTTCCATAGGGAGCCTTAATATTAACCCAAGGACTTGGTTTGAACAATCTTGAATCTGACCCTCATTACAACAAGAGGCCCCAAGGGGCCTTAATCGCTCACCTGACAAAGTGGATCAAAGAAGTATTTGGGGTCACATGTTCAGTTGGACATGGTTCATCAACACTACAAAGGAATGAAGTGATGAAAGACAAATTTTATGGAAAAACACTAAGGAATGGATTTGACCAACTTGAACCTAACCTGTTCCCCTCCCCTGCCCCACCCCCACCAAAAAAGCCCAAATATTAGGCCAGGGACTCAAATTGAACAAACTTGAATCTAATCCCCCTTGAGATGTTATGTACCAATTATGAAAGAATTCTGACTGGTGGATCTGAAGAAGAATCCATGACAAATTCCACACACATATATTGGACTTGATAATTATCTATAATTAGCTAATCTAAGGCCTCACAAAGTAGATCTTCTGTTTCTCAGGCCATTTTTTGTAAAATTGCATGCGGGCGGGCGTTTTTTTATTGTATTTTTGTAATTATTTCATTACCATTAAAAGTTCATGTTCTTGGTTTGTTTTATGTTTTAGGCCTCATAACCTACAGAATAGCATGGGTGGTGGTGTATTACGTCCCTTGAGTGCAAGAAGGCTTTGCAATGCTAAAACATTGCAAAGACTTCTTGCACTCAAGGGACAATTGTATTAACTTGGGTAAAATATCAGACATAAACCATTTGATTTTGATTTTTTAAAGTTTGGATTGGTTATAAAAAGAGAGCATGCGGCAGCCAAAAGGACCATGCAGGAGGGCCTAAGAAACAGATTTTCATTTTTTTAGGCCTAACACACGGCTCCTTGACAGTGGGAACAAATAACCTGTCATCTGACTCTTGGCCACTTGATGCAGACCAGATGTGGAATGGAGACTTGAGATTTAATGTTGATAGTATTATTCACTGACCTATATTAAATGAATTCAGTGAAGTTTGTTTATTTTTTCTTGAAATGATACAAGCAATGCCAATGACATCTATCCAATAGGAAGATAGTTTGTCAGACATAATCTGGTTTGGATTACCTCTGCTGGTGATGGCCAGTTATTTCAATTCTCCCCCCTGAGTTTGATGGCATCAGTAGCAACTTGGTCAGAACTGTGACAATGAGGTGTTGATGACCTGACATGACAAACTAGGTCTGTAGTCACTGTTCCTTTACAAGATTCACTTACACCTAAAAGAATGAACAGCTCACAAAGAATTTGGATTCTGACTGGTGGATGTGAAGATGATTTTTAAAGAAATTTCCTCATATTGCACTAAGTTAAAATTTGGGTTCCCATAGAAAGCCCAAACAGAAACCCAGGGACTCGATTTGAACAAACATGAATCTGACCTGCCTAGAGATGCTGTATACCAAATATGAAAGGATTCTGACTGGTGGATCTGAAGAAGAAGATTTTTAAAGACATTTCCTCATATTGCACTAAGTTATAATTCAGGGCCCCATAGGAAGCCCAAATATTAACTGAGAGGCTTGAAACTTGAATCTGACCCTCGTAACAATAATGATTATCAAATATTAAAACATTCTGACCAGTGGTTCTGAAGAAGATTTTTAAAGCTTATTTCCCATATTGCCCTAAGTTAAGATTTTGGTTCCTGTATTGTGCCCAAATACGAAACAAGGGGCTTAAATTGAACACACTTGTATCTGACGCCCATATGGATGCTGTATGCCAAATATAAGGAGATTATGATCTGTGGTTCTGGAGAAGAACATTTTTTTAATATTTGCAAATATGCTGATTCAGCATTTTTTCAATGCCCTCTACAGAACACCCTAACACAACTGATGACAATTTTTTTTATCAATCGATTCTACTGGTCCTAAGGATGCTTCATACCAAATAACAGTTCTCTGTTCCGTGTGGTTTGGGAAATATGGGCGTTTGAAAATATTTCTATTTTTAGCTCCTGGGGTTCCCACTTGGAACATGGGAAATTTGTTTTTAGCATGAATCAAATACTTATGACACAATAATACCACATACTAAATTTCGTTCAAATCGGACAATCGGTTCAGAAAATTAAACTAGAGATGTTGTATACCAAATATGAAAGAATTCTGCCTGGTGGATCTGGAGAAGAAGATTTTTAAAGAATAATCCTCATATTGCACTAAGTTAAAATTCGAGCAACCATAGAGAGCCCAAATATCAACCCAGGGACTCGATTTGAACAAACATGCTTCTGACCCCCCCCCCCCCAAATCTGAGCCCCCTAGAGATGTTGTATACCAAATATGAAAGAATTCTAGCTGGTGGATCTGAAGAAGAAGATTTTTTAAAGAATAATCCTCATATTGCACCAAGTTAAAATTTGGGCTCCCATAGGGAGCCCAAATATGAACACAGGGACTCGATTTGAACAAACTTGAATCTGACCCCCTCCCCTAGAGATGTTGTATACCAAATATGAAAAGATTCTGACCAGTGGATCCGAAGAAGAAGATTTTTAAAGAATAATCCTCATATTGCACTAAGTTAAAATTCGGGCTCCCACAGGGAGCCCAAATATTAACCTAAGGACTCAATTTGAACAAATCTGAATCTGCCCTCCCTAGAAATGTTGTATACCAAATATGAAAGAATTTGGCCCAGTGGATCTGAAGAAGAAGATTTTTTTTAATTTTGGAAACAAATTTAGGGTGCTATCAGAGTTATGCCCCCTGTGGGCGTGGCAACTTTGTTTGAACAAATTGGAATTGACATATGATAGGGAACATGCACAGCAAATTTTGTTGAATTTGGTCCAGTAGTTCGTGAGAAGAAGTCGATAATGTAAAGTTAACGCCGGACGGACGACGACAGACGGCAGACAGAAAGTGATTAGTAAAGCTCCCCTTGAGCTTCGCTCAGGTGAGCTAATGATGTATACCAAACATTAAGCGATTCTGAAGAAGAAGAATTTTAAGGATTATTCCCCATATTGCCCTAAGTTGAAAAGTTGAAGTTGGGTTCCTGCATTAAGCCCAAATATGAACCAAGATGTTTCAGTTTAACAAACTTGTATTTGACCCCCCTATGGATGCTGTATACCAAATATCAAAAGATTTTGACCCTTTTCAGGAGAAAATTATTTTTTTAATTTTTGCAAACATGCTGACTCAGCATTTGCTTAATGAGATATGAAAGTCCAAAGTTGTTATGGACGGATGCACAGACCCCCATTTCTATATCCCCCACCAGACATGTTAACCTTCAGAATAATTTTTCAGGGAACCTGAGGGTGATTTTCAGGGAAATGGGATGGATTTCAGGGAAAAGTTCACGCGGGGACAAAATAAAAGAAACAAGAGGCCCCACGGGGCCTGAAGCGCTCATCTTGTACAGAACACAATTTAAACAGAGTCCAAGAATGAGTCTACATTAAGCAAGCCATCTCCATAGGCTACACTGTCAATCCTCGAGTCCCTCAGGAGTGACAAAAATAATCTGGGCATCATGCCTTTTCTTCAGTTGATCATAAGTAAAATGTAGAGCTCCCCTATGAAGCCCCTTGATACAACCTATGTGGATTAATCTTAGTACCTCTAGAAGGTACTGAATACAAAATTTTTAATTCTTCAGCAAAATGGCCAATTCCGGCTCCCACAGAGTGCCCAAATATTAACCCAGGCTCTTGATTTGAACACAGTTAAATCTGACTTCCCTAGAGATGTTGTGTACCGGATATGAAAGCATTCTGACTGTTGGATCTGAAGAAGAGAAATTGTAAAGAAATTTCTCCGAATTGCACTAAGTTCAAATTTGGGCTACCATAGCGAGCCCAAATATTGACCTATGGATCCGATTTGAACAAACTTGAATCTGACCCCCCTAGAGATGTTGTATACCAAATGTGAAAGCATTCTGACAAGTGAATCTGAAGAAGAAGATTTTTGAAGAAATTCCCTCATATTGTACTAAGTTAAATTTCATGTTCCCATATGGAGCCCAAATATTAACCTAGGCACTCGAATTGAACAACCTGGAATCTGACCCCCCTAGAGATGTTGTATACCAAATATAAAAGTATTCCGACTGGTGGATCTGAAGAAGAAGATTTTTAAAGAAATTTTCTCATATTGCACTAAGTAAAAATTTGGGCTACCATAGTGAGCCCAAATATATACCTAGGGATCTGATTTGAACAAACTTGAATCTGACCCCCATAGAGATGTTGCATACCAAATATCAAAGCATTCTGACTGATGGATCTGAAGAAGAAGATTTTTTTAAATTACCCTCCATATTGAACAAAGATAAAATTTGGGCTTCCGTAGGAAGCCCAAATATTAACCTAGGGACTTGGTTTGAACAATCTAGAATCTGACCCTCATAACATTGATGTATACCAAATATTAAAAGATTCTGACTGGTGGTTCTGAAGAAGAAGATTTTTAAAGAATATTCCCCATATTACCCTATGTTAAAACTTCGGGCTCCTGTAGAGAGCCCAAATATGAACCAATGAGCTTTATTTCAACAAACTTTTATCTGACCCCTCTATGAATGCTGTATACCAAATATCAAAAGATTCTGATGATTGGTTCTGGAGAAAAGATTTTTTAAAATTTTTGCAAATATGCTGACTCAGCATTTTTTCGATGCCCATTACAGAACACCCTAACATAACCGATGGCAATTTTTTTTTACCATTCAATTCTACTGGTCATAAGGATACTTCATACCAAATAAAAGCTCTCTGTTCCGTGGGGTTTGGGAAATATGGGCATTTGAAAATATTTCTATTTTTAGCTCCCAGGGTTCCCATGGGGATGCGGGAATTTTTTTTTTTGCATGGGTCATGTACTTATGACCCAATAATACCACAAACCAAATTTGGTTCATACCGGACCATCGGTTCAGAAAATAGAAATTTTGGGTGGGGCCAAAAATCTTACCCCTCCTATTACAAAGCCAAATATTACTTCACGAACTTCGTTTGAACAAACTTGATTCTACACCTCATATGGAAGCTCCATAGCAAATATCAAGTCATTGTACAAACTGGTTCTTGAGAAGAAGATTTTTAAAATATTTGGGTGCATTTTCCCCCACTCCCTCCCTATGGGGCTGGGCATGCTGAGTTGAACAAAAATGAAATGCCCCTTTGGGACCATCACTCACACAAACTTTCACTTGAATTGGCCCAGTGGCTTTGGAGGAGAAGACCAAAACATGGTGTTGACAGACGACAGACGACGGACGGGAAGCGATGAGATTAGCTCAGCTTGACTTTGTCACGATGAGCTAAAAACTTGTGAATTTTCAGCTCATGGACCACTGTTAACACCAGGTTATATCCAGAACTAGTTGTCAACTATGCTGATGCATTTGTTCTATTTTAAAAAATCATAAAATAACTGTTGATTTGCACCCCCCCCCCCCCCCCCAGGAAACTCTTCTTCATGAGCCCCCCCCCCCCCAGATCCTCTTCTTCATGAGCCCCCCCCCCCCCTCCATCCACTGTCCCACAGAGCACCTCCACCTGTGGTTTGCTCCTATCAAAGTCTACTTAGCTAATAATTTCCCAAGTCTGGAAATATTAACAGGAAAAGATGTCCCTCAGTTCAGTTACTTCAAGATCATTAGTACTTAGAAAGTATCTTTATCAAACTTCATGCATTTGGGACGTTTGTGCCCTACACAAAGTTTTTCTTTTCATCATTGAAGCATTTTTTTTTAATTCCATTCAAAATTTTCTGGGTGGAGATGGCCAACAGTTAACAATTCTGTAGTCAGCACAACAGAACACTAATGTAGTGTTAGAAAATATGTCCATTGTGTTGAAATATGCAGTCATAATTTTTGGGCATCCTAAGTAACTTTAACCTACTTTTAAACTGTGCTAAATAGTTGTTGTTTACGTTTTGATTTTGGAAAAGGGATGAGAATTAAAGCTATTCTATGAAGGAATAAACAAATATATATTATTTAATTCCTTTTCATATATTTTAATTTCCAAAAACTGCATTTAAATGAAGATGGAGTTTTAAAATTTTTGAAAGTAAGTCACCTATTTTCACTTTGACACTCGCACACTGATCACGAATCTCCGAAGAAAAACCCCAGAAATAAACATGAACACAGTTGAAATATATATCATAAAATACCCTTTTCTTAAATAAATGTAACTTAAATCCTTATTTTACTGCTTCGTGAGTTTTTACCAGAGTTTGAAATGCATGTGATTTTACTCCGAATGTTTTTCATAAGTTACAACGGGAACGAAATATTGACTGTTGTTTTCCGGGATTTTGGGTCCAAAACTGATTCCCGTCCGGGAGGCCGGGAACAACACTGAAATTCCGGGATTTTCCCAACATTCCGGGAGAGTTAACATGTCTGTCCCCCACAAACTTTGTTTTGGTGGGGGATACTAAAACAGAAACAGACATGCGGATACAACTGATACATTTATAATAGAAGACTTGTTTATTAACAAGTACAGTGCTAAGTTATTTTTGGTTATCAAAATTTGTTCATGTGTCTTTGCCTTGTTACAATTTATGGGAGAGTGCCAAGAGGCACTCTCCCATAAATTGTAACAAGGCAAACCCATATCTTGGCACTAACCCATAAATTGTAACAAGGCAAACCCATATAGACTAAGTAATTTCACTTCTAAGATAATGTGAAGCACATCCACAGAATATGACACCTTCAGGCTGGGGTACCTGCTCTTCATATTAAAGCCCTGACAGTGGCTTCTAGCACTCTACCAGTTAAAACATAATTCACCTGTCTGCATATTTTTTGTTCCAAATGTTATGATCAGAGCTTCAAAGGCCTATGATTTAAGACTGAATGCCCCAAAACAGAAATATTTTTTACTGTACTCAATTTTGTCTCAAACCGGTTCCCTTCTGGGAGGCCAGGAACTTCACTGAATTTTGGGGATTTTCCTGGATATTTTGGGAGAGTTAACATGTCTGGCAGGTTCCAATGACATGAATAATTGTAAGGTTTTCATGCTAAAAAAAAGTTTATTTCTAAAAAAAATTATCAAATTCAGTTTATGTGTTAAAACTTAAAAAGCTGTGTTGGGTAAAGTGTTAACATGTGTTATCAGTATACAACAGGGGTTCAACAATGGTGGCCTCATGTGATTTTGGGACACTCCTAGCACATTTGAATTCTCGCTACCATTTTCGTGAGAATTCAAATGGATTCTTCCAAATTTAGATGAAATAAAAGCTCTGATTTCAAACATGGACAGCTGAAAACTCAAATTTCAAGTACAAAGTTATGAAGTCAACATCTTAATTTTATGACTTGCTACTAGTAAAAGATAAGTCACATCAATTAACAAACCAGAGGCTCAAGTGAGCCTAAAATGCTCACCTGGCTCAAATTGTCAAAAGAAGACCTCACCTGGCTCAAATTGTCAAAAGATTTTTTTTGAGAAATTTTCTTATATTGCACCAAGTTGAAATTTGAGCTCCAATAAAGAGCCCGAATATTCTTCCAGGGATCCCATTTGAACAAACTTGAATCTACCCCCCCCCCCCCCCTCCCCCTCTAGAGATGCTGCATACCAAATATCAAAAGAATCTGACTGGTAGATCTGAAGAAGATTTTTAAAGATTATTCCCCATATTGCACCAAGCTAATATTCGGGCTCCCATAGGAAGCCCAAATATTAACCCAGGGTCTCGATTTGAACAAACTTCAATCTGACCCCTGTAGGGATGTTGTACACCAGGTATCAAAAGAATCAGACTTTTGATCTGAAGAAGATTTTTAAAGCTTATTCCCAAAAGTGCCCTAAGTTAATTATTTGGGCTACTGTGTTGAACCCAAAAATGGACCGAGGGGCTCAATTTGAACCCACTTGTATTTGACCGTCCTATGGATGCTGTATACCAAATATCAAAAGATTCTGATCAGCGGTTCTGAAGAAATTTTTTTTTTTTTTTTTAATTTATGCAAATATGCTGATTCAGCATTTTTTCAAATGCTCCTGCAGAACACCCTGAAACAACCGATGACCTTCTTTTTTTTAATCCATTCTACTGGTCAAATATTTTGGGCATCAATCAAGTACTTTGGACCCACTTATACTACATGCCAAATTTGCTTCAAATCGGCCCATTGGTTCTTGAAATAGAAATTTTGGGTGGAGCCCAAATTGGGTTTGTGCCCACAGAGAGCCCAAATATTGATCTACCAACTTCCGTTGAACAAACTTTAATCTTCAATACCAAAGAGTGTTCCATACCATATATCAAGACAATCTCTCTGGTGGTTCACGAGAAGAAGATTTTTGAAGATTTTTAGGCTTTGGCACAGCCCGAAGAAGGCAGCCGCTTTATTTGAACAAAATAGAAAGGGTATACTCCAGGGATGGTTTGTGCAGTATGTGTTTAAATTTGGCTGAATGGCTATGACGGACGACAGATGACAGATGCCAAGTGATGGCAATAGCTCACACTGACTTGCAGTCATGTGAGCTAAAAAGTTTTCAATGTTCAAACAAAGTGTAAATATTTTATATTGATATTCTTATCAATTATTTCTCAATTGGAAAACTTTTTGACTGTACTGAGGTATGAAATGTACCTAGAGTACTCACAAAAAAGATATTTTTGCACTGAGTAAATAAAGACTGTTTTGTAAAATTTATGAAGGAACTATTTTGCACAATATGCCTGGAAAAACATTTCACACAAATTTGGTTTCAAATAACCTTCACAAGAAGGAAGTGAACATCGATTGATCCTTATGAAATTCAAAGCCCTGCTAACACCGAGAATGTATATATATAATATATATTGTCCCTATATCCTGATAAATTCTTCTGATTGGTCAGAATGCCAAGGACAAATAGCCAGGTCAAAGAGCACACCCAACATCCAAGGTATACGAGAGCGTGCAACATCCAAGGTATAAGGGCACGTGAAACATCGGGGGTATATGATAATAAATAAAAACTTTTCGCTTTTACTCGCCTCGATATAAAAATCAAACCAAAAAACCTGAAAATAGTCACAAAGATCATCAGATTTCTGACAATTCGATCAAATTTTGCTGTTATAAATTAAATAGTCGAATAATTAAATCAAACAACTTGAGAAAAAAAAATATAAGAGCAAATCTGTCAACAAAAGAGCTGATGTTTACACGTTTCCAAGGGAAATATAAATTTTATAGTAAATTTCCTTTCTTATTATTTTACCTACTGCAATTGTTTACTACAGGCTTGCACTACAGTGGAAGAACCTAACTCGGATCAAATTCTCTCTATTTTAATCTTTCCCAAGAGATTTGAGAAAGAAAAGTGGTGTAAAAACACCAGGAAAAAATAAGCCAAAACTGGGTCGAGCGCCATCGGCGCACACCCAGTATGGGACGCTCTTCCATAGTACAAATCCACGACTACCGTAAAACAGTGCGCAGTGCGTCAATTCGTCATTCTTTTGATTCCGACAACACAGGAGTTATGTGATCAGCGGGGAGGAAGGATTCTTACCCGAATAAGAAGACGGGAGGGCCTCCATGTAAACAATTGCGGTAGGTATTTACTATAAAATTTATATTTCTTATCAACCTACCTCAATTGTTTACTACAGGCTGAATAGACAAAAGGATGGAGGGGATCACATAACCAACCCACACATAACTCAATAGCACTGGAACCGTGGACAGAGGAAGAGATCCCTAGGTCTATCAAACCATAGCATCACAAACATTAGAAAAGACAATGAAAGATGAGGTGTATGGTGAAGTGCGACGCACAGACAGAAAAAAGCTGAACGGCTGGGATAGACAACAGCCTGAGATGAAGAAAGAGGGCCCCAAGGACCAAGGTCCTCGATCGGCTCCTGCAACATCCATCATCCAACAACATGACAGAGTTATTAAAAGAGGAAGACAATGCACGCACCTCGTGGCAGAAAAAACAATTGGTAATACAATCACCAGTAGCTAGACGAGCGGAAGCTGCACGAATAGCAAGACAAATCCATCGAGAAATGGATGCAGGAGAGATCTGGCATGTGAGAAAACGCATATTCATCCAGGATAAAGGCGCGAATGCCCCCCACCCCCAAGCAGAGCAGCGCCCAAGAAAGTGACTATCTTGAAGTAAACTGCAAAGTCCTAGGCCTTTTCTCGGACGACTTTGGCAAAGAAAGCTGCGATGTAGATGGAGACATGCCGGAACTGCCGCTAATAGAGAGTGGAGCAGATTGATCCACACCCACCGAGGCGACGGGTGTGATCAAAAGGATTCGATGACTGCAGGTTCATATCTGGGAGAGAACCTGAGGCGAAATCGGAACCGGCAGGAAGGCGTAGCCGACAAGACCATCCCAAAGGAGGGCCAGAGCGTCCACAGCGAAAGCCAGAGCATCTGGACACGGGGACACGAAAGTGTTCACCTGATGGTTCCAACGAGTCGCAGAGATCGATGGAACACGCCATGTGGAGCATCCACTCGGTGGAAAAGAACCTGCCCCGTCGGGACAGGGAGTCTGCTAGGACGTTCAGGCGACCGGAAATGTGACGAACAACCACCCCGGCATTGACATGAGCGTGCAGTAGAAGATCCCGAGCCAATTCGTACATTGGAACTGAATGCGTGCCGCCCTGGTCCCGAATGTAAGCAACCACGGTCG
The DNA here is from genome assembly GCA_031216915.1 of Pictodentalium vernedei. Lineage (NCBI taxonomy): Eukaryota > Metazoa > Mollusca > Scaphopoda > Dentaliida > Dentaliidae > Pictodentalium > Pictodentalium vernedei. The sequence continues at coordinate 483,772,750 of CM062294.1, forward strand.
AAATGTCAAACAACAGAAGGACCTGACGATTCGACAGGTGAGGTATCCACTGCGAGAAGAAGCTCTGCTGGCTGATGTGTAGAGATGCCCGATCCTGGTCCCACATCCCGTGAAGGGAGAGACCTAGAGGATCCAATGTCGCACCCCATCCGAGATCGCTGACATCTGCAGTCAGAACACGATCGGACGTGGGTAAGTCCAACAGGACACCCTGCGTGATCCACTGAACATTCGTCCAGTGGAGAAGGTGAGGATAAGAGAATCTGGTAACTGACGCACCAGATCCAGAGAATCAACATTAAGCCTCAAACGACTGAGCAGAAAGTGTTGAAGGGGTCTGACACACTGCCGACCTAGAAGAATACTAGAGAATACTCCGTGCCGTTGCGGATATGGACTGGGACAGAGTCAGAGCAAAAGCAGAGAGAATCACAGCCTTGGCCTGGGGAACCGCCATCAAATTGAACTGGGTGCGGAAAGCCATCCCCAGATGACAAAACGACTGAGAAGGGACCAGGTCCGACCTCTCCTCGTTGACTCAGAATCCTAGCGACGTGAGCAAGCTCAACAGAGTGGCGACATCCGACTGCAGTAAGGCAGCATTGGAATGCCTCTGGAGGATATCGTCCAGATATGCCAAAGTAGTCATCCTGGACTGTGTGCAATGGAAAGCTATCACATGCGACATCAGTCTGGTGAAGGCCCAAGGAGCCAGGTTGAGGCCGAAAGGCGGACCGACCTGAAAGTCTCCATGCTGAACTTGGGAGCAATGATAGACTGGTTCAGGATACTCAGATCGATAACCGGTCGGAGTTGGCCGTCCTTCTTCGGCACCAAGAACAGGCGGAAATAGAACCCCACTGACTGAATGTTCTTGATGACCTTGATCGCTCCCTTTGTCAGGAGATTGTCTATCTCCGTGGACAAAAGTTCCCGACGTAAAACGTCTGAAGGAACTGTGGTTGGAAGAGGCACCCTGGACAGAGTGGGGTGCCTTCGGAAGGATATTCGCATTCCAGACCGAACAACATCTAACACCCAAGGATCAGATGTGATGGTGGCCCAACGGTCTGCGAACTCTGCCATCCTTCCTCCAACCTGGGATGAGTCGAGGTGAGGACCTTCATTTCGTGCCCTGACGAGGCCAGCAAGAGGAGAAACCACCTCCTCGACTGAATGAAGAATACTGATAATTCCCTCTAGTCTGCCGATGCTTACCCTTACCCCTTGAGTAAGAAGTAGAAGCGGTGGCAGAAGGGTCAGCCTTTTGCTCACAGAGGAAGCAGAAGGGTATTTGTTAGGCTTGGAACAGACCCTGCCTCCCCTAGAAGGCTGATCAAGCTGAAGAAACAGCAGCTGATCTTTGGAATGACGTAGGACGTCATCCCGGACCGTCGACACGGAACCATGGAAAAGTTGCGGACCTGCCAAAGAAGCAGATCGAAGAGTAGCGCGCTGCTCCTCAGGAAGGGATTGGCCTGTGTCCAGCACAGAGTCCCTTCGAACTAATTCCAGATTAGCGGTGTTACAGGCATGTGTGTGAGTAAGATGCATGAGCGCCTTGGACAGCACACACAAAGGAGCCTGTACCTCGTCAAACTTATCTGGAGGCAGATAAGCAGCTAAAGCTGAGACGATGTGATCTGAGAGAGAAAGCATACCAAGCATGATGAAGCATCTCTCTTGATAAGCCTGACGTAGACTCCAGAGTCGTCATCGGAATGACGGCAGACTTGGGCTAGGAAAGCCCAAGGGAATTGGAGTCCTGATCCAAAACCGTCAAAGTCTGGCAAACTGACGGATTGGCGGAATCGTAGTAACGATAATGCGCCAGAGGCAAAAAGGTGTCAACCCTGGTGAAGAATGGAGACTTCATAGCCTTGGAACTGAGCTTAGAGTCCAAGGCTGAAAATGTTTCAACCAAGTGTACCGACTGGCACGGTCGAAGACATACAGAAGCAGGTTGCTCCATAGGCTGTTGGTGCGCGACCGATGATCGCGGCCTGGCTGACACTGTCGGCTGGTTTGATGGTTTGAGATCCGGAAGGAACCCAAACACAAAATCAAGAGCTGCCCCCAAGTCCGAAGAGTGCTGGCTCTCGACATCAAGCATGCCTGACTCTTCCCCTGAGTCGGAAGACACATAGCCCATCGTGGGCAAACCAGCGGACACCTCCCATGGTGTTGGAACACCAGGGGGATCAGAAAGGGGTCTGTTTCCAATGCCGGGAGGCGGTGCCATACGGGGCGCCTGGAAACCACTCGCTGCCTCGCTGGAAGCAACGGGAAAGCTCTTTGACAGAACCTGAGTGAGTAAGCAGAGGGCCTCCCAAAGCTCACTGCCCGTACTGGCCGGTTCGACAAGGGAACGAACCGGCAAAGTGGCTTCACCTCTGACCCTCTTAACCAGCAAAGGGTCACGATCCTCCAAAACACCCGATGCGGGACAACGGGCAGCAGCCGAAACGTCTGAAGGCAGATGTGTATGGGGGTACGACACACCCTGAGTATCAACATAGCGGGAACTGATGAGAGTCACTGCGAACCTCTGCGGGGCAGAAGGTCCAGGCTGCACGTTTGTCCCCCAAAACTGGTCGTGTGGCCAGAATGAGTGGACGGAAATGCCACGGAGTTCATAGTGTCCACATTAAGAACATCCGAATCCAATAACACAACTGTGGTGCTCGAAGGCGCAGAGACCACAGTAGAGGGTCTGGCCGGCAGCCACTTCCAACTTCGCAGAGTTGAAGTCAGGGAAGGCTGAGGCCGATACCCCCACGTCTACACTCCCAAAAACCGCAGCAGACCACTGCAGGTATAAAACTACTGTGCTCAACGGCTGAGAGGACACAGTAGGGGGTTCAGTCAGCAGCCACTTCCGACTTCGCCGAGTTGAAGTCGGGGAAGGCTGAGGCCCATACCCTACAACCACACTACAGACATCCCTGCAGACCCTTGCAGAGATAAGCCGAGGCCGGCTAAAAACGGTGCCCAATGACGTTATAGACGAAACAGCAGTAGCAGAAGATACGACGGGAGCTGTTGGAACTGGCGGAAAAGTGGTGACAGCCACCTAGCTCGGCCAAAGGAGGAGTCACAACCCTAGTGACGGCCTCAGATGTCGACTGGAGAGGGCGCATAGTCCCGGAACCAGGCATCTCTTCACCAGAAATCCAACAGCTCCCGCAGTATCCACCATGGTAAAAAACTGCACATTCCCCACGGAAGGGGAATAACTCTCACCAGAAATGGTCGAGTCGGGAAGCCCGGAAATGACAGCGTTCCCCACACCCCGCTGGTGCAGGAGGAGCTGCACATCCCCCACAGAGGGGGAGCAATTCTCAACAGATGAGGCCGAGTCGGGCAGCCCTGAAACGACAGCGTTCTCCACCCCCTGCGGGAGCGGGAGCAACTGCACATCCCCCATGGAGGGGGAAAACTCACACCAGGATAGTGCCCCCCCCCCCCCCCCCCCCCCCATGGGAGCAGGAGGAGCTGCACATCCCCCGTGGCAGGGGTAAATTCACACCAGACATGGTCGAGTCGGGAGGCTCCCAAAACAACAGCGTTCCACACCACCTGCGGGTGCGGAAGAAACGGCCACGAGAATGCACCGAGGCGAGGGCAAAAGGAATTGCCCTAAAGGAACCGAACTGAAAATAACAGAGGTGAGAGCAGTAGAAGAAAAAGGTGAACTCAACAGAAACAGAAAGTAGAAGAACACCCACAACTACGAAAGAAGGTGACAGAAAAAAAACGGTGGGTTCACGACAGAACCCAGACGGTCGACAGGGACCGAAAAAAACAGAAATTCAGCCCTCAACAGAGTGAAGAAATCCTGTCCAGACAGACCCTGATTGACACCTAACTCCAATAACAATTAAATTCATCAACCGAAAAATTCATTGTTGAATCGCGTTGACACGATGTCGAAAACGGAATAGTAAATAATATACAATGAGAATGTGCTTGAAAATATAAACGAGTATATATAAAACACAGTCATGTTATTATACGATCTTCAGATCCATAATTCCAGTCAAAAGAAAACCATTATCGACAAGTTAAATATCACTGTTACGGAGCAAAATGGCACATCCACCACGTGTGCGGATAATCAAAAGAATGACGAACTGACGCACTGCGCACTGTTTTACGGTAGTCGAGGATTTGTACTATGGAAGAGCGTCCCATACTGAGTGTGCGCTGATGGCGCGCGACCCAGTTTTGGCTTAATTTTTCATGGTGTTTTTACACCACTTTTCTTTTCCAAATCTCTTGGGAAAGATTAAAATAGAGAGTATTTTATCAGAGTTAGGTTCTTCCACTGTAGTACAAGCCTGTAGTAAACAACTGAGGTAGGTTGATAAGAAAGGGATGTATCTCTATCTGTTGTCTTCTGCATTTGTAAAAACAAAACAGTTATTCAAGCGTTGGTCCAACTGACTGCAGAGAATGAAAAATGCATTGACAAATTTGTTTCCAATGTTTCTATTGTGTATCAAACAGGACAAAAAAGTTATCTCCACCAACATGTATGGTATATGGAGATTTAATACCTGGATGTCTCATTTAAACACCTTGCCTGCGGCACAGTGTTTAAAAACCAACATCCAGGTATTTAATTTCCATATACCATAAATGCTGGTGGTGGGATAACTTATATCTAATTCCAATGACAAAAAGGAACACAAAATAATGGGTATAATGTAAATGATGTTGTCCTTCAGCTGTGTTGGGTATGGTTAGCTGTGGGGTGAATGGTTAACAAAAATTTTAAAGCTAGTTTCATTCAAAAAACAAAGTGTGAAATTACAATCAATATCTACAATACATATAACACTGGCCAACCACAAATTTGTCGCGTTTCTCAGGTGAGAAGGCCTTGATTAGTCTTGTGCTCTCAAATGCCTTCTTATCCACACCCCTCTTCTCTCCTCCCAACACTCAGAGATGAACTGTTTGATGACATGCTGTACACCATTCTTCCCAATATCTCTCTGATAAGCATACTAAGCCTCTCCTTTGTGTCACCCACTAAGCACATGTCCTTCATTCTCCCATCCTATAGCTATTTCCCCATAATTTTCCTGGTGAATCTTCTTGTGTCAGACTGGTATTTTGGACAATCTAACAGAAAGTGTTCCAGGTCTCCACAACATCTAAATTACACATTTGGCACTCCCCTGCATTGTCTTTGTGTTTCCCGGTTTTTCTGCAAAGCTCCAGCGACCACGACCTCATCTTGAACAACCGTGCTCCCCCCCCTCCCCCCCAAAGCCACCATCAGGGTACTCTTCAAAACCTGGCTTCTCTGTATCATGCAGGCCACCCGAAGATCTCTTTGCTTTTTGATAGACAGGCATGGCATTCTTAAAAATACAGGAGGGCTAAAAATCGCTTCCCTCAAATGGCCTAGGGGAACAATTAGCTCTCCTCAAGCATACAAAAGCTAAAAGTGGCAAAATCAAGTTTTACTATTAATGAATTTGGCATAGTGGGCTTTGTTTTTATTATTTGGTTCTGCTAACTGCTAACAAGGTTGTCTCTGTAAGATGGCTCTACTGACCCTCCCACACCTCTGGGCCTTGGCGAGTCCCAGGGGTGTGGGAGGGGCAGTGCGGCTGTCTTACAGAAACCACTAACTTGGCAGTGATCTGAAAAGATGTTGGTTTTAGGAATAGGCTGTTATGGTAATCATTATTTTCTAAGGCCAGGAGGGCTAATTTTTGCCCTCCATAATTTTTTTAAGGCAATTAGTAGGCGAACCAGTAAATCGCTCTCTGAAAATGCCAGGCCTGGATAGATATAGTTTTCTGATATTTACCTTTCAGTGCTACTATTGGCTGGGAAGGATTCATTTGCACTGAATCTGCACTAGACTGGCCAACATAGGAGATTGTGCCATCATTTGGATTTAGAACTGTTACCTATAAATAAAAAATCATAATGGTTGATCTCGAAAAACAGAAAATAATTTAACTGGTTGTGTGCTGGAAGCCACTATCATGGCTCTATTGAAAAGAACTGAGAGCCACTTTAGTGGCTTTACAATGAATGCATTAGCTAGATATTTGCTCAGGAGAAGAAAATTTTTTATACAAAATTGTTTGGTTACAATTTATTGGAGAGTGCCTATTGGTACTCTCCAATAAATTATAACACAACAATTATTCATGAACAAAATTTTGCTAAACTAAGCCTATTCTTGCTGATAGCAAGGCATCTTTGAAAAAAATACATGTTTCACATCACCTTTGAAAGATAATTCAGCACTAATCCAGTTAAACAAATGATGATAAGCATGTTTATGTGACAAGGAGTACTCTTAGGTTAACAAGAGGGATGTTACATGCCAGCTGCTCACCTACAGTCATGCTTGATACAGTCAATCCAATGTCAAGAAAGCTCCTCAAAGCAGCATTTTCATTGCATTTATTATATGACTATGTAATTTAACCGCTAAATATCACTACTGTTTGACGATCTATTCCAGCTCCCCAAAATACAGTGTGGAATCTGAATCCGTATCACAATAGTGGGAAGGACTATTTACAGGTGGGTTCGAATTTGCATAATTAGGTGTTCTGCTCGTAGAGAGCACTTCACTCTGAGCTGGAATGGGTGCGCTCGAATGGCGGTACAGATTTTTTTTATCATATTCATTGATATTTTTTTATCGTATTCATGTGCATCAGGGGATTCTCCAGAGGTGTGCACCTGTTACAAATATAAGTGTAAACAAAAATAGTTCTTTTTTATTTTAATCAAATTTACCAAAAAGGTTGGGGGAATTGTTAACACTAGCATTGGCATACGATGTTGAACTATAAGTCACATAATAAACCTTTTATCGCTGGGTCGTCGCATCCATCACGTCTCATTGAGTTCAGATTGCCAGATCAAATGAGCTGCCGCCCATTTGATCCGGCGATCTGACCTCCTCAACTCAACGCGATACTACAACCCAGATCACTTCACTGTAACCATATTTGAATACATGTACAACTCCAAATAATGAATATATTTAATTTTTAATGGGATATATTGTGATTATCAAGTTAATATTACTGCAAAGGTTTTTAGTAAACATCGTCCATAACAACAATGACCTGGATAGACCCACAGAAACAAAACTCACCTTAACACAAACATTTATAAACTAAAATTGAGACCGAGAAAAACATGGAAATTTTGACAGAAAAATAAAACAAATTCAGGTAAATCTTCACATACAGTAGGCTTAATACCTAAAGATGTTACTGAAATAAAAAAAAAATACACAGTAATGGGAAGTTAAGGCCTTACAATCAGCACAATAGCTGACATAAACGGTAATTCTTACAACAGGAATTGACTAAGTTTGGGCTGACAATTTTAGGTGAAATTGGACAAAAAGTCACAGTATTAGGGTTGGACACCTTTTTGATAGCCCCTTACAGTTAAAACTAGAAGTCCTGTCACCAATAGTGCGCTTATCTAGGCTTAATTGCGCGTTGGAATTGCGCGCAATTGCCATATCGAGTGGCATCCAAAGCACGGCAGGTTCTCCTGGTTACTCATACAAACACATGCAATGTTTCTGCCAATGGACCTCCGGGTTACCCGGAGGTCCATTCGCTGAAACATTGCTTGTGCACAGGCCATATGTACAGAATTTGATAGCTTTACTTGGGCCATAACGCGTACATTAACGCGCATATCAACGTGCTATTTGTGCGCATTTCATGACAGGACTTTTAGTTTTAACTGTACAACCTATGTGTGCAATATAAAAGCCCTGGACCCAATGGATTTCAGAGAATGACCTAAACACAAATTCTTACAAAATTGGACATGTGCATCTGATGCCGATATCATCATAGTCACCACATAAGCTCACCACATCTTTAAAGTAGGTGTGCTAAAAAATTACCTCAGGGCTTATATTTCGTCTAAATTTGTGAGAATCCATTTGGATTCTCGTGAAAATGGTTGCGAGAATCCATACTTACTTTGAGTGTCCCAGGATCCCATGACGACACCAAGGTTGAACCACCGTTGTATACTGATAACACATGTTAACCTTTTACCCAACACACTTTTTTAATTTTTAAAACTAAGTTTGATAATTTTTGAACAATAAATAATAAATAAATGATAAAATAATTCAATGAACAATATTTACCAATAAAATCTTACAAATATGGCTGTCGTTGGAACCGGCTGAATGAGCCAGTTCCAATGACAGCCATATTTGTAAGGTTTTATTGACAAAGTGTCAGGATATTTCAGGTCATGTTAGCCTTCTATTGGTTAATTTGTTGCTGCTGTGTTAGTTAAAGGGTTAAACTGACTCAATTTTTTTCACGCGAATCCTAGCAGAGGTGAAGCGAGAATCTACATGGATTCTCGCCGGTTTTACTGCGTGAATCTTTGTGCGAATCGATTCTTGGATTCTTGTCGAAACATAAGCACTGTACCTCAACATAACTTCTAACAACAGAAAATTAACTAAGTCTTCATGTAAAGAAAAAATTCATAAATTAAGGCTTAAGTACTGTAGTCATGTCTTAAATAACCCCCAGTTGCAATGTAAAAGACCTGGGGCCACTGGATTTGAAGAAACAAACTCAAACAAAAGCTCTTACAATTTGGATAATGGACTTTAATTGTTACAAGTAAAAGTTCACAGATTTTTTGCTGAAAAAAAGGAAAAATGACCAAAATAACAGCACATATACTTAACACCCAGCACTCTGGTAGCATTTCAAAATTTTTGTCAATGACCCCACATTGAAAAATTTAACAAATTATATCTTGTTTGACAGATCTCAATGAGCTCTGTCAAACAAGATATAATTTATTAAATTCTCAGTTGCATTGTGAGAAACATTTGCTGCTGAAAGCTTAGGTATTTTGACAACAGTGTGCAGAGGGTTAAGTAGAAGCCCACAAGAAGGGTTAAGAGAAACTACAATCCCAATAAAACATATCTATAAAGTATTTAGATCACCATAGTGTGCAATAAAGTTTACTTTAGCCTTCACCTAACATGAAAAGCAGACGACACTTGCAAAAACAATTCTTGAATATCCAATTCTTTTCATTTTTTGTCTCAAAAACATAGGTTATGACCCCTCATTGGAACGAGCTCGTTTCAACGAGAGGTCATAACCTATGTTTTTGAGACAAAAAATGAAACTGGAGGCTCAAGAGAGCTAAAATGCTCACCTGTTCCAAGTTGTCCAAAACTGTAAGGATTATGGGTATGGAGAAAATGTAATCTGAATGAACCATATGACAGATTCGCCAGCAATTTTTTTGTCCAATTGTTTCAACTGCTCAGAAGAAAGCAAGCTTCGTACCAAATACAAAATCTCTAGTCCATGCAGTTTGTGAAATATTGGACATTTCATTTTTTTTTCTATTTTTAGCACCAGGTGTTCCCATGGGGAACCACGAAAAAATTGGGGGGGGGGGGGGGGGGGGCATGAATTAAGTAGTTAGGGTTAACTAATGCCACATATAAAATTTGACTCAAATCGCTCCATTGGTTCTTGAAACAGAAATTTTCAGGGGAGCTCAAAAGTGAGCCCATCCCCTGGAAAGCCCAAATATGGACCTATCAACTTTCTTTGAACAACTTTTAATCTTGAACACCAGAGGAAGCTTCATACCAAATATCAAAGTATTCCCACTTGTGGTTCATAAGAAGATTTTTAAAGAATTTCATCATATTTGGACATAAGACCACGCCCAAAAAGGGCAGAGACCCCATTTGAACAAAACTAAAACAGAATACCCCCAAGATGATGTGGCCTATACATGTTTCAATTTGGGCCATTGGTTTGTGAGAAGATTGTTTTGTGAAAGCTAATGTACAATGGACGATGGACGCCAAGTGATGGCAATAGCTCACACTGACTTTCAGTCAGGCGAGCTAAAAAATAATGAAAATTAAATGGCAATTTTTGAGAACAGCGCTGGCCGGTTTTGGCCATTTTGTTGGGTAAAGGGTTAATGAAACTTCTTACAACAGAAAATTGACTAAGTTTTCACCTGAAAAAAATATTTCAATAAAAATTTCCAAAAACTAAGGGTTAAGTACTATAGTCATGCTCCCAAACAACCAGCAAATGCAATATAAAAGCCCTGTGGCCACTGAATTTGAAGAAACCAACTCGAATGCAAACTCTTACAATTCGGATATTGGAGCTGATTGAAACATCAATCGTTACAAGTATAAAGTCACAGATTTTTTGCTGAAAAAAGGAAGACAGGCAAAATAACACCACATATACTAAGTAGAAGGGTTAAGAGAAACTAAACTCACAATAAACCACTCCTCTGAGCAATATAGATCACCTTAATGTGCAATAAAGTTTACTTTAACGCAACTTCTTACAACAGAAATTTGACTCAGTTTTCAACTAAAAAAAAAAAATTGAAGAAACATTTCCAGAAAATAAGGCTCAAGTACTGCAGTCATTGTACCTAAACAACCCACAACTGCAATATAAAAGCCTTGCAGCCACTGGATTTGAAGAAACCAACTCAAACACAAACTCTTACAATTAGGATACTGGAGCTGACCGAAACATTAATTGTTATTAGTACAGGTTCAGATTTTTTTCTGGAAAAATGAACAAAATAACACCACATATACTTAGTACAGTAAAACCTGTCTTGAGAGACCACTGTCTTGAGAGACCACCTGTCTTGAGAGACCACTTGTCTTGAGAGACCACATCTACCAGGCACAGATTGGTTTTACTCTCTAATGGACCTGCTATGGGAGACCACCTGTCTTAAGAGACCACCTGTCTTGAGAGCACCTGTCTTGAGAGATCACCTGTCTTGGGAGACCACCTGTCTTGAGAGACCACTGTCTTGAGAGACCACTGTCTTGAGAGACCACCTGTCTTGAGAGACCACATCTACCAGGCACCAATTGGTTTTACTCTATAATGGACCTGCTATGGGAGACCACCTGTCTTGAGACCACGTGTCTTGAGAGACCACTGTGACCTGGTACCAACTTGTATTTTTATGCCATAATGGACCTGTCTTGAGAGACCGCCCCTTTGAAGACTGAAACCATGACAAAAACTTTTTATCTGTTCTGGAATTGGAAAATTCATTGTGGTTATACTAACATAATTAAAAGTATTAAAAGCTCTTAATTGGGTTTCAATTGCTAACTCATTACAGATTGAGATGTTTTTATAAGACCCTTGTGAAAAGATTAGGATTATTTCTGAATAAACAATTTCTTACGTACCTGAAATATGAGATAGGAATCTAAATAAATTTGTGTTGAAAATCTTTTTGTAACAAATTGAAATGGACTGTTATAAAAATTATAAAAATAAATTAGTGTTGAAAATTTGTGTTGAAAATCTTTTTGTAACAAATTGAAATGGACTGTTACAAAAATTATAAAAAATAAATTAGTGTTGAAAATCTTCAATGAAGATTTTCAACACTAATTTATTTTTATAATTAATTTTTTCAATGAAGATTTTCAACACTAATTTATTTTTATAATTTTTATAACAGTCCATTTCAATTTGTTACAAAAACTTCATAAAAAAGAACTACACAGTAATTACAACAAGGGCAACGCCCCCGGTCCCCCGACCAAGATGGCAAATTCAAGGGAGCTGTTAGGATGCAATTTGTTCGCAGAGCGTGGCCATTTTTTAACTTGACCTGTATTTCCAACCAATTAAACCACATACTTAGTTTCGTTTCAATCAAATGATCCAAAGTAAAGTTATCATCCGGACAACACAAAAACCATATTTTCTAAGTCGAAAAAGGGGAACAAATCCAGTAAAAATCAGTGGAGCGTGCCCATTTTCGAACTTGACCTGCATTTCCACCCAAATAAGCGGCATACTAAATTTCGTTTCAATCAAATGATCCTAACTAAAGTTATCATCCGGACAACACAAAAACTGTATTTTTCAAGTCGAAAAAGGGGAATAAATCCAGTAGAAATCAGTGGAGCGTGCCCATTTTCGAACTTGACCTGCATTTCCACCCAAGTAAGACACATACCAAATTTAGTTTCCGTAAAATCATCCAAACTAAAGTTATCATCTGGACAAGGGTGTGATGGACGGACGGACGCACACATGGACAGACGGACGGACGGATGGACACTGCTGATTACAATAGTCCCCCGAAGCGTCGGGGGACAATGATTACAATAGTCCCCCGAAGGGTCGGGGGACAAAAATCCATTCTTCTCCACTTCTTAATTTTGTGGTTGGTTGTTCACTGACTTTAGAAAACCTGAAACCTGTTATGAGAGACCACCTGTCTTGAGAGACCACTTTTGTGAGGCCCAAAGGGCGGTCTCTCAAGACAGGTTCTACTGTATAAGGGTTAAGAAAAAAACACCTATAAGTAATATAGAGCACCATAATGTGCAATAAAGTTTACTTTAACATAACTTCCTACACCAGAAAACTGACTATGCTTTCAACTATAAAAAAAAATGAAGAAAAATTTCCAGAAAATAAGGTCTCAGTTTTCAGACCCACAACTGCAATTTGAAAGGTCTGGGGCCACTGGGTTCACAGAAATTTACTCAAGCACAAACTCTTACAAAACTGGACGTTGATGCTGATGGTGATGCAGATGCTTCCAGGGCCCTGACATTGCCCCGCCTCTACTTCGTAGTAGGTGAGCTAAAAAATACTTTGTTTATAAGGCCACACAAAGTAGATCTTCTGTTCAGGCCATTATTTGTAAAAATTTCACGTGGGCGAGCATTTTTTTATTTTTGATTTTTATTTCTGTAATTATTTCTTTGCCATCAAAAGTTCATGTTCTTGGTTTATGTTTTAGGCCTCATAATCTACAGAATAGCATGGGTGGTATTGTATTTCGTCCCTTGAGAACAAGGCTTTGCAATGCTAAAGCACTGCAAAGCCTTCTTGCACCAAAGAACAAATTTATCAATTTTTTTTAACTTGGGTAAAATAACAGACATAAACCATTTAATTTTTGTTTTGTTAGTTTACAGTGGTTATAAAAAGAGAGCATGCAACAGCCAAAAAGACCATGCAGGAGGGCCTGAGTCTGAGAAACAGATTTTTAATTTTTTTTAGGACTAACATTTTGTGTGTGTGAAGCCACATTTTTTTTTATATATGCAAAGCGTACTTTTTATTACTCCAAAGAGTAAATTTGCTGAAAAGACTCCAGATATAGAGATTTAAGTATTTTTGATAACTTTCCATACAAAGTAAAACCTGTTTTGTGAGACAACTGTTGTGAGAGATCATGTGTGTTGAGAGACTGCTGTAACCTTGTACCATTTGGTTGTTTTACTCTGTTATGGGCCTGTCATGACAGATCACCGGTTTTAAGAAACCACTTTTGCCTGGCACAAAGGATGGTCTCTCAATACAGGTTCTACTGTCTTTTCACTATCCCAGATAAGTTTTCACAATATCAAAGGAAAATGAGATACTCCAGAAGAATTTGGGGTCAAACACCAAAACACCATTGTTGGATGCATATAATCAAAGGATTCTATTGTATCAGTACATATAGACCTACAAGTAACTTTTGAAGCAGATGATCGCTCTTATCCTGTTGCTGACATAAAATCAAAATCAGGGTCCCCACCCCAATTTAGCTTGAAATTAAAGGACTTTTACAGGACTTTCCTTTGTCCCTAAATCCCATTAAATTCTGTCTTTTGATTGGTCAGAATGCCTTGGACAAATTGCCATGGCAAAGGTTGCACCCAACACCCAAGATATATGAAAACGTGTAACATCCTGGGTATAAGCGCATGCAAAAAGTCAGGCTTTTCTGGTTTGAATGAAAGCTTTTTGCTTCTGCTGGCCTCGATATAAAAATCGAAACAAAAAATCAGAAAATAGTCACAAATATTATCAGATTTCGGACAATTCGATCATATTTTGCAGTTATAAATTCAATAGTCCAATAATTAAAATGAAACAACTTGAGAAAAGTAAAATAAGAGTAAATATCGTCTACCAATGTGTTCTATGTGCCAGTAGGTACTTAGAACACATTGGAACTGAGGGGACGATATGTCTACAAAATACAATTTACTCATTTCCTTAATGATCCAAGGGATGTAACTCTGTTGTCTTCCGCATTTATAAAAACAAAACAATCATTCACGAATTTGGTCCAAGTGATTGCGGAGCATGAGAAATGCATCCACAAATTTATTTCCACTCTGTTTGTATTGTGTTTCAAACAGGACAAAAACATAATCTCTGCCAACATGTATGGTATATGGAGATTTAATACCTGGATGTCTCATTTAAACACCTCGCCTGTGGCTCAGTGTTTAAAACCGACATCCAGGTATTAAATCTCCATATACCATACATGTTGGCGGAGGTAACTTATAATATTTGTATCTCTAAATCTCAATACATGTAGTGTATACACATTCTTTTTGAATATTTTGTTAGTATTTTCATTTGAAAGGTAAGTGCCATGGGTTGTTCCTGTATAGAGTAGGAAAAGTTACGATTTTTAAACGATTGTTGCATTCAAGTCAACAGCTGGCATTCTGAAGAAGCAACATGAAGCTGAAGAAAGTTCTATCACTGGTATCAAGATGCAGCTTGAACTGTTATGACACTGCCACTGAATAAAGCACATACAAGTTGCAGGCTGAGCAAAAACAGTTATTAAGCAAATGTGAATTGGCATTTGCTTATACTCCTGAAAGGTTTCTTGACATTCATGTAACTTTGAAATACAGATTCCCCCATTTTCCAGTACAAAAACTTGATATATGGTACAGCCTGCTCAATGACTATCTTTCAAGTCATGTTCAAGTGACTCTATAATCCATTTTCTTGAGCTATTTTTCTTAACCCTTTACCAAATGAATCGCCCGCATCCGCCCACATAATATGCAAATTCAGCAGCTGAAAAAATATTATTTTTCAAAAACTTTCAACAAAACCATATCATGTGATGCCTCTTTTGGTCACACGATATGGTTTTGTTGAAATTTTTTTAAAAAATTGAAAAAATGATATTTAAAATAATAACTTTTGAAATCATCTGCATTGGGTAAAGGGTTAAAAGACACACTTTCCTGGCTTTTTGTTTATTCCATTCATGTATTACAAGCATTGGAAACAAAAGTACATTGTTAATTGAGAAAATCCAACAGTTTCAGCCAAAATACACAACTGGAAATAAACAAAGTATGTACTGAAGTTTCAATATTTTGAGCCAGGACAACAAAAATGTTTACCAGATATCAAGAACTTTCACACAGCAACCTAAAGACATCTGTTTTCTACCACCTTCCACTTCTTGAATTTCAAACAGCCAAATTAAAGGACATCCAAAACTCCGGGACCAGCATGTGTACCCTAAAAAATTAATCAGGTTCTACTTGATAACCTTAAAGCTTTTCCCAACATAACTGCCAAAACCGGTCAGTTCTATTCACAAAAATCCCCATTAATTTTCATTATTTTTTGTCTCAAAAACATAGGTTATGACCCCCTCATTGGAGGGGGGGGGGGGGGGGGAGCTCGGGAGGGGGGCTCATAAGATATGTTTGATTCAAAAAATGAAAAAATTTAGTTATTCAAGAATTTTATTTGCGAGTGTCATCTGACTTTTGTGTTAGGTAACAGGTTAAAGTTTTTATCGCCGTAATTGTTTCTCGTGTAGTTCTTGAAATATGAGCATTTGAATTATTTTTAGCTCCTGGCATTCCCAGGAGAATGGGAAGGAAAATTTTGAAATAAATCTAGCACATGTCACCAAATAATACTGCAAACCAAATTTGGTTCAAACTGACAAACGGATTCAGAAAATAGAAATCTGTTGTGGGCTCAAAAATGTTGCCCTTCCCAACATGAGCACAAAAATTGCACGAACAAAAAACTTCTTTGAATAAACCTAAATCTGTATCACAACATTGTGACTCGTGGTTTGTGAGAAAATGTTTTGCTTTCAGTGTATTACCCCCAGTTCATCTTAGCAATTTCTATGGAACAAACTTGGAAGAGTAGAGATAATATGTGCCAAATTTGGTTGGATTTGGGTAGAGGTGGGTGGTTTTCAAATTTCATGTCGGTTCCGGTTTCGGTTTCATTCAAAGATTTGGGTTTTTGGTTTCCACTGTACAAACATAACAATATATTGCACTTGCATATAAGAAGATATATTTATTGCCAGTCAGTGTCACAGGGACTCCCTTTCCAGGGCAACACACCTGTATAATATACCGGTACTCTGATTTCCTGAGCACAATGTATTTGCATAAATTATCTCAAGAGTTTCAAGTTTGAGAAATATGATTTTTGCTTCAAGTCTGTTGCAAAATTAGTCCCCCTCGCCCCCCCCCCCCCCCCCCCCCAAAAAAAATACTTAGGTTTAGGGTAACCCGACCATAAAAATTTCATCAAGTAAAAGTCACTCATATAGATCATTGTAACCCTAAATTTCCATCCAAAATCAACGGTGATTTTGACACTGTCTTTGGAGTTAAAGCTTTCAAAATTCGTGTAGAAATAAATATATTTGTCATCATAAATGTGGAACAAGTGACAAGTTCCAGTTCTGCAACGGAAACTGCATTTGATAAACATATGAACGTTTAAAACCCGATGTGCAAGAAGTAATTTTGTCACCTATTTTTGCGGTAAATGCCATGCTCAAACGCAATACCAATTAGTGCATCTGTTCTGAAAAAAGGGGTATCGCGACTCTGAAGTTTGAAAACAAGGTTAACTTTAGGTTGTTTCTCTCTTTATTCCTGAGAAGCGAAGACCTGATTAGAGTTTTCCAACACTGAAGTTGAAAACTGCAACGGTTTTCTGTAATTGTTTCGGTTCTGGTTTCGGTTTTGATAACCGAAACCGAACCAAATTTCTGGTTAACCGCCCATCTCTAGATTTGGGCCAATGGTTCTGAAGAAGAAAACTGATATGCAAAAGCTAAAGATATAATGACCATCAAATGATGGTAATAGTTCACACTGATTTTCAGTCAGGTGTGCTGCAAACCAGAAAAGATACCCACATGTTAAGGAGTGTATAATTATATGTACTTAAACTTACCGTTGATCTTTTACTGTCTGGATCAAGAAATCCATGTCTCACTGCTACCCACTTATCTGATGATAGGGTAACTCTGGACCATGTTACTTGATCTGGGTGAATACCAAAATGACCCAGCTGGAATGGAACAAAAAACAGTACTGAAAACACTTGCAGACGGGAGATTTAACCCTTAACACTCTGGTAGTGCAACAGAATTTTCTCCAACAACTCTTGTTTTCTCTTAACTATGAATTTAACCAATTATATCTTGTTTGACAGAGCTCACTGAGCTCTGTAAAACAAGGTATATTTGGTTAACTATCAAACTGCATTATGGGAAACATTTGTTGCTGAAAACTTTGCTATTTTGACATCAGAGTTCAGAGGGATAAAGGGACAATACACCATGAATTTGAAAACAAAAATTGCCAATTTGACAAACCCACAATGTTCGTTATGCATAAGTACATGTACCCTTACCCTTATTTTTCATATATCATTCATTTGAACGTACTCATATCGATTAAATAAATTAACTTGAAAGTGGGAATTTACTGGCTTTATCAAAAAAACTAAGCCATAGTTTTTCATCTCGATCTTCTTACCCAGACACAAAAAAAATTGCCAATTTGACAAACCCACAATGTTCGTTATGCATAAGTACATGTACATGAACCCTTATTTTTCATATATCATTCATCTGAATGCAGTCGAATAGATTAAATAAATTAACTTGAAGGTGGGAATTTACTGGTTTTATCAAACAAGAGGCCCCAAGGGGCCTGAGGGCGCTCACCTAACATGGTAGCCTAAATATCAACCCAGAGAATTGATTTCAACAAGTTGCATCTGCTCCTCCTAAGAAAAGCTTATACCAAATATCCAAAGATTCTGACCAGTGGATCTAAAAAAAAGAAGATTTTTAAAGAATATTCCTCATTTTGAACTAAGTTACAATTCAAGCTCCCACAGTGAGTCCAAATATGGACCTAGGGACATGGCTTGAACAAACTTGAATCTCCCCACCCCCCCCCCCCCCCACCTGCCTCCACCCTAAGGATGCTGCATATCAAATATCAAAAACATTCCAACTGCTGGATCTAAAGAAGATTTGTGAAGAAAATTCCTCATTTTGAACTAAGTTATAATTCGGGCTACCACAGTGAGCCCAAATATGAACCCAGGAACTTGGCTTGAACAAACTTGAATCTCACCCCCCTAAACATGGTGCATACCCAATATCAAAAGATTCTGCCTGCTGGATTTTGAGAAGATTTTTAAAGAAATTTGCCTGAAATGCACTAAGTTCGATTTCGAGCCTCTATAGTGAGCCCAAATATGAATCTAGGGAGCCAATTTGAACAAACTTGAATCAGATCCACCCCACAATGTTGCATACCAAATATCAAAAGATTCTGCCTGCTGGATCTGGAGAAGATTTTTTAAGAAATTTGCCTGAAATGCACTAAGTTCGAATTCGGACTCCTATAGTGAGCCCAAATATGAATCCAGGGGGCCGATTTGAACAAACTTGAATCAGATCCACCCCACAATGTTGCATACCAAATAACAAAAGATTCTGCCTGCTGGATCTGGAGAAGAACATTTTTTAAGAAATTTGCCTGAAATGCATTAAGTTCGAATTCGGGCTTATATAGTGAGCCCAAATATGAATCCAGGGGGCTGATTTGAACAAACTTAAATCAGATCCACCCCACAATGTTGCGTACCAAATATCAAAAGATTCTGCCTGCTGGATCTGGAGAAGATTTTTTAAGAAATTTGCCTGAAATGCACTAAGTTCGAAATCAGGCTTCTACACTGAGCCCAAATATGAACCCAGGGGGGCGATTTGAACAAACTTGAATCAGATCCACCCTACAATGTTGCATACCAAATATCAAAAGATTCTGCCTGCTGGATCTGGAGAAGATTTTTTAATCTTTTTCCCATTGCCTACAGTGTTAAAAAGTGCTGACTCAGCACTTTTTCAAAGTCCTGAAAAAAGTACCTTGTGATCAAACCGATAGGGATTTTTTTTAACCATTCTATTCTACTGGATAAAAGTAAGCTTTATACAAAATAAGAATTCCCTGTGCCATGTAGTTTTGGAGATATGGCAGTTTTAAGGTTTTTCCTATTTTTAGCTCCCGAGGTTCCCACGGGGCAATGAGAAAATGTTTTTTTGCATCAATCAACTACTTATGACCCATTATCATCTCATATCAAATTTGGTTCAAATCGACCTCACGGTTCTGAAAATAGAAATTTTTGCCCCTCCCATAACAAAGGCAAATAATGCCTGACAAACTTGATTCTAAACCTCAAAAGGACTCTGTATACCACATATCAAGTCTCTGCTACTGGTGGTTCATTAGAAGAAGATTTTCAAAAAATTTGGCCATTTTTTCCCCACACCTCTGCTCAATATCAGCCGAAACCTATTTTGGATAAAAATCAAAATGCCCCTATATAACCACTACGTGCATGAAATTTAATTAAAATGTGGCCAGTGGTTTAGGAGAAAGAGGCTCAAACACCACCTTCACACAGGACGATGGACGACGGACGAAGAGTGATAACAAAAGCTCACCCTGACTTTCAGTCAGGTGAGCTAAAAAACTAAGCCATAGTTTTTCATCCCGATCTTCTTACCCGGTCACTCCACAGAAACTTTTGCCACAGCATAACTTTTCATATTCGCCAAAATTTGAAGTTTGTACAGAGTTGTTTTCATTTCTAGTGTATGCATCAACAAAACCTCAATATCTGTGAGTTGATATATAGAGGATATCTATGCTGTTTTAGTGAATATCGGGAATTGTCTCATGAGTGTGGACCTGAAAGTTTTATTTTTCACGAGTGCTTGCACGAGTGAAAAATAATACTTTCAGGTCCACACTCATGAGATAATTCCAGATATTCACTAATACAACATAGATTTTCTTTTTATTATATGCTATGTGACATTTTACTGCACAATATTCAGCCCACTTCGACTGCAAACAGTTTCAAGACAATAAGCTACTGATTGTTCCTTGAAGGCAACAACATGCAGCGAAACATAACGTCACTGAGGAAGCTACTGAAAAATCATCGTGTGGACCTGAAAGTATTATTTTTCACTTGCGCAAGCACTCGTGAAAAATAAAACTTTCAGGTCCACACTCATGAGATAATTCCAGACGCTGACTAAAATACAGTAGATTTTCTTTTTTATTATATGTTACGAGACATTTTACTGCACAATATTCAGCCCAATTCGACGAGAAATGCATACATTTCAAAACAATAACAAAGATCAGCTGACCGTTCCTTGAAGGCGATGTGAAGCTACTAAGGGATATTCCTCGATATCCATTGAGTTGGTGGATATCGAGAAATATTTTTTCGATAATTTGCGATAATTCACAGGCTAGAATACATAATAATGTTTCAAATTAGTAGCTTTTTGTTCCTTTAAGTCTTCGAAAAAGAACTGAGAATAAAATGAAATTGTGTGTTCAAGGGGGAAATGCAGCAAAATCAGAGACTGAAATAATGGTAGGACATCGGACATGTCCGATCAAAAGCAATTAAAAGTTTCTGAATTTTTCGATACAATGGATTTCCTACATTAAACCATAGGAACTTGAAAGTTTACCTGTGTAAACCATATAAAAGGCTTAATGCCCACAATCAACTCAAATGTTATGTTTATATTCAATATGCTGATATCTCTTTTCAAAAAAAACACCAGGAATACAATACAGTGTTCGTTTTGTAATTCCCGCTACATGTACATTTCAGATGTTAATCGAATTCTTACATGAATCTTCATTTTTTTTAATAATCCCCAATAGTTTCAGACTTATTTATTTGTAAGATACAACTGAAATCTGTCCTCAGAGGATGAATTTGGAGATGCAATGAAATCTGTCCTCAGAGGGTGAATTTGGTGATCACTAAATTTACCCTCTGTGAACCTCAATCTGAATTAAGGTCTCAAGTCCAAACAGAAAGAGTAGGGATCTGCAAATCACAATTATTATTTTTTCAAATCGAATCTCGAATGAAATATTGTCTCTGATGTTGGTATCAAATCAAATCTCGAATCAAATCTTAATAGAATGTTAATTGCTTAGATGCTGAAAGTGACCTTAAACACAAATAAATAAATACTCTCTGTATCACCGTCACTGAAACAGGTAGGCCTATTATCCAATGTTTTAGATTTTGAAGGCTTATCTTGTTACTATTCACCGCAATCTGTGACGACTGCTTCTAGACAATGTGAGTCACTCAGACTCGCAAAACTTCACCTCCTTAGCATCAATCAATATTGTACCTTCGATTCGGCGCAGAGAAATGTGATATAGCCTGAGATGAGACAGCCTGGGAGGGGGAGAGAGGGTATGTTTGGGGATGTATATTTACTATATTAAATTGTGCACTGCTGCTTCTGTTCTTTATTATATCCAGCATTCCAACCATATTTGTATTTATAATACGATAGGGTGTTCGTTGCAATCAATACCACAAATGATGTTGCCAGAGCATGTTTTGTCATCTCGCAACCTCTCCTGACCGGAGATCAAACCTGTGACCTCCAAAATAAGAGATCAGCACACAGATCCACTCGATCACATCACTCTCTTACTCCAGTCTGTTTGAAACGACTCAGTGCAAAGTGACTTGGTAAAGGAAGAAAACGACCCAGGAACGATAAAGGAACAAAAGACCCTACACCTTATTAGTTGGTCACATCCAGTGACGGTCTTTGTAACGCATCGCTTTATTAATTTTGTTGATTTTGGTCGATGACACTGCCTAACTTTTAATTTTGAGTCTATTTTTGCTGACAGGATTGTATAGTTTGCAGTGTTAACATGTTACTATCACCAGTAAAATGCACAATTAGTCGTATCAAACTGGATATTTTGACCTCTTTCCTCGCCAAAGATTATTATTCATGGATAAGTAGGTCTGAGAAGTTAACTGCATGTCGTGCAAGACCTGTGGAAGTTCTATAGTCCATACTACTAACCTAACAATTAAAAATTGTCAATTACTTAATTAAATATGAAATGAGTGTACATGAATGACTTGTCTAATGTCAATTTTATCCATTTTTCGTTGGAAATTGCATGTAACAAACTGTACTGAGCACAAGAGAATGGAAAAAAACTGAATCTTTAAACTGATTCAGGATTGATCTCAGAACAGATGAATGATATTGATATCGAATTGCGAATTTTCGCAAGGACCATAAGAAAGAGGTACCCATAGGTTTAATTGACCCACTGTATGGGATTGCATCAGCAAATTAACCCTCTGGGAACCTCATTCTCCAAATGACAGATTGACTATTTCTAGGCTTGGACAGGGTGGGGTTTCAGACACTGAGGTGAAAGAAAATTTGCAGCACTTTAGACATCCACCATCCTCCATGTGCAAAAAATTTATTTTTTTACTCCAGAATTTTGGACACACCCTGCAAAATGTGATTCTGACAGAATTTGAGTTGCTTTCAGAGAAGTTTCTAATACCCATACTCTTGAGTGCCTAATAATCATACATGTATGATTATTCTTTTTCGAACAAAATTCCCGCCTGTATGATCCTTATTTGGCCCTGTATGATTATTAATTTTCAGTAATCGAATGTGCAGAGCGGCTGCTTATCTCAAGAAGTTCACCAAAACAAACTAGTAAGGTACAAGTACAAGCAAACACACGATGCAATGGAAATGTTAACTGGTAGAGATCTGGAAGCATATATTTGGGCTTTATTCTGAAGTACTGTTACCATAACTTTAAGACATAGTACTCAGTGGATGTGCTTCATACCATTGCTGAAACAGAATTAAATAGTCTAAGGTTTTGCCTTGGTGCAATTTATGGGAGAGTGCCTGTTGGCACTCTCCCATAAATTGCAACAAGTCAAATCCATGTGAAAATTATAACTGAAAGTAATTTAGCCCTTCACCACGTCAAGAGCATCAGACATCTGTGTTATAAAATCGGCTCTGAGCATAATGGCTGGCTCACATCTTGGAATTTTCCACATATACTATTATTCGACCATATACTATTATTAATTTTCAGAAATTTTCCACCCTGTACTATTATTTAACCCTGTACTATTATTAGGCACTCGAGTGTATTAACTATTCGACGATCCTTAGCCACTATCCTGGAATAATAAGACTAACTACAGTACGTGGAGAGTGTATTATCATTAAATCACCCACAGAGTGGAGATTCCACCCAAGCAATAATTGCGATTTTGTTGCAAAGCATAATCAGCACAATCAAAGTTTCAGCCAATGGACCTCCGGGTTAAACCCGGAGGTCCATTGACTGAAACATTTCTTGTGTTTTTTGTCGATATGTACAAAATTTGAAAGTTATAGCTTGGGTGATAACTCCACTCCGTGGGTGATTTAGTTACAATCCACTCTCCACGTACTGTATTAACTAGAAGGCACTACTCTGTAGATATAATAATAACACTTCGGCCGGCCGCTGATTTGTTGCGGTTCTCGTATGAGAAGGCCTTCGTTACCCATGTTCTACCAACTGCCTCCCTATTCCCACATTTCTTCTCTCCTCCCAACACTCAGAGACGAACTGCTTGATGACATCCCTTGCCCCATTCTTCCCAATTTCTCTGATTAGTATTTTTACCCTCTCCTTTGAGTCGCCCCCTAACCACATGTCCTTCATTCTCCCATCCCACTTCTCCATTATACTCCCCGTGAATCTTGTTCTTTTAGACTGGTATTTTGCGCATTCTATAAGAAAGTGTTCCAGGGTCTCCACCACGCCCACGTTACACATATGGCACTCCTTTTCACTGTTTTTTCCAATTTTTCCCCTCAGCTCCAGGGACTGCGACCTCAGCCTGAACAACAGTGACCCCCCAAAGCTGCCATCAAGGTACTCTTCAAAACCAGGCTTCTCTTTATCACGCAGATCCAAAGATCTCTTTGATGTGACCCCCTCTCGCCAGACACAACCTTATTAATCAATGCACAACTTTCTGTTTTAGTTTTGCTGGTTGTTGATGAATGATACAACAATACAGTTCAATGAGAAATGATATTAAGTAAGCAGAGTGAACAATTTATCAATAAATAATAAAAAACAAGAGGCCCCAAGGGGCCTTCATCGCTCACCCAACAAAGTGGTTGAAAGAAGTATTTTGGGTCACATTCAGTTATTCATGGTTCATCAACACTACAGAGGAATGAAGTCATTATTCATAACTCTAGTGTCCATGCCAGATAATTATTATCATAGATCTTCTTGACTACTACCAATTCTATCAGCTACAGACAAGCACTGCCAAATATCCAAAGGTTGTTATGTCACTGCAGTTTGAAAGGTAAATTGTATGGAAAAACACTAAGGAATGGAGCTGAACAAACTTGATCCTAATCTGCTACCCCCCCCCCCCCCCACCCCAAGAGAGCCCAAAAATTAAGCCAGCTACGCAAAATGAACAAGCGTGAATCTGATCCCCCCTAGAGAGGTTATATACCAAATATAAAAGAATTCTGACTGGTGGATCTAAAGAACAAGGTTTTTAAAGAAATATCCTCACATTGCACCAATAGAGAGCCCAAATACTAAACCTGGAACCCAATTTGAACCAACTTGAATCTGACCATCCCAGAGATGCTGTACACCAAATATGAAAGGATTCTGACTGGTGGATCTGAAGAAGAATTTAAAAGAAATTCCCTCATATTGCATTAAGTTAAATATTAACCCAGGGATCCAATTTGAACAAACTTGAATCTGCCCCCCCCCCCCCCCCCCCCCCACTCCCCCCCCCCCCCCCCCCCCCCCCCCGAGATGTTGTATACCAAATATCAAAAGATTCTAACTGATGGTTCGGGAGAAAACCATTTTTGAAAATATTCCCCATATTGCACTGAGTTAATATTCGGTCTCCCATAGAGAACCCAAATATTAATCCAGGGACCCAATTTGAACATACTTAAAACTGACCCACCTGGAGATGTGGCATACAAAATATGAAAAGATTCTGACTGGTGGATCTGAAGAAGATTTTTAAAGAAATTCCCTCATATTGCACTAAGTTCAAATTCAGGATCCCACAGAGAGCCCAAGTATTAACCCAGAGACCTGATTTGAACAAACTTGAATCTGACCCCCTTAGAGATTTTGTATACCAAATATGAAAGGATTCTGACTTGTGAATCTGAAGAAGATTTTTAAAAACTATACCCCATATTGAACTAAGTTAAAATTTGGGCTCCAATAGAGACCACTTGTCACATGAGACCACCTGTCTTGAGAGGCTGGAAAATTGTGGCAAATACTCAGTTTTTCACCTATTTTGAGGGACCGGAAAATCAATTTTTGAAATTACAGAGTATTAAAATCAATTAAGATCAATGCAATGTGTACAGAAATCAATAGTTCAAAAATGTAGCCAGGACATCGGTTCATTCCCACTAGACCAATTCCCTTCAGATCAATTCCAACTTGGCCAATTCCCCTTAGACCAACTGATATGTTCTACTTTTAAAATAATTTTACATCAATAATTTTATATCAATAATTTGATGTATTTAGAAATATTTATAAATGTATTTAATGTTATTGATATTTTATAGATGTTGAGCTCATTTTTCATAACAATTGTTATAGTAATCACACACTTTTAAAGGATGTGATTCTTTTTTATTGTTTTGTGGTTAACAGATGTTGAGCGCATTTTCATAACAAAACAAATACAATCCTTTGTGTTGTATGTGATTTTAGTGAATGTGACCAACAGTGGTTTGTAGTAGAGCTGTAGGTTAACCGAAACCGAACCAAGGTTTTTAGTTTTTTAAAAAACCGAAACCGAAACCGTAGACATCCTGTAATCTAAGGTTTTTCGTTTTTTATTAAATGCTCTCTTGCAGCAGAAATTAACAGGATGTAGCCATCCCAGAGAAGTGAGAGTACCCAGACACTGCCAATGGCAGTGTCTGGGTACTCTCACTACTCTGGGAAGGTTACATTCTGTGAATTTCCGTCATTTCAGTTCAGTTGTGTTTGCTGCTTTCCTCAAGTTGCGTGTAGGTGTCAGACCTCGAAAAATGGCCAAGCACAATAAAAGATCTGTATATTTAGGTAACTAGTATATTGGCCTTCCTGATTCTTCATGTATTATAGCTTATTTCGGGCATTCGTTGAGCTTCACTCAATTTCACTACCATTGAATTTTACTTGGCCTCATGAACAAACCGAGAACCGAACCGAGGTTTTACTTCACCTGAAAAACCAAAACCGAAACCGAACAAGAAATTTAAAAACCTACAGCTCTAGTTTGTAGATAACAGTAATCACAAACTTTCAAATGATGTAAGTTTGTAAATGTGAAGGTCAATGCAGAATCATTCTCAACCAAGCCAAGTATTTGTGCTTTGAAAACAAAAGCAAAGTTATACCTGTGGGCCGTAAAGGAGACCCTAATCGAAGGTGGAGAGTGGGGGAGTTTTGTATTCCAGAAGGTAGCAGCAAACTTCTTGATGTAGGAGAGACAGGTGACTACAAGTATCTGGGGGTAAATATAAACATCACAGGAAGAGGCATATACCGAAACCACACAAATAAACTGATTCTGAAGGGGAGGCGAATCCGTAACCAAATGAAACTTATAGTGAGAAACAGTTTCAATAAGGTTTTCATGGGGAAAACCATTTTGGAAATGGTGGGTCTGCCAAGCATAACATATGGTACGGAAGTGGTGCCCCTAAGCCAAACGGCTGTAAAGAGCTTGGAAACCCTGCAGAACGATGCAGGCCGATGGATAACGGGGTCGAGTAATGCCGCAGTACTAGAAGCAATTAGGGGTGAGCTTGGGTGGATGAGGAGCAAGGACAGGATAGACTTATTGAAACTCGGTTATCTTAATTATTCGGTAAATCTTCCCGACAGCCGATGGTGTACAATAATGTTCCAGAGTATTATCATCTCAAATATCAAGACAGGGTGGATGATCCAGGTGAGGGAGCTAATTTAGAACTACTCACTGGAGATCTTGGACCCAGACATAGAGGCAACCCAGGGTAAAAAAAATGTCAGAGAAACGGTCATGGAGGATGGTAATCTTAATTGGCAAGAGGGGGTCAAATCAAAGAGGTCTTTGGGTGGCCTGCGTGAGATAGAGAAGCCTGGTTTTGAAGAGTACCTGAAGTCTGAACATTTTTTCTGAAGATCCCTTTGGAAATATAAAGATTATTGCTAAAAAACAAACTTAGTTTATGGCCATTATTTGCTCAAGTGTGACAAAATCCAACAGGATAAAGCAAACTAAAACACCTAGGTAAGCTTATTTTTACTTAAAGTGTGACTGAAATTATTTTCTATTAAAACAAAACCTGACAGACACAAAAACAGACTTTTCAAGGTACAACTGTAAATTATCATAAAAATAACTCATTTGACAATATTGATAGAAAGAGGAGAACACTTAGTTTGCATAAAGAAATTATTATGTTGGATGACCAGCCCCTTCACATCATAATCTCCGAATGTTTTTCAATTTATGTCCTTTTAACTGTAATTTCTCAAACAATGCCTCTGTACTTGTATTAAAACTGAATTAAAATAAAACAATAATAAAAAAAAATAGGCCGATGAAATCGTCAGATGTGTACCCATACGCGCAACTAGTAGAGAGTTGTATGACGGAGGGCCACCACGCATGCCGACATTATGTACACCATACAAGGTATGTGTACATATAGAAATGGATTGGAGAAGTGTCTAATTTGATGGATAAAGGGTTAATATCTCCGGATTAAATTATCAGATTTACATAAAAAACTATACAGCACAGCACATCAGTAACCTGAATAAATATATAAAGTAACATGACAATCGGATTGATATTTTTTGAGTTATCTCATGCCAAAGGGATTGGAGGAATTTTCAATTTGAAGGATAAAGGGTTAATATCTCCGGATCAAATTATCAGATTAACACCAAAAACTATACAGCTCAGCACATCAGTAACCTGAACACAATTATAAAGCAACTTCACAATCCAAGCAATATTTTTCAAGTTATCAAATGCCAAAGGGATTGGAGGAATTTTCAATTTGAAGGATAAAGGGTTAATATCTCAGGATTAAATTATCAGATTTACACCAAAAACTATACAGCTCAGCACATCAGTAACCTGAACACAAATATAAAGTAACTTGACAATCCAAGCAATATTTTTCAAGTTATCGAATGCCAAAGGGATTGGAAGAATTTTCAATTTGAAGGATAAAGGGTTAATATCTCAGGATCAAAATAACAGATTTACACCAAAAACTATACAGCTCGGCACATCAGTAACCTGAACACAAATATAAAGTAACTTGACAATCCAAGTAATATTTTTCAAGTTATCGAATGCCAAAGGGATTAGAGGAATTTTCAATTTGAAGGATAAAGGGTTAATATCTCAGGATCAAATCATCAGATTTACACCAAAAACTATACAGCTCGGCACATCAGTAACCTGAACACAAATATAAAGTAGCTAGACAATCCAAGCAATATTTTTCAAGTTATGGAATGCCAAAGGGACTGGAGGAATTTTCAATTTGAAGGATAAAGGGTTAATATCTCAGGATTAAAATAACAGATTTACACCAAAAACTATACAGCTTGGTACATCAGTAACCTGAACACAAATATAAAGTAACTTGACAATCCAAGTAATATTTTTCAAGTTATCGAATGCCAAAGGGATTAGAGGAATTTTCAATTTGAAGGATAAAGGGTTAATATATCAGGATTAAATTATCAGATTTACACCAAAAACTATACAGCTCGGCACATCAGTAACCTGAACACAAATATAAAGTAACTTGACAATCCAAGTAATATTTTTTCAAGTTATCGAATCCCAAAGAAATGGATATGGACGCCGGCCGGATGGCCGGACGGACAGACGGATGGACAGACGGATGGTCACCCCCGGATGCCGGCATTATGTGTACCATACATAGTATGGGTACACATAAAAAGTTGAAAAATCTATTCTTCATCTCTGCAACAAATATTCTCTGGTTGGTCATTCACTGACTGGTGAAAGCCTCAAACCTTTAATGAGAGACCACTTTTTCTTGGCAAAAGGGGTGATCTCTCAAGACAGGTTCTACTGTAACCCAAGGGTCCAATTTGAACAAACTTGAATCTGACTCTCCTAAAAATGTTGTACATGTATACCAAATAAAGCATTCTGGCTGGTGGATATGAAGAAGAAGAGTTTTAAAGAAAGTTTCTTACTAAATTAAAATTTGGAGTCCCATAGGGAACCCAAATACTAACCCAGGTACTCAATTTGAACAAACTTGAATCTGACCCCCTAGAGATGTTAATAATAATAACACTTTGGCCGGCCGCTGATTTGTGGCGGTTCTCGTATGAGAAGGCCTTGGTTACCCCTGTTCTACCAACTGCCTCCCTATTCCCACGCTTCTTCTCTCCTCCCAACACTCGGAGACGAACTGCTTGATGACATCCCTTGCCCCATTCTTCCCAATTTCTCCGATTAGCATATTAACCCTCTCCTTTGAGTCCTGGTAGGGATCGAACTGTGAATCTTTCCAATGTTTGTTTGTTTGTTTGTTGGTGGTTAACGTCACATATTTATGCACCATGGCTAATCGTGACACAACATGGAGATGAAGTCAAGTATAGTCAATCGTTGATCAACATGTTGCCCATTTTAGAGGACTTTCACCCCAAGCATTGGTGACTGGGTCCTATTTTACTAGTAAAGCGGAACTGGTTTACCACAGGAAACAAGTGCTGCTTACTTCCCGGGGTTCCCACGGGGAGAACCTTTCCAATGTCCAATGACATAACCACTGAGCCACTGCACTCCCGTATGTAGCCCAAATATCAACACAGGAACTTGATTTGAACAAACTTGTATCTGACCTCCGTAAAGATTCTGTGCACCAAATAGGGAACCCAAATATTCATTGAGGGACTTGATTGGAACAAATTTGAATCTGACCCCTGTAACAATGTTGTGTCTCAAGTATCAAACGATTTTGACTGGTGTTCTGGAGAAGATTTTTAAAGCATAGTTCTCATATTGTACTTAGTTAAAGTCTGGACACCTGTGATACAACCATTCGATTCAACTGGAGGATGTTTCACATCAAATAACAGTTCTCTATCTGTGCAGTTTGCGAAATATGGGTGTTTGAAAATATTTAGTTTTTTAGCTTGTAGAGTTCCCACGGGGATGCAGGAAAAACTGTTTTTGTATGAAACAAGTACTAATGGCTCAATAATACCATATACCAAATTTGGTTTAAATCAGCTCATCAGTTCAGAAAATAAAAATCCTGGCCATGTGCCAAAAATCTTGCCCCCCCACATTATAACGGCAAATATTGCCCTACAAATAACGTTTCACCAACTTTATTCAACATAAGGAAACTCAGTACCAAATATCAAGTCACTGTACCAATTGGTTGATGAGATTTTTTTTTTAATTTTGGAGCATTTCCCAGCTCCCTCCCTATGGAGCAGGGCAAGTTGATTTGAAAAAAATCAAAATGTAATGTGAGAACAAACACATCAACTTTCACAGAAATCCATTCAGCAGTTTTGGAGGAAAAGTCGCAAACAACAAATTCATGAACGATGGATGGAAGGTGATGACTATACCTCACCCTGACGTTCAGTCAGGTCAGCTTACAATACAAGTCCACTCTCCTTGACCATATTCAAACAGTCACCTGTCGAAATTTATGAATCAAGTTCCTGTTGTTCTGACATCTCACACAGTTCTGGATCTGGACTGAAAACAATGTGTCAGAAGATTCTTCCCAACTAGAACAATGGAAGAGGGGTTGATCATCTGGGGTGTTTACTGGTATGTATAGGATACTGCGACTTTACTCACAGTTGGGGCAGCTGATCAGATGGGCTGGGACTTTTGGGTATCGGACTGGTTTGGGCTTCATTCTGAAGTAAATTATTGGAACGTAACAGCTTCATATTCTTCATATCATCTTTGAATTGAAATTATTAGTATATTAGGATTTGCAATTTATGGGAAGAGTGCGTCTGGGTAGTCTCCAATAATTGTAACAACCTAAATACATTAGAACAAATTTTGATGACCAAAAATAATTTAGCACTTTACCAGTCAAAGAAACAGAAAAAGAGTTTCCTTTGAAAGAGTGTCAGGTTATTTTAACTGTCCACCTGCTGTGGGTCCATATACGGGCTTTACAGGTGCAGGAATTGCAACTTAACCCTTTGAATACTGGTGGTATAATTATTTATTTATTGGTGTTTAAAGTCACATACTTATGACCTGACCTAGACAATGGCTAATCGTGACCATGACAGTTGTATGGGTGGAGGAAGCTGGAGTACCCGGAGAGAACCACCGAGCATTGACAGGCAACTGTCAGCTCCTCAAAATTCTAACTCTATTCAAGCTACACTCAAGCAGGGTTACAGAAGTTGAAGACAGCGCACCATCGACGTGCAGTACGCATTAGTACAAGGCATCATCATGCCCGCATGTAGGCAACCGGGATAAAGTGCCTTGCCCAAGGACACAATGCAGGTCGTCCCAGACGGGGATCGAACTTGGGACCTCTAGCATAGAAGTCCAACAGACTACCACTGAGCCACCGCACTCCTGGAATACTGGTGGTATCTTCCATGCCAGTTGTATGGTAGAAATTGGAAGAATCCATATCCGTTATTTGGGGGTAGAGCAATTAATATTAATTGTTCTACCGCACACATTTACTTTGTAGCCATCCTACTTAATGAAATTATGACGAATAGCATTGCTGGACCGGAAAAGCGGCCTCTCGTGTTGAAAGAGTTAAAAGTTTCAAATTAAGTGCAGTTTTTTTTACATTGTCCTTGAAGGGAATTTATTTAGTCTGTATGGATTTGTCTTATTACAATTTAGGAGGGCGTGCCACACTCTCCCATAAATTGTAACAAGGTGAAGATATGCGAACATACTGAACACATTCTCACAACCAATAATAATTTAGCACTCTACCAGTTAACTCTTAACCTGCTAAGTAATTTTAAACTAGTTTTCATAAAATCTCATCAAGGCTGCTGTGAAGCAGCCATGACAAGATTGGATGAAAAATTTATGAAAATTTGCCTCAAGACAACACTGATCATAATGTCTATACAATTCAGAGGGAAATTTGGTTAATTGAATGTCTTCAAATTTTACTTATTTTTAATGCCAAGAGATTTCATGTCCATGCCAGGATTATCTGCCAACAGCATGCAAGGAGTTAAGTGAAGAAAAAATAATGAAAAATTCTTGCAGTACACGTATGTGCACTCCAATAACTTATTTTGACTCGAATTGTGCTGGTTCAAAGGACTTTCATTTTGTCTACACATGTACCTCCATTCAAATTGGCAGCTTCACAAGGAAACCATTTTTATTCAGTTTGTTTATAGTTTTAATGTCTTACAGATACCATTCTACCTGACTCCCTGCAGAATATTACCACAATTTGAAATTGAATGTATTAGTTTACATAATACACATGTTATTAACATAGAAACTGGTCCTGTTTATAGGAAAATCACAATAAGAGAAGTTGTTGCTATGGTGATTAATAACAAATTTCCTTGCCACAGTTTTTCAGACTTGACTTGCACTGCAGACATTCTGGCTGCAAATCAACAAAGTTTATAAGATTGTTTTCTTATTTATATTGTTTGGCTTGAACAAAACAAGATGTATTTTTTCAGATTCCTGTATTACAAATTCATGACCAGATTCACAGAGCATGTAGCTGCCATAATTAACTTACAATGCTAAAGACTATAACACATGATGACTGATGGAACCACAGGGGTGAGGGTGATGACATGTTGGAACTTCAAAGGAGGAATCTTAAATTGGGGCACACCTGGTATATGTCTCCTTTTTTGAGCCGAAACCCTTTTGAAATCCTTTTACTACAGTGGAACCCTGTTAATTGAATAGCCACTTTGCCAATGAAAATTATTCAATTAACAGGAGTATTCAATTAACAGGGATTGTCATTTTACTATATTCTAGAGATAAACTGATAAACTTAGCATTTATTCTATTATATCTTGTTTGACAGAGCTCCATGAGCTCTGTCAAACAAGATATAATAGATTAAATGACTGTAATGGATGTACTGAGGCCAAATAGGTCTATAAACAAAAAAAAACTGGGGAGAGTCAGGGTAATTTCTCGACAGGTTATAAGATTTTTTATTCAATTAACAGGAGTTTACTCTAATACTTATATTCAATTAACAGGTTAAATTTGTACTGGAGGTATAGCAAATGGTTTTGTGTTGGAAAATTATATTCAATTAACAAGGAAATTCAATTAAGAGATATCCAATTAAGTGGGCTCCACTGTACACGTATATGCCAAACTGCATGGAGTGCAGAAGCTCAGTGGTTATGGACTTCAAAACAAATGGTCCACTGTTGATCCCTGCAAGGGGTAACTGCATTGTGTCTTTGGGTAAGGCACTTAATCTTGTTTGCCATGTGGGGACATGGTGGTGTCATGTACTAAAGGCATACTGTACGTCGATGGTGCACTGGTCTTCAACCAATGCCAACCATGCTCATGTGGAGTATTTGGAGTTAGTACGTTGGGGAGTGACAGTTGCTCAGTGGTTCTCTTCAGGTACTCTATCTTCTTCCACCCGTAAAACTGTCTGACACGAGATGACCCTGGTTGTTGAAAGTGTGGTTAAACCCCAATAAATAAATAATTCTCAACTGTAAGTAAATTATCAAGGAAATATTGGAAGTTGTATAAAACACATTATTTCCACACTGAGGGATATAGAGAATCAGTTTCACTGCAGTGTGGCAAGTTAAAACTACAAGTATAGTACAAGTCAAAATAAGTTGTAGGATAACTGCTATACACTATGTATCATTCTCCTCCCATACTGATAAGACCAGAATCTGACACCATTTTCTGGAAAACTCTCACTGAGAGCTTTCCATATAATGGAATCAAAATTCTGAACTTATCAGTGCAGGAGCCACAATGTACTTAGTTTATTGCAGTTATGCCACAACTAATTTTGACTTGTACTGTACACATCAATTTATTCAGATTGTGGATTTGGGTAATTCAATACAACTGAACATTAACCCTTATGTCACCAGACAGCCCAAAACTACCCCCTTTAATGTACATGAATATTGAACTGAAAAAGTTGCCCCAAGTCTATTCTTCCTCAACTGGTAGAGTGCTAAATTTTTAGCCATCAAAATTTGTTCACATGTCTGCCTAATGTTACAAATTATAGGATAGTGCCTGTGGGCACTCTCCCATAAATTGTAACACGGCAAATCCTAACAGACTAAACAAGAGGAATGCAAAGTGTGGAATATGCCCTCGAAAGTGTCATAAAAGGGTAGTTAAGTCTCTTGGGGCATAACCAAATCAAAAGGAAGCTTCCTCTAGACACCAACAAGCATAGCAAAACATTATCCCAATGATTGATACCTCATAGGTAATCCTGTGTGAAGTTATAGCACTGTAGGTAGAAGGAAACTAAAGTTATTGCATGAAAAACAAAAATCTATTTATAGTAACAGTGACTTAGACATTTGACCTGTTGACCCAAATGCAATCCCAACCATCGATACCTCACATGCAATCAAAATATGAAGTTATATCATCGTACGCAAAAGGAAACTAAAGTTATTGCACAGAAACCAAAAATCTATTTATAGCAACAGTGACTTTGACCAACAGATCCCAAAATCAATGCATAACATTGTCCCATTATGGGCAACCTGTGTGTGAAGTATCAGCATCATGCGACCAACAGTGCAAAACCTATTGCCCGGAAATGAGTGTGAAGACATTTTTCAATCATCCCCTAAGTTAAACAAGGGAGAATAACTCTGTAAATGTTTCTACAAAGATATTAATTCTGATGTCGGGTCCGTTCCCACCCTGTTGAGGTACAAGTATGACAAATAATATTTAAAACCAGCATATGATGACAGAGGTAGACCATCAAATATGTTGGACAGACACATTTTTCAATCATCCCCTTAGTTAACAAGGACAAATATCTCTGTAAATCTTTATGCGGAGATATTAATTCAGTTGTAGGATCTGTTCTCTCATATTGAGGTATAAGCATGAGAAAAATTATTTGAATCCAACAAATAATGACAGTGCTAGAGCAGCAAATATGTTGGATGGACACATTTGTGTTACGAACTACATAACATATGGACTTATGAACATATGAATGAACGGACACAGCTCTCTACTAGATACCCCCTCCGACCAGATCGGTCTGGGGCATAATAATATCACTTCAAAGATAATATGAAGCACAGCCACCAAATTTGCAGCCTTTAAGTTACTCTACCTGCACTTCAAAATAAAGCCCAAATATGGGCTTCCAGTACTCTACCAGTTAAGAACTCTACTGGCAGGCTACAGTTAAAACTAAAAGTCCTGTCATGAAATGCACACAAATAGCATGTTGATATGCGCGTTAATGTACGCCTTATGGCCCAAGTAAATCTATCAAATTCTGTACATATGGCCTGTGCACAAGCAATGTTTCAGCCAATGGACCTCCGGGTAACCCGGAGGTCCATTGGCAGAAACATTGCATGTGTTTGCTATGAGTAACCAGGAGAACCTGCCGTGCTTTTGATGCCATTCGATATGGCAATTGCACGCAATTCCAATGCGCAATTAAGCCTAGATAAGCGCATTATTGGTGACAGGACTTCTAGTTTTAACTGTACATTTAACTTGACATTGTTGTTACATCAGTGTTGACTGCCTGTATAGGCAGCCAGCAATGATGTAGAAACACTGTTAAGTCATCAGCAGCTGTGAACAAGTAGATATGATTGTTATTAACATAAAATTATTCAAGGATTTAAGTTAATCAAAAATATTTTTCTGTGCTATTTCCCTGATTTGTTCAAAATCAATTTTGATACCCTTGTGAACAATTGTGTGCTAAAATTTGCTAAATACAGTAGAGGAATAGTTAAGACAACAATCAAATTATTTGTGGATTAATTAATTCATTAATGGCTGAACAGAATATAAATTCTCTGAAGTATGCATAATTAGAGAATCTAATATTGGAATGGTGGGTGGATGTCAACAATGTTTGAGCATGGAAAATTATATATTTCTACTCAAAGTAAAGGCGTTTGTAGAAATACATATTTCTCATGTCCCTTCATGAGATAATCAACGGCAACCACATAAATACACTAGACACACTCTATTTAACTCATGATTTTCAGTCATATCATACAGTTGAAACTAGAAGTCCTGTCACAATTAGCAGAGAAAATGCTTGTTAGTTAATGTATTCCACACTGCAGAAGAATGAAGTCTGAAATGCACAAGAGCGTTTGTGTTGTGCAATAAATACATATTATCACAACAGTGAAGTGATCTGGGTAGTACTCAAACGATTAGTCGACTAGTCGATGTCGACTCCGGGCAAACCAGTAGTCGACTCTCAATTGTGCAGTCGACTAGTCGGAGGAGTTCAAGCTTTTAGGTAAATAGTATCCCTTCTGTGCCATTGTCAGACAGTTTGAACAGCAATATTGGGCAATCAATGTATACATCTATTGCCATCTAATAGTAGTGACAGTAGTTTGTTTGTTAGGCACTCTCCCATAAATAGCAACAAGGCAAATTAAATAAGACTATATAATTTCACTCTTAGCATAATTAGAAGCACATTAACAGAAAAATGTTCCAGTAAGTTGCTGTATATGAATGGCCAAGTGAAGCCAAATTTGGACCTTCAGCACTCTACCGGAACACCAACACTGTTATAAGGTTATCACCAATGACTAGTCGAAGTCGACTTGACTTTTGGGTATTGACTAGTCGACTTTGCAATTCACTAGTCGTTTGAGCACCAGATCTGGGTCATAGTATCACATTGAGTTGAGGAGGTCAGATCATCAGATCAAACTCGCTGCCTACAGCAGCTCATTTGATCCGGCGATCTGACCTCCTCAACGAGACGTGATATGATGACCCAGATCACTTCACTGTAGAGATGAAAGGTTTATTATATGACTTACAGTTCAACATCGCATACCAACACTAGCATTAACAATTCCCCCAACCTTTTTTGGTAAATCGGATTGAAGTAAAAAAGAACTACTTTTGTTTATATTTATATATGTAACAGGTGCACACTTCCAGGCAACTCCCCAATGCGCATGAATTTGATAAAAAATATCCTGAATACAAAAAAAAAACAACCTGTACCGCCATTCGAGCGCACTCATTCCAGCTCGGAGTAAAGTACTCAACGATCAGAACAGCTAATTATGTGAATTTGAGTGCACCCGTAAATAGTGCGTCATGCTATAGTGATTTTTAAAATTTTTTATTAGGGTTTAACGACACATTAACATCCAGGGTCAAATCATGTCGTTGACAGTTTTACGGGTGGAGGAAGCTGGAGTACCCGGAGAGAACCACCGAGCAACGACGAGCATCTGTCAGCTCTCCAACATCGTAACTCTGAACTCTGCACCGTGGCACAGGCAGGGTTAGAGTGGTTGAAGACATGCGCACCATCGACGTGCACACCTTAGAACATAGCGTCATCGTGCCCCATGTAGGCAGTCGGGGTTAAGTGCCTTGCCCAAGGACACAACGCAGGAGTGCTATAGTGATACAGAATTGGATTCCACACTGTGGATTTTCCGGGAACCAGGAAAAGATCATCAAACAATAGTGATATTTCGCGTTTAAATTACACAGTCATATAATTAAAAATATAATGCACTATTAGTAAGGTCGGTAGTGAAATCACGAACTGATCCAATCAAACAGAAAGAAAATAGAGAGATTACAGTATGTAGAGGGTGGATTACGACTAAATTGCTGTGGGCTAGATTTTTCACTTAGTAATTATTTACAACTTCAGAGGACAAAACGCAAGAAGCACCTACAAACTTTCATCACATGGACCACCGGGTTACACCAGTCCATGTAGTGAAAGTTTGCAAGTGTTTCTTGTGCTGTTATAAACAATTATAAATACTTTTTGAGTGGAGAATTTTTGGCTCTGAGATTAAGTTGTAATCCACTCTGTTCATTCTGCATATGCAGTCAAATTTTAATATCTGTTTTCATCATTACATGTTCATGTATCCCTGTAGAGGTTAGGAATAATGTTAATGATATATATGTAATAGCATAATAGAGCCCACTTAATTGGATATCTCTTAACTAGATAACCCTGTTAACTGAATATAATTTTCCAACACAAAACCATTTACCATACCTCCAGTACAAATTTGACCTGTTAATTGAATATAGGTTGTAGAGTAAACTCCTGTTAATTGAATAAAAAATATTGTAACCTGTCGAGAAATTACCCTGACTTTCCCTAGTTTTCCTTTGTTTATAGACCTATTTTGCCTCAGTACATCCAATACATGTACAGGCATTTGATCTATTATATCTTGTTTGACAAAGCTCATGGAGCTCTGTCAAACAAGATTTTATAATATAATAGAATAAATGCCAAGTTTATCTCTAGAATGCAGGAAAGTGACACAATCCCTGTTAAATGAATACTCCTGTTAAATGAATAATTTTCATTGGTAAAGTGGCTATTCAATTAACAGGGCTCCACTGTATTGAATTGTACAGAGTTGGGATCACTGTTTTTCTACAGGAAATGAGTTACGCTACCGTACCGACCCATCAGTAAGCCCAGGGGGCACGTAAAAAAAATTGTTAGAAAAATTGGGGGTGGGCTTATTTATGGAGAAAACCAATTGTAAAGTGAACAAAGGGTCCCTACGAGTAGCTACTGGTCGCAGATTACGATGTTCAGTAGGTCAATTTGAGTGACTGATTAGGCCGTTTGTTTTGGTAAATGTTATTTTTAAAAGAAATATAATAAAAATGCACATACATTTCTGAGTTGTTTATTTCCTTGTTTCAGATCCATTATTCCATTTGTTCAAAAATAAAAATTAATGGAGAAAATGACAAAAAATAATATTTACAAATCGGGACAAAATAAGCTGAAACTGACGAAAACTCACGTGGTCGATTTAGAACTATTTTTTAGGCTGACTCGGTGTCAGTGCATGATATTGTTGACTTTTCGAGGGTAAAATATAAAATAAAATACAATGGTGCAGTTTGACAGGGACAAAAGTGCACTAACTCAGTGGGCTATTAGTTCAAAATAGTGCACAATATACCTGAAGTGGTCACCTGACAGCCTCATTGATTCTTCACAAATAGATTTAAGGATATTGTTAAAAATAATTAGTCACTTATTATTTACTTTCATTTTTCTTTTCATTGATTGGGGCAGTGGTACTGCTAAACATCTCAGATCCCCCAAAATAAAATTGCATTATTACAAATACTTCATGTGAACAGGACATTACCATTTTCCACAAAAATACTGAGAAATAAGGCTAAAGAAAACTAATCTTTTGACTCTCAGGCACAGGCGCATTCATTTTTTCGGCGCGCGTTCGTCATATTTTTTTCGGAGACATAATTCAAAATGTTTAAAACTATCATAGGGAGTGATTTTAGCAGTATCATCGAGATTTGCGACACAATGACTGTGTCGTATACATTGATACATTACATTGTTATTCTCTTCGCGAAGTGCGACACGATTCTCATATTTATGTACAAAATAAATGTTTATTAACTGTTGAGATTAGTTTTAGTGGTCTAAATTTGTTCATCAAAAATTGGTTTATTACAAATTATTGGAGAGTGCCGATAGGCACTCTCCAATAATTTGTAATAGAACAAATTTGTATAAACAAACTATTATTTACGTTCGACAGAATACGAAATGGTAAGGAAAATGTTGGCCCTAGCACTGGTACCCTGATTTGTTTGAAAGGTTTGATTTTGGCTTCTAGCACTCAACCAGTCAAAAAACTCCTTATTATTTTTAATCTCCATTTTAGTTGTTCTATACTGATTTTGTGTTATATGATCACTGTTACAAACAAAACTGTAAGTGGAATCAACATGAAAGTTCTCGAATTTAGTTTTACGCTCTCACAGCTGGATTTTAGGCATCGGCGACCCTTCCATTAGGAATAAAAAATAAAAATAAAAACCGCCCTCCCTCATTCGTTTTTTTTTTTAATTGCCTGAGAATCAATTATTTAATTTTGTTTGGCCTAAAGTTGAATGGGTTAAAATGACTGAAGCCTAATTGATAGGAAGTTGATCTGCACAACTAAGGATGCTATATACCAGACATCAAAAGATTCTGACTGGTGGAACTGAATGAGAAGATTTTTAAAGAATTTTCCTCATATTGCACAAAGATGAAATTTGGGTGCTGACGAGAAGCCCAAAAATGAACCCAGGGA
Organism: Pictodentalium vernedei; assembly: GCA_031216915.1. Lineage (NCBI taxonomy): Eukaryota > Metazoa > Mollusca > Scaphopoda > Dentaliida > Dentaliidae > Pictodentalium > Pictodentalium vernedei. The sequence continues at coordinate 483,813,230 of CM062294.1, forward strand.
CCCGATTTGAACAAATTTGAATAAAGATGTTGTTTACCATATGCCAAATTATTATGATTGGTGGATCTGAAGAAGATTTGAAGAGAATTTTCCTCATGTTGCTCTTAGTTACAATTTCGGATCAGATAAGGAACCCAAATATGAAGCAAATGACATGATTTGAACTAGGGCTGCAGTATATTCTAAACTGAATACCGGTACCGGTATCGGTATCGGTATTCAAAAAAATACCACGGTATACCGGTATATCGAAAGACTGTTCAGATATCTGAACAAACATACCACAATCGGGACTTCAGCCATCACATTTGAATGAATTAGCATGCCTTCATGATGCAGTTCGAATAAACCTTTACCCAACGCAGGCGATATCAAAATGCGATAAAATAATATTTAAAATAATAAATTTCTTCAAAATTATTAATTTAAATATTATTTTATCGAATTTTTCCCAAAATTTCAACAAAACAATATCATGTGACCCCTCACTGGAACAAGCTCAGCAAGCTCGTTCTAATGAAGGGTCACATGATAAGGTTTTGTTGAATTTTTAAAAAATACTTTTTCCAACTGCTGAATTTGTATATTATGCATTCAGATGCAGCCGATTCATAGCATAAAAGGATAATATTATTCATTCGACACTACAGTTAAAACTCTAGACATCTTTATTAAATTGTGGGTAAATAATGACGATAAACCGATATTTTTGTAATTTCAACAGTATTCAATCGATGTTGGTTTGAATACCGGTATGTATCGGTTTATCGATATACATGCAGCCCTATTTTGAACAAACTTGAATCTCACCCTAATAAGGATGTAATCTACCAAATATCAAAAGATTTTGCCCAGTGGATCTGAAGATTTTTAAAGAATTTTCATCATTATGCACTGAGTAAAAATTCGAGCTCATACAGTAAGCCCAAATACGAACCCAGGGACTTGATTTGAACAAAGTTTAATCTGAACCCAATAAAGATGTTGTACACCAGATATAAAGATTCTGACTGGTGGATCTGAAGAAGAAGATTTTTAAAGAATATTCTTCACATTGCACCAAGTTACATTGGGAACCCTAATATTAAGTGAGGGGCTTGATTTGAGCAAACTTGAATCAGACCCTCGTAATGATGCTGCATACCAAATATCAGAAGATTTTGACCGGTGGTTCTGGAGAAGATTCTTTAAAGAATACTTCTCATATTGCATCAAGTTAAAATTTTGGCTCCTATTTCAAGGGGCTGAATCTTAACGCTTGTAAAGTTCTCAAGGTGCCTGAACACTCCCTGTCAGCATCAATTGTGGGGTTGATGCTGTCTCAGCGTGCCGTCCTACCGGGTGGGAATGTAAAATCACTGTCCTCTGTATGGAGGAAGATACACTCCATGTAGGCTAAAGATCCTTTCCTAGTATTCAAAAAGAGCAAGACCAAAAGTTACCGCTACCAAGGTCAGTTCACACATCTGCACCACACTATGAAGGTCAGCTCACACATCTGCTCCATTGGGCCAAGAAGACGCGTTAATATAAGTTGCTTAACTTGCTCACCAATACTTGTAAAACAAATATGCTTTAAAAAAATTGTATCTGAGATCCCCCCCCCCCCCCCACACACACACACACCACAACCACCACCTCTTTTTGATATGGTGACTCAGCATTTTTATTAATTTCCCCTACTGTACACTGTGACACAACCAATGGCAATTTTTTTTACCATTTGAATCTACTGGTCTAAGTTTGAAGCTGACCTCCATAAGAATGCTGTAAACCAAATATCAAAAGATTCTGACTGGTGGATCTGAAGAAGAAGATTCTTCAAAGAGTACTTCTCAATTTATTATTTATTTATTTTTTTATTTATTAGGGTTTAATGACACATTAACAGCCAGGGTCAAATCATGTCAGTGGCAATTTTATGGGTGGAGGAAGCCAGAATACACGGAGAGAACCAAGCAGCTGTCAGCTCTCCAACACCGTAACTCTGTACAGCTGCACAGGCAGGGTTAGACTGGTTGAAGACATGTGCATCATCGACGTGCAGTACGCCTTAGTACAGTGTCATCATGCCCCCATGTACAGTTAAAACTAAAAGTCCTGTCATGAAATGTGCACAAATAGCACGTTGATATGCGCGTTAATGTATGCGTTATGGCCCAAGTAAAGCTATCAAATTCTGTACATATGGCCTGTGCGCAAGCAATGTTTCAGCCAATGGACCTCCGGGTAACCCGGAGGTCCATTGGCAGAAACATTGCATGTGTTTGCTATGAGTAACCAGGAGAACCTGCCGTGCTTTGGATGCCATTCGATATGGCAATTGCGCCCAATTCCAACGCGCAATTAAGCCTAGATAAGCACATTATTGGTGACAGGACTTCCAGTTTTAACTGTAGGCAATCAGGGTTACATTAAGTGTGCCTCCCCAAGGACACAACATGGGAGCATGAATCAGTCGCTGAAATGGTCACCCATCCAACTACTAACCACGTTCAACGTTGTTTAAGTTTGGTGATCTGAAGAGAACTGATTACAGTTTGTTTGTTTGTTTGTTGGTGGTGGTTAACGTCACATATTTATGCACTATGGCTAATCGTGACACAACATGGAGATGAAGTCAAGTTTAGTCAATCGTTGATCAACATGTTGCCCATTTTAGAGGACTTTCACCCCAAGCATTGGTGACTGGGTCCTATTTTACTAGTAAAGCGGAACTGGTTTACCACAGTAAACAAGTGCTACTTACTTCCCGGGGTTCCCACGGGGAAACTGATTACAGCGACGCCACCATGCCCCGGTACTTCTCAATATTACTGCACCAAGTTAAAATTTAGGCTCCTGTATTGAGCCCAAATACAGTACGTGGAGAGTGTATTATCACTAAATCACCCACAGAGTGGAAATTTCACCCAAGGAATAATTGCAAATTTGTTGCAAAGCATAACCAGCTCCAGCAAAGTTTCTGCCAATGGACCTCCGGGTTAAACCCGGAGGTCCATTGGCTGAAAATTTGCTTGTGTTGTTTGTCGATATGTACAAAATTTGAAAGTTATAGCCTGGGTGATAACTCCACTCCGCGGGTGATTTAGTTACAATCCACTCTCCACGTACTGTATGAACCGAGGGGCTGATTTTTAACTTGGGAAATTTTTTTAGTACTCCAAACCAAATTTGGTTCAAATATTGCCCCACCCCGAACTGTAAATATTGCCCCTCAAACTTCCCTTGAGTGCATACCTAACCCTTTACCCAGCGCAGATATCAAAATTTATTATTTTAAATATCATTATTTACATTTTTCAAAAAATTTCAATAAAACCTTATCATGTGACCCCTCATTGGAACGGGCTCGATGAGCTCATTCCAAAGAGGGGTCACATGATATGGTTTTTTTTAAATTTTTTGAAAAATAATATTTTTTCAGCTGCTGAATTTGCATTACGCAAACGGAGGTGGCCAATTCGTTGGGTAAAGGGTTAAAAGGAAGCTAAATATCAAATATCAAATTATTCTATTCATCAGATAAAATTGCTTTAAGGCCTAAAAAAATAAAAAATCTGTTTCTCAGGCCCTCCCGCATGGTCCTTTTGGCTGCCGCATGCTCTCTTTTTATAACCAATTTAAACTTAAAAAAAATAAAAATTAAATGGTTTATGTCTGATGTTTTACCCAAGTTAAAAAAATTGATGAATTTGTCCCTTGAGTGCAAGAAGGCTTTGCAATGCTTTAGCATTGCAAAGTCTTCTTGCACTCAAGGGATGAAATACACCACCACCCTATTCTGTAGATTATGAGGCCTAAAACTTGAACCAAGAACATGAACTTTTGACGGCAAAAAAGTAATTTCTGAAATAAAAAATAAAATAAAAAAAACGCTCGCCTGCATGCAATTTCACAAATAATGGCCGGAGAAACAGAAGATCTACTTTGTGTGGCCTAACTTGCTTGAAAGTTAAAGCAATTTTCCCCCATCCCATTCCCATGGGGCATGGCATCCTGATTTATAATGTGAATATAAACACAATGCATCCCATGACCAACAATTCCCTAAAATGTCAGAAATTGGTCCAATGATTTTTAAATAAAAGCCACAAACACACCTTCACACAGAACAACAGATGCCATGTAGTGAGCGATCACTACAGCTCATCCTGAATGAAGTTAGATGAGCTACAAAGAGCAATGAAACTCATTGCAAATACATGCAGCTCCTCAGGCAATACCATGGATAACATACATGTACGCTGTTCATTTGAGTGGTGGAATTTCCCAAGGTGATATGTCTTCCATTTTAAACAAACAAATGAACACACATGCAGACAAACTCGGTTTAACTCCTCCTGCATACCCTTTCAACATGAGCGAAGTAAAAAATTATTCAATGTTCTGCTGCTATCCAATAACCCCATGGAGCCTAAAATATGCTTAACGCACATGCCAAGTTTGGTTTCAGTCAGCCAAGCCAAATTTTAGTTAGAGACCGAAACTCACTCCATCTATAGAATAACAGACGGACAGCACCACGCTTAATAAAAGAAAAAAAAAAAGGGAGTGGGGCGGGGTGGGGGGTTGGGGAGACAGGAGGGAATAAAAGGTTAAACATGCACAGAACGTAGTGATTTTATGTGGAGGAAAAAATTTGCATTTTTGATCATTTATTTTTCCAGCCCCAAAGCACCCACCCACCCCCTCCTCGTCTTTGGTAATTTTTGGGCAACCCTCCCCTGTGATAAACTAAAATAAATCACTGACATCACATTACTACATGTAGTTGCCATTAGAGTTTGTGATTTATTGATTAATTCCATTGCTGTTTGTCTCATGCAACCTTTTATGTTTAACGCTATCATAATATTGGGCTCTTTTGTTTCCTTTGCTTTCGGCTAGGTGTACGTAGCATTCACTACAATATTGTGCTGAAACTGAAAGTCAGTTTGCAAGGGGTTATTAAACCCCATATTGCCCATGCATGTCAATGGCATACATGTAGAAAACTGGGCATGGCAACATGCCTTATCTTGTGACATATGCTCTGGGTGGAAACATAAAAAGAGGATACAGGCATTGCACAAATTAGGCAAAAAAAAAAAAATCTAATTGATTCTCAGGCATCGCCGCATTGAAAATGAAAGTGTCAATGACACTGTAGCTTAACTTGTGAGTTGTGTTTGATGAAAAGGATAATGTTCAATGTTTACAAAAGGATTATGAAATAAGACAAGAACTGTGATAATTGGGAATATGTTCATTTCTGTTCCCAGCTGTATGCTATGTTTTTGATAAAAAGTTAAAAAATTTATAGTAATTTATATATTTTTTATACTTACCAATGACCCAGACATAGCTGGTGCTAACTCTTAAAATATAGGGCCAAACACAAATTTTGCCCCCCAATCCCCAAAATTTGCATCTAAAACTAAAGAAAACATGTCCAGAGAGGCCCTCCACACCTCGCCCCCACTGCGCATGCGCAGTGTCAAGGACGTTCCGAAATTGGCGCCATTTATCATTCTAATAACCAGTGCCTGGTAAGCGCTATGTACTCAGCGGGGAGGCAAGAGTTCCCAACTCCTGGGAGGGCCATCCCCGTCTGGGTCATTGGTAAGTATAAAAAATATATAAATTACTATAAATTTTTTAACATTTTTATACTGTACCAATGACCCAGACATAGCTGAATAGTAAAAAGGCTGGAGGGCCAAGGACATAGAGCAAAATGGAATACGCTCAATAAAATAAAATAGAGTCATCCCCTGTAGGGAAAAGAAGTAATAGGCCTTACATGTATCTTTCTTATTTATGATAAATTAGAAAGATACAACACCTTCCAAAAATTGAGCTTCATACATCCATGTACTCTATTAATATCCAATAATCCTTATACTAATAATTTTTAAAGTAAGCCAATAATAAAGTAAGTCTAGAGAATAGAGACTCTTATACTCCTAAAAGTGTGTGAGAATTGCATAATCATGTCCGTTGACATATGCAATATTCAAAAGCTATACTTTAAAAACTAAGACTTGAATGAATTTTATAAACTTAAACTTCTCACTAAACAACCATCCTAAAAACAGCTCAGAATTACTAACTCCGGAGGAGGTATCCCCTTGTTTTCATAGTAAAAACAGGTGACCCAAGGGAACACCCTCCCCCCCCCCTTTTTCTTGCCCTGGGTCAAATAGCCCAGAGCGAAGAGGGCAGCCGAACGGAGACACTGCCGAAACAGACAGCCTACCTAGCTATAGTAGCAACTGTTAAGTGAATGACATTCTGAGCAGTAGATAATAGACCTAACAATAGAGGCCTCCAGAAATGGACTCGATATTTCTGAGATAAAAATTCATGAATGGATGGCTGAGCGCAATGAGCAGCCTTGAAAAATCTATAATAGAACACTATTAATGTAAGCCCAAGAAGTAGAAGAACTCTTACTTCATGAGCCGAAATCTTAAGCACAACTGCTAAGCCAATGATATACCATAAGCAGTACGCTAGTTAATAGAATCCATTAACAATAAAATGGAGCGTAACGTCCTTCTACTAGACATCAAAGACAGAAGAAGCTTACGCCCTTGTAATAAACAGATATCTGTTTATAAATACATAAACTGTACCCGGAAAGAGTAAAGGCCTATGCCCATACGAAGACGGAAGGACCTTAAAATAATAGGTTCCGGATAATAGGAGCCTAACTCTTATGCAACAATCCAACCTAAATAGTAACGGAAGTATTGATTCCGAAACTATGAAAGTGAAAATCATCCATCGATAGTGCATGAAACTCACTGACTCTACAGTAAAAGAGAACCAACAGAATTACTGTCTAAAAGGTCAGAATTTGAAAACTACTGTTTCCAGAGGCTCAAATGATTACTTAGCTAAATAAGAACCTGAAGTTAAAATCCGTATAGGAATTTAATCTAAAGATTCTAAGTCTATTTATCAAAAAGTTACTAACTGACTTAGATAAAGAGACAAAAGACTCAATTGTAAACTATCGTAGAGTGCATAGGTATGAGGTAACATAAACCTATAACCTAAATAACAACAGGCTGCAGTAGATCTTGTGAAACAAGTATACTAAAAAATAGCAATGAGTAGTATGGAGGGATCAACCATATGAACATAATGATCCCTACACCACGACGGAAGAGCCTCCACTTTAGTCGCATAGAATAGCGAAGAAGAGGATCTCCTATAGTAAGAAATCGCGTCCAAAGCTCGTCCAGTACAGTGCTTACAATGCAATATGGACCACACAACGGAAAACATGAAGGTTGCGACCTTGCTGGTTGTGATAAAAATGACACGATTTACCCAGTGAAAAAAGATCCTCACATAGAGGAAGATTTCACGTTAAGATCCACAGTAGACAAGAGAGTAAATTACTCATGATCTCTGTGAAGATAGAGATGCTATCAACAGAAATATATTGTGGTTGTTTATCTTAGCAATACCTGCTAAAAACAACAGCGCCGGAGGATACGCGTATCCTATCATTCTGTCCTATAGATCAATAGAGCGTTAACAGTATTAGCTCAGAGATCTGGACAAGCCAACACATACGTCTGCAATTGATTAGCCAACTGTGTCATAAATAAAACATCATTGGGCGCTCCCATAGATAGCAAATCTGATTGAATACTTGTTTGTTGAGAGTCCATTCTGACAGCAACAAGCGACCCGTAAGAGAACGGGAGTGCGATAAAACAATCAGACGACCCAGAATATGACGGACCAAAACTGAACTTGGTGTACTATAACCAACAGACGGATTCTTTCCATTAAATTGAATAACGGAAACGAAAGAGTGCCTCCCTGGTTCCGGAGATACGCCACTACTGTCGAATTAAAGGACAGGAATTTGGGCATGCGTTTCTGAATAATGTTCATGCAATGACATAAGCAAGCCTAAAAAACATTATTCCGCGGAAGTTAACTGATAGCTAAAAGACTGCGGAACCCAAAGACCCTGGCACTTCGAATCCGTAGGGATAAGTATATATCCCAATCTGTTTGACTGGCAACCGTCATAACAGCCACACTCGGGTCCGGCAACTGCGGCGGCACTCTCTGAGTCAACCACCGAATGTTTGCCCCAGTCTGAATCTCTTGTAACACTAGATAGACAAGAGAATGTATAAATCAAGCAATTCATGGATTGCCGGAAAGTTGCCGTCGAAGAGAAGCTCCTCCGAGAACGAAGCGACTCTGAGAGAGTTCTTAACCTACTATCCACGCGTGGATGTAGCTAGGGCTGCCTCACGTCTAACCAACTCCAATCAGCCACTGAAGGGCGGAGTTATACGTGAACAAACTACTGCCCTCAAAAGAAATTACATTGAGAATAATATCCCGTAAATCTTTTCTTGAAGACGTAATGATAACGCCTCAGTAAGGCGGATTACGTATAATAAAGCGTCTAAGTTAAGTCTAATATACATAATGTCGTTCCCAACATTGAAATTGGAAAAGACATAAACGGTGAAAAAGAATATATGCAGTCTTTAATCACACCGTCTAGACGCATATGAACTCTCGGTATGCCCTGCTCTGCCAAAATAAACTATATGTAAAAAAGATAAAATGGCAGAAATGAGCCACGCGGACAAGAAACTAAACTATCATGCTTAGTAGCCGTCTTGTATATATATAAATATATAGCGTCGAAAAATAAAACACATGTTGTAATGACAATATTGGACTGCGTCGGTAAGTCAGGGACAAAGTCCCTGTACCGATCGAAAAATCCGAGTCCAATGACGCTATAAGTCTCTTATCCAAGATCGCAGCAATGAAGTCCGAAAAATAATCACTGGAAGAAATGCCAGAAGATATGAAAGGCATCTTCCGATACTACTAAAGGGAAAACTCGAAATCTTTCGAATCCCTTTCGCCATCCTGTCGGACCCTATAAAGCGTTCGGTCGTCCGTAGCTTGATGCAACCGCGGACCGCACCGACCCAGCGCCGTCGGATAATTCCTGATTCGACCGAGAAACCGTCAATTGCTGGGATGCTGCGAAACAACTGTGCTAACTCGGATAGCACGTCCGTCACTGAGGCCTGAGGAGCAGCGGTCTTACGATGCATTGCCGCAGGAAGCTCCGAGATCGTTACCCCGTGCATACTTCCAATATGCGAGCGAACGGAGTGTATAGGCCTCGTGTCCCTTGGCTACCGGATGGCGCGACCTATTCGCTGTGGAATCACTGAATGCCGAAACTGATCGGATACTCGAGGTCACGTAGCCAATGTGCGGTCGTGTGCCCTGCTGTGAGGATGAGGAAGCATTAAAGACAGTCTCTCGGACTGTCAATATAACGGAGCGTCCCGAGCAACGGACATATGCTCCGAATGTAAAATATCTGAACCACAACATGCGGTCCCCTATGTTGTTGGCTTCCTCCGATCTGTCCTCAATCTGCCGTCACTGGGTGAGTACTAAAGTAATTAAAGTGCTCGCATCACCCAAATCTCCTTCCTAGACCGCAACGGACGAACCCGGCAGCCGAACCATTCGATGAATGTACGCTACACCGGGTGAGCTAGCGAATGTCACTCCGTAAGCGATAGACATATTCCATGAGCACTTATTGCCGCTAACTCTTCACTAACTATGACGACAGAGGCACACTTTTGAAAGACATCTCCATAACTCTTCGAACAAGAAACCAGAAATGCTTGGATAGCAAGCATAAAATAATAATATATATAGCGTCGTTCAATAATTCGAAAGTTTGTGTGACATTATTGGACTATGTCGGAACTGAGGGACGATGTCCCTGAACCGAACCAAAAATTTCTAAGTCCACCGACGCTATCAGTTTCTTATCCGGCATCGCAGCATATGTTGTTCCGAAAGGGAAAGCTTGAAATCCACCGAATCCCTTTCGGTATCCCGTCGGACCGGATGAAACTTTCGGACGTCCGTACCCGCTTACGCGGAGCGTCCCGACCCAGCATCGTCGGATAAAATATATGCGACAGATTCAGTTGATGCTGGGATGCTGCGATAAACTGTGCTATTAAGGAAAGCACGTTCGTTCCCGAGGCCTGTGCAGTAGCGGACTTACGATGCATTGCCGCTGGAAGCTCCGTGTACGTTAACTCCCGCATACTTCCTATGCGAACGTCCGGAGTCTGCAGACCTCGAGTCCCCGGCTACCGACCCAGCGCTGTCGGATAATTCTCGATCCAACACCGTTTCTGTCGGCTGCTGGGATGCTGCGATAAGCTGTGCTATGTGCACAAGAATGTCCGGCGTCGAGACCTGCGGAGGCGCAGTCTATCGCTGCTTCGCCGAGGGCAGCTCCGCATCAGATGGCTCCCGCATACTTTTCCTATGCGAACGTCCGGAGTCCATCGGTCTCGAATCCCTGGCTGTCGGATGGTGTGACCTGGTCGCCGAAGAATCCTTGATCGGCGAAGCTGGTAATATATCGGCGGTCACGCAGCCAAGGTGCGGTCGTGTGCGCTGACGAGAAGAGGAAGCCTTAGCAGTCTCAGCGGACTGCCTATACAACGGAGCGTCCCGAGCGACGGACGTATGCTCCGCTAACGACACATTTGTACCACAACATCTGGGGCCAGATGTTGTTGAACGAGAGAGGGGCCTCTCTCGCTTGCCGTCCGGATGGACCGGAACGAGCTATGAACCGGACTAAAAGGCTTCCTCCGTTCTCCCTCCGATCCGCCGTCACTGGGTGTGCATTAAGTTAATATTATAGTGCTCGCATCACCCCAAAATTCCTTCTAGACCGCAACGGACGAACCCGGCTGCCGAACCATTCGGTGAATGGACGCTACACCGGGCGAGCTAGCGGACGTCAAAGGCCGTCGAACCTACTAGGGTCCTCTTAGGCAATTGGCGTATTACATGAGCACTTTTCCGCTAGCCCTTCATTAATTGTGACGACGGAGGCACACTGTTGGAAGACATCACAGATACATCACCCTAATCTTGATCGTCTGAAATAGAAATTGATAAAGTAGAGTGACCCTGCGGGGAAAGGACCGGAGTGTCCAAATCCCCAACAACATACCGTGACATACGCTTCCCATATTGTCATCGAAATCATACGATACAGAACCGGAGTTAATGCGAGTACACTGACCACATATAGAATGATAATAAGGTCAGAGGAAGACTTCCTCTTAAAACAATAGATCAATATCCTTTCAATGTGAAAAGAAAACAAGTCCTGGTACTCGCACTAACCCCTGGCAATCAAAATACATAATAATAATATGATCCATTAATATAGAAAAAATAATTGAAATCAAAATATTTTGAAAAAATATTTTTTCAGAACAGCCCAAGTTTCTGAAAAGTAACGTTGAGCCCCAATGGATCCCAAGCCTAAGTGTGGACAAAAATTTTAAAAATATTTTAAACAATTTATTCAACACTTACGAACAATAATAATGTATCTAGTTATGATAGAAATAACATAAAGATATTATTATTTAGAAATCCCCCCCTCACACAGAGGGCTGTTGTAAATGTAAACAATGAGTGTAAAAACACTAAAATAAGACTCCAGGCACCCAGGCCCGAAATCAGTTACCAAAAATACACCATCTGATGCAAAACAGAGACTTCCAGGGAAGAAACTGCAGAACATCAGATGGTAGATGCAGAACACAACGCCTAACCACCCGTAGGTGAAGACGTAAACATGGGGAAAGAACAGAATTCATTCTGTTATTCAGCTAAACTCCCAAGAAATTTTAGTAATAATAATTACAGAAATTATGCCAAAAGCATGGGAGAATAGCAAGGGGGAACTTAAAGGACAGGGAGAGAGGAAAAACACTTGTAAAAACAGTGTAACTAAATAATCAGAATGACAACAAAATGGCTGCTGCCTTGAAAATAGGTAACTTAACATAATTTCATTAAAAAATTTTAAGTTACAGCCCTGATAATATTCTGTCACACATTCTTTTCCTCTCCTCCTTTTCTATCCTCCTTAGAATCACCATTTCACTAATATTTATTTGTCTGGCATCATTTAAACTGAGATTTAAAAGCACAAAGATCAGTCAGATGTTAACTGATGAAGGGCCAAACTTAGAATGATAAATGGCGCCAATTTCGGAACGTCCTTGACACTGCGCATGCGCAGTGGGGGCGAGGTGTGGAGGGCCTCTCTGGACATGTTTTCTTTAGTTTTAGATGCAAATTTTGGGGATTGGGGGGCAAAATTTGTGTTTGGCCCTATATTTTAAGAGTTAGCACCAGCTATGTCTGGGTCATTGGTACAGTATAAAAATATAATATGAGTGTACACTGTACTAAAGAGCTGAGGGGTGGGTTAATATGACCTCACAGTTAATGTATGTGATCCTCACAGTTAACATATATCAGCGAAAGTTACAGTGAAATTATTCCAAAACAAGTCATACTATCAAGTTACATTGATCAGAAATCCCTTCATAAATAGACTGTGCTGCTAAAGGTTTTTGGGCTTTGGGCCCCTGAAGCCGTCAGTTTCCCAATTGCGTCCAAAGGGGACGTTCTCATCTAGACATTATATGAAGTCAACCTACCAAGTTACAATGAAATCCCTTCATAAATATGACCTGTAGACTGTGCTAAAGGTTTTTGGGCTTTGGGCTCGGGCAGCCATCATGGTTGAATGATCACAACCAAAAAGGGACATTCTCATCTGGAGTGATCCTATGAAGTTACAATGAAATCCCTTCATAAATATGACCTGTAGACTGTGCTCAAGGTTTTTGGGCTTTGGGCCCCTGAAGCCGTCACAGTCTACCAATCATGACCAAAAGGGGATGTCATCATCTAGGCATTATATGGAGTCAAACTAACAGGTTACAATGAAATCCTTCCATAAATATGACCTATAGACTATGCTAAAGGTTTTGGGATCAGGCAGCCATCAAGGCTGAATGATCGCAACAAAAAGGGGACGTTCTCATCTAGACATTATTTGCAGTCATCCTACCAAGGTACAATGAAATCCCTTCATAAATATCACCTGTAGACTGTGCTCAAGGTTTTCGGGCTTCAGGCCCCTGTAGCCATCACAGCTGATCAATCACGACCAAAAGGGGATGTCATCATCTAGGTATTATACGGAGTCAACCTAACAAGTTACAATGAAAACCTTCCATAAATACGACCTATAGACTATGCTAAATGTTTTTGGGCTTGGGCAGCCATCAAGGCTGAATGATCGCGACCAAAAGGGGACGTTCTCATCTAGACATTATATGGAGTCATCCTACCAAGCTAAAATGAAATCCCTTCATAATTATGACCTGTAGACTGTTCTAAAGGTTTTCGGGCTTCGGGCCCCTGTAGCTGTCACAGTAGCCCAATCCAATCGTGTCCAAAAGGGGACATTCTCATGTAGACATTATATAAAGTCAAACCTACCAAGTTACAATGAAATCCCTTCATAAATATGACCTGCAGACTGTGCTAAAGGTATTCAGACTCGGGCAGCCATAATGGTTGAATAATCGCAACCAAAAGGGGGCATTCTCATCTGGGCATCATCTGGAGTGATCCTACGAAGTTACAATGAAATCCCTTCATCAATATGACCTGTAGACTGTGCTCAAGATTTCCGTGCTGTGGGCACCTGTCGTCAACACAGTTGACCAATCACGACCAAAAGAGGATGTCATCATCTAGGCATTCTATGGATGCAACCTAACAAGTTACAATGAAATCCTTTCATAAATACGACCTATAGACTATGCTAAAGATCTTTGGGCTTGGGCAGCCATAAAGGCTGAATGATCGCGACCAAAAGGGGATGTTCTCATCTAGACATTATTTGGAGTCATCCTACCAAGCTACAATGAAATCCCTTCATAATTATGACCTGTAGACTGTTCTGAAGGTTTTCGGGCTTCGGGCCCCTGTATCCGTCACAGTTGCCCAATTGTGTCCAAAAGGGGACATTCTCATCTAGACATTATATGAAGTCAACCTACCAAGTTACAATGAAATCCCTTCATAAATATGACCTGTAGACTGTGCTAAAGGTTTTCGGGCTTCGTGCAACCATCATGGATGAATGATCGCAACCAAAGGGAAGAATCTCATCTGGGCATCATCTGGAGTGATCCTATGAAGTTACACTGAAATCCCTTTATATGGCCTGTAGACTGTGCTAAAGGGCTCCGGGCCCCTGTAGCCATCAGGACCAAAAGGGGACTTTCTCATCTAGACATTGTATGAAGTCAACCCACCAAGTTACAATGAAATTCCTCAATAAATATGACCTGTAGACTGTGCTAAAGGTTTTGGGGTTTTGGGCTCGGGAAGACGTCACGGTTGGCAGATCACGCCCAAATGGGGAAATTCTCATCTAGACATCATAAGGGGTCATCCTACCAAGTTACAATGAAATCCCTCCATATTAAACATGACCTGCAGACTGTGCTAAAAGTTTTTGGGTTTCAGACTTGGGCAGACATGATGGTTGATGGATCATGCCCAAAAGGGGACGTACTCATCTAGGCATTATACAGAGGCATCCTACCAAGTTACAATGATCCCTTCATAAATACGACCTGTATACTGTGCTAATGGTTTTGGGCTCGGGCAGCCATACCGGTTGCCCGATCGCGACCAAAAGGGGACGTTCTCATCTAGACATGACCCCAAACCTGCGTATGAAATTTTGTGACGATCAGACAAGAACTGCGGGGTGTAGCCCGTGCTAGAGGAAAATGTGAACAGACTCACAGATCAACAGACTTCCGCACGTGTGATGGCAATAGCTTATCTTGACTATGTCAAGTTAAGCTAAAATGACCTGTGTTCGATGTTTTATTGACATTTTGAAGTTGGTACCTGTAGTCATTTAATAGATCACGAACATCTCCTGCATTTCTCATTACACGAAAGTAGAGGCAACCGAAAACGATGGATTCGAAATTGAAAAACCATTCCACTGATGCTCATCTATTTACACCGGAAAAGGAATCAATAATAAAATCATTTCAAAATCAAAAGATTTGATCAGATGCTAATATGATGCATCACATCATGACAAGAGATGTATCATGATATGCAGATCATAGGGATTATTAATGGAAGGACCTTGAAAATGTTGAAAACGTACTATTAAAACATAATTTATCATTTTGGTAGAGTATAATTTGTACGCATATTTGACTAAAACTAGGGACAGACGGTTTTCAAATTTCATGTCGGTTCCAGTTTCGGTTTCATTCAAGGAGTCGGGTTTTCGGTTTTGGTTTTCATTGTACAAACATAACAATACATTACATTTGCATTTAAGAAGATGTATTTGGCACCAGTCAGTGTCACAGGGACTGCCTTTCCAGGGCAACGCACCTGTGTAACATTCTGGAACTCTGATTTCCTGAGCACAATGTATTTGCATAAAGTATCTCAAGAGTTTCAAGTTTCAGAAAAATGATTTTTGTCTTGAGTCTGTTGCAAAAGTAGCTCCCCCACCCCCCATTCCTGTGTTTAGGATAACCTGACACCCCCTAAAAAATAATGCTGTGCATAAAATTTTATCGAGTAAAAGTCTCTCATATAGGTCATTGTAACCCTAATTTCCATCCAACTTCAACTGTGATTTCGATGCTGTCTCTGGAGGTCAAGCTTTCAAGATTACGTATAGAATTAAATATATTTGTCATTATAAATGTGGAACAAGTGACAAGTTCCAGTTCTGCAAAGGAAATCGCATTTGATAAACAGATGAACGTTTAAAACATGATACATAAGAAGTAATTTTGTCACCTATTTTCATGATAAATGCCATGCTCGAATGCAACATCAACTAGTGCAGCTGTTCTGAAAAGAGGGGTATCGCACCTCTGATGTTTGAAAACAAGGTTAACTTTAGGTTGTTTCTCTCTTTATTCTGAGAAGTGAAGACCTGATTAGAGTTTTCCAACATTGAAGTTGAAAACTGCGACGGCAAAACCGAAACTGAAACCGAATTTTCCATTAGGTGCCCATCTCTAACTAAAAGCAAGATCTTAGATGAACATAATTCTTTTCTTATTTTGAGCAAACGTGAGATGAAAAATGATGTACTGAGTAGTACTCAAATGATAAGTCGACTAGTCGATGTCGACTCTGGGAAAACCAGTAGTCGACTCTCAATTGTGCTGTCGACGAGTCGGAGGAGTTCAAGCTTTTAGGTAAATAGTATCCCTTCTGTGCCACTGTCAGACAGTTTGAACAGCAATATTGGGCAATCAATGTATACATCTATTGCCATCTAATAGTAGTGACAGTACTTTGTTTTAACTGGTACCAGTAGAGTGCTGAATTATTTTGGGCTATCAGGATATGTTATTAATTTGCCTTGTTGCAATTTATGGGAGAGTGCCTATACATGTAGGCACTCTCCCATAAATCGCAACAAGGCAAATTAAATAAGACTATATAATTTCACTCTTAGCATAATTAGAAGCACATTAACAGAATAATGTTCCAGTAAGTTGCTGTACATGTATATGAAGGGAACGGGAAGATTCGGTCCGGGAAGATTCGGCCTGGGAAGATTCGGCCCGGGAAGATTGAATCGTCAGAACAGATGGGAAAGTGAAGTAGAAATAACGTAACATTAGTTACAAAAATTCGGCCTCAGTAGGATAAACGAATACATGAATAATACACAATAAAAAATGTATTAAATGAGGTTATTGTTTCCTGCAGTTTTCGCTTTGAGTGTCATATTGAGACTCTTGAAGAATGGGTGAGAGGGCCACGGTCGGTTTTCGGCATGGCGATGGTAGGGGGTTGAGTCCGTCGCGATAGGTGGGCCAAATGTTGTAGTGTGCCAAGGTAAATTGAATGGAGGAAGAGAAAAGAAAAGAGAAAAAGAACACTAGAAAGCGTGCTTCATGTTTCTTTATTCTCTTACAAGCAGTATATATAACAAAACAACAAAGTGAGTCCATAGCATAGTATAAACATAGTATAAACATACATCACTTGCAGCTATGAACTTCAAAGAAGATTAAAAATTATAACAGTTCAATCAAAATCCCCGGTCATCAAGCTGTGAAATGCGTGTTGTTTCAATTTTTTTTCAATCATCGATGCAACTGGAAGCATTTAGTCAGTGTCTCTCTTCTAGCACACATCTTGTCTTGAGTTTTCTAATCTGTCGGAATTTACTTTCTTGGACTCACGGAAATTTATTTTGGGATATTTTTATTTCAGTTAAGGTGAGTCGTTTTTTTTTTTTAAAGTAAATAAAAAATGAAAAAAAATGTAAAATTTTAAAAATGAAAAAAATTGTAAAATTTTAAAAAATCAAAAAAAAATCAGGAAGATTCGGCCTCCAGAGGGGCCGAATCTTCCCACCTATTTACCCGGGGCCGCATCTTTATGGACCTTATATGAATGCCCAAGTGAAGCCAAATTTGGACCTTCAGCACTCTACCGGAACACCAACACTGTTATAAGGAGACAAGTTATCACCAATGATTAGTCGAAGTCGACTTGACTTTTGGGTATTGACTAGTCGACTTAGGAATTCACTAGTCGTTTGAGCACTAGTACTGAGGGCAATTACCATTCTACTACACAGGGTTTCCGCTATACCGGCACAGCGTCCGTCAAACGGCCACATTCCCCCGTAAGGTCACCTTCCCGACATAACAGAATCTTTGAAATTTGCATTGATCTGCCCGTCCCCCGAGAATACATTAAGTTCCTAGTTTGTTGAATTGCCATTTCTAAACTTCTTTTGCCGATTTCCGTACACATATTTCATTGCAAACAAAACACATGTCCGTTTCACCGTTCTGTAGCAGCACCTGGAGAGTAATTGATTTCAAAGCGCTTTTTCAACATCAAAGACATCAAACAATAGTAATATAGAGTATTGTTGTAGAATTGCTATATAATCCCACTTGCGTGACGTCATCAGAGACAGTCTGTGAACCAGGAAAGACTTCCAGAACTCTCCGGAACCTGTTCCAGCTGTGAAGATGAATTCCACCACTCTGAGGCCTCATGTGTCCGGGATTAACCAATTGGAATCAGAGAACACAGAAGAAGACCAGACTGTCTTTTTTCGACTTGACCGCGAGAATCAGGAGTTCAGAAATTCTGCACAGATTTAAATTTTGTGTGTTTGTCGGGAAAAATTGGTTAGATCCTAGCTATTTTACCTGCAATGTTTTTCTAAAGTAGAGATTTACCGAACCCAAGTCTACTTTAGTATTCGTTTTCACAGTGGCTGCAAACATCGAAATTTGTACCATGCACGTGCAATGAGATTTTTGCGCAGTGCTTGTGTCTGCTAAAATATCTCACAAGCGTCGTTTCGCCCTAATTTAAAACTGAATATTTAAATTATGGACGAATCTTCCCTTCCTACTCACACTTTCTATTTGCCCTGGACGTTTAGTCCCAATGAAAATGCCAAGGCTTGGCAGTTTTATTGGGACGAAATGCCCTGGCGAATAGAAAGTCATGTATACAGTTAAAACTAGAAGTCCTGTCACGAACTGTGCGCTTATCTAGTCTTAATTGCGCGCAATTGCCATATCCAAGGGCTTCCAGAGCACGGCAGGTTCTCCTGGTTACTCATAACAAACACAGGCAATGTTTCTGCCAATGGACCTCCGGGTTACCCGGAGGTCCACTGGCTGAAACATTGCTTGTGTACAGGCCATATGTACAGAATTTGATAGCCTTACTGTGGTCATAATGCGTATATTAACGCACAGATCGACGTGCTATTTGTGCACATTTCATGACAGGACTTCTGCTTTTAACTGTACTATGAATTATTTTTCGGTTGAGCAACCATTTTCTCTTATTTACGTCTTATTCATCGGAAATTACTGGCTGTCAATGTGTAAAATTAGACAGATATATCTCTGTGAAAAGATGCAAAATGTCTTCACAGATGCAAGGAAATGGGGGTTTTGGGATTCCGGAATTCAAAATTTTCCTACCACGGGCCGAACCATAGTCAGTCCGTGGTACCGACGATCATCGGCCGCCATGCGAACGGCCTTATTCCCTTTTCTCTAGTGGAAACCCTGACTACATGTAAACATACAGATCTTACAAGATCAGACATTTTCTATGTTGTACATGCATCATCATGTGCATCGCATCATAAGCAAATAATTGCGATGTACTCGCATCGTGAACATCCAAATCACGGCAACCCTAATCACAACTCTGCTATACATACTATAGGTTTTCAGGAAAGCTAATAGATGATTGTAAGATGATAAATTCATGATTTGTTGGAAAAACCCTTGACTTTGTTTCGCTCAATAATCAGCTATTAGGACAGGTATCAGGTGAGTTCATCGCAATACAAGTTTGGCCCAGGTGACTACTTAATCTGTGAGTTCTGTATTTGTATCAAATAACCAGCCTTTTCACAGTTCTGAGGCATGAATCTTAAATTCTTTCTCAGAAAGTTGAATGGTGATTTAGCTTTCTTTGAGATCTTGTTGATGTGGGTTGTCCATTTTAGGTCGTTTGAAACACCCAAGCCAATGTAGGGGTTGTTTTCCACCTGTTCAAGTGTCTCATTAATCCAGTGCATAAAATTTATTGTACTTCCTCTGTCTGCTGATCACATAGCACTTAGGGCTGCAACGATACGCCTCACTCACGATACAATACGTATGATGGTATCGCGATTTTTTTTCACGATACATTACATGCAGTACACTGAGAGTGAATTAACAGTCATAAAAGGCCCACAAGCTGACAGAGTCCAACTTTCATTTGACCAGTAACTTCCACTTTCTTTTTTAGCGCTTGAGAAAGACAAGCAAGTTTCAGCCAATGGAACTCTGGGAGTCGGGGTTCTACTCAGAGGGGAGAGGTCTGTTGCCTCAAACTACGCTTATAATTTAGACAAGAGTTGATATTTTACTGGGAATTATAAGCTGGAAAAGCACAAAATAGACTTGTTTGGCCTAAAAATGCAACTTCTGACTACATCATGCCAACCTTCTGGAAGTGTATTGTTTGTATCGTGATACACATGAAACGATCCACGTATCGTGTACAAATGTATCGCGATGCATTGAAATCACGATGAATCGTTGCAGCCCTAATAGCACTTATTTGAGTTGAACATCATTCCTGACAGTTGTTCGCTCATTCTTCTAACTTTATCACATTCTGCTGTAGTTTCAACTGGTCTTTGGTGTTGTTGATTTTTCTGTAAAGCGGACAGTCATCCACAAACTGTCTCACTGTAGATGTTGCAGTCTGGTAAGCTGTTGATATGACCAAGTCAGAAAATAAGCAGACTGTGATCTGCAAATTGAGGTCCCCAGAGAGTGAATTTTGTGATGCTACTCTGCACAGCAGGGTAGCATCACTAAATTGACCCTCTGTGAACCTCAATCTGAATCAGGGTCTCAAAACTAAACAGAAAGAGGTACACAGAGGATAAATTGGCCCACTGTATCGGACAGTATCATCAAATTCACCCTCTGGGGACCTCACTCTGCAAATGTGAGATGTCCTTATTTTCAGGACTGCATATGACATAGAAGCAGTAGGGGCCCAACGCCGCCCAAGGAACTTGCAACACTTCAGAGTCAACATCAATATCACTCGAAAAACTTCCCTCAAAAATCACCATCATTTTTCTAGTACGAATAAACTTGGGCTGGATTTGTGAGTCCGACCCAAGTTAGTTTGTCAACCCTTTCCCCTGGAAAGTGAGTTCGGCCCATCTAAAAGTGTAAACGTGAATTCCTCTGAGAGTTAGTGCTTCAGGGGAGAAGTGATAACCAGTAACAAAGCCATGCCCCCCCAACCCTTCCGGGAAACTCTTCTATTTCACTGTATGGTTTCTTGGCTACACCCTAGCATCTGTTTAACAGTTGCATTCTGCCTTTCCTGAACCCCGAGGCATGAGCTCCAATCTGGTGGAGGGGCAAAAGGCAACAGTCTTACAGAGTAGTATGTACCTAGCCCCCCCCCCCCCCCCCCCCCCTCCAACTGGCACCAAGTTGGGAAACTCTCCTTTTTAATGTAAGGTTGCAGGGGAACAGCATACAGTACGTGGAGAGTGGATTGTAACTAAATCACCTATGGAGTGGAGTTATCACCCAAGCTATACCTTTCAAATTTTGTACATATCGACAAAAAACATAAGCAATGTTTCAGCCAAATTCCCAATGGACCTCCGGGTTTAACCCGGAGGTCCATTGGCTGAAACTTTGATCGTGCTGGTTATGCTTTGCAACAAATTTGCAATTATCGCTTGGGTGGAATCTCCATTCTGTGGGTGATCCGAGTAGTATGTACCTAGCCCCCCCCCCCCCCCCCTCCAACTGGTACCAAGTTGGGAAACTCTCCTTTTTAATGTAAGGTTGCAGGGGAACAGCATACAGTACATGTATGTGGAGAGTGGATTGTAACTAAATCACCTGCGGAGTGGAGTTATCACCCAAGCTATAACTTTCAAATTTTGTATATTGTACATATCGACAAAAAACACAAACAATGTTTCAGCCAAATTCCCAATGGACCTCCGGGTTTAACCCAGAGGTCCATTGGCTGAAACTTTGATCGTGCTGGTTATGCTTTGCAACAAATTTGCAATTATTGATTGGGTGGAATCTCCACTCTGTGGGTGATTTAATGATAATACTCTCTCCACGTACTGTAGCATCTAAGATGGCTATGAACTGTCCCTCCTCCACCCTAGTGCTTCAACCCTGGGTTGGTGGAGGGGCAGTATAAATTGCAAGTTGATCCGATGATGGGGTGGGGGACAAGAATACAGGATAACCTGGAGGCGACACGGCCTGCGGCCAATTGTGGACATTTCGATCATCGACACTATCGTAAATTGGGGTGCAGGTCGTTTCAGCACCGAGTCGTTTCGGCACCAGTGTTCAGGTCATTTCGGCACCTGGGAAAAGTCGTTTCGGCACCTGGAGTAGGTCGCTTCGGCACCTGCAGTAAGTCGTTTCGGCATGTATTTTAGTTGTTTAATAGCGTATTTTCAGTATATTATGAATATTCTACACTGTTTTTTTTTTGTTTGAAGTAGTTTGGAACTGTATTGAATGATATTAAATTTTTAATTAAGTTCAAAGAGAAATGATTTCTTTGTGTTTTGAATGGCTTTGTTTTCAAAGCGATCAGAGCTGTGGCCCCATTTTGATTGATCCGATGTAGTTGTTTCTGCAGTGATTAAACATAACAGGGTGACCCGATGTAGCTGTTTCTGCAGTGATTAAACATAACAGGGTGTGAGCAACAGAAATAACTTGACAGAAAGAATTCGGCCCTTTAGATGTTTGTTGTTAGAAGAGAGAATTTTCCTATAAAGCTGGCTCTGGGACAAGAAAACGGCGTTCAGTCAAAATGAAATAGGAACCGCGCTATTACTCGACGTAGAAAAAGCGTTCGACTCTGTCTGGCACAATGGCATGAGATACAAACTAGCTAAAATGGGGCTACCTACCAAAATTCTAAGGATCATATCATCATTTTGATCTGATCGAAAAAATCAAAGTGAGGGTCAACCGCGAAGTGTCAGACGAGGTAAAACTCGAAGCGGGCACTCCACAGGGTTCGGACCTCAGTCCGCTTCTATTTATAATTTATGTGAATAACATTGACAAAGTAGGGAAGAACCATGTTGAACTATCTCAATTCTCAGACGACAAAGGAATGTGGACGGCCAGTAAGTCTAGAAACATAATACAAAACCGCCTGCAGGATACCATCCGCGACCTGCAAGACTGGTGCGCTCTGTGGCGCATCAAGCTAAATGCCACGAAAACACAAAGAATCACATTCTATAAAAAGTAAAGGAAAAAAACTGTCCCTAATATTGAGCTTAAGCTTTACAACCACAAACTTGAAGCTAGTAATGAGGCAAAGTTTCTGGGATTCACCCTGGATAGCAGTCTCAATCTAAACAATCACGTAAACTCAGTCACTGTCAAAGCCACTAAATGCATCAATTTCCTGAAAATGATTAGAGGTAAAAATTGGGGAGCCAATAAAGAAGTTCTCCTCAAGCTTTACAAATCATATATACGCCCAGTACTAGAGTATGGGGCCATAATAACGAGTGACCTGAATAAAACCAACATTGAAAAAACTACAACGGCTTCAAAATTATGCCCTGCGTGTGGCACTATGCAAACCCAAATGGACACCGATAAAGGAACTTCACGAGCTAGCTGTTATGTTTTTTTTAACCCAACAATGATAATATCCCTAGGTGCCGAAACGACTTGCGCTGGTGCCGAAACGACTTGGTGCCGACGCGACTCGGTGCCGAAACGACCTGGCCAGGTGCCGAAACGACTTGGTGCCGAAACGACCTGGTGCCGAAACGACCAGGATTCGTAAATTGTATTGAGACTGTCGTGAAACGTGACCAGGCCTGAAAATAAGCAGTCTGACATTTGCAGAATGAGGTCCCGCAGAGGGGGAATTTGATGATGCTATCCCACACAGTGGGCCAATTTATCCTCAGGGTGCCTCTTTCTGTTCAGTTTTGAGACCCTGATTCAGATTGAGGTTCCCAGAGGGTAAATTTAGTGATGCTACTCTGCTAAGCAGGGTAGCATCACTAAATTCACCCTCCTCTGGGAACCTCATTTTGCAGATGACAGTCTGCTTATTTTCTGACTTGAACGTGACACTGACGAATCCATCGTCACGGTGTCTATGTTTTGCGGTCAATATTACTTTGTGAGTTGGATTTCACAACCTCATGGCATGCATAATACTCACGTTGAAAAAGCTTTGAACATTAACTGGCGGTCCCCCATCTGCCATTTAATATTTCTTACTTTACTGTATTTCAATTTGATGGAAATTTGCTCTTAGTTGTTATTTTACTATTTTCGAGGCTTCAATCCTGAAGAATGTTTTGACAGTTCTTCGCGAATTCACAAATAAATTTCAAGTTTTCCTCAAGTTACTGCCATTCTCGTCTGTAAAAATGCAGTAGATTTCTAATAAAGCTGGCAAATTTTCTCAAAGAGCAAAAATGAAATGAAGTCCAGTTTAAACTAGAGTTCAAGAATTTCAGACACAGCAAATATGAAATGAAGTCCTGTTTGGAGTTCAAGTAATTTCAGACACGGCAAATTCCCATTGACGAAAGCAGTCAGAAATCGTAAACATCTCCTGAGGAGTACACATATCGACCCCACAAGCACTTCTTAATAGTTTGGACCAGCTGGCTTCAAGTGAAAGGAATTACCGAGGAACTCGGATTCCTCGTTTGTCGTTTAAGAAATGTCGATTATAAATATGGACTTCTCTAAAACAACAACAAAATTAAACAAAAATTTGAAAGATTTGTAAATGATCATATTATGAGATTATGTTGATAATGATGATGGTGTTATTGAGCAGGCCTGAAAATAAGCAGCCTGACATTTGCAGAATGAGGGCCCCAGAGGGTGAATTTGATGATGCTATCCCATACAGTGGGCCAATTTATCCTCTGGATACCTCTTTCTGTTCAGTTTTGAGATCCTGATTCAGACTGAGGTTCACAGGGGGTAAATTTAGGGGTAGCATCACTAAGTTCACCCTCTGGGGACCTCATTTTGCAGATGACAGTCTGCTTATTTTCTGGCTTGTTATTGAGGTACCTGGGCGATGCAGCATCTGGACGATTCGGCACTTGATTTCTGGGAAGTGTTGGGAACAATGTTCGTACAGCTTTGACTACGAGTAGTAGTCTGGTATGATCAGTGGCATAAGTCCCTCGTTACTTGATGCAACCTCGTCACCCCACCCCTAAGATAACTCCTGAAGATACTCGTGATATTGAGGTGATAGAATTCATACAAGCTGAGAAATACATTTCAGGAAAACCTTTAAATACGCATATTCATATCCCAAACTGTCAATAAATGGGTCCTTCCTAAACACTTGGATGACACGGAATCACATGGAATGGCACCGGAATGAAATAAAAATGATACGGAATGACATTTATTAATGACATCAATCCCAGTGAATCCAACCCCAGATCCCACTTACAAGTTTACTTTCGCTTTGTTATTTTATGTTGGCCTACCATTGATTTAGACGTTTCTATTTTCAATTAGTTTCAAACATGTCAAGAGTCGTAACAGAAGATGACGATTTTTCATTCCACATAGCCCGCTGGAAATCACCCTATAAAGGCAGTTACCATCACCAACAACCGCCTGAGGATAAACGCCCTTCAAAATAATGGGATGAAAAGCTTGGAGGATCTGACGTGCAATGCCATCTTCATTCTTGGCTCCAGTTACTGTAGGCCTCGTTTCCTATTAAAAGGTCATTTCCGAGGTTACTGGATATCCTCAGCCAAATGGCTATTTTGGGCTATAATTTTAGTTTATGGTGGTGTGGATTTAGTAAATAATTCTCATTAATGGTGATATGATCAAAATAATCTGTTGATGGTCTTGATTCAAACTGTGTATTGTCAAGTGCATTTCAATTGGGGGTCAAGGTCACATGGAAGTGTTAAATGACTAACCCAGACCTGTTTGGGACCTGACAATTTGCAGTTTACAAATGGGACAATTTTTGTGTAAATTTGCTTTGAGAAAGCCTTCTGAAAAAATGAATAAGAAACCCATATGTTTTTTATTTGTCAGAATGATCATGTTATGCTGTAAAATCCTTAGTGGAGGAATGAGGAATTCCTATAACACAGTTTTATCACTATCGATGTACGAAAATTGGAGATTTATCCCCAAAATGAGAAAAGTTTGAGCCATTTTTTTAACCATCAACTGTGTCATTCGGCTGAGTGTATTTGAGTGATATTGTAAGATTTTTGGTGTGTACAGTTGTCTCCAGAAAGGGCCATATTCAGACCTTCCAGAAACTATATACATTGTGAGTATTGTGAATAGGGGAGGTAATTTAAATGCGAAATATCCTCGGCCGTGTTAATCAGAAGCTGAACATTTCTTGAAAAGCCGACATTTTCACCTGAATAACTGTAACGAGACCTGTACTGCTGATGTTTGTGTCTGTTCAATGCGGTCGCTCCTGTGTTTAAAAAACAACCAGTGATAAAATCAACTCATAATAAACTCATTATGTATCTTTCACAAACAATGAGATTAGCAATCAGCCACCTCAATTAATGCAATTGCGGCCAATCAAGTTCTGACTGCGTTGTTCAAGCACCCTCACTGAGTATCAAAACCTGCCCACTTAAGTCTGTTTGGAACAAAAAAAAATATAAAAAATGGTCAATTATGATAAAGGTCTCGGCCCTGGTATGTATTAAAACACATTTTTTTTTATAGTAAAATGTTATTTTTTTAATGTCATTCCGTGTCATTCCGGTGCTTAGGAGGACCACAGCGAATAATATTTCATCTTTTCCTGTTTTAGATATCTTCAGAATAACCTTTAAATACCCATATCTCAAAATGTCAACAAATAATATTTCATCTCTGACTGTTTTAGATAACTCACTGTATTTTGCACAGACACATCCCTTTTTACGCCGAGGATTTTATTTATTTATTTATTTATTTATTTATTTATTTATTTATTTATTTATTTATTTATTTATTTATTTATTTACTGGTGTTTAAGATCACAAAGTTCTGCACAATGGCTAATCGTGACCCTAACACGGATATAAAGTCAGGCCCAGAATTGAGTTTATTATGTCGCAATCAACTTGGTTCAATGAAGAATATTCCTGATGTTCAAATAAGAAGTTAAATAGAAAAGTTCTAAAAAAAATTAAGAAATTAAGATAAGTAACTTCAGAACTCTTTGAATTGAAAGCAGGGAGAAAGAATGGGAAACTATTTAGGCGCTGTGGTTCCACGGAGAAATGTCAAGCCCCTTGCTTCTCCATTTTCGGGTGAACTTTTTGGCGCGGGGGGAGGGGGTGTAAGCCGTAGTACCCAGGGCACCACCAGCCAACGGCGAGTTTCTTAATACACTACTTGGGACTATCCCAACTCAAGCGGGGCTTTATTCAAGATTGAACTGATTCGAGACACGCTGTGTCACTGCGCTCATGTGCCCGTAGCCTTGGGGAGCCGTCCGCTCCCCGCACTTTTCCCGAGAATACATTCATGTCTGAAATCCTTAAAACTGATTCATGTACTCACTCACTGAAATTTTTTGAATCATTTTGCTTAGCGATACCTCCGGTTGTGTGACGTTTTGAATTGTTCCATACCTCTACTTTCTGGGTACCCGTGCCTCAACATGGACGAAAAGTTATTTTTTCCTCCTGGGGAGATCGCGAACCACCACCTATGGAGAGACACACTCTCAACCCAGCCCGAGTGAAATGAAGTAGGGGAATATTCTGCCCCTACCCACTCAATTATCCTGGTTACGCCAACCACCATGCTCCCATTTCAGCATACCATGTGGGGTTAAATGTATTGCTTATTGACACAAGGAAAATGACACGGGTCAGGACTGATTCACAACCTTTAGTTCACGAGTACAAAGCGTTAAACAGTGAGCCACACCGAACACTGATTATAAGAATACACACATCTATCAGGCAGACATCCTTTTTGTTGTTCCAACCTCTTCCCACCCATCATAATATTGTTTAAGACTCTTGATATACTGAACCTAACTGTTGGGGGCAATAACATTTGTTTTCTTCTCTTCGAGTTGAGAACTTATGGTGTAATAAGAATGTTGCTTTATGTTCAAAACACCTGTAGTTCAATTTTATTTGTCCGTATTAAATAGATGAGCTTCATGCGTTTAATCTTTCGTTGGCGAAAGAATCACGAAACTATCAATCTGTTTTCTGACGTAATAGATAAAATTGTTATTGTACTGCAGTAGAATTAAATAAAAAAGTATCTCCTCCAGCAATACTGTTCGTGGCGATCACCAAACGAGGAGGGGGGAGGAAAATAGATGAGTTTCGATAACGCTCATATATTAATATCCAAACTAATGTGCGTCTTCACTTAATGTTTGTTATTCTATTTGTAATCCGGAACATTACCACACTCAAGAACATACTTTTCGAGTAGGCGACTATCCGAGTCGGTATCTATGGCAGAGGTATGACCAACCCAATAGCGTGCCAGATTACACCATGTTGGCCTATTGTTCAATTTGGATGATATTAGGGCATGAGTGGAGTACCGGCACCGGACTGTTCCGCCAGTCCACTAACGCCCTAACGTCGCTAAGATCTCTTCTCAGGTCCCAAATTTTACACGATTTTCTGGGAGATGGTCCCAGAACTCCCACTTAAATCTCAGCCTCCACCGTCACCCCATTCAAAATCGCTCCGCGGCGCCTATATCTCAGGGCGCACTATGTCGATACGTGAGGCAAATGGCCAGTGCAAGGGCATTATTTTTTACTCCAGTACAAGACGTGTTTTATGACTGAAATAGGTCTACATATTTTGCAAAAAGAGAACTCTCATCTGAAAATAAGATTGTTAGCGATAGACGCAGATTTTTCCAAAGAAGCCAAAACCGATTAGAGCAGTTGAAATGTTTTTATTTTTATTTTCGTTGATTAACAAGATTTCAATAAAGACTTGAATTCTTCGCTTCCACCACCACAAGTGGTTTTTAAAGGACAATGACTCACTCTTGCCTCGTGCCACCGTTGCCTTGTAGCGAATCTGGGCGACACTGATTTTTTTCGGACAAGCAATAGATTCCTTAAAAGGTAGCTCTTCAAACGAGTTTGCCGTGGTGGATCCAGGATTCTGCGTTGGGCCCATCACATTTCAATCATAATGATAATAATAACACTTTGGCCGGCCGCTGATTTGTCGCGGTTCTCGGATGAGAAGGCCTTGGTTACCCATGTACTCCCAACTGCCTCCCTAGTAGTAGCAGATGTGCTTTTCGACCGCGGTTTGGTGGATCTCATCTGGTGGATCTCATGTAACGTCATACCGCAATGTATTATGGGTATCACGTGGTTGTCATGGTAGCCTTGGTGAGCGGCCATGTTGTGACGTCATTATGGTGATGTGAGTGCGCATGCGCAGCTCGTGTTGTTAGGGTGATACGTGTTTCCGTCGTCCATGTTGTATGCAGGAGGCCAGCATCTTTGTTTCTATGTTGGCACGTGGTCGCTATGTTACCCAAAGGCTTCTTATAGGGCCAAGAGGCCTCTAACAGGTATGCTCCTTTGTACAAGAGTAATTTCCCTATTCGTAGAATAAATCAAATGAGCCCGAGAATGTCCGTAAATCACCAAAAACGACTTTATTTGAGACGGATTCCCGCAGAATCCTTTTTAGGACCCCCATACCATAGATTTTGATAATAGTACGTAGTGCTATATACCCTTAAAAGGTCGTGTTTTTTGGGGACGACTTCCCTAGATAATTACCCAAATGAGCCCGAGAATGCCCGTAAATCACCGGAAAGTACCTTTTTAACCGAAACGGACCTGTTTAGAGTAGCACGTAGTGCTATAGACCCTTAAAAGGGTCGTGTTCGATTCAACTGGAGTATTTTTTTTGGAACGACTTCCCTAGATAATTACCCAAATAAACCCGACAATCCCTCCAAATCAACAAAATCCACCCCAAACTACCGAAACGGACTTTCCCCCCAATAGCAGGGGATGTTTTATGAAGGCTCGAATTTTGTCATTCCGGGTCAAAATCCTCGTTTTTATCTCTGTTATAGGTCTATCAGCACATGCAGCACATCAGCACATGCAAAATGTGCCAATATGTGCCTGTGTGCAAGTGCACAATGTGCGCACAAAACATGCAGCACATGCGCACATACTGGTCTTTGAGGACCAATGGGGACCAGTGTTTGGGGGCCAGCCAGTGAGGACCAGTGTTTGGGGGACCTGTGTTTGGGACTATTGGGGACCAATGCATGGGTACCAGGGTTTGAGGACCAGTGTCAGGAATATTGTCTAACCACCGTCTCTTAACTCATTACTAAAGTTTCCGCTACCAACAGTGTATGGCTCCTATACAGCTGTTGGTAACACTACCTGTACAGGAGCTGTATAGGAGCCATATAGGAGCTAGGAGCCAATGTTATTTGTTTACTAATCCCCCCAATATACATCACAGGTCCCCAAACATTGGTCCCACTAGTCCCTAAAGCCTGGTCCTCACTAGTCCTCAAACACTGGTACTCAAATACCCGTACGTGCGTATGTGCAGCATGTTTTGTGCGCACATTGTGCACTCGCTCTGACAATGGTCCTCAAACCTTGGTTCATATGCCTTGGTTCCCAATGCCTGGTCCTCACTGGTCCCCAAACACAGGTCCCCACTGGTACTCAAATACCCGTATGTGCGCATGTGCTGCATGGCTTGTTTGCACATTGTGCACTTGCACACAGGCATATATTGGCACAATTTACATGTGCTATTTGCACAGTGTGTACAATCACATCTCATAGTAGTCACTAGTCCCCACACTGGTCCCCTCTAGTCTCCAAAGTCTGGTCCTCACTGGTCCCCAAAAGATGGCCTTTGCTGGTCCTCAAATACTCGTATGTGCGTATGCGCTGCATGTTTTGAGAGCATGTTGTGCACTTGCACACAGGCACACTCATATTGGCACATTTACATGTGCTGATATGCTACATGTGCTATTTGCACATTGTGTACAATCACATCTCATAGTAGTAGTGATGGATTTAGCAGAGTGGGGGAATAAGCCAAGACCTTGGTTGCAAGCGATAACACTATTGGTAGCAGAAACTTCAGTACTGAGTTAAGAGACGGTGGTTAGACAATATTTCTGACACTGGTCCTCAAACCTTGGTACCCATGCCACGGTCCCCAATAGTCCCCAAACACGGGTCCCCAAACACTGGTCCTCACTGGCCTCCAAAAACTGGTCCCCACTGATCCTCAAATACCCATATGTGCGCATGTGCTGCATGTTTTGTGCGCACATTGAGCACTTGCACACAGGCACATATTGGAACATTTTGCATGTGCTGCATGTGCTGATTGACCTGTAACAGAGATAAAAACGATGATTTTGACCCGGAATAACAAAATTCGAGCCTTCATAAAACATCCCCTGTTATTGGGGGGGGGGGGGGGTCCGTTTCGGTGGTTTGGGGTGGATTTTGTTGATTCGGAGAGATTGTCGGGTTTATTTGGGTAATTATCTAGGGAAGTCGTTCCAAAAAATACACCAGTTGAATCGAACACGACATTTGAAGAGTCTATAG
Organism: Pictodentalium vernedei; assembly: GCA_031216915.1. NCBI lineage: Eukaryota > Metazoa > Mollusca > Scaphopoda > Dentaliida > Dentaliidae > Pictodentalium > Pictodentalium vernedei. Next base: position 483,844,385 of record CM062294.1, read on the forward strand.
CACTACGTGCTACTCTAAACAGGTCCGTTTCGGTTAAAAAGGTACTTTCCGGTGATTTACCGACATTCTTGGGCTCATTTGGGTAATTATCTAGGGAAGTCGTCCAAAACAAATACTCCAGTTGAATCGAACACGACCTTTTAAGGGTCTATAGCACTACGTGCTACTATTAAAATCTACGGTGTGGGGGTCCTAAAAAGGATTCTGCGGTGAATCCATATCAAATAAAGTCGTTTCTGGTGATTTACGGGCATTCTCGGGCTCATTTGGGTAATTTTACGAATAGGGAAATTACACTTGTACAAAGGAACATACCTGTTAGAGGCCTATTGGCCCTATAAGAAGCCTTTGGGTAACATAGCAACCATGTGCCACCATAGAAACAAAGATGGCGGCCTCCTGCATACACAATGGACGACGGAAACACGTATCACCCTAACAACACGAGCTGCGCGTGCGCACTCACATCACCCATCACCATGACAATGACATCACAACATGGCCACTCACCTGGGCTACCATGATAACCACATGATACCCATAATACATTGCGGTACGACGCCACATGAGAACCACCAGATGAGATCCACCAAACCGGGGTCGAAAACCACATCTACTACTCTCCCTATTCCCACGCTTCTTCTCTCTTCCCCACACTCGGAGACGAACTGCTTGATGACATCACTTGCCCGATTCTTCCCAATCTCTCCGATTAGCATATTAACCCTCTCCTTTGAGTGTCACAATAACCACATGTCCTTCATTCTCCCACCCCACTTCAACATTATACTCCCAGTGAATCTTATTCTTTTAGACTGGTGTTTTGGACATTCTAGAAGAAAGTGTTCCAGGGTCTCCACCACGCCCAAATTACCCATCTGGCACTCCTTTTCACTGTTTTCTCCAAGTTTTCCCCTCAGCTCCAGGGACCGCGACCACAGCTTGAACAACAGTGACCCCCCGAAGGTGCCATCAAGGTACTCTTAAAAACCAGGCTTCTCTTTATCACGCAGGCCACCCAAAGACCTCTTTGATTTGACCCCCTCTCGCCAATTAAGGTTACCATCCTCCATGACCCTTTCTCTGACGATTGTTTTACCCTGGTTTGCCCCAACGTCTAGGTTCGAGATCTTCAATGGGTAGTTCTCTATAAGTTCCCTCACTTGGACCATCCACCCCGTTTTGATATTTGAGTTGAAAATTCTCAGGAACATTACTTTACACCATCGGCTGTCGGGGAGATTTACCAAATAATTAAGATAACCGAGTTTCAATAAGTCTATCCTGTCCTTGATCCTCATCCACCCAAGCTCACCCCTGATTGCTTGTAGTGCTGCGGCATTACTCGACCCCGTTATCCATCGGCCTGCATCGTCTGCAGGATTTCCGAGCTATTTACAGCCGTCTGGCTTAAGGGTACCACTTCCGTACCATATGTTATACTTGGCAGACCCACCATTTCCCAAATGGCTTTCCCCACGAAAACCTTATTGAAACTGTTTCTCACTATAAGTTACATTTGGTAAAGGATTCGCCTCCCCTTCAGAATCAATTTATTTGTGTGGTTTCGGTAGATGCCTCTTCATGTGATGTTTATATTTACCCCTCAGATACTCGTAGTCACCTGTCTCTCCTACACTGAGAAGTTTGCTGCTACCTTCCGGAATGCAGAACTCCCCCACTCTCCACCTTCGAGTGGGGTCCACTTTGCGGCCCACGGGTATAACTTTGCTCTTGCTTTCATTAAGTTCGAGTCTCCATTTGGTACCATATTTCCCAATCTTCAAGTCCCCAACTGCTGCCCCCCTCGTCGCTATTCAGGAGTTCATCTCCGAAACCATTGATGTACAATGCAAAAAGAATTGGCGAAAGGATACACTCCTGTTTTAGGCCTATCTCCGTGGGCACACGCTTTGTTGTTATGTTACCCAGGCTAAGTTCACTCTGTACATCTTTATATAATGCTTTCAAAATTACAACAAACTCGCCTCCCAAGCCCAGAGCCTCAAGCTTCCGCCACAAACCCTCCCTCCATACTCTATCGTATGCCTTTTTAACATCCAAAAAGGCCATAAACATCTTCTTCTTTTTTACTTTCGCGGATTCTATCATTTGGGATAGCGTGAAAAGGTAGTCAGTGACTCTCCTTCCCTTCCTGAAGCCATTCTGGATCTCTCCCAAAAAACCCTTCTCCTCAATCACCTCCTCTAATCTCCCATACAGGACTTTACAGGAAACTTTTCCAATGCTGCTACTGACAGAGATCCCTCGATAATTATCCAAAACGTCTTTTCCCCCCTTTTTGTGAATAAATGTCACTTTGCTTTCTCTCCACTCATTTGGGACCTCTTGTTTTTCTATGGCTAAATTGAACAGGGCAGTTAGGCTTTCCAAGAGTTCCTCTCCCCTTTTTTATCAACTCGTTAGGAATTTCGTACACCCCCTCCCGCTTTTCCATTCCTTAATTTTGAGATCACCTTTCGCACCTCCTCCGTTTTAATTTCGCCGCACACGAAGTTCGATAGATTTTCCTCCTCCCGGTTCGGACACTCCGGGATTCCATGCCCCATCGCTTATCGTTTACCTTTTCCCAGTGCTTGACTAGTTCTAATGCGAATTGATCTTGATCGTCTGTAACTCTGCCATCTACTTTAATACTCTGTGGATTACTTCCTTTGTTACGTTTGTTCACCCGTTTCCAAAATACGTTCGAACTCGACCCCCCCCCCCCCCCATGTCATTCTTATCGTCCTAATAAGACTGCTATTTCGCTCTCTCCGATTTATTTATTTATTTATTTATTGATGTTTAAGGTCACATATTTATGCACAATGGCTAATCATGACCGTGACAGTTTTACGGGTGGAGGAAGCCGGCCGGAGTACCCGGAGAGAACCACCGAGCAACGACGAGCAGCTGCCAGCTCCCCAACATCGTAACTCCGCTCTGCAGCACAGGCAGGGTTAGATTGGTTGAAGACATGTGTACCATCGACGTGCAGTACGCCTCAGTACACGGCGTCATCGTGCCCCCATGCGGGCAATGAAGAGATGAAGTGTCTTGCCCAAGGACACAACGCGGTTGCCGCAGGTGGGATTCGAACCGAGGACCTCTCGGCTTGCAGCCTGCACCTCTACCAACTGAGCCACCGCGCTCCCCGCACTCTCCGATTATCGCGTCTTTAATCTTATTTATCTTATTTCGTGCTTGTTGGTATTGTTCCTTTGCTAACGTGGCCTCGTTGCTTTTCGCCCCCCCCCCCCCCTTAAGTTTTCTACTCCTCCTGTATGCAGCACATTTAGCTTTTCTACCCTTTATGGCCCTTTTCAGTTCTTCGTTCACTCTGTACCCAAGTTCCCGTGTTGGCACTCTAATCTTTCCTACACTTTCCTTCCCTGCCTCCACTAGGCTTGCAACTATAGCGGCGGCCATCTTCTTGACACTGCCCCCCTTGTGTACGGTTGCAAGCTTTGGTTTCAGTTTTTCTTCGAACTTCGCCCAGTCGGCATCCTTTTTGAGTTCCCAAATCTCCTCAAAGCTTCCTTTGCTTTTTACTAGGTTTTTGGCCCTGAACGTCACTGTAATCAAGTTGTGATCACTATCCACCTCCATTTTACCCTCATCATCCACTTCTACCCCTCCCTCCATAAATTAATATCTGTGAGAATGTAGTCGATTATTGATTTTCAGTCGTTCCTCTCCTAGGTCCATTTACCCTTACACCTCGCGTCCCTGTTCAGAATCTTCAGACCGAGCTCATTTGTGAAGTTCAACAGCTTCCTTCCATTCCTGTTGACTTTTTTGTCTCCGCAATCTATGCCTTCTTCCTTATCACCTGTGTTCATTAAAGTCGCCCATCAGAATTATACCGAGCTCCCTGTTTTATAGTTCTGTGATATTGGACCTTAGTGTTGAGCATATCGAGTCATTGCACTGAGATTTGCGCTTCCCTCCACCGCACAGTACATAATCCCAAGGGCAATACTCTTGTTTATTAGATTGATCTTGACCTATCCAATTTCTTTCGATACCTCAGCCGTGGTGCTGACATCTTCCAGGTCTGTGATCAGCGACGGTTTTAAATCCTCTTTAATGTACATGCCTATCCCCCCCCCCCCCCCTTCTGGCCTTCTGTTCGCCCTACACCTATCCACACGCACCCCCTTACTTGGTCTACCCGTTTCTCGTATCTTACCCACGTCTCGCTTAAGCCCATGACATCAAAGTCCTCTGCCGCGATCAATCATAGCACATGTCTCGAAGCATTATACAAGCAAGTCCGAGATGAAAAATCCTGAGTTGATGACAAACACCAAACTATGTATATTTCCAATAATATCGAATATGAACACAGGCAAACAGCTTGTACAGGGCTGAATTCTTTTATAAATAAAATAGATTCAACTGAAGAATGCTCTGACAATGTGTGTACACTGATTTCCTACCTGACAACACAAATACTTGCACAACGAACTAGAGTACTCTTCGAAAGGAGTGGATTAATAAGCTGGTTTAGGCGACAGAAGCTCTACAGTCGAAAGACTTGCAGACAAATATACAAATATAAAAAAAATGAAAAAGATTGGCAGAAATCCAACAATATTTCAACAAATCGATATTTTTAACAATGGATATAATATATAGACTATACATTGCTTGTTTGAGGGTTTCATGTACAACTATTAGTATCCCCATAATTGCGCATGCGCGAAAAACATAGTTCTCATCTGTGCTTAAATTACTATAGCGGTGAATGGAAGAAACAAATATAAGTTATTTTTTCTCTCAAACTTCCATTTTGTTCAAACTGACGTTCATCAATTCATATAATTCAGAGTTTCCTCTTTAAAATGATGTAAAATACTTACGGATAGAAAAAGTTTTTTATATTTCCATTTTTAGTTTTAAATTTATACCCTGGTTTACGTGCATTTCCATATAAATTAATCCAAATCGGCTGACTGTTGCCGTTTCAGAGTTAAAACAAACATATTGCCATTAGTAGCACGAAGCCTACGTTCATCAATTCAGATAGTTAAGGGTTTCCTCTTTAAAGTGATATAAAATAATTACAAATAGAAAAAAGTTTTTATATTTCCATTTTTCGTTTTAAATTTCTACAAATTCTAGTTTGATTAGCGTGCATTTCCATATAAATTAATGCGAATCGCCTGACTATTGCCGTTTGAAAGTTAAAACAAATATATTAACGTTCGTAGCACGAAGCCTGCGTCCATCATTCAGTAAAAATTAAACTTCAAATTATAGGATTCTATAAAAATATTAAAGATAAAATTAATTTTTAATACTTTAAATTACTTTGAAACTTATATTGATTTCATGTTCGCGTGATTTCGACAGCTGACTTCACAGATAATTATTCTTGCTATCTTCAAGGCGCTGTAATTACAAAAGGTATCATAATAGAGTGTCTGGTTTTGTGATGGTCATACTGTATGTGATTTTAACAATTTAGAAATATTAAAGGTGTAGAAAGTAGACGCTTGGTGAGTCCTTTGGTGTCACGTTTGTCTATTTGACAATATCAATTTTTGGTGGGTTTGTTTTTTCAACAATTGCTTTAACTCGGGTAATGAATTGATATAAACCCGACTTATTATGCATATGTGGCATTCGAAAAGTATTCCTGTTGGGGTTTCAGTTCTTTGTCAACTGAATATATATATAAAACGTCAGTTATGGCAGAACTGTCACTTCGTCCTCGTAAAAACGTTGATTGGAAGAAACTTTCTGAAGGAGAAACACTCCCACGAACTGAAGATATTTCTGAAAGAAGAATTGTTTTACCTTCAACTTATCAAGTTGAAAGACTTATTACACGCAAAAAGCAGAAAAAGGTGAGTTATGCAATAATTATTTTATGTTATAATTTTTTGGGTACACGTCAAGTCCAACATATTAAAAGATTAAAAAAAAAAAAATTCAAAAGTTGACTAGATCGAGTGAAAATGAATACAAATGGGTTCATATTCACACAACCCAGTCAATTTTGATTATTTTTCAATGAAATTAAATTAAGAATTCATAAAATGTGGATTCAAACAACTGATATATAATTGTTACATGCGGACAAAATAGGACAGTATTATAGTATTATAGTCAACGCTGGGTGGGGTTATTCGATATTCCCCAATTATGATATATCAGCAGTGGCGTTGCCAGCCCAAACCAAGTGTGTGGGGGGGGGGGGGGGGGGGGGCAAAGGGAACTAATCAAGACCCCACCCCCTTAGACCTTACCCCCCTACGATTTTTATTGCATTTTTGGCCATATTTCAGATACCACTTCTGGAGGAAAGTGGGGGACATGTCCCCCCAGTCCCCCCTTGGCTACGCCACTGTATATCAGAAAAATATATTCAGTAGAGTTGGGTGGTTCGATTTTCGGAACACTGGGAGCGGAAAATCCGATACTCTACCTCTGAGCTATCCCCCCACCCACACTCAAGATATCGTATTCCATCTCACGCTACCCCCATTACGTGTACACGCCATAGAAAAATAAGCTTGACTGTATAATTCACTGTAAGTTTGGATTAATGTTAAATTTACTCTGTCAAAAAGTTGATGAATAGCAAAGTAAAAATAATTTTGGGTTATGTGGCAGGGAAATGAGTGTTAACCCTTTACCTTCAATCTTTTTAACCTTTAATCATGGGTGATTTTAATGTCCAAGTTTTCTTGGGAAGTGTTGCCCAAAGGATTCATATTTTATTTGTATATTCTATTGATCATGGTGTATTTGTCCGGCTAATGCCGGACAAATACACCATGATCAATAGAAATTAAATTTCAATGAAATTTCAATGAAATTAATTTAAGAATTCATAAAATGTGGATTCAAACAACTGATATATAATTGTTACATGCGGGCAAAATAGGACAGTATTATAGTATTACAGGTTCGCACCAAAGGTGGGGGTGGGGGGGGGGGCAGATAGGGGGACACAAAGCAACTCTTGTAATATAATTTTATGGGTATCTACTTCCTTCATGCATGAAGGCTGTACATATCCATGAAATTTTTCATATTATTAATATTAATTTTGCTTATAATTTATATTTCAGGAAGAAATTTATTTGGTGAAATGGAAAGATTATCCAACATATCAGTGTAGTTGGGAGCCCGCTCATCATTTTTCAACCGAGCTTTTAGAAACATTTAATCAGCCTATAATTAGTGATGACAGAAAAATCATTGCTGCACATAGTTTTGAAAAAGCTGTACAGAAACGTCTGAAGTCTTCATCTAATCGTTCAAGTATTAATTTTGATGGAGACATTTTTCGATATTGCTTTGGTCACCTAGATTCTGATTTGCTTTCAATTAACGACTTTGATAAACTTCCATTATCTGAAGGATGGTATTATAGAATAAACAGGAAGGGTAAGGGTGTTCAACTTTCCTTCCCAGTGAGAGTTAGATTTTATTTGCGAATGAAAAAGAACTTCATAGTGTTAAACAATAAAGTTACAAAAACAACATCCCCACTAGAAAGTCTGGTTATGATATCGGCTGTGGATGGTATAAATATTGAATGATGTTGTAACTTAACTTAACACTTGTATAGATTTCTCTTTTGATTTATTCCTTCTGTCTCATTAATTGACCTACCTGTATAATTTTCTATCATTCATCATGTTCTGTCATTTTCTTTAATTCAAGAAAAAAGTGCTTTGTCATCTCTTGATCAAAATGTGTTTTGCATTGTTAATTGCAAAGAAGATTACCAAAGCATTTCTTTAGCTTGTCGATCAGTGTTTGATGAAATAAACAACTTAATTGAATCAGGTGCTATTTGTGTAAATGGAGAACAATTTCAGCTAGAATTTTTTGTTGGCGGTGATGTTAAATTTATTCAGATATTGTTAGGGTTAAATAACTGTTTAAGTACCTATTCGTGCCCTTGGTGTAAAATAAATAAAAATAATAGAGATGATTTTTCCAAATCGGCCGACTATTATCATAAGTCTCCATTATGCAGGACAGCACAAAATATAATTGATGAATTAGGCTCAAAAACTTCTGGTGTAATAAACCCCTCACTTATTAAAATTGATCCAGAACATATAATACCAGATGAACTTCGCTTGTTGCTGAGAATTTCAGACAAACTTTTAAAAAATCTAATATTTGATGCAAAGTCATTAGACGATAAAAATAAAGTAAAAGGTGAACCATCTGAATGTGTCAATAGTTTGATACAAAAAATTCGAGAGTGTGGAATCTCATTCAATATATGGACAAAAAAGGGTTCAGATGGTGAAATTGAATGGACATCACTTACAGGCGTGGATTATAAAAAAATGTTTGAATTATTACCACACAGACTGTTTTTTATCATTCACCACGACACTCATGACAAAACAGTCAAACTTTGGCAAGATTTTTTCAAATTATATAAATATTTAACGAATGAGATAAAAGATTTTGAACAACTGGATGATGTATTTCAAAAATGTAGAGATTGGACTATTTCATATTTGTCAATGAGCTCATCACGCCAAGGTTATAACTCAATTACACCATACATACACATTTTAGTATACCACATTCCATATTTTGTAACACATTATGGGCCACTTATGAAATTCAGTGGTCAAGGCACTGAAAAAATTAACGATGACATAAAAACTATTCATCAAAAAAAATCTAACAAATTTGACGCGACGGTTGATGCGCTGAAGGTGCGAAAACGAGTGGAACACCCTCAGACCAGAGGCTACGCGCGTGTAAAACGTAAATATGAAAAGAGAAAGTCAGAATACTGGGAGGAAGAAATTTTAAACAACAGGGCCATAAGAAAAAAACGAATTTCACAAGAGATGCAAACTGTTCATGATAAATATAAGCCAAATGAACAAACTGAATCTGCATACAATAATCTCTCAGTAAATGAATTAAAAATTGAATTAAAAAAATTAGGCATTGCTACAAAACTCAGAAAAAAAGATAAACTTTTAATCCTGTTAAAAAAACACACTGAAATAATATCTTAATTACCTAAATGATCTATTACTGGATTACCTCTCACACCTTTTATCCGAGCGGCCGATTCTTTAGTTCAGTTTTAAATGATGTCAGGGCTGCTGCAAAGCAGCAATGGCATCATTTGACACAGAACTCAAGAAATAATATGTTTACATGGCTCTATATTCATGACATTCCAAACGTATCTTACTAATTCAAGTCATTTAACCCTTTACCTATCGAAGCGGACAAAATACGGCCAGCATAATATACAAAATTATTATATAATTATAATAAAATTAATTTTCAATTTTTTCTTCCAAACCATGGGTTGTACCCCATCAATGGAGCACGCTCGTCGAGCCCGTCCCAATGATGGATAACATACGATGGTTTGGAAGAAAAAAGTGAAAAATTTATTAAAATTATACAATAATTTATAAAAATTCTTTTATATTTTTACTTAAAGTTGTGTTAGGTAAAGGGTTAATGAGTGCTACAAGTGAACTTTTTTGTACACATTCGTTATGTATCCTAAGTTTTAAATTTTATGAAATAAAATATTTTATGTGAAAGATGTAAACTGTCGTTATTTTGATATTGGGGTTGCAAAAGATATGCCCAGTCCAACACTACATCTCTTCCTATATATACACGCCGGTATCTTTACATATATTTCTTCAGTTTATTCGGCTCACTCCTTCAATTACTGACAATCTGTACATATGTTCCCAGACTGCTATTATCTGAAATTTCATATTTCTCTTAACAGACTCGTTAACTGGGTATTAATTTCTCCCTCTCGCTAATCACTGACCGAGGTGTGAATCTTTGTGTCTGAACTAGTTGATGAAGCTTGTGCAGTCACACGTGAATAAAAAGGGGAGAAAACTCCAATTAGGGGATACGAATAGTTGAGTATGTTTTTAACCGCTTGGACCCTAGCGGCCCATTTTTCGGCCAGGAACATGATACGCCATAACGTCATTAAATAGGATGGCTGTTCAGTAAACATGTGAGGTAGACCAATCAATATTTTCAACGTGCAGCCCAGAGGCTGCACGTTGAAAATATTGATTGGTCTACCCCAAATAATGAATATGGACCCTTATGATTGTTGCCATTGAACTGGCATGGAAGATACCACCAGAGTTCAAAGGGGTAAATTAAACATCTAAATTTTATCTCTATAACTTGCACAGATTCGTGTGGATTAATGAAATATAACCTTCGGCTCCTACAACAGAGTGACGTCAGAAGAGTATTTTTTACTATTGGATATTATCTGAGGGTGAAAATAACCTATTGTTTCCATATTTCCCTGGACTTATGCCACTGGTTGCTATTTCTTGACCCCCTTGATTACAATGAGCCGTGGCTGTCGCATTATACTCAGTTCATCAGTTATTCCATTGGTTGATCACCTGTACATTACCAACATGGGAAGTAGCTTGTCAATGTTCAGTGGGAACCAGTTTATTACATAATATTAAATCTGATAAGAGAAAATGTAATAATTTTGCGTTTATTCGTTGAAAAAGCTGAAGTGGAGAATTATCCGAAAATACTGGAGACAAATATATATAACAATTAATGTTACAGACTTATCTGGCAATTTATTAAATTTAATGAAATCTGGTAAAAAAAATCTAATAATTTTAGTTTATTTTTTATAAAGTAACATACCTTTCATGCTGGTCGTCTGTTTTTTTTCCGTTTTTTGGAAGGGTGGGGTGGGGTTGGGTCTGTTCTTAATGTAATTCCTAGAAGTCACTGCTAAACAATAAGAAATTCATTTAAGAGACTGACGGGGTGGGGGTATGCTCCCAGTTTTAACAGCTCATTTTTCAACAAAATTTAAATACCACTGTTACGCCCCCTCCCCCCCCCCCACCCACTTTAAAATATGATCAATCGAAGTGAATGGGTTGAGTACCTTATATTTGGTAAGTTGTCAGCTTTGAAATCATTAATATGTGGCGTTTTGACCGAATGTATGAGACTTTTTGACCAAAAAGTGTGTGACGTTTTGACCAAAAGTACGTGACGTTTTGACCAAAAAAAAATGTGACGTTTTGACCATTTTGAAATGTGACGTTTTGACCCGTTTCCGCATGAGATAGGGTATTCCACTCACGTCGGAACTACGTTTGGAAATGGAAGGTCAGTGTGACCACTCTGCACACCACCACCATGTTTTACAGCCAAAATATTATCTTAATTTTGTAGACTCTTTTAAATTGGGAAAATGGCAGGCCATTTTATATTACACAGACTAAGGGTGCCTGTACAGAAGCATTGGCTGTAGTCTTATGCATCGGTACGGTATTAAAGCCTATTCGCGACAACACCGGAGGTAGTGGATCTCCATGTGTTACGGCGGATAACACCATGTCCCCTGATCTCGGGGCCTGTTCAAAAACTGTCACAAAATCCCTCCCGGATCCGCCCATGGTTTGGAGACATCGCTAAAGATACTTGTATCTAAATGATGTAATTTCATGGACTCCGGTGGACAATAATAACAGCGTAAGTGGATCATCGTGTAACATAAGAATTTTCCAGTTCCAACAAAACTGTAAATTTCCGATAAAATCCTTGGTGTGGAAGCAACCGAATCTCTGGCCTACCCATATCTGCATATCTGACTTTGAGATGGTTTCCATTACTTGACGCTTTCTTTGTTTTTTTTTTTTTTTTTGGGGGGGGGGGGGGTTCTTTTTTTGTTTTTTTTTCTCAATAATTTACAGGTTATGAACGCCTAAACAATCTCATTGAACACAGTGCTAACCTTTCACTCTCTGTACAACACACAAAGTTGTTTAAAAAAAATACATATACATCCACAAAGTACATCATCTCTTGAAAAAAATAAACTGGAAAAAAATATATGTTATCACATGAAATTTCAATTTAAAATTTGAATTTTCACTACTACCCCATGGTCATGTGCATTGAATGGCCTTGACACTCTTTTTTATGCCTCATGTTTTTGAGAGATTCTCACAGATTCCGGCACAAAATTACAAACTTTTTAATCCTTCCTGAAGTGGACTAACTTTGTTTTTAAATTACTGGTTTCAAATCCCACTGATATTGAACCAATCGGGCCCATTTAATCCTACTAACAACTTAGGGTGTCAAATGCTCCAAGTCACGTGTTCACCAATTTAGTGGTTCATAACCTATAGGTATCTCGGAACTAAATATTTTCCCATAGGCGACCATTATAACGTTCAAGCAAAAAAAATATGATCGCATCACTTTAATTTTGGCATTCAAATATCTTTGTCAAGTATAGCCCTTCAGACAACTTTTTCTGACCCCAAAACAGGGGGTCATGCAACAAATAAGAGAGAAAAATTGAAAGCAAGAGAAGTACCGGTCACGTGCACATATTTTCCAGGGAATTCCCTACAAAAACACACCAAATGTAAATTGAATTTTTTAGGTCAAAAAGTCATCAAATCACCCTCTTTTTTATCTGAAATATTCATCAATAATGCAAGATGTCAATAGAATGCTTGAAATGTTTATTGAAACAATTTGTTTTCCCAAGGATGTTTATTTTTAGAGACTGCATCACTTCCGAGTACAACATTTCAAGGTGGGGTGCAACATTTCAAGGTGGGTATTTCTAATTCAAATATTTAGTTCGGTGATACCTGCAGGACAACTCGGATCTTCGAAAAACAAAATGCAGTTTAAGGTCTAGGGGAGACAACTGAACGAAAGGTTGAATGATTATCTCCCTTGATATCTGAAACATTTCATCTCAAAGAGAAAAAGGTTATGAACGCCTAAATAAATCCCATTGAGCACAGTGTTAACCTTTCACTCTCTGTACAACACACCAAGTTGTTTTGAAAAAAATACCTATACATCTACAAAGTACATCATCTCTTGAAAAAATTAAACTGGAAAAAAATATATATTGCCACATCAAATTTCAGTTTAAATTTCGAATTTTCACAACTGCCATATGGTCTTGCACTGAATGACCTTCACACTTTTTCCCCCATGCCTCGTGTTTTTGAGAGATTCTCACACATTCCGACACCAAATTACAAACAAACTTATTAATCCTTTCTAAAGGGGACGAATCAAAATTTTAATTAATGGTTTCAAAGTCAAAATATATGTAACCAATCAGCTGATCAGCCCTATTCAATCCTACTCACAACATTTCAAATGCGCCAAGTCACGTGTTCACTTACTTAGTGGTTCATAACCTGCTACACGATCCTTTGATTTATTTCTTGTGACAAAAATATGTCTGGGAATCACCTCTTTCTTTCATGTAAATCTTTGAATCAGAAGAGTTTTGGGAAGTTGAACTCAAGCCAGAAAATCAGCAGACTGTCATTTGCAAACTGAGGTCCCCAGAGGGTGAATTTAGTAATACTACCCTGCACAGCAGGGTAGTATCACTAAATTTACCCTCTGTGAACCTCAATCTGAATCAGAGTCTCAAAACTAAACACAAAGAAGTACCCAGAGAATAAAATGGACCACCGTATGGGATAGCATCATTAAATTCACCCTCTGGGGACCACATTTTGCAAATGTCAGACTGCTTATTTTCAAGCCTGGTTGAACTGAAGACAACTTTGGTTTAACTCTAAGTTGAAGACCTCTTTTGTAAGTGTTTTTATTTTATTTATTATTATTTCTTGCAATATATATTAAAATAGGATCTACAGAGAAATTCATTTTTTGTCTCTTTTCCATTTTTCAAGAGATTCTCTGCTGAGTAATCTTTTTTACACTCCTGAGAATTTTCTTTAATTTTTATTTCTTTCAACTCATGTTTGCTGTTCAGCAACAATGAAGTAATTGCAGGAGAATTACAAGAAATTTTTTGAAGCTGAACAATTGAAATTCCTTATCATTTGTGGGAGTTAATTATGGCTCATTATTTTTTTTTTTAAACTGTCTTCCGACTTGTAGGAGAGGTGCAAGAGAACAAAATTTATTTTGAAGCTTGATATCCACATGCTGTACTTGAAACTGAAAAATTCTGGTCTTTTTTTCTTCATCTTTGGTTCTTTTTTTTTTTTTTTTGGGGGGGGGGGGGGTGGTTATTGGGAGAAACTAGATTACTGTTGTGATTCCAATGTTTGTGAATAGAATGCAGTTTGAATAAGCCATTAGACAGGATACAGAACTCGCTGAGAAGAGCAGTATGAGGCTATTAGCAGTGGTATAACTCCAAATTGAAAATTTATATTCATATTTCGGCCATACTTTTATTGTAAGTACAACATATGTGACCTGCATTAATAGTTTTGTAGTATCTCTTTTGTAGAGAAGTCCTCACTTTGGTTTAGTGGTAATTAACTTGTTGCATATAGCATTTTATGCAACACAAATTTTTCCTTGAAACCCATGCCATTTCCCTGACAATCAACCTCAATTTCCCTGAAAATATTTTTGGGAGGTTAACATGTTTGAAATAAATAATTACAATATATCGGCTTATCCTGATCATTCTCAATATATCAATACAGCTGCCATGAGATTTATTGTCTTTGATGATGCCATTGTACAGTGATGGAAAACTGATGCAGGCAATTTTTTTTTAATCCCACATTAGCGGTTTCTTTCAGTGCCATGTTTCAGTTACATTTGACATTGGTGGTATCTCAAACACTCTGACATTTCCATTCGCGAAAGGTAAAACATAAGTGGCATTAAGCCTTCCCTTGATCTTGAACCCTCAAAAATGTAAATTTACTAGGTCTGATCAGTCCAGGGCGAGTTGGTCTGTTAACCATTCCTGTTGGGCCATAATAAACTGCAATGCCCTTCAAAATCATGTTATTAATAGTTTTATTACCTGTAATAGTTTTATTTCAGGTTTGCATACAGCAGTATCTATTCTCACAAGGAAAAGTGTTTGAATTTTTAGAAACCCTTCTACCCCCATATGGGCCGATTGAGCAAGAAGTTATGCCTGGAATCCAAGCAGAACTTCTTGTTGAATTGGTCCATGCTGAGGTAGAGGGGATTTGTAAAAAAATGAACTCAAGTTCAACAACAGTTTATGGGCATCGATTGGCATCATTGCATTCCATGGAGAATATACACCATTTACTCAGCATTTATTCGTTTACCCAACGAATTGGCTGCATCCAGCCACAAAATATACAAATTCAGCAGTTGAAAATATTAATTTTTTTTAAAAATTCAACACAAAACCATATCATGTGACCCCTCATTGGAACGAGGTCGTTCCAATGAGGAGTCACAAGATATGGTTTGTTGAAATATTTGGAAAAAATTGATAAACTAATATTTAAAATAAATTTTGATATCGTCTGTGTCGGGTAAAGGGTTTGAGGATGTTTGTGAAGCATAACCATGAAAAAAGTTCTGACGAGCACTTTGCTCACCTTAGTGTCTCCCAGGGGAGGGCTTTTGCATTTTTAAAAAAAAACTGAGCCTGAGTGTACTCCATCATTGGTTATCGGGTCATACTTTACCAGTAAAACACAACTAGTTTACGGCATTAACCCTTTACCCAACACAGAAGATATCAAAATTTATATTTTAAATATAATTTTTTTAAATTTTTCAAAAAATTTCAACAAAACCATATCATGTGACCCATCATTGGAACGAGCTTAATGAGTTCAGTTCAATGAGCTCATTCCAATGAGGGGTCACACGATATGGTTTTGTTGAAAAATTTTGAAGAATGTAATTTTTTCATCTGCTCAATTTGCATATTATGCAGGCAGATGCGGGTGATCCGTTAGGTAAAGGGTTAAACAAACATTACTCTTCTTTCTGGGGTTCTCATGTGGATGTCATGAGTAAAGGAAGAGTGTAAAACACCATTTTGATGAATTGAACAAAAGACACAAGGATATCATTTGAACATTTTAATATCACCATCCTACATGTATTCCATGTAAACTATATATTGCAACAGTCATTTCATTGTTAAACCGCTAAGAATTTACAAGTCTACAATTATATACAATCAAATATTTCATATTTTAAAATTGGAATTTCACATCTTCAAACGAGTCCCGTTACATGATGCTTATTGAAAAAATGTTTGTTGCAAGTTTTTCCAGTGAGCAGTTCCTAGATATACAGAAGAATCCTGTTAATTGAATAGCCACTTTGCCAATGAAAATTATTCAATTAACAGGAGTATTCAATTAACAGGGATGTTCCACTTTCCTGTATTCTAGAGATAAACTTAGCATTTATTCTATTATATCTTGTTTGACAGAGCTCCCTGAGCTCTGTCAAGCAAGATATGATAGATTAAATGCCTGTATTGGATGTACTGAGGCCAAATAGGTCTATAAACAAAGAAAAACTGGGGAGAGTCAGGGTAATTTCTCGGCAGGTTACAAGATTTTTTATTCAATTAACAGGGGTTTACGCTATAACCTATATTCAATTAACAGGTCAAATTTGTACTGGAGGTATGGTAAATGGTTTTGTGTTGGGCAATTATATTCAATTAACAGGGATATACAATTAAGAGATATCCAATTAAGTGGGCTCCACTGTATCAGCATGTATGCAATTGCTACAATTTGCTAAGTTCCATCAAAAACATTCATAAGCCTTGGTGGAATACACAGAAGAACTGGGCAGGATGGGATGGAATAAGATGGACAGAACAGAACAAGAGCAATGTGACATATGCCCCCGATGGTGTCAAAAGGCCATGTTGAACAATTTTCTGAGTCTAAAGAGTGAAAAAGAGCCATAACTCTTGTAAAAATTTTGGGACGGAACCCATTCCTTGTGCATATCCGTTCCCTCATACGGGTTTATCGGCATACCAAAGGAGACCAAAATCTGACTGTTAACTTTGAAATTACAATCCAAAACATTTGTATAGACAGACAGACAGACTGACGGACGGATGGAGATCTCCACTAGATAACCTCGAATCCTCCTTTGGAAGTCGGGGCCATAATAAATGCTCACTTTATGACTAGAATACGGGAAAATGTCCAAATTCCTGTTAGCTGAATATACCAGCCAAATGAATATTTTTTCACTAGCAATGTGACTATTCAGTTTAGTCAGTTAACCATTTGCTCACTGATATATATTTAACAAATTCAGTCTTGTTCGACAGAGCTCACTGAGCCCTGTCAAACAACACTGAACTGGTTAAATTCCCAGTTGCATCATGGGAAAAAATTGCTACTTGAAATTTGGGTACTTTGGACATTATTTATTTATTTATTTATTTATTTATTTATTAGTGTTTTAAGATCACGTTCAGTATCTATAGTGAACTCAAACCAAGTATACAGTAATGTTTAGATAAACGTTTATATGTTGCCCGCTTCATAGGACTTCCACTCCAGGCACTGGTTACCGGTTCCTTTTTCTGCCAGTAAAGCAAAACTTCCCACAGTAAACAAGCACTTCTCAACTTTCTTGGGTTCCCACTGAGGAACTAGTTGTGTACAGTATTTGTTAAGCTAGTGATATGCTGTCCTGTGGTACACTGTTGGAAATGGATTCAAAGCAATTTCCAACAGTGACACTTAATGGCATTTCATCAGAAACTGGTTGGCCTCATTGCAGAAGTTTTTTTGGCGCTAAAGGACTTAAATTATATGATTCCTCTTGCCTCTCAAAGAATTACCTTGAAATGTTTGAGGTTTCCATGACAACAGAATGTACATAATATACACAATTCAGCAGTATATGAGTAAAATCACAATATATTATATGATCTGACCATTCTTCCGGTTATTAAGCCAATTCATTAAAAATGGTAATGAACATCCATGCATAAACTAGTAGAGTGCTAGAAGCCACTATCATGGCTCTATTGAAAGGTGCTGAAGGCCACGTTAGTGGCTTTACAATGTATGCATCATGGCTTGCTCTCTTCTTAACAATAGGATAAATGCTTTACATAAAATTGTTGTATTACAATTTATTGGAGACTGACATCTGGCTCTCCAGGCCTGGCATTCTTAAAAGCGCCGGGCTAAAAATCGCTTCCCTCGCATGGCCTCCTCAAGCTTACAAAAGCTAAAAGTGACAAAATGAAGTTTTACTATTAATGAATTCTGCAGAGTGGGCTTTGTACATGTACATTTTATTTGGTGCCGCTAACAAGGTAGTCTCTATGAGACGGTTACACTGCCTCTCCCTCACCTCCGGGCCTTGGCAAGGCCCAGAGGTGAGGGACTGATATGGCCATCTTACAGAGACCACTAACAAAGCAGAGATCTGAAAAATTTGGGTTTTAGGAACAAGCTGTTATGGTAATCATTATTTTCTAAGACCAGGAGGACTAGTTTTCGCCCTCCTTAATTTTTTTAAGGCGAGCAGTAGGCAAGCGAATAAATCGCTCTCCTGAAAATGCCATCTGTTTACATTCTGTATGCTTTGTAGATAAAAAAATATGGCTTCCAGTATTTTTCCAATGAATTCTCAAGTACAAATTGATCAACAGGAGCAAGGAACAATAACTGGTTATTGGATAGCTGGGCATAGATGCCTGATACAGACACAGCAACAAACAACACATACGCTCCAAGTCACAAACCTCAGACCATGTTACCGTCAGTTTATCACAATAATTTATAATGTTGCCTATTTGATTCAACAAAAGAATCACTTTGAGAATATGAAGCCTGATTCTATTCAAGAATTTATTTATAAAGTAAAATTCTGATTTGCAGGGCCCAAGAATCCTCCCTACTGATTTGTAGTCAAGCCAGAAAATAAGCAGACTGACATCTGCAAAATGAGGTCCCCAGTGGGTGAATTTAGTGATGCTACCCTGCATAGCAGGGTAGCATCACTAAATTTACCCTCTGTGAACCTCAATCTGAATCAGGGTTACAAAACAGACAGAGGTACCCAGAGGATAAATGGCCCACTGTATGGGATATCATCATCAAATTCACCCTCTGGGGACCTCATTCTGCAAATGTCACACAGCTTATTTTCAGGCCTGTTTGTAGTTCATCATTTCACCCACTTGCTAATTCTCATATTTTCCATACAAAAACCTTTTACAGTGCAAGGTTGAAAAAAAGGGTTGAAGATTGTCAATAAGAAAGGATATGCTGGATTGGATCATTTCCAGGAAGTTACAAGTTTTTTAAAAAACATAACAATAATAGTAACAGCGGCATTCCACTGTGGAAGACAAGAAAATAACGAGAATAAATCTGTAACTCATTAATCTGTAAAACAAAGGAAGCAGTAAAATTACATTCACATCGAACATAAGAAGACTCCATCTGACTTAACAGCTGCCAATACCTCTTTATCTAACAAATTACCAAAAATAAATCCAATGGGAGTTTGTAGTTTTGTCTGGGAAGGAAAAACATTTGCTTTTAATATTAATTTCAGATAACTGCATCACTTAATTCTTCACATATGCACTTCACTGCAGAATCAAGAAAGGTCATTAATTATATTGCAAATGGCAAAGCAGTGGTTTGAACCTGCTCCGATGAAGCTGTCTTTGGCTCCCACTGCCCAGCAAAGCTGTATTGAACCATGGACATCACTCGGTCAAAGGTGGCCAATTGATGTGTGTGGTACAGTAAAGTTTTGTTAGGCAGTTGGTGCCGAAGGAAACTCTCTAGGTGTTGCTATGCCCTTTTTTATTTTATTATTCAAATTTTTGTTTTCCAAACACAACTTAACTAGGGCTGAAACGGTTGGTTCATATTCGTAACCGACTAACCAAGAGCTATAACCGGAAAATATCCAGTTATCAGTGGCCATTATTTCACCGAATATGGGATCAAAACTACAGGAATTGGAAAGCAGTATTCTCAAACTATTCCGTATTGTGTATACAAATGAACGTTGTCGAGTACTCAAAAACTTTCGTTTGTATACACACTACGGAAGAGTTTCTGTATCACTCATTACTCACGGAAACTGCTGATCATTAACAAAGTCTTGAATGCCAAAGTTGATTATTTCTCAATATACACACTGCAGCTTCGATGTATAATCTTTCACAAAGGAGAAGCGGAAGATTTACTAAGTTTTAAATGTGGAATAACGATCACTATCGATATTTCAGATAACTGGTTGACGGTTTTTCTGATTGGTTGGGTAGCTAACTGGTTTCAAACCGATTATCCGGTTAACCATTTGAGCACTAAACTAACCCTTTACCTAAGATAAGGGTCAAAACAGTCCAGCACAATTCACAAAAATCACCCTTCAATTTGCATTATTTAAAAAAAAATTGTCTCAAAAACATAGCTTATGACCCTTCATTGGAATGAGCTCATTGAGCTTGTTCCAATGAGGGGTCATAATCTATGTTTATGATGTAAAAAAAAATGAAAAAAATTGAATTTTTTTAATTTTGTTTGCAAGTGTCATCTGCCTTTCGTGTTAGCTAGGTTAAGGGTTAAGATGCCCCAATCAATGGGCATGTTCCAATAAATAGTCATAAGCTATTTTATTTCAGAGGCAATAAATGAAAATATTTTTAATTGTGTGTTGTCCACTTGTTGTGTTAGGTAAAGGGTTAAAACCAGTTGAAGTTGCATGAAATTATTGCCAACTGTTTCTGAATTATTCTCGACATATAATATGTGGTTGATTTAGCATTCAATTTTACCCTTTTACACACATTCTTGTTATTCATTTACCCTGAAAGTCCACACATTCTTGTTATTCATGACACACCATTCGAGTAATATCTGAACTGAAAAATTTACATTAGTAGAGTTACAGCTAATAGGACAGGAATTAAGAAGCTAGTAGACGTGCAAGCATGTTGAGTGTGAATGGCCTATGCCTATTATTAGTTATTGTGATGAACTGACAGCAACATGGTCTGAGGTTTGTGGCTCGGAGCACACACTCCGAGCCACAAACCTCAGACCATGCTATCGTCAATTTATCACAATAACATATATGTTCCATTGAGACCCTACCAATAGCCCTAAATTCACATCATGAAATGAACAAGGCAACTTTTAACAATAACAAGTTAAGTAAATAAACCTCCTGTGCACCCCACGATGTCACTGGACAAATAATCAATAAATCTGATAAAGGTCAAGGTCACTCCATCTTAGTTCAAATTGTAAACTGATTTGTAATTTAAACAACACTTTGTTCCAAAATATCGTAAGCCGCATGTGTGAAAAGTCTAGAAAAATTAAGTGGTTTGAAAGTCACGCCAATGATGAAATAATTGCAAAATGGGCAACTTTATTTCAAATATTTTGTGTGGTAACATTGAATCAGAATGGTAACACATGCTTCTGGAGCTGTAAAAATAGAAAAAAAAAACTTTGCAAGTTCTCGTCCAATCTGCGGGCGCGGATTTTTGTCTTATTGGAACATAGAGGGATGGAGACAGAGGAAAACATAGGCCATCTTAATTCTCCACTCAACTAAGTAAAAAAAGAGCTAAAAATTTACAGCAGATAGTCAATATTCTTAAGGGCTTAATATATTAATTCTATAAATACTACTGGCAGACTTTCCTGTCCAGGGCGGTAATACTGTTCACTTGCAGAGGGATATACCAGGTCATTTTCACAACAAAATATACTACATGTAGTAAAATAAAGTGTTTCTTCTGTCAGTCAATGAACAATCTTAGAATACATTGAACTTTTCATAATGTTATTACAATTATTAATATTTATTTTTTATTTATTTATTGGTGTTTAACAGTGCTCAAAATAACTTTTTTTCTTTGCGCAGCAAAATGCTACGCATTTCCACAAAATGAATAGCATTTTGTAAAAATTACATAGCTATTTTTGTATACCAGAGTTATGTTATGCTGTTTTATATTGAATTCTTCTAAGTAGATAGAATAGTTTCATCTATTTCTGGGCATTTCCAAATGATCTGCAACACATGAAACATTTTACTATGGTTTTTTAACTGAACTGCCTCTAAGGGTTGCATGCACTTGTATACTGTTATAATTGGCGTCCTGGTAGTTTAATAGAGTTCTCAAAATGGAAGTTGGGATTTTTAATTTGATGGGCTTGTAGTTATTTTTAATGGACATTTTATGCAAAATGTTGTAAAAACAGGAAGTATTTAAAGCAACAGAACTCATCTTACATATGAAGTTGCTGATGATGCTTGATGGAGAGTTAATCTGAGTTATGCCTGGAATGTTCAACAATCAGAAGTAAAGCATCAGTGAACTAGTTTTCAAATTTGTTTGCAAATTTTCATTTACATTTTGCGATACAAGATAATCAACTACAGCCTAATAGGCTGCAGTTGATTATCTTGTATTGCAAAATGCTATACATAATTTAACATTGTGTAGCTTTTTGCAAGTTTTGCATAGCAAAAAGCGACGCGACACCGCTTATTTTGAGCCCTGGTGTTTAAGGTCACATATTTCTGCACAATGGCTAATCATGATCATGCCAGTTTTATGGGTGGAGGAAGCCAGAGTACCCAGAGAGAACCATCGAGCAACTGTCAGCTCCCCAACATGGTAACTCCACACAAGCAGGGTTAGCATTGGTTGAAGACAGGTGCACCATCGACGTGCAGTATGCCTTAGTACACAGCACCACTGTGCCCCCACGTGGGCAATGGGGGTGAAGTGCCTTTCCCAAGGACACAACATGGTTGCTGCAGGTGGGATTCAAACCGAGGACCTCTCAGCTTGCAGCCTGCACCTCTACCTACTGAGCCACCACACCCCACTATTATTAATAATCCCTTCAGTGGAACATGGTGCCATTTGCAATTCTAAATTGCAGATTGCACTTTGTTCCACTCAAGGGATGATTTATTGGTGTTTAACCCTTTACCCAATGAATCGAACGCATCCGCCCACGTAATATGCAAAATCAGCAGCTGAAAAAATATTATTTTTTGAAAAATTTCAACAAAACCATATCATGTGACCCCTCTTTGGAATGAGCTCGTTCCAAAGAGGAGTCACATGATATGGTTTTGTTGAAATTTTTTGAAAAAATTTTAAAAATGATATTTAAAATAATAAATTTTGAAATCGTCTGCGTTGGGTAAAGGGTAAACCCCCTGCACACTGATGTCGAAATATCTAAAGTTCAGGGTGCAAATATTTCCCATAATGCAACTAGAAATTTAACCAATTCAATCTTGTTTGACAGAGCTCAATCAGCTCTGTCAAACAAGATTGGATTGGTTAAATTCCCAAGTGCATTATGGGAAAAATGGCTACTTCAAATCTGGATATTTTAACATCAGTGTGCAGAGGGTTAAGGTCACTGCAGTGGCTATTTCATGGCTGCAACACAAATATGAGGTCAGATTTAGCAAATTGTTTATATTTATGTTGCTAATTTTAAGACTTACACCTATTCATTAGTGATAGTCTTATCATACAAGTATAGCAGCATATGTCATCCACAGTAAACCAAGTGCTGCTCTTTTTCCCAGGGGTCCCATGGGGGGAAATTATCATCACATCAAGTCACGACTGCTGTAATTTCATGGGAAAGTTGAGAAGAGACTTTGCAGATTACAAATACTAAATAGGTATTGAACCATCTATTTTTACTGTGTTTTAGAATAATGAAAAATTTCCAAGATTGTTCTTGAAGTTTTATCCATTAAACTGCTGTGATGTAAATACTGCTTGAAACAGCTATGACAGCCCTTTCCAACTGTATTCTATAACTGGTTTTCATCACCAGGATCAAACAATTATGAAAATATTCCTCTCAAGATTAAATCACAACACTAAAACTGTTGAATTCTTAATAAAATATAAGATGACTGATGAACTTTAAATGGGTGAAGAATATTTCTTCAATTCAATTCAATTCAATGTTTATTTCCGTTTACCATTAAAATGACATTTGGAAAATATTCCATAACATATAGTTGCATAAAATAAAATTAAACATTGCGTAGAGGCTTATACAGGGACTGACCTGGGCATGCGCCAGTGCGTATTTGGTTCTGAAACATCAGGACCTGGCTCTTAAATCTCAGAAATAGGCTTCTCAGTTGGCGCGTAACTTCTCAGATCATATTTTGATATTCTTTCGATGGATAATCGAGAGAGACACTCTTACATGCATTTTTTATATGATTATCATTTATCATTGTTGTAGAGTGCTTAAGTTAATACTTCAAGTCTTAATTACCAAGCATTAATCTTCACTGTGGTTTCTGATCAAGTCTCGGCTGCCTAAATAGGCAGCCAAGACTTGATCAGAAACCACAGTGAAGATTAATGTTTGCTATAGTGTACTAAATGAAAATGATGAGAGCTATTACATACTTGCAGTGTGACTCCGTAAATTGAAATCTGGTGCAAAAATAGGCTCCGAGGCTAGAGCGTATTTTAAATAGTCCTGATCGGTCCCTGCTTATAGACATATCTTAACTCATAAAATGTATATCAACTCCTATTCAAACATATCCCAATCAATAGTAAAGGTTGATAAGAAAATAAAATGAAAACAAGCCACTTTTTTGCAATTCAAAATTATTCATTGAGTTGCAGAAATTTCCTTCAAAAAATCATTTTCTTAAGAACCTCCGATCCGAGCACTTTTGTGAAATCAAGTTATGATTAAATTGAGAAATTGCTCTATTAAAAGCTTTCAGCCAAAGGCCTTCATCAGTTTAGCTGGCTTCAGAAAATACTGCATACTCGGTTGAATTGAATGCACATTTCACAGTGAAGGCAGAGAAAGAACGTTAGATGTTCAATCACCCTTTATGTAATTCTAGTGTCAGTCGCTCTTTGTCAGCCTTCATTGTGAAATTTGCATTCAACTGAGTATGTAGTATTTTCGGAAGCTAGCAAAATTGATGAAAGTCTTTGGCCGAAAGCTTTTAATAAAGTAATTTCTCCATTTAATAAGTTGGTCCCTTTATCTTGACCTTATGGAACAAGTTTTGACCGATTTCCTATAAAAAAAAATAATTTTCAATGACAAACAGGAATGAGGGAGATGATTTTTAAAAGACTTTAATTTTTTATCACAACTTTTTGTCATGATACCCCATCATCAGTTTATCCTGGAATGACATCTATTGAGAGCTGCAGTGTACTGATATGTAAAACGGTCAAAGGACCCTCCCTGGAAATCAAGATTAAAGCATTTCACTGCAATTAAAAGGGGATAAAATTAAAAATTATATTACAGTTTTTGAGCAAATTACATGTAAATTAAAACAGGTATAATAAGAATGATAAAAAATAATACTTTGTAAACATTAAAGCTTTCCCCAGTATCATCATATTGAAAAAAAGGAAGAATGAAGAAAATATGTTCAAAAATACCAGATATCCATCATCAGCCTCTCATCAGTAACCTTATAACAAAAATATTTTCATAAATTATAAGCCTCCTCTTCAAATTAAATACCCCTTTTTTACTCTGAAGAGGAGAAAATAATTGCAGAACAAATTTTTTCTAATTGAACAGAAATTAAGTTCCATGCAAAATAAATATTGTACCTTGAGTATTTGTTTATTTACTGGTTCTAAACAAGCCAGAAAATAAGCAGACTGTCATCTGCAAAATGAGGCCCCCAGAGGGTGAATTTAGTGATGCTACCCTGCACAGCAGGATAGCATCACTAAATTTACCCTCTGTCAACCTCAATCTGAAAACTCAAAACTAAACAGAAAGAGGTAGCCAGAGGATAAATTGGCTCACTGTATGGGATAGCATCATCAAATTCACCCTTTGGGGACCTCATTCTGCAAAATGTCAGACGACTTATTTTCAGGCCTGGTTCTAAAGGTCACGCTCAGCATCTATGACTATGTTATGATTACAGCATAGATATGAAGTCGAGCTTAAACAATCGTTTATACCTCAGCTGCCCACTTTAGAGAACTTCCAACATAGGGCTTGGTTACCAGTTCCTATTATACCAGTAAAGTAGAACTTATTTACCACAGTAAATAAGCACCTCTCCACTTCCTAGGGTTGGCACAGGGATAATTCTTTGAGTGATCCAAGGCACCAACTATAATATTAAAGCATTGCAGAAGATGACTTGATGCATTCAAAAGGACGACATGTTCTTTTTAACCCAAGCACTCAGGTAGAGCAACAGAATTTTCTCCAATCACTTTTTTTCCTCTTGCTGAACTATGAATTTAACCAATTATATCTTGTTTGACAGAGCTCACTGAGCTCTGTCAAACAAGGTATATTTGGTTAAATATCAAACTGCATTATGGGAAATATTTACTGCTGAAAACTTTGCCATTTTGACATCATTGTGCAGAGGGTTAATGAAACTATCCGTAGTTTTGTACATTTCTTTTAAATGAACAATTTTTTTTAACATGTATCAAGTTTCATCCAAGCTTTAAGCTTCCTGTCGAATCCCTCTTTTACAGAGTAATTAATTTCCTTGTCTTTACTTGTTTCGTGTATAATACTAGTACTGTATCTTGTGTTGTTCTGATTTTTTTTACTCAACTGTTATTGTGAAATGTATTTGCTTATCAACTATTGAATAAATATTGTTTAAACTAAGTTTCATCCAATTGGCTTTGAAACAGTACAAGTTGTTTTTTTTTCCCCCAAGTGCATTCTTCCATGGGGACTCTACCAGTAGGCTTCATCTTTCTCTCAATGTTTTACATCATTGTTGGTTACCATACATATGGATATACACAAATTACTATTGTAAAAATTAACATGAGGATTTAAGGGCCAATACTAACAAAGAAACCTTCACATTTCACACAGGTAGAGCTTGGGCCTCCTTATAAACTGCCTGCTTAGTAGTGATGTTGAACATACCACAATGGACAAAACATAAAAAAACCTAATTTCCAGATTTTGGTCCAAAATTTTTAAGTCCGGACCGGGACCCCAAATTTTCAGCCTAAATATGAACCCAGGGATTTGGCTTGAACAAACTTCAATCTCATCTCCCAAAGCATGCTGCATACCAAATATCAAAAGATTCCTATTGATAGATATGAAGAAGAAGATTTTGAAAGAATATTCCTCATACTGCACTAATTTAAACATTTGGGCTCCCATAGAGAGCCCAAATATGGACCCAGGAAATTGGTTTCAATAAATCTGTGAAACAATCTACCAAAGATGTTATATGTGAAATTTGAAAGCTTTTGGAGCAGTGGTTTGGGAGAACAGTAGTGTTAAATGTTTTTCCCATTACCCACAGTGTTAAAAAATGCTGACTCAGTTTTGTTGTTGGTCCTAAGGAAGCTTCACACCAAATAAGAATTCTCAGTGCCGTATAGTTTTGGAGATTTGGGTCTTTTAATTTTTTTCTATTTTTAGCTCCTGCTGTTCTCATGGGGTGACGTGAAAAAATATTGGGGCATAAATTAAGTACTTATGACCCAATAAGCCCTCATATCAAATTTGGTTCAAATCTGCCTCTCGGTTTGGAAAGTTAAAAAATTTATAGTAATTTATATATTTTTTATACTTACCAATGACCCAGACATAGCTGGTGCTAACTCTTAAAATATAGGGCCAAACACAAATTTTGCCTCCCAATCCCCAAAATTTGCATCTAAAACCAAAGAAAACATGTCCTGAAAGGCCCTCCTCACTTCGCCCCTACTGCGCATGCGCAGTGTCAAGGACGTTCCGAAATTGGCGCCATTAATCATTCTAATAACCAGTGCCTGGTAAGCGCTATGTACTCAGCGGGGAGGCAAGAGTTCCCAACTCCTGGGAGGGCCATCCCCGTCTGGGTCATTGGTAAGTATAAAAAATATATAAATTACTATAAATTTTTTAACATTTTTATACTGTACCAATGACCCAGACATAGCTGAATAGTAAAAAGGCTGGCGGGCCAAGGACATAGAGCAAAATGGAATACGCTCAATAAAATAAAATAGAGTCATCCCCTGTAGGGAAAAAGAAGTAATAGGCCTTACATGTATCTTTCTTATTTATGATAAATTAGAAAGATACAACACCTTCCAAAATTGAGCTTCATACATCCATGTACTCTATTAATATCCAATATAATCCTTATACTAATAATTTTTAAAGTAAGCCAATAAATAAAGTAAGTCTAGAGAATAGAGACTCTTATACTCCTAAAAGTGTCTGAGGATTGCATAATCATGTCCGTTGACATATGCAATATTCAAAAGCTATACTTTAAAAACTAAGACTTAAATGAATTTTAAAAACCTAAACTTCTCACTAAACAACCATCCCAATAACAGCTCAGAATTACTAACTCCGGAGGAGGTATCCCCTTGTTTTCATAGTAAAACAGGTGACCCAAGGGAACACCCTCCCCCACCCCCCACCCCCCCCCCCTTTTTTCTTGCCCTGGGTCAAATAGCTCAGAGCGAAGAGGGCAGCAGAACGGAGACACTGCCGAAACAGACAGCCTACCTAGCTATAGTAGCAACTGTTAAGTGAATGACATTCTGAGCAGTAGATAAAAGACCTAACAATAGAGGCCTCCAGAAATGGACTCGATATTTCTGAGATAAAATTCATGAATGTGGATGGCTGAGCGCAATGAGCGGCCTTCAAAAATCTATAATAGCAACACTATTAATGTAAGCCCAAGAAGTAGAAGAACTCTTACTTCATGAGCCGAAATCTTAAGCACAACTGCTAAGTCAATGATATACCATAAGCAGTACCGATAGTTAATAGAATCCATTAACAATAAAATGGAGCGTAACGTCCTTCTACTAGGCATCAAAGACAGAAGAAGCTTACGCCCATAGTAATAAACAGATATCTGTTTATAAATACATAAACTGTACCCGGCAAGAGTAAAGGCCTATGCCCATACGAAGACGGAAGGACCTTAAAATAATAGGTTCCGGATAATAGGAGCCTAACTCTTATGCAAAAATCCAACCTAAATAGTAACGGAAGTAGTGATTCCGAAACTACGAAAGTGAAAATCATCCATCGATAGTGCATGAAACTCACTGACTCTACAGTAAAAGAGAAACCAACAGAATTACTGTCTAAAAGGTCAGAATTTGAAAACTACTGTTTCCAGAGGCTCAAATGATTACTTAGCTAAATAAGAACCGAAGTTAAAATCCATATAGGAATTTAATCTAAAGATTCTAAGTCTATTTATCAAAAAGTTACTAACTGACTTAGATAAAGAGACAAAAGACTCAATTGTAAACTATCGTAGAGTGCATAGGTATGAGGTAACATAAACCTATAACCTAAATAATAACAGGCTGCAGTAGATCTTGTGAAACAAGTATACTAAAAAATTGTAATGAGTAGTATGGAGGGATCAACAATATGAACATAATGATCCCTACACCACGACGGAAGAGCCTCCACTTTAGCCGCATAGAATAGCGAAGAAGAGGATCTCCTATAGTAAGAAATCGCGTCCAAAGCTCGTCCAGTACAGTGCTTACAATCCAATACAGACCACACAACGGAATACATGAAGGTTGCGACCTTGCGGGTTGTGATAAAGATGACACGATTTACCCAGTGAAAAAAGATCCTCACATAGAGGAAGATTTCACGTTAAGACCCACAGTAGACAAGAGAGTAAATTACCCATGATCTCTGTGAAGATAGAGATGCTATCAACAGAAATGTATTGTGGTTGTTTATCTTAGCAATACCTGCTGAAACAACAGCGCCGGAGGATACGCGTATCCTATCATTCCGTCCTATAGATCAATAGAGCGTTAACCACATTAGCTCAGAGATCTGGACAAGCCAACACATACGTCTGCAATTGAATAGCAAGCTGTGTCGTAAATAAATCATCATTGGGCGCTCCCATAGATAGCAAATCTGATTGAATACTTGTTTGTTGAGAGTCCATTCTGACAGCAACAAGCGACCCGTAAGAGAACGGGAGTCCGGTAAAACAATCAGACGACCCGGAATATGACGGACCAAAACAGAACTTGGTGTACTATAACCAACAGACGGATTCTTTCCATTAAATTGAATAACGGAAACGAAAGAGTGCCTCCCTGGTTCCGGAGATACGCCACTACAGTCGAATTAAAGGACAGGATTTGGGCATGCGTTTCTGAATAATGTTCATGCAATGACATAAAGCAAGCCTAAAAAACATTATTCCGCGGAAGAAAACTGATTGCTAAGAGACTGCGGAACCCAAAGACCCTGGCACTTCGAATCCGTAGGGATCAGTATTATATCCCAATCTGTTTGACTGGCAACCGTCATAACAGCCACACTCGGGTCCGGCAACTGCGGTGGCACTCTCTGAGTCAACCACCGAATGTTTGCCCCAGTCTGAATCTCTTGTAACACTAGATAGACAAGAGAACGTGTAAATCGAGCAATTCATGGATTGCCGAAAAGTTGCCGTCGAAGAGAAGCTCCTCCGAGAACGAAGCGACTCTGAGAGAGTTCTTAACCTTACTATCCACGCATGTGGATGTAGCTAGGGCTGCGTCATGTCTAACCAACTCCAATCAGCCACTGAAGGGCGGAGTTATACGTGAACAAACTACTGCCCTCAAAAGAAATTACATTGAGAATAATATCCCGTAAATCTTTTCTTGAAGACGTAATGATAACGCCTCAGTAAGGCGGATTACGTATGATAAAGCGTCTAAGTTAAGTCTACTATACATCATGTCGTTTCCAACATTGAAATTGGAAAAGACATAAACGGTGAAAAAGAATATATGCAGTCTTTAACCACACCGTCTAGACGCATATGAACTCTCGGTATGCCCTGCTCTGCCAAAATAAACTATTCGTATAAATGATAAAATGGCAGAAATGAGCATATGCTCCGAATGTAAAATATCTGAACCACAACATGCGGTCCCCTATGTTGTTGGACGAGAGAGGGACCTCTCTCGCTCACAGCCTGGACGAACCTGGACAAGCCAGGAACCGGACTAACAGGCTTCCTCCGATCTGTCCTCAATCTGCCGTCACTGGGTGAGTACTAAAGTAATTAAAGTGCTCGCATCACCCAAATCTCCTTCCTAGACCGCAACGGACGAACCCGGCAGCCGAACCATTCGATGAATGTACGCTACACCGGGTGAGCTAGCGAATGTCACTCCATAGGCGATAGACATATTCCATGAGCACTTATTGCCGCTAGCTCTTCATTAACTATGACGACAGAGGCACACTTTTGAAGGACATCTCCATAACTCTGCGAACAAGAAACCAGAAATGCTTGGTTATAGCAAGCATAAAATAATAATATATATAGCGTCGTTCAATAATTCGAAAGTTTGTGTGACATTATTGGACTATGTCGGAACTGAGGGACGATGTCCCTGAACCGAACCAAAAATTTCTAAGTCCACCGACGCTATCAGTTTCTTATCCGGCATCGCAGCATTCTGGTCCGACGAAAGAAGCTGTAGAAGACCAAGTCAGATGACATACACAACAGCCTATGTTGTTCCAAAAGGGAAAGCTCGAAATCCTCCAAATCCCTTTCGGTATCCCGTCGGACCGGATGAAACTTTCGGACGTCCGTACCCGCTTCCGCAGAGCGTCCCGACCCAGCATCGTCGGATAAAATATATGCGACAGATTCAGTTGATGCTGGGATGCTGCGATAAACTGTGCTATTAAGGAAAGCACGTCCGTTCCCGAGGCCTGTGCAGTAGCGGTCTAACGATGCATTGCCGCCGGAAGCTCCGTGTACGTTGACTCCCGCACACTTCCTATGCGAACGTCCGGAGTCTGCAGGCCTGGCTACCGGATGGTGTGACCTGGTCGCCGAAGAATCCTTGATCGGCGAAGCTGGTAATATATCGGCGGTCACGCAGCCAAGGTGCGGTCGTGTGCGCTGATGAGAAGAGGAAGCCTTAGCAGTCTCCGCGGACTGCCTATACAACGGAGCGTCCCGAGCGACGGACGTATGCTCCGCTTGCGACACATTTTGTACCACAACATCTGGGGCCAGATGTTGTTGAACGAGAGAGGGGCCTCTCTCGCTTGCCGTCCGGATGGACCGGAACGAGCTATGAACCGGACTAAAAGGCTTCCTCCGTTCTCCCTCCGATCCGCCGTCACTGGGTGTGCATTAGGTTAATTTATAGTGCTCGCATCACCCCAAAACTCCTTCTAGACCGCAACGGACGAACCCGGCTGCCGAACCATTCGGTGAATGGACGCTACACCGGGCGAGCTAGCGGACGTCAAAGGCCGTCGAACCTACTAGGGTCCTCTTAGACAATTGGCGTATTTACATGAGCACTTTTCCGCTAGCCCTTCATTAATTGTGACGACGGAGGCACACTGTTGGAAGACATCACAGATACATCACCCTAATCTTGATCATCTGAAATAGAAATTGATAAAGTAGAGTGACCCTGCGGGGAAAGGACCGGAGTGTCCAAATCCCCAATAACATACCGTGACATACGCTTCCCATATTGTCATCGAAATCATACGATACAGAACAGGAGTTAATGCGAGTACACTGACCACATATAGAATGATTATAAAGTCAGAGGAAGACTTCCTCTTAATACAATTGATCAATATCCTTTCAATGTGAAAAGAAAACAAGTCCTGGTACTCGCACTAACCCCTGGCAATCAAAATACATAATAATAATATGATCCATTAATATAGAAAAAATAATTGAAATCAAAATATTTTGAAAAAATATTTTTTCAGAACAGCCCAAGTTTCTGAAAAGTAACGTTGAGCCCCAATGGATCCCAAGCCTAAGTGTGGACAAAAATTTTTAAAATATTTTAAACAATTTATTCAACACTTACGAACAATAATAATGTATCTAGTTATGATTAAAATAACATCAAGATATTATTTTCCAGAAATCCCCTCCTCACACAGAGGGCTGTTGTAAATGTAAACAATGAGTGTAAAAACACTAAAATAAGACTCCAGGCACCCAGGCCCGAAATCAGTTACCAAAAATACACTATCTGATGCAAAACAGAGACTTCCAGGGAAGAAACTGCAGAACATCAGATGGTAGATGCAGAACACAACGTCTAACCACCCGTAGGTGAAGACGTAAACATGGGGAAAAGAACAGAATTCATTCTGTTAATCAGCTAAAACTCCCAAGAAAATTTAGTAATAATAATTACCAAAACTATGCCAAAAGCATGGGAGAATAGCAAGGGGGGACTTAAAGGACAGGGAGAGAGGAAAACACTTAAAAAACAGTGTAACTAAATAATCAGAATGACAACAAAATGGCTGCTGCCTCGAAAATAGGTAACTTAACATAATTTCATTAAAAAATTTTAAGTTACAGCCCTGATAATATTCTGTCACACATTTTTTTCCTCTCCTCCTTCTCTATCCTCCTTAGAATCACCATTTCACTAATATTTATGTGTCTGGCATCATTTAAACTGAGATTTATAAGCACAAAGATCAGTCAGATGTTAACTGATGAAGGGCCAAACTTAGAATGATTAATGGCGCCAATTTCGGAACGTCCTTGACACTGTGCATGCGCAGTAGGTGCGAAGTGTGGAGGGCCTTTCAGGACATGTTTTCTTTGGTTTTAGATGCAAATTTTGGGGATTGGGGGGCAAAATTTGTGTTTGGCCCTATATTTTAAGAGTTAGCACCAGCTATGTCTGGGTCATTGGTACAGTATAAAAATATAGAAATTTTGGACTTGGCGAAAATTCTTGCCCCTCCCAGAATAAAGGCAAATATTGCCCGTGAAACTTCTCTTGAACAAACTTGAGTCTACACCTCAAATGGAAGCTGCATACCAAATATCAAGTCTCTGCTACGTACGGCTGGTTCATGAGAAGAAGATTTTAAAAAATTTTGTGCATTTTGGCCCCACCCTCCTCTTCAATACGGGCAGAAACCCAATTTGAAGAAAAACCCAAATGCCCCTATATAACCGCTACTCATGTGAATTTTCACTGAACTGCAGCCAGTGGCTTGGGAGAAATTGACCCAAACACCACCTTCACGACGAACGACAGACGACGGACGACAGACAAAAATGTGATCAGAAAAGCTCACCCTGACTTTCAGTCAGATGAGCTAACAAGTTGGTTGAACTCCTTCCAGTGGAGAGGGGTAACATGATATGTTGTTGTTGAAAAGTTTTGAAAAAAATAATCAAATAAATTTTGATATTGTATGTATTGGGTAAAGGGTTAAATGAAACAAGTCACTGATCGCAAATGATGCAAGGTGTAATAAATCCACAATGGAGTTCAACCCTTTACCTAACAAAATGTTCAAATTAAGATGGACAGTGTATGTAAATCAATGTGTAGGTTTGGCGAATGATTTTGACTATACAGTGCCCCAACCCTGTAGGTTGAAATATGAAATGATTCACCTCACAAATACAATAATTCAGGGGTCGTGCACCTTTCTAAGTACCAAAGTCCATGACTCTCCACAATTTATAGGAGATTTCCATGACTTTCCAGGGATATGAAAAAAATTGATGGATGATATGTGTAAAATTCCATAAATTTGCCGTGACAAGTTAAAGAGAATTTCAATTACCGGTATTTAATTCTATGGATGATATGTGTAAAATTCCATGATTCTTCATCAGCACAAACTTATACCAAAGAATATTTAATCCAATACCTCCTCGAGCTTATTCCACTGAGAGATCATGCCCTATGATTCTGAACCAAAAATTTGAAAACATAAATTTAAATGCTAAATTTCAAGTAAAGTTCTGTGCAGATTTTACCAATACCTTAGATAAGGTCAGGTAAAAATTAGAGCTGGTATGTCTTTTTGTTTTGCTTAACTCTTAAACCCGCTGAGTATTTTTTAAAATGTTTTCATTGAATCAAGTCATGACTGCTGTAAAGCAGCCATGAGTAGATTTGCTGAAAATCTTTTGGAAATTCAACTCGAAAAATCATGTCAATACCCTGATTTAATTTACAGAGGATAGCAAATGCCCAAATTTTACTTATTCTAGTGCCAAGAGATTTGCTGTCCAGGGCAGGAATATCTGCCAGCAGCAGGTAAAAAGGTAATAGGGATTAACAACACATTCAACAGCAATATCATGTCCAACTATTTTACGGGTGGAAGAAGTCTGAGCACAAGGAGAGAACCAGCAGGCAATGGTAAGCAACTTTCAAATTTCCAGTTTACTAACTCAGCACAAGCAGTGCTAGCAGTGGTTGAAGGCAAGTGTACCATTGACATGTAGTACCACTGCCATGTAGTATACCTTAGTACACAGTGCCCCCCCCCCCCCCCCCCCCCCCCCATGTGACAAGTCAAGATTAACTTTTAACCTGCAGAATTATTGATTTATTTACTGGTGGTTAAGGTCACATATTTCTGCACAATGGCTAACCATGACCGTGACAGTTTTACGGGTGGAGGAAGCCGGAGTACCCGGAGAGAACCACCGAGCAACGGCAAGCAACTGTCAGCTCCCCAACATACCAACTCCACACAAGCATGGTTAGCATTGGTTGAAGACAGGTGCACCATCGACGTGCAGTACGCCTTAGTACACGTCACCGTGCCCCCACGAGGGCAATAGGGGTGAAGTGTCTTGCCCAAGGACACAATGTGGTTGCCGCAAACCTGCTGAATATTTTCAATATATTTTTCAACAAATCTAGTCATGGCTGATTTGATGAAACATTCATCTAAATTCAACTCAAGAAATCATTGGTGAAACATTTCATTCAATTTACAGAGAAAATTTGATCAAATGTGCACAAATTATACTTATTTCAGTGGCAAGTGAAAATCTGTCCTGGGCAGGAATATCCATCATGCAATGAGTGAAGTGTCTTGCCCAAGGACACACTGCAGATAACATGTGTTGGGATCAAAAGGTTGACCTTTGAATTTTTAGTCCAATACCCTAACAAATGAGGCACCATGCTCCTGCAACAGATAATTAAATATACTGTTCAATGTGGTATTGCTTAAAAGTCACAACCTGACAAATATTATTAGTTACACAGTTTGTTAGTGGTCTAATATGGTATATATGGTGTCAGTTAATTCCATATTGGACGAGAGCGAAGCTCTCGTCCAATATGAAGTTAACTGACACCATATATATCATATTAGGCCACCAACAAATTGTGTAACGAATATATCTTATCGACTGCTGCATCGATGCACAGAACTAATAACAACAGCGATCAAAATTAAATGAGAGAATTCTCACAATGTGTTCACGTGTCTTTGCCTTGTTACAATTTATGGGAGAGTGCCTACACTCTCCCATAAATTGTAACAAGGCAAATTCATACATACCAGTTTCATTTTGAAGGTAACATGACACACATCCACAGAATATGAATCCTTTTAAGTTGCCTAACCTGCACTATAGACCAAATATGGGCTTCCAACACTCAATCTTTCAACTTGAAACGTTTATTGGCTGCCACCATTTTGAATAATCAATGAACAAAGGGGAGATTACCCATAGCTGTCAGCGTATATTGATGTTGACAGACAGTATATGGTTTTATATGCAGTCTGCATGTGACATCTCTGAACCAATGAAATTCCCAGATACTTGTAGGAGGTAAGATATTGCTCAATGTGGTATTGCTTAAAAGTCACAACCTGACAAATATTGTTGTTTATTTTATTTTCATTCATTTTTCTTCTCCCAAAACAAATTGTATTCCCACTCCCTGAAAATGGAATTCCACTCCCAACATCGGATTCCACTCTCTGTGATGAAAGACTATTTTTTTGGTTTCTTTTATTTAATACAAATCGGTTGAGTTGCATCAATTATAAAGTTTTGTTTTTTTTGGTGGGGGTGGGGGGGGGGGGGGGGTGGGGGGGGGGTGGGGGAACAAATAAGGAGAAAATAAAATAAATACAAAAGTTTGCTGCTCAGATTCGACTATGATTTATATCCTTGAGGATGCGCAGCTAACGCCTCGTGAAATAATCTGCCATGCACCCCACTTGAGGATAAAAATCGTATTCATACTTGAGCAGTGAACTATTGTCTATATATATTAACTGGTAGAGTGGTAGAAGGTACAGTAGAATCCTCTTAATTGAATATCCATTTTGCAAGTGAAAATTATTCAATTAACAGGAGTATACAATTAACAGGGATTTGGTCAGTTTCTTGTGTTCTGGAGGTAAACTGAGCATTTATTCTATTATATCTTGTTTGACAGAGCTCATAGAGCTCTGTCAAACAAGATATAATAGAATAAATGCCTGTATTGGATGTAGTGGGGCCAAAAAGGTTGATAAATAAGGGGAATTTGGTGCATGTCACAGTAATTTTTTTGACATATTACAAAAATTTATATACAATTAACAGGAGATCACTCTACAACCCATATGCAAGTAACAGATCAGATTTGTACTGAAGATATGGTAAATGGTTTTGTGTTTGAAAATTATATTCAATTAACAGGGATATACAATTAAAAGATATCCAATTAAGTGGGCTCCACTGTACTATCAAGGCTTTACTGAAAAGTGCAGAAAGGCCTTTTAGTAGCTTTACACAGTGT
This sequence comes from Pictodentalium vernedei, assembly GCA_031216915.1. Classification (NCBI taxonomy): domain Eukaryota; kingdom Metazoa; phylum Mollusca; class Scaphopoda; order Dentaliida; family Dentaliidae; genus Pictodentalium; species Pictodentalium vernedei. Next base: position 483,881,769 of record CM062294.1, read on the forward strand.
ACATTAGCTAGTCATTTGTACAATAGTAGATGAAGAAATGTTCATATAAAATTGTATTGTTACAATTTATTGAAGAGTGTCAGCAGGCAATCTCCCATAAATAGTAACAAAACAATTATCGATGAACAAAATCTTTCTAAACTAAGGGTTCCACTTGCTGGTAGCCTTTGAAAAAAATATTCATGTTACAAATCACCTTTGAAAAATAATTTAGCACACTACCCATTAAAATTACACCTTTATTGACATAATCTTTGGCATTCATTGTTACTGCATTGTTTAATCCTCCCCATGCTGATGTCAAAATAGTGAAATTTCAAGCTCCAAATTTTTCCCATAATGCCACCTGATGTTGAACAAATTTGATCTTGTTTGAGAGTGCCCCATAAAACAAGATAGAATTTGTCCAATTCCTAGTTGCATTATGGAAAAAACTTGCAAAACTAGAAATTTTAGTATTTCGACATCACTCAGCAGAAGGTTAACCCTTTACCCAACATAACGGTCAAAACCGGCCAGCGCTATTCACGAAAAATCATTATTCAATTTTCATTATTTTTTTCATTTTTTGTCTTAAAAACATAGCTTATGACTCCCCTCATTGGGATGAGCTAGTTGAGTCATAAGCTATGTTTTTTTTATGCAAAAATGAAAAAAAAATTAGTTATTCAATAATTTTGTTTGATTGTGTCGTCTGCCTTTCGTGTTAGGTAAAGGGTTAAAATTCTATGATTTTTCCAGACCTTACACCAAATGCAATTATTTTTCTGGCACAGAAAACATTTATCAACTTTAATGATTTCATAGCTGTTTACTGCTTAAGGGCTAGATTATTTTTGGTGGTCTAAATGTGTTATTCAAAATTAGTTTTATTACAAATTATTGTAGAGTTCCTACAGGCACTCTACAATAATTTGTAACAGAACAAACTTTAATAAACAAACTAATATTTGTATATGCCTGAATAGGAAACATGAGCAAGGAAAATGTTGGCTTTTGCACATTTCTTTTAAACCCCAGATAGTGGCTTCTTGCACTCAACCAGTTATGACACTTCCATTTCAAGCCATTAAACTGACATGGGTGGTATCATTCTGTACTCAACCAGTTATGACACTTCCATTTCAAGCCATTAAACTGACATGGGTGGTATCATTCTGTAACATCAGGGGTCTATTTATTTATTTATTGGTGTTTAAGGTCACATACTTTTGCACAATGACTAATCATGACCACAACATGGAGATAAAGTGAAGGTCAGAGTCAATCGTTTATACCCCATGTTGCCTATTTTAGAGGACTCGCACCCCAAGCATTAGTGACTGGGTCCTATTTTAGCAGTGAAAAGGAGCTTGTTTACCACAGTAAACAAGCACTGCTTCACTTCCCGGGGTTCCCACAGGGGAACATCAGGGGTCAAAGAGTGAATAATTTTCATTAAGTTCAAATTTCCAACAAGGAGTTATATAAACTATGTATTGAAAGAGAAAATGAATAAGTAGAAATATATAGAGGATATCTATGCTATTTTAGTGAATATCGGGAATTATCTCATATGTGTGGACCTGAAAGTTTTATTTTTCACGAGCGCTTGTGCGAGTGAAAAATAATATTTCCAGGTCCGCACGAGTCCAATATTCATTAACACTTTACCCAACATAATGGCCAAAACCAGCCAGTGCTATTCTCAAAAATCCCCAATTAATTTTCATAATATTTTCATTTTTTGTCTCAAAAACATAGGTTATGACCTCTCTTTGGAACGAGCTCATCGAGCTCGTTCCAATGAGGGCTCACAACTTATGTTTTTGAGACAAAAAATTAAAATACTAGTTATTCAAGAATTTTTTTTGCAAGTGTCGTCTGCTTTTCAAGTTAGGTAAAGGATTAAAAAAAACCAAAAAACAATGAAGTCCCCATTACACCCATGGCAAAGCATCTTCGTTTGCACACACGGATCTGTGACCCAATTGTTGATTGCATAATTCATTTGTGAAGTTATCGTTTACAATCAAACCCGGAAATCCCAGTAAATCACACTTTGGAAGGTAATAAAGAGTCATCCCTTTCTTATGGTTACTTGACCACTTATTTCAGATGATACTGTAAGACAAACGAAAGCGTCAATGACACTGCAGCTTAACTTGACTGTGTGTAGCATTTTATGAAAAGGATAATGTTCAATGTTTATGAAAGGATTATGAAATAAGACAAAAATCGCCAATTAATTTTCATAATATTTTCATTTTTTTGTCTCAAAATCATAGGTTATGACCCCTCATTGGAACGAGCTCGATGAGCTCGTTCCAATGAAGGGTCATAACCTATGTTTTTGAGACAAAAAATGAAAAAAATTAGTTATTAAAGAATTTTATTTGCAAGTGTTGTCTGCTTTTCATGTTAGGTAAAGAGTGAAATAGCGTAGATTTTCTTTTTATTATATGCTATATGAAATTTTACTGCACAATATTCAGCCCAATTCGACTGCAAACATGTACGTTTCAAAACAATAACCAAGATCAGCTCACAACATCATGTGCTGATTTGCGACGTCATTTAGGAAGCTGCTGAGGAATATTCCTCGGTATCTATCAAGTCGATGGATATCGAGAAATATCTTTTAAATAATTCGCAATAATTCACAGGCTAGCATATAATAAAAGTATGTTACAAATAAATATAGACACCATTTTCTGAGAAACTCTTGTGAGATGAAAAGTTAATGTAGATTTTCAGAAATATGCAAGATATGTTGATATTTTCTCAAAATTAAAATCTTAAATTCTGACTCTGATTATAAATCCATCCTAGTCTTTAAAATAAATATGTGAAAAGTAAAAAACATTCCAACAATATGAATTAAAAGGTGTATTGAGACTGGAACTTTTTAATGAAAACTAACAACTATAAGGTAGATTTGAACAAAACAATAGTTTTATTATACATATTTATTTACTAGTATTTTAGGTCACATATATCTGCACAATGGCTAATTGTGACCACAACATGGGGATAAAGTCAAGTCCAGTCAATCGTTTATACCCATGTTGCCCATTTTAGAGGTCTTCTGTCCCAAGCATTGGTGACTGGGTCATATTTTACCAGTAAAACAGAGCTTGTTTACCATAGTAAACAAGCACTGCTTCATTTCCTGGGGGTCCTCATGTGGGTTTATTTTTACATAAGATCACTTCACAATGTCAAGTGTTTGAGAAAGATCATTAAAAAAAACTACCCATTTCAGACATTTAATATTTTTTCTTCATTGACATTTGCATGTTTCAGGTTCCTTTCAGTACCTATACCTGCATCATGGCCACAACACAAGTATGTCATGAGTAGCAAATTATTCAAATTATTTATAACTAAGTTGGGACTCACGCCCTAGTCATTGGTTACTAGCTTTAAATTATGCTGTTCACTTTAACTGGTTGAGTGACTGAAGCCACTATCCAAACAAAGAGGGTACCAGAGCAAAAGTTAACATATTCGTTACACATGTTTCACATTCAGTTAAACACAAATAATATTTTGTTTATATACATTTGTTTTATTACAAATTATAGGAGAGTGCCACCAGGCACTCTCCAATAATTTGTAATACAACAAATTGTGAATAACAAATTCAGACAACCAAAAATAATCTAGCCCTCGACCAGTTAAAGGACTCACACCCAAGGCATTGGTACTACCACTAAAGCTGAACTTTTCAACCCAAATCAAAAAAAGTACTGCTCCACCAGATCTTGAGGTTCCCACCGGTAACAAAGGAGAACAATTCATATTAAGGCCACACAAAATAGATTTTCTGTTTCTCTGGTCATTATTTGTAAAATTGCATGCGGGCGAGCATTTTTTCATTTTAGTTTTTATTTCTGTAATTATTTCTTTGCCATCAAAAGTTCATGTTTTTCATCCTTATAATCTACGGAATAGCATGTGTGGTGGTGTATTTCGTTCCTTGAGAGCAAGAAGGCTTTGCAAAAAGACCATGCGGGAGGGCATGAGAAACAGATTTTTAATTTTTTTAGGCCTAATTTCTTCTAGAACATGATAGATTATGATATATCACATAAATTTGTATCAGGTTCGTATACTCTTGACTTTTTGCCCTTCACTCAACACTCTAATTGATCTCCTTGAGTATTTTACAAACCACTGAACAAAAAATTATGCAATTTCAATATTTTTCATTGGTATAGATATGTGATTTACAATTTTTTCATTACAATAAAAGATTTGTAAGAATGCCTTTAACTAAACTGCATGATAGAGCATCTTGAACCTTTTACGTAATGTAATGACCTGAAACTATGTAAGTTCAGCACTCTTCACTAAAGTTTCCCTTCAAATTTTATTATTCAATTTTTGCCTCTACAATATAGCTAAAAATCCCTCATTAGAATGAGGTAATCAAGCTCTTTCCATTGATGGGTAATAAGCTGTGTTTTGATTATGATTCTTTAACTGTCACCAACTAAATTTGTTCATTTTAATGGGTTGAGAAGTAATTAACAGTTTTACTGCCATGATCTATTCTGGAAAGGAGACGGCACAAGTTAGAATCTTTGCTTTTCTGTTGTCCTGTTTTGTAAAGTTCTCCCTGATCCTTTTCAACAGTGTGCAATAAAAGGCATACCAAGAATAAAATGGAATATTCTGGGGTCATCACATCAGTACTGGGACTTTTTTGCAAGTGCTGTCGTCTAGTCATGTAATGTAAAGAGTTAATCCATAAAGGCCTATTTCTGACTTTGATCAAATTGTTTGCAACATGCAGTCTTTGGGTTAATTCACAAGTTACATTCTAAGCACCTTGGTAGTTGTTTTTAGGCAGGTATTGCCTGTCTTTATATTTAATAATGCTAAATTTACTTATTTATTTAATAGTGTTTCAGGTCACATACTTCTGCACAATGGCTAATCATGACCACAACATGGAGATAAAGTCAAGGTCAGTCCATCATTTGTACCCCATGCTGCCTACTTTAGAGGACTCACACCCCAAGCTTTAGTAACTGGGTCCTATTTTACAAGTGAAAAAGAGCTTGTTTACCACAGTAAACAAGCACTGCTTCACTTCCCAGAGTTCCTGCGGGGGAGACTTGCCAAAAGAAAAATGCAGCAAAGTCACAGAATGAGACTGTCAAAGTGCAGTAAAACTATGTAATAATCTCTGTGCCCTTAACTGGTGGAGTACTGAATTATTTTTGGTCATCAAAATTTGCTGACCTGTCTTTGCCTTATTACAATTTATGGGAGAGTGCCTGCAGGCACTCTCCCATAAACTGCACCAAGGCAAATCCATATAGTCTAAATAATTTCACTTCAAAGATAATATGAAGCACATCCACAGAATATGAAGCCTTTGAACTGTTGTACCTGCACTTCAGAATAAAGCCCAAATATGGGCTTCCAGCACTCTACCAGTTAAGGGTTAATCAAGAACTGACTCTCACATTGAGTAGAATTCAACAGGAAAAATGAAAGCCCCATTGTACATATTATATTTGGACCCTCCTTGAAATCAGGCTTTGCATTTTGCCGGGGTTGAGACCGAAAGGCCCCAAGATTGCCCCCAAAATGTTCTGTGGCCTACAGCAGGCTTTGGAGAAAATAATATTTTACCATGAAGTGAAATGAAAATGGGACCCGATGACACTGACGTAGACCCTGAAGTCTATTCTACAAGGCCCATTTGTAGGCCACTGAAATTATTTCAAAATGAAAGGCCTGTGAAATATCCTTATTAGCTTTGTTTCATTAAATATGGTGCTGGAACCCACTATCAAGTTCTGGTGAAAAGAGGTGCCCTTGTGATAGGAGCTTCCTATTCTTCAGACTTCCTTCAAATTCAGTTGGAAGCAAAAAACATCAAATGCATCTGTTTTGTTACAATTTATTGAAGAGTGTCTGTGGGCATTCTCCAGTAAATTGTGACAAAAAAAAACTGATGAACAAATTTTGAATTTAAAAATTAAATTGGCAATCTACCAGGTAAAAGATAAAACATGCAGAAGAGAAAAAAAAAACGAGAAGACAAACATATAGGAAGGTTTGATCAACAAAGAATTACAAATCACTGCCCTGAAAAACAAAACCCTTTAACCCTCTGAAAACTGATGTAAAATACCTACATTTCAAACAATTGTTTTTTTCCAAAAATTAATTAATATATTTTGTTTATTTATTTATTTATTTATTTAAAACTTACAACAGCCAGTGTCACCTCACGTCGAACAGTTTTACGGGTGGAGGAAGCCAGAGTACCAGGAGAGAACCACCAAGCAGTGGCAAGCAACTCTCCAACTCTCAAACATACTATCTCCACACAAGCAGAGTTAACACTGGTTGATGACAAGTACACCATCGACATGCAGTACGACTTAGTACACAGCGTCACTGTGTCCCCACGTGGGCAAACGTAATAAGTTCCTTGCCCAAGGACACAATGCAGTTACCCCTGGCGAGGATCGAGGTATGGACCTTTTGGTCTCAAGTCCAATGCCTTAATCACTGAGCTACCGCACCCTTTCCAATAATACAAGTAGGAATTGAACCAATTTAATCTTGTTTGACAGAGCTCATTGAGCTCTGTCAAACAAGATTGAATTGGTTGATTTCCTTGTTGGATACTCAACAGCCTGGGTCCTATTGTGTCAGACAGCTTTATGGGTGGAAGAAGCTGGAGTATGTGGAAAGGACTACTGAGCAGCAGCAAGTAACTGTCAGACCCTTCTACTTTCTACTTCTACTTACAGTGCTTTTACTTGGGTAACTGGGGTTAAGGGTCTTGGCCATGGACATAATGCAGACAATGAAGGTTAAGATCAAATCTTTGACCTTTCGATTTGATGTCCAATGTGATAGTTCGATTAGAGGGGAAATTAGCACTGGGAATTTTTTTTATAGACAGTCATCAGTGTGCAGAGGGTTAAACCAAAAGCTGCAAAATACAAATTCTGACCGCAGTGTACATGTTATAAGTGATTTGTACAATGGATTGCTTTACCCGGAACCTTTGCAGCACTAAGCACAATCTAGAAAATGAAAGAAGCATTTTCTTCCAAATAATTGCAGGTTACCATTTGATATGTGGTTCAACTACTTCTCAGGCAAGATGTGGTCCTTTTTGGGTTGGAAATCAGTGTTGTACTTTATGATACCCATGTTCCAAATAGAGCAAGATGATACACTGAGCACCGATTATCATTCTTGTACACAAGAAAATATTGAGTCTCTCTCATGAACTAAGCCCCCTCAGAAGTCCTGGTTGCACAACACTTAGATTGGTGATTCAATCAGGGAGGCACAAATTGAAAATTTAAGACAATCCTACAAAGGTTAAGCCAAACAACTTTGCACAACCCTTTTGAGCCAAGATAACCCCAATCCCATATTGTGCTCTTTTTTGTCAGTGTTTCTTTTAACAGGTTGAGTGCTTGAAGCCACTATCATGGCTATATTGAAAAGAGCTAGAAGCCACTTTAGTGGCTTTATGCTGGATGCATTAACTTATTCTTTGTTCATCAGTAGAAGAAAATTATATACATTTGTTCAGTTACAATTTATTGGAAAGTGCCTGTTGGCACTCTCCAATACATTGTAACAAAACAATTATTTATACAATCTTCCTAAACTAAGGTTACTCTTGCTGGTAGCTTGATATCTGTGAAAAAAAAATACCAGGGCTTATATTTCGTCTAAATTTGTGAGAATCCATTTGGATTCTCGTGAAAATGGTTGTGAGAATCCATACCTACTATGAGTGTCCCAGGATCCCATGACGCCACCAAGGTTGAACCACTGTTGTATACTGATAACACATGTTAACCTTTTACCCAACACACTTTTTTAATTTTTAAAACTAAGTTTGATAATTTTTAAACAATAAATAATAAATAAATGATAAAATAATTAAATGAACAATATTTACCAATAAAATCTTACAAATATGGCTGTCGTTGGAACCGGCTCAATGAGCCGGTTCCAATGACAGCCATATTTGTGAGGTTTTATTGACAAAGTGTCAGGGTATTTCAGGTCATGTGAGCCTTCTATTGGTTAATTTGTTGCCGCTGTGTTCGTTAAAAGATTAAATTTGACTCAATTTTTTTCACGCGAATCTTAGCAGAGGTGCAGCGAGAATCTACGTGGATTCTCGCCGGTTTTATTGCGCGAATCTTAGAGCAAATGAATCTCGGATTCTCAAAATATAAGCCCTGAATACCCATGTTTCAAATCACATTTGATAAATAATTTAGCCCTCAACCAGTTAAGTGGTAGAGTGCCAAATTATTTTTGGTCGTAAATATTTTTTCACTTGTTTACGACTTATTACTTTTTATAGGAGAGTGCCTTAGAGGCACTCACCCATAAATTGTGACAAGGCAAATCCACACAGACTTAATAATTCCACTTTAAGAAATGTTCGGCCTTTTACCCAACGCAGACGATTTCAAAATTTATTATTTTAAATATCATTTTTTAAATGTTTTCAAAAAATTTCAACAAAACCATATCATGTGACCCCTCTTTGGAACGAGCTCAACAAGCTCGTGCCAAAGAGGGGTCACATGATATGGTTTTGTTGAAAATTTTTGAAAAGTAATATTTTTTCAGCAGCTGAATTTGCATATTACACGGGCGGATGCAGGCGATTTGTTGGGTAAAGGGTTAAGCACTTGCACTAAACACCAAATATCGGCTTTCAGCAATCTACCAGTTAATAAACACAAAAATAAAGTATCTATCTTTAGCACTTTTCAGTTGATCTTTGGTAAGCACATAGTGATGTCTCCATCACTTACACCTTCAACCTTCACTGACCAAGTATATAACCGGTCAGATTTTTGAGGTGCGAGAAAAGGTTATTCAATAAAATTTTGGATAACCTTTGGAGGAACCTAATGCTGGGTTATCTAATTTGTGCATCCCTGTCTGATTCATAAGTTAATCACTCATAAGTTAATCACCATACTACTTAAAACCACACTCTGACAGGGGATAAACAGAGAGGTAGTTCTATTAGACCATATTACGTTTTGTCATGGCAGGTCTTTTTGTCATTTCTAGTCACACAGTTATTAGGAATTTTTATCACACATACACAGGAACAGTGTCTGGAGGAAGTTTCCACAAAAATCCATCAAACTGAAAATTAAATAAAACAATAGTGTTGAATTTACCAAGTAACAACATCAAAGTAGAGACTATATTTTAGGATATGCACAGTGTGTGATTTGGTTATCAGCAGGGAGGGGGGGGGGGATGGAGGGAGGTGTTATTGATTTCTGGCTTCTATTGTTTTCTTAGTCGGAGTCAGTGATGCATGTTGATTGTTAAAACAACATTTGTTGTGGAAGTTTAAGATGGATTACTGTTATAGTCAAGCCAGAAAATAAGCAGACTGACATCTGCAAAATGAGGTCCCCAGAGGGTGAATTTAGTGATGCTACCCTGCACAGCAGGGTAGCATCACTAAATTTACCCTCTGTGAACCTCAGTCTGAATCAGGGTCTCAAAACTAAACAGAACAAGGTACCCAGAGGATAAATTGGCCCACTGTATGGGATAGCAGGATCAAATTCACCCTCTGGGGATCTCATTCTGCAAATGACAGATGCCTTATTTTCAGGCCTGGTTATAGTCTAGTTCTAATAAGAAGAATAAATTATACGAACATACTTCATTGATAAAGGTTTCATTAAACTATACAGGCATAAGGCCATAAATGAAAGTGTCAATGACACTGTAGCTCAAATTGTGTAAGACATGTCATGTATAGTATGTGACACAGCAATGACACACATCTGGGTAATGACCTGATATGTCGAGCCCAGTTAGTCTTCGGATGGGTGACCGTCTGAGCGATCAATTCGGACTCCCGCGTTGTGTCCTTGGGCAAGGCACTTAACCCCGATTGTTCACATGGGGGCATGATGACGCCGTGTACTAAGGTGTACTGCACGTCGATGGTGCACATGTCTTCAACCAATCTAACTCTGCCTGTGCTGCAGTGCGGAGTTACGATGTTGGGGAGCTGACAGCTGATCGTCGTTGCTTGGTGGTTCTCTGCGGGTACTCCGGCTTCCTCCACCCGTAAAACTGTCGCGGTCATGATTAGCCATTGTGCATAAGTATGTGACCTTAAACACCAATAAATAATAATAAATAATGACCTGATAACAAAGGTACATGTAAAGTATTGTAAAGGTCTGTACATAAATAGTGAACGTAGCCTGTTACAAATGTACAGGTAAAGTATTGTAAAGGTGGGTGACAGATGCCTCTAGCCAGAGCTTTATTGAAATGTGAACTTACTGTGTATAATTAGCAAAGAACAAACCAAAGTTTGTGTAATTTGCCGCTGGTGGCCATCTTGAAATTTCGGACCACACCCCAAAACACTCGTTCTCGTCCCAAGGTGATAACAAAGGTACCCCAGAAGTTCGTAAAGATCGGTACATAAATACAGCAGCTCTCCGAGTTGTATTGACATGTGTACCGTGTAAAAGAAGCACTGAATAAATCAAAGTTCATCTAATTTGCATAGCCCAAGCCGGTTTGACATGTGTACTTACCGTGTATAAGTAACACTGAATAAATCAAAGTTCATCTAATTTGCATAATTTCTGCATGAGAAAAAAACCCATATTATGTTATGTATTCCATAAAACTAAACATTCATACGAAAAATTATTCAAATCAGAACTTTCTTACAGAAGTTCTGTACAAAAAACTGATTGCACTAATTTTGGTACAAAATGGCTGCCGGTGGCCATCTTGAATTTCGGACCATACCCAAAAACACTTGTTCTCATCCCACAGTGTTAACAAAGGTACCCAAGAAGTTTCGTAAAGATCGGTTCATAAATACGGCCTCTAGCCCGAGCCATATTGAATTGTTTGTTGGACGAACAGATGTCAGATGGCCAGATAGACGACAGGCCATGACATAACCTCAAATTTGACTACGTCAAAGTTGAACTAAAAATCAATACCTACATTATAGTTGGAATATATTTTAAATTGGGACAGAATGGAGGATTTTATTTTTCATTATTTATTTGTTTTCGCCTTGTTCAATTTTTGGGAGAGTGCTGGCACTCTCTCATAAATTGTAGCAAGTCAAATTTATTTATTTACTTATTGGTGTTTAAGGTCACATACTTCTGCACAATGGCTAATCATGACCACAACATGGAGATAAAGTCAAGGTTAGTCAATCGTTTATACCCCATGTTGCCTATTTTAGAGGACTCACACCCCAAGCATTAGTGACTGGGTCCTATTTTACCAGTGAAACAGAGCTTGTTTACCAAAGTAAACAAGCACTGCTTCACTTCCCGGGGTTCCCATGGGGGTAGCAAGTCAAATCCATACAGACAAAATACATGGATAAAATGAAGCACATGGATAGAATGTGAATTCTTTAAGTTGTGCTACCTGCACTCCAGAATATAATGCAAACTAACTTCACATGTTAACCCTTTGAGACTTTAATTATCCTGACGTTCAAACGTCACTGGGAATTCAGTTTCTTCAACGTCTTTCAAAATGCGACGTCAAACGTCAGAAAGTACAAATAACAAGATATTTTTCACTTTTGTGATTATCTGGTTGAGGGCTAGATTATTTTTGGTGGTCTGAATTTGTTAATCAAAACTTGTTTTATTACAAATTATGGGAGAGTGCCCAGAGGCAATCTCCAATAATTTGTAATAAACAAATTTATATAAACAAAATACTATTTGTGTTTGACTGAATATGAAATATAAGCAAGGAAAGTGTTGGCTTTTGCTCTGGTATCCTCATTTTTTGAAGGCCCTGATAGTGGCTTTTAGTACTCAACCAGTGTTAGGATTATATTAGTATTTTCAGCTGGGATAACCTTTGGCTCAATAGTTGTCACTGAGCACTATTCGGGAGAAAAAGGGAATTGAGGTTAAAACTTTAAAAATAGAAAAATAATAACAAAACAAATGACCACAAAGTATCAACGCGCAGTTTGATATCGTATGTCATAAGACGTACAAAAGTATCAAAGGGTTAATGAAGTAATAGTATTAATAAATAGTAATTATTGATAGCAGAACACTGTTCACTTATATGAAACAACCTATAGCTACACTTCAAAATTTTGAAAACAGCAGGCCTGTTTTTACAGTATGCATAGGGTAATTTGGTACTCCTCCACTAGTAAAAATGACATCTCTCTACACCCTTATATTTTACTGATGTAAAAAAAAGTAAAAGGATCCTTCAACAAATCTGACATGCTTGGGCACTAGGTTTCTTTTAGGTGAACTGCTATTTCAAGTTCCTACTCGACAAACAAGTAAAGATATATAGCCATCTAGTTGGTAGCTGATAACAGTTATGTCTCGATTTGCCGGCTGCTCGACCTTTAAGAATTCTTGATCTGCCCACCAGCTAATTAAATATTTTCTTGGTTTGCCTGCAGCTCATAGGTGCGTAACCCATTTATCGTTCATCTGATCAGAGCTTTCTTTACTTATTGTTTGTTCCCCTGTTCTTGATTCAGGTAATCCATTAGGTAACCTAAATATATATGTATTGCAACTATGCTGATAAACGAACTGTTGTATCATAGCCAAGTTCTTGCTCCTATGGGCAATATCCTGATGAATAAAGATGAATCCTTAGGAACAATAATGAGGCTATGTTTCAGCAATTCTGATACAAGTTAGTTGCAATTATAGCCTAATCTTGGTATGGGCTAGCATGAGGCAGACGAGTATGGCATCCGTAATCACTATTTGTGGCAGAGACATAATTATTGCCATTTCGCTGATTTTGTACCTATGCTGCATCTTAAGATGATCAACAGTTTAAAATGATGTTGAGCATCACCCAATCATCAGCGTAGGTGTTTGCATGTGGCTGAAGCATAGCTGCTCAGTTGGCCAATAATTAGCCAACAGAACTGCTATACTTCAGGAAGATGCAAACCCCTGTGCAGATGATGACTGGTTGATGCTCAACATCATTCCACCATTTATTCGTACTTGATCATTGAACTTGGTGAAAACTTGCATGGCCCAGCGATAACTGAGGGGTCACATGATATGGTTTCATTGAAATGTTTTGAAAAAATAATTTTCAACTGCTGAATTTGTATACTACACATGCGAATGCAGATGATTTGGTGGGTAAAGGGATAATATTATTCAGGGACTATAGTTAAAATTCAAGACATTTTGAAAATTCAATTGTGGGTAAATAAATAATGACGATAAACCAATATTTTTGTAATTACACAGGTATTCAAATGATACTGGTTTGAATACAGGTATGTATTGATTTATCGATATACCATGCAGCCCTAGTTCGTTTCCCTCCCTACAACACTGCAGAATATCACTTGTCACAACATTGAATATCAGTTGCTATTTCTATTTGTCTTTCTTCCCCAAGACTTGAATTCACAATATTTTACTCATGATATCTCGACCCACTGAAAAGCATCATGACTGGATCACGATCTGATAAAAAAAGAGACTACGTTTGTGATCACAGTACTTTAGGCCTAGACAAATTTAAAATCTGTTTCTCAGGCCCTCCCGCATGGTCATTTTGGCTGCTGCATGCTCTATTTTTATATCCAATGCAAACTTAAAAAAAAAAAAAATAAGTGTTTTTTGTCTGATATTTTACACATGTTAATAAAATTGGTAAATTTGTCCCTTGAGTGCAACAAGGCTTTGCAATGCATTAGCATTGCAAAGTCTTCTTGCACTCAAGAGATGAAATACACCACCACCCATGCTGTTTTGTAGATTATGAGGCCACAAACATAAAACAAACCAAGAATATGAACTTTTGATGACAAAGAAATAATTACAAAGAAAAAACAAAAACATAAAAATGCCTGCCCACATACAATTTTACAAAAAATGGCCAGAGAAACAGATCTATTTTTTGGGACCTAACAACTACATAGTTGCACATATTTGAAGTATCAAGATGTTTAGTAATCTTTTTTAGGCCTTACAGAAGTATAGCATGATCATTTTTTGTCAAAATGTACAAAAAAACTTTTTGAACATTCAATACTTACCCCATTCATTTGCGCTGGCATATTATCAATATGAGAAGGAGCCCAGCTCTCACCCGTCATTGGAAAAAAATCAGGTGGCACAACACTGCGTGGTGAAATCTGAAAAAGAAAATTGAAGCTATCAGGTTTAACTCTTAACCCTTTAAACTGTGGTGGTATCTTCCATGCCAGTTCAATGGCAGCAATTAGGAGAGTTCATATTCATTATTTGGGGCGGACCAATCAAAATTTTCAACATGCAGCCTCAGGGCTGCACATTGAAAATATTGATTGTCTACCCCACACATTTACTGAACAGCCATCCTATTTAATGACGTTATGAAGTATCATGTTCCTGGTTCAGAAAAGTGGCCACACGTGTTCAAAGGGTTAACCAACTGAATATTTTTAAAAAATTAAATTTTGTCATCAAATCTAATCAGAGCTGCTGGAAATTCATAAAAATTTAACTAAACAAATTGCTGGTTAAAAAGTCGATTCCATATGCCCAATAAAGAGCCCCACTCGTTCTATTTTAGTGGAAAGAAATTTTCTGTCCTGAGTACGAATATCCGCACACAACACGGAAGAAGTTAATTTTCTAGCATCTAATTCCAACTCTGACCAAGTTTACTTCCTCAGATCATGTGTATCAGCCCATTATGATAGTTTCTAGTCAAGTGTTGGCTGCTTGTATAGGAAGCCAAGACTTAAGAAACCACTGAAAAGCCACAGGACAAAGTTCATTCTGTGTGGTGAATCAGTCATGTCCTTTATTTATATTTATTTACTGGTGTTTAAGGTCACATACTTTCGCACAATGGCTAATTGTGACCTTGACAATTTTATGGGTGGAGGAAGCAGGAGTACCTGGAGAGAAGCATCGACGGGCAACTGTCAGCTCCTCAACATTCTAACTCTGTTCAAGCTTGGCTCAAGCAGGGTTACAGCAGCTGAAGACATGTGCACCATCAACATGCTGCACACCTTAGTACACAGCATCATCGTGCCCCCATATAGGTAACCGAGACAATGTGCCTTGCCCAAGGACACAACGCGGGTCATCCCGGAGGGAGATCAAACTTGGGATCTCCAGAATAGAAGTCCAACAGTCTACCACTGAGCCACCACACTCCCAGTCATGCCCTTTAAGGGATAATGAAACTTTTTTTTCAAAACCTCAAGACTTCAGCTTAAGTTTTTGTGCACACTAATTTCTAATGGTAAGTATTATTTCTCAGGACAATTCTCTTGGCAAGCAAATGGTACGAGACAGATGGTCGAATCTCAGAACATAATATTTCAGGCTTATTAACTGATTGAGTGCTAAATTATTTTTCAAAGGTGATTTGAAACATGGGTATTTATTTTTCAAAGACACCCTGCTACCAGCATGGGTAGTCTTAGTTTAGCAAGATTTTGTTCATAAACGTTTTGTTATAATTAATTGGAGAGTGCCAAAAGGCACTCTCTAATAAATTGTAACCAAACAATTTTTATACAAAAAAATTTCTTCTTTTGCTGATCAAACCTCAAGCTAATGCATGCAGTGTAAAGCCACGAGAATGGCTTCCAGCACTTTTCTTTAGAGCCATGATAGTGGCTTCTAGCACTCAACCAATTAAAAATAGAACACTACCAAGAAAATAAAAATTTAAATTTCTCTTCCATCATTGTTTCCACAAAAAGGCCTAAAAGAATTCCACTGATTTTTCCTTTGACAATTATTTATTTTTATTACTTTCCAAAGTGTGATTTACTGGGATTTCCGGGTTTGATTATAAACGATAACTTCACAAGTGAATTATGCAATCAACAATTGGGTCACGTATCCATGCACGCAAACAAAGACGCTTTGCCGTGAGAGTAATGGGGACTTCATTGTTTTTTTTTAACCCTTTACCTACCATGAAAATCAGACGACACTTGCAAAAAAAATTCTTGAATAACTATTATTTTCACTTTTTGTCTCAAAAATAGAGGTTATGACCCATCATTGGAACAAGCTCGATGAGCTTGTTCCAATGAGGGGTCATAACCTATGTTTTAGGGACAAAAAATGAAAAAAATAATGAAAATTAATTGGAGATTTTTGAGAATAGCACTAGCCAGTTTTGGCCTTTACGTTAGGTAAAGGGTTAAACAATATAATTATTGTTAAAATGAAAAGTAATAAACAGAGTAATTGCTTGACTGGACTGGCTACTTGAAATAATACATTCGAGGCGAGTGACTATATTGTAAAACATACAATACAACGTCCCTCACTTCTCAAGAATTATTTCACGTAACCAGTCCAGTCAAGCGATTACTCTCTATCTCCATAACTACAATCAAGGTTACAATTGTTCATATCTATAAAGACAGGACAAGAACTACATACCTTTCTTTCAATAACTGATGTAAACACCAACCCTTTAAAAAATGACAAGTTTTGAAAAGTGTTCAAGTCAGCTAATCTCCTCTGAGGATTTTTGGTTAACAACTGAAATTGGAGAAAATAAATAATCTGAAAGTCAACTGTACATATGAAAAAACCAGTAATGAAATATAATTTTTCCTAACTTATGCTAAAGTGCTAAATTTATTCCAAATAGTTATGAGAAATGCATGCTCTTAACCCAGAGTTTGTAAACTTAAGAGATATAGTGGAGACTACTTAACCCGCCGCACGCTGATGTCAAAATGGCAAAGTTTTCAGCAGCAAATATTTCCCATAATGCAGTTTGATATTTAACCAAATATACCTTGTTTGACAGAGCTCACTCGACAGAGCTCAGTGAGCTCTGTCAAAGAAGATATAATTGGTTAAATTCATAGTTAAACTAGAGAAAAAACATAATGATTGGAGAAAATTCTGTTGCATCACCAGAGTGCTAGGGGTTAATTGAATATTTTTTAACTGAATAGCCATGTTAACTGCATTTATACCATGCCCACCTACGTTATAACCTGTGAACAGCTGTTAAATTCTAGCTTTTAACCCCATTACCTGAGAGGCCGTTTTTCGGACCAGGAACATGATAGCCATAATCCATTAAGTAGGATGGGTGCTAACTGTGTGTGTGGGGTGGACCAATCAATTTTTTCAATGTGCAGCCCCAAGGCGTAACATTGAAAATATTAATTAGTCAACCCCCAAATAATGAATATGGACTCTTCCATTTGCTGTCATTAAACTGACATGGAAGATGCCACCAGGAGTCAAAGGGTTAATTGTGTCATCTTCATACACTCCAAATTTAGTTGGGTTAAAAATCTACCCAAATCAGCTGGGTTGAGTGAATATAAAATTAATATAGTGAAATTGATTTAACACAGTTCACGACCCCTCACTGGAATGAGCCCACCGAGCTGACATTACTACTTTCTCACTGGGCGTTTGTTTGTATATTTGTTTATTTTTATATGTACTGTTTAAAGCACATTAAAAGATCGTTCATTTGTTAGTGCACCACTGTTTGTAACTATTCAACCTGTTAAACTGGAAGTATGTACCTGTAAGATATTAACATAGGTATTGTCAGGGGTGAAGAAATGGCTTCACAGAATTTCAGAGCTAGCTTCAGAAAGCTTTAAGTTTTCATTTTAGTTTCAACCAAAGAACAATGACTGGTGGGATTCCTAATGCAGGCGATATTAAATTATACCATGCTCACCTACTTACTACCTGGGAAAAGCCTGCATGTTAAATTTTAGCTTTTAACCCCACTACCGGTGTAAAGCTTTTACTGCAGTTAAAACGTTTTCAATGGGAATTCATTACAAAAATTTACACCTATAGTAGGAACTACATCCAACTTGACCTTTGACATGACCCAATATGCCGACTTCTGATACATTCACACTTCATGATGTTTCATTCAAACAAACAACATTTTGCGGTACTATCTACTACATGCAATGATTTATTATTAAGTTTAAAATACCTATAATTAAATATTTAAAATAAAAAAGATTGCTAATAATAATTTGACTGAAAAAGCAAGGTAAATTCAATCAACTTTGATGATGTGTCTAGCTGTCAATCAAGCATTCATGTGCAGCCGAAAGTACTGCCCACCACTGCAGATGTAAACAAAACAAACCCATGAGTTTACAATAGAAAGTATCGTTTTTTTCTCCATTTTAAGTGACAAAGTCGATTATTTATTTTAGAGCATGGCATAAATAAAACAAATTGGTACTAGGGCTGGCAAACAGATTTAAACGACTTGTCGAATAAGGGTTTTCACCACTCGGCAGAGCCTCATGGTTAAAACCCTTATCCTAATATGGTTTAAATCTGATTACCAGCCCTAGTACCCCTTTATTCTATATGTAACTTCCAAACATCAAACCATTTACTTTTGCTTCAGCACCAATAAGGGATAGAATAAATTCCTGTCAACCCTTTACCTACCAAATCCGCCGCATCCGTCCACGAAATTTTCAAATTTAGCAATTGAAAAAAGTTAAAAAATTTATAGTAATTTATATATTTTTTATACTTACCAATGACCCAGACATAGCTGGTGCTAACTCTTAAAATATAGGGCCAAACACAAATTTTGCCCCCCAATCCCCAAAATTTGCATCTAAAACTAAAGAAAACATGTCCTGAAAGGCCCTCCACACCTCGCCCCCACTGCGCATGCGCAGTGTCAAGGACGTTCCGAAATTGGCGCCATTTATCATTCTAATAACCAGTGCCTGGTAAGCGCTATGTACTCAGCGGGGAGGCAAGAGTTCCCAACTCCTGGGAGGGCCATCCCCGTCTGGGTCATTGGTAAGTATAAAAAATATATAAATTACTATAAATTTTTTAACATTTTTATACTGTACCAATGACCCAGACATAGCTGAATAGTAAAAAGGCTGGAGGGCCAAGGACATAGAGCAAAATGGAATACGCTCAATAAAATAAAATAGAGTCATCCCCTGTAGGGAAAAGAAGTAATAGGCCTTACATGTATCTTTCTTATTTATGATAAATTAGAAAGATACAACACCTTCCAAAAATTGAGCTTCATACATCCATGTACTCTATTAATATCCAATAATCCTTATACTAATAATTTTTAAAGTAAGCCAATAATAAAGTAAGTCTAGAGAATAGAGACTCTTATACTCCTAAAAGTGTGTGAGAATTGCATAATCATGTCCGTTGACATATGCAATATTCAAAAGCTATACTTTAAAAACTAAGACTTGAATGAATTTTATAAACTTAAACTTCTCACTAAACAACCATCCCAATAACAGCTCAGAATTACTAACTCCGGAGGAGGTATCCCCTTGTTTTCATAGTAAAAACAGGTGACCCAAGGGAACACCCTCCCCCCCCCCTTTTTCTTGCCCTGGGTCAAATAGCCCAGAGCGAAGAGGGCAGCCGAACGGAGACACTGCCGAAACAGACAGCCTACCTAGCTATAGTAGCAACTGTTAAGTGAATGACATTCTGAGCAGTAGATAATAGACCTAACAATAGAGGCCTCCAGAAATGGACTCGATATTTCTGAGAAAAAATTCATGAATGGATGGCTGAGCGCAATGAGCAGCCTTCAAAAATCTATAATAGCAACACTATTAATGTAAGCCCAAGAAGTAGAAGAACTCTTACTTCATGAGCCGAAATCTTAAGCACAACTGCTAAGCCAATGATATACCATAAGCAGTACGCTAGTTAATAGAATCGATTAACAATAAAATGGAGCGTAACGTCCTTCTACTAGACATCAAAGACAGAAGAAGCTTACGCCCTTGTAATAAACAGATATCTGTTTATAAATACATAAACTGTACCCGGAAAGAGTAAAGGCCTATGCCCATACGAAGACGGAAGGACCTTAAAATAATAGGTTCCGGATAATAGGAGCCTAACTCTTATGCAACAATCCAACCTAAATAGTAACGGAAGTATTGATTCCGAAACTATGAAAGTGAAAATCATCCATCGATAGTGCATGAAACTCACTGACTCTACAGTAAAAGAGAAACCAACAGAATTACTGTCTAAAAGGTCAGAATTTGAAAACTACTGTTTCCAGAGGCTCAAATGATTACTTAGCTAAATAAGAACCGAAGTTAAAATCCGTATAGGAATTTAATCTAAAGATTCTAAGTCTATTTATCAAAAAGTTACTAACTGACTTAGATAAAGAGACAAAAGACTCAATTGTAAACTATCGTAGAGTGCATAGGTATGAGGTAACAAACCTATAACCTAAATAACAACAGGCTGCAGTAGATCTTGTGAAACAAGTATACTAAAAACTAGCAATGCGTAGTATGGAGGGATCAACAATATGAACATAATGATCCCTACACCACGACAGAAGAGCCTCCACTTTAGCCGCATAGAATAGCGAAGAAGAGGATCTCCTATAGTAAGAAATCGCGTCCAAAGCTCGTCCAGTACAGTGCTTACAATGCAATACGGACCACACAACGGAATACATGAAGGTTGCGACCTTGCTGGTTGTGATAAAGATGACACGATTTACCCAGTGAAAAAAGATCCTCACATAGAGGAAGATTTCACGTTAAGATCCACAGTAGACAAGAGAGTAAATTACTCATGATCTCTGTGAAGATAGAGATGCTGTCAACAGAAATGTATTGTGGTTGTTTATCTTAGCAATACCTGCTAAAACAACAGCGCCGGAGGATACGCGTATCCTATCATTGCGTCCTATAGATCAATAGAGCGTTAACTGTATTAGCTCAGAGATCTGGACAAGCCAACACATACGTCTGCAATTGATTAGCAAGCTGTGTCATAATAAAACATCATTGGGCGCTCCCATAGATAGCAAATCTGATTAAATACTTGTTTGTTGAGAGTCCATTCTGACAGCAACAAGCGACCCGTAAGAGAACGGGAGTGCGATAAAACAATCAGACGACCCAGAATATGACGGACCAAAACTGAACTTGGTGTACTATAACCAACAGACGGATTCTTTCCATTAAATTGAATAACGGAAACGAAAGAGTGCCTCCCTGGTTCCGGAGATACGCCACTACTGTCGAATTAAAGGACAGGAATTTGGGCATGCGTTTCTGAATAATGTTCATGCAATGACATAAAGCAAGCCTAAAAAACATTATTCCGCGGAAGTTAAACTGATAGCTAAAAGACTGCGGAACCCAAAGACCCTGGCACTTCGAATCCGTAGGGATCAGTATATATCCCAATCTGTTTGACTGGCAACCGTCATAACAGCCACACTAGGGTCCGGCAACTGCGGCGGCACTCTCTGAGTCAACCACCGAATGTTTGCCCCAGTCTGAATCTCTTGTAACACTAGATAGACAAGAGAATGTATAAATCAAGCAATTCATGGATTGCCGGAAAGTTGCCGTCGAAGAGAAGCTCCTCCGAGAACGAAGCGACTCTGAGAGAGTTCTTAACCTACTATCCACGCGTGGATGTAGCTAGGGCTGCATCACGTCTAACCAACTCCAATCAGCCACTGAAGGGCGGAGTTATACGTGAACAAACTACTGCCCTCAAAAGAAATTACATTGAGAATAATATCCCGTAAATCTTTTCTTGAAGACGTAATGATAACGCCTCAGTAAGGCGGATTACGTATAATAAAGCGTCTAAGTTAAGTCTACTATACATAATGTCGTTCCCAACATTGAAATTGGAAAAGACATAAACGGCGAAAAAGAATATATGCAGTCTTTAATCACACCGTCTAGACGCATATGAACTCTCGGTATGCCCTGCTCTGCCAAAATAAACTATATGTAAAAAAAGATAAAATGGCAGAAATGAGCCACGCGGACAAGAAACTAAACTATCATGCTTAGTAGCAGGCTTGTATATATATATATAATATATAGCGTCGAAAAATAAAACACATGTTGTAATGACAATATTGGACTGCGTCGGTAAGTCAGGGACAAAGTCCCTGTACCGATCGAAAAATCCGAGTCCAATGACGCTATAAGTCTCTTATCCAAGATCGCAGCAATGAAGTCCGAAAAATAATCACTGGAAGAAATGCCAGAAGATATGAAAGGCATCTTCCGATACTACTAAAGGGAAAACTCGAAATCTTTCGAATCCCTTTCGCCATCCTGTCGGACCGTATAAAGCGTTCGGTCGTCCGTAGCTTGATGCAACCGCACCGACCCAGCGCCGTCGGATAATTCCTGATTCGACCGAGAAACCGTCAATTGCTGGGATGCTGCGAAACAACTGTGCTAACTCGGATAGCACGTCCGTCACTGAGGCCTGAGGAGCAGCGGTCTTACGATGCATTGCCGCAGGAAGCTCCGAGATCGTTACCCCGTGCATACTTCCAATATGCGAGCGAACGGAGTGTATAGGCCTCGTGTCCCTTGGCTACCGGATGGCGCGACCTATTCGCTGTGGAATCACTGAATGCCGAAACTGATCGGATACTCGAGGTCACGTAGCCAATGTGCGGTCGTGTGCCCTGCTGTGAGGATGAGGAAGCATTAAAGACAGTCTCTCGGACTGTCAATATAACGGAGCGTCCCGAGCAACGGACATATGCTCCGAATGTAAAATATCTGAACCACAACATGCGGTCCCCTATGTTGTTGGCTTCCTCCGATCTGTCCTCAATCTGCCGTCACTGGGTGAGTACTAAAGTAATTAAAGTGCTCGCATCACCCAAATCTCCTTCCTAGACCGCAACGGACGAACCCGGCAGCCGAACCATTCGATGAATGTACGCTACACCGGGCGAGCTAGCGAATGTCATTCTGTAAGCGATAGACATATTCCATGAGCACTTATTGCCGCTAACTCTTCATTAACTATGACGACAGAGGCACACTTTTGAAAGACATCTCCATAACTCTTCGAACAAGAAACCAGAAATGCTTGGATAGCAAGCATAAAATAATAATATATATAGCGTCGTTCAATAATTCGAAAGTTTGTGTGACATTATTGGATTATGTCGGAACTGAGGGACGATGTCCCTGAACCGAACCAAAAATTTCTAAGTCCACCGACGCTATCAGTTTCTTATCCGGCATCGCAGCATATGTTGTTCCGAAAGGGAAAGCTTGAAATCCACCGAATCCCTTTCGGTATCCCGTCGGACCGGATGAAACTTTCGGACGTCCGTACCCGCTTCCGCGGAGCGTCCCGACCCAGCATCGTCGGATAAAATATATGCGACAGATTCAGTTGATGCTGGGATGCTGCGATAAACTGTGCTATTAAGGAAAGCACGTCCGTTCCCGAGGCCTGTGCAGTAGCGGACTTACGATGCATTGCCGCTGGAAGCTCCGTGTACGTTGACTCCCGCACACTTCCTATGCGAACGTCCGGAGTCTGCAGGCCTAGAGTCCCCGGCTACCGACCCAGCGCTGTCGGATAATTCTCGATCCGACACCGTTTCTGTCGGCTGCTGGGATGCTGCGATAAGTTGTGCTATGTGCACAAGAATGTCCGGCGTCGAGACCTGCGGAGGCGCAGTCTATCGGTGCTTCGCCGAGGGCAGCTCCGCATCAGATGGCTCCCGCATACTTCCTATGCGAACGTCCGGAGTCCATCGGTCTCGAATCCCTGGCTGCCGGATGGTGTGACCTGGTCGCCGAAGAATCCTTGATCGGCGAAGCTGGTAATATATCGGCGGTCACGCAGCCAAGGTGCGGTCGTGTGCGCTGACGAGAAGAGGAAGCCTTAGCAGTCTCAGCGGACTGCCTATACAACGGAGCGTCCCGAGCGACGGACGTATGCTCCGCTAACGACACATTTGTACCACAACATCTGGGGCCAGATGTTGTTGAACGAGAGAGGGGCCTCTCTCGCTTGCCGTCCGGATGGACCGGAACGAGCTATGAACCGGACTAAAAGGCTTCCTCCGTTCTCCCTCCGATCCGCCGTCACTGGGTGTGCATTAAGTTAATTTTATAGTGCTCGCATCACCCCAAAATTCCTTCTAGACCGCAACGGACGAACCCGGCTGCCGAACCATTCGGTGAATGGACGCTACACCGGGCGAGCTAGCGGACGTCAAAGGCCGTCGAACCTACTAGGGTCCTCTTAGGCAATTGGCGTATTACATGAGCACTTTTCCGCTAGCCCTTCATTAATTGTGACGACGGAGGCACACTGTTGGAAGACATCACAGATACATCACCCTAATCTTGATCGTCTGAAATAGAAATTGATAAAGTAGAGTGACCCTGCGGGGAAAGGACCGGAGTGTCCAAATCCCCAACAACATACCGTGACATACGCTTCCCATATTGTCATCGAAATCATACGATACAGAACAGGAGTTAATGCGAGTACACTGACCACATATAGAATGATAATAAGGTCAGAGGAAGACTTCCTCCTAAAACAATTGATCAATATCCTTTCAATGTGAAAAGAAAACAAGTCCTGGTACTCGCACTAACCCCTGGCAATCAAAATACATAATAATAATATGATCCATTAATATAGAAAAAATAATTGAAATCAAAATATTTTGAAAAAATATTTTTTCAGAACAGCCCAAGTTTCTGAAAAGTAACGTTGAGCCCCAATGGATCCCAAGCCTAAGTGTGGACAAAAATTTTAAAAATATTTTAAACAATTTATTCAACACTTACGAACAATAATAATGTATCTAGTTATGATTAAAATAACATAAAGATATTATTATTTAGAAATCCCCCCCTCACACAGAGGGCTGTTGTAAATGTAAACAATGAGTGTAAAAACACTAAAATAAGACTCCAGGCACCCAGGCCCGAAATCAGTTACCAAAAATACACCATCTGATGCAAAACAGAGACTTCCAGGGAAGAAACTGCAGAACATCAGATGGTAGATGCAGAACACAACGCCTAACCACCCGTAGGTGAAGACGTAAACATGGGGAAAGAACAGAATTCATTCTGTTATTAAGCTAAAACTCCCAAGAAATTTTAGTAATAATAATTACAGAAACTATGCCAAAAGCATGGGAGAATAGCAAGGGGGAACTTAAAGGACAGGGAGAGAGGAAAAACACTTGAAAAAACAGTGTAACTAAATAATCAGAATGACAACAAAATGGCTGCTGCCTTGAAAATAGGTAACTTAACATAATTTCATTAATTTTAAGTTACAGCCCTGATAATATTCTGTCACACATTCTTTTCCTCTCCTCCTTTTCTATCCTCCTTAGAATCACCATTTCACTAATATTTATGTGTCTGGCATCATTTAAACTGAGATTTAAAAGCACAAAGATCAGTCAGATGTTAACTGATGAAGGGCCAAACTTAGAATGATAAATGGCGCCAATTTCGGAACGTCCTTGACACTGCGCATGCGCAGTGGGGGCGAGGTGTGGAGGGCCTTTCAGGACATGTTTTCTTTAGTTTTAGATGCAAATTTTGGGGATTGGGGGGCAAAATTTGTGTTTGGCCCTATATTTTAAGAGTTAGCACCAGCTATGTCTGGGTCATTGGTACAGTATAAAAATATATATTTTTCAAAAAGTTTCAACAAAACCAGATCATGTGACCCCACTTTGGAATGAGCTCAGCCAGAAAACAAATTCTTGAACAACTAAATGTTTTCATTTTTTGCATCAAAAACATAGCTTATGACCCCTCACTGGAATGTGCTCAACCAGCTCATTCCAATGAGGGGTCATTAGGTATGTTTTTGAGAAAAAAATTATAAATTAATGAAAATTGAATGGTGATTTTTGTTAACAACGCTGGTTGGTTTTTGTTGCTACATTGGGTAAAGGGTTAATTGGACAAAACATTTTGATCTATCAAAGGGGAGCGCGGTGACTCAGTGGTCAACTGTTGGACTTCTGTGCTAGAGGTGCCGAGTACAATCCCAGTCTGGGACAACCCACGTTGTGGCCTTGGGTAAGGCACTTTATCCCAGTTGTCTACATGGGAGCACGATGATGCCGTGTACTAAGGCATACTGTACATCGATGGTGCACGACTTCACCCGCTGTAACCTTGCTTGAGCGGAGCTTGAACAGAGTTATAATGTTAGGAGCGGACAGTTACTCGTCGATGCTCGGTGGTTCTCTCCAGGTACTCCGGCTTCCTCCACCCATAAAACTGTCCAGTCACAATGGCTATTGTGCATAAGTATTTGACCGTAAACCCCAATAAATAAATCTATCAAAGAAGTTTACCACAAGAATATAGGAAACTGCCCAAAATCTTGGTAAATGAACGTGAGAAGCAAAAATAATATGGTTAACCCTTTACCCAACGAATCGGCCGCATCTGTCCGCGTAATATGCAAATTCAGCAGTTGAAAAAATATTATTTTTAAAAAAATTTCAACAAAACCATATCATGTGACCCCTCGTTGGAACGAGCTTGACAAGCTTGTTCCAACGAGGGGTCACATGATATGGTTTTGTTGAAATTTTTTGAAAAATTTCAAAATATGATATTTAAATTAATAAATTTTGAAATCGTCTGCGTTGGGTAAAGGGTTAAGGAATTTTACTTGTTCAATATCCTGCTATATGTAATATCTTGTCATGAGTGCCTAAGGTTTTTAGTTTCAAAAGTGGAATTTAGTAGGCATGTCAGTCAAAATAAACAAGAGGGGGGGGGGGGGGCATACCCCCACAGTTCATACCGTCAGTCAAAATAAATCATAGATTATAACAAGGTAAATTCTTCTCTCATTTTAATTTCACAGATAGACAAATACACTCAGATATATCAGTAAAGATAAAAATGAAAAGAAATGTTCTATTGTTTTTTAAATATAAACCTGCATCACGAGTAATAGGAAAAGAAATGAACTTGTCTGAGACAAACTGTTCCATTTCTGTACAGTGTGTTCGATCTGCATGACAGTCTGATCACATCTGAACAATTTTCTAATTTCTGTACTGCACATCAATGGCATCGGAGTGGCTTATGCTATTCAAACAAAACTGAAGTTCCATTGGACAATAATGGGTGTACGGGCAATAGAGCACTTGAAGGAGTCTAACAGTATGGAGACACTAACAGTTGAGCAAAAATGTGTAAAATTCTCCATGTTTTACAAGGTTAACCCTTAAAGGACTATTTCTGAGTTTTACAACCTCAGAACAGGTGCCTTCAATATGTCATCATGAAGAAATCCTACTAACATTAGACAAATTTACTAAGGTAGTGGTTTCTAGTCAAGTCTTGGCTGTGTTAACAGGCAGCCAAGACTTTACTAGAAATTACTGCTTAGCCACTGGATGTGTACAGGCCATGGTCAGGTGTGAATTTAAGCCAATTGTCCAGGCCCTTAACTCTTTCGATACCATACAGCAGCACAGCAGTACACACCACTGCCATGCACCCAGTGGAATTACATTCATAATACATATCGTTTGGATATAGGAGAATAACATTTTTGTTTGGAGGAATATCTTGCTGAAACTTGGTATGCTGGTAGGTCCGGATGTTGAATTGCATATGAAATGTGGTCATATAACGTCACGTGACCATGGCAACCAAGATGGGCACCACATCAAAGTAAGGAAATATCACCATATTCTTGTGTTTTGTGTGATGGAGTCAAACTTTTAGTAGCCAAATAATGGATTTTTATACTAAATGTTCTACTACTATTGTGGTTATAGTACAAATTGATCAGCATATTTGAAAAAAATATATTACAGATAGTTCTTATATGATTTTGGAGGTGGGGGATGGGGGACATATCAAAAACCAAGATGCCTTGTCGTGGTCGGTATGGCCGAATCCAGCATGGATCAAATGGGTCTTCTAAACCATATATTTGCCAGTCAAAACTCAAATGTGTCATTTGCTCACTCTGACGACTCTTCTACCTCGAATCCTGCAGAATTTCCAACAGCGCCATCATTTCGAACCAAATCTTGGCCTCGAGGGGTTAATATGTCCATATCTTGGCCTCAAGGGGTTAATACGTCCATATCTTGGCCTTGAGGGGTTAATATGTCCATATCACAGACCGTATTATTGAGAGATTCCCCATCTTCAGTTTCATAACCACATTCACTATCTGAGTCTTTAAAAATACGCTCTACAACCTCACTTGTCTTGCAATGTTTCCGTGTAGAATTCCTCGCAGACATTTTGTCTGAAAGACATGCCAAAATAAGCTAACATACGTTTTGCTCCAAGCTGTATTCCTCTTGTGGGCTGTTGTGGTGCAAAATTGTATTTGACCTTTGACATTGAACATAAACTGAACACTACGATATCATAACTCACAAAAACATAAGAGAGTAACTTCCCCTAGAACAGTTGTACTGCTATCTGGTTTCAAATTTTGACTTCAGTCGCGATTAGGTAATTCAACTTTAGTCGGGTACTGTAGCAAAAGAGATAAGGGCTCAACATAGATAAATTCTAATTTGCTTTATATTTGCTGCGGCAATATAAATCTTCTTTTCAAAAGAACTTGTTCAAAAAGAAAGTGACAAACCAGGGAAGGAAATATATTCCATGCATCAGGTTTGTAGTGTGAGCTGCCAAGATCAGTCTTGGCAAAGCAGCTGAAATATGAAAGTAAAAAGCTATTGAACATTTCTTTGTGCTTGTTTATTTATGAAGGTCCATAACCTTGCCAAGCCGGAAAAAATAAGCAGACTGTCATCTGCAAAATGAGGTCCCCAGAGGGTGAATTTAGTGATGCTACCCTGCATAGCAGGGTAGCATCACTAAATTTACCCTCTGTAAACCTCAATCTGAATCAGGATCTCAAAACTAAACAGAAAGAGGTACCCAAAGGATAAATTGGCCCGCTGTATGGGATAGCATCATCAAATTCATCCTCTGTGGACCTCATTCTGAAAATGTCAGACTACTTATTTTCAGGCCTGAACCTTGCCAAGTAAATCTACGGTTTGATCAACATTAAATTCAATATGGTTTATATTGCAATGTAACTCACTTTATCAAGAACATGTTGAGCTTTGACACCGACATGAGTTGGGAGTAAATAATCACAGTTAATAACATTCATTGACATCTGCTGATGATTGCTTGCCCCTTCCACGGGATACTGCAATGAAATAAAAATAAAACAAGATTTAATTCCTTGCATGCTGCTGGAGGATATTCCTGCCCAGGGCAGAATTCCTCTTGTCACGACAATTAATATAATTTGGGCATATTTAATCAAATTTCCCTCCTATAAATTGAATGGATTTTTTCACCAATGATTTCTTTGGTTAAGTTTGTATGAATTTTCCATCAAATCTAGTCATGGCTGCTATACAGCAGCCATGACCAGATTTGATTAAAACTATCTTGAAAATACTCAGCGGGTTAAGAGTTAAATCTGAACCATTTACCCCTCCACAGATTCAGTTATGAATTTAAAAACGACAAATTTTTTAAGTACAACAGACCCAAAGCAATGGTTTACTTAATTTCAATTTTTTTTTTAATTTATAACTTCAACAAATGAATTAGCTATATCAACTCAATTCTATCCATAAAAGATATATTAACAAGAGCAACGCAAAGCGTGGAATATGCCCCCAATGGTGTCATAACGCCATGGCGGCCATATTGAATTGGCTAGCTGGACCAAAATCGAAAGGAAGCAGCGTCTGGTCATCCGCAAGTCACTTCTAAAATTATGATTTAATCAAATAAGCGGTTCTTTAGTTATTTGATGGAAATTCAAACTTAACGGATCGACAGATAGATGGACAGATAGATGGACAGATGGATGGACGGACAGATGGAAGGATGGACGGATAATGAAAACGTAAAGTTCCCGAGAGGGTCGGGAGCATAAAAAGATTTAATTAAAGATATGCTCCAAATCAGGGAATGAGCAATAGAGGAGATAATTCATGGGAAATTGATTTCGTTCTCTGGAACAGTGGAGCCCTCTTAATTGGTTATCTTTCACTTAATAATCGTGTTAATTGATTATAACTTACAAACACAAAATCATTTATTATACCTTAAGTACAAATCTGACCTGTTATTTGCTTACAAGGCTGTACAGTAAATTCATGTTAACTTAACAAAAAATCTTGCAATATATACAGTGGAACCCTGTTAACTGAATAGCCACTTTGCCCATGGAAATTATTCAATTAACAGGAGTATTCAATTAACAGGGATTGTGTCACTTTCCTGTATTGTAGAGATAAACTTAGCATTTATTCCATTATATCTTGTTTGACAGAGCTCTATGAGCTCTGTCAAACAAGATATAATAAATTAAATGCCTGTGTTGGATGTACTGAGGCCAAATAGGTCTATAAATAAAGGAAAACTGGAGAGAGCCAGGGTAATTTATCAACAGGTTACAAGATTTTTTATTCAATTAACAGGAGTTTACTCTGTACCTATATTCAATTAACAGGTCAAATTTGTACTGGAGGTATGGTAAATGGTTTTGTGTTGTGAAATTATATTCAATTAACAGGGATATACAATTAAGAGATATCCAATTAAGTGGGCTCCACTGTAACACCAAATTCCCATTGTTTATTTATTGACCTCCTTGGTCTCAGTACATCCAATGCAGGCATTTAATCTATTAGATCTTGTTTGACACAACTCTAAGTGCTGTCAAACAAGATATAATAGAATAATGGCTTTGTTTATCTTTAGAAAACAGGAAATCGACTAAATACCTATAAACTCCTCGCACTCTGGTAGTATTTCAAAATTTCCAGCATCGACTCTATATTGTCCACATAGAATGAAAAATTTAACAAAACGATCTTATTTGAGACATAAATGAGCTCTGTCAAACAAGATATAATTTATTAAATTCTCAGATGCATTATGGGGAAAACTTTGCTGCTGAAAACTTTGGTATTTTGACATCAGAGTGCAGAGAATTAACTGAATACTTTCACAGTGGAGGCTAATTAACTGTATATCTCGTAATTGAATAACCGTGTTAAATAAATATAATTTCCAAACACCAAACCATTTACCATACTTTCAGTACAAATTTGGCCTCCAAACTGAATATGGGTTACAGAGCAAACTCCTGTTAATTGAATACAAAAATCCTGTAATGTGTGGAGAAATTATCCTTATAATCATCAAATACCCAATGTGTAGAGACATATTTCACATAAGTGCATCTAATAAGGCATTTATTCTATTACATCTTGTTTGACAGAGACAGAGCTCATGTCTGTCAAACAAGATATAATAGAATAAATGCTCAATTTATCTCCAAGAAACAGGAATGTGACCAAATCCCTGTTAACTGAATACTCCTGTTATCTAATAATTTTCACTGGCAAAGTAGCTCTTCAATTGATAAGGTTCCACCGTACTTGAATTATTTTCATTGGCAAAATGGCTATTCAATTAATAGCTTTGAGGACTTTTCCCTTTCCCAGTGACACCATTTCATCTACTTTTTTTAGGCCTTCCACTAATCTATCGCCTCTGTCCAAATCTGGTGCTGGAAAATGGGTCCGGGGGGGGGGGGGGGGGGGGGGGGGGAGGGGGGGAGGGGGGGGGGAGGGGGGGTTTGAATATGTTCATTTAAATTAGACAAAATCAGCTCATTGGAGGGCTAAGTGTATCAGCATAGAAGTTTGGAAAGAAGATGCCTTGTTATTTTTTACAACTTTTTTCTTCCAAAGCATAGTTTAGGATTACTTGTTGGAATGAGCCCAAGACTGTTCTTGCTATTCATTTATTTTATGCTAGCCTTTGAATTATCTTATCTAAAAGATATTTCTTGACTCGATGGATATCGAGGAATATCTCCCAGTAGCTTCCTAAATGACACCGCTCTAAGCCACATATCGTCGCCTTGAAAGAACAATCAGCTGATCTTTGTTATTGTTTTGAAACATATGCATTTCTTGTCGAATTGGGTCGAATATTGTGCAATAAAATGTCTCATAACATATAATAAAAAAGAAAATTTATTGTATTTTAGTCAGTATCTGGAATTATCTCATGAGTGTGGGACCTGAAAGTATTATTTTTCATGAGCTTCTTAAATGAAGTTATGCTTCAGTGCGTGACGTCGCCTTGAACATCGCCTTGAATCAGCTGCTTTTTGTTATTGTCTTGAAACTTTTTGCAGTCGAATTGGGCTGAATATTGCGCAGTAAAATGTCACGTGGCATATAATAAACAGAAAATCTACTCTGTTTTAGTGAATATCAGGAATTATCTCATTCATGTGGACCTGAAAGTATTACTTTTCACTCGCTCAAGCACTTGTGAAAAACAAGAGGCCCCAGGAGGCCTGAGGGTGCTCACCTGACATGGTAGTCTAAATATCAAACCAGGGACTTGACTTCAATAAGCTGCATACGACCCTCCTAAGAAAAGCATATACCAACTAGATGAAGTGATTGTGCTCACACAATACACAGGATTTTCCTTCTATTTTCAGTTCCTGCACTTTTACGTCCCAAACTTGAGATAAACGCATAAAAAACAGATTTTTTTTATTTTTGTTTTTGGAAATTTTCGAAGTCCCAAACAAAATATTTTCAGCCTAAAATTTTTTTTTCTTCTTAAAATTGACCAAAAAGCATAAAAAAACTAATTTCTGGATTTTGGTCCAAAATTTCTAAGTCCCACCCAGACCCTAAATTTTCAGCGTAAAAAAAATTTGTTTTTTTGTCTTAAAACTGATCGAAATGCATAAACAAACAAAAAGTTAAAAAATTTATAGTAATTTATATATTTTTTATACTTACCAATGACCCAGACATAGCTGGTGCTAACTCTTAAAATATAGGGCCAAACACAAATTTTGCCCCCCAATCCCCAAAATTTGCATCTAAAACTAAAGAAAACATGTCCTGAAAGGCCCTCCACACTTCGCCCCTACTGCGCATGCGCAGTGTCAAGGACGTTCCGAAATTGGCGCCATTTATCATTCTAATAACCAGTGCCTGGTAAGCGCTATGTACTCAGCGGGGATGCAAGAGTTCCCAACTCCTGGGAGGGCCATCCCCGTCTGGGTCATTGGTAAGTATAAAAAATATATAAATTACTATAAATTTTTTAACATTTTTATACTGTACCAATGACCCAGACATAGCTGAATAGTAAAAAGGCTGGAGGGCCAAGGACATAGAGCAAAATGGAATACGCTCAATAAAATAAAATAGAGTCATCCCCTGTAGGGAAAAGAAGTAATAGGCCTTACATGTATCTTTCTTATTGATGATAAATTAGAAAGATACAACACCTTCCAAAAATTGAGCTTCATACATCCATGTACTCTATTAATATCCAATAATCCTTATACTAATAATTTTTAAAGTAAGCCAATAATAAAGTAAGTCTAGAGAATAGAGACTCTTATACTCCTAAAAGTGAGTGAGAATTGCATAATCATGTCCGTTGACATATGCAATATTCAAAAGCTATACTTTAAAAACTAAGACTTGAATGAATTTTAAAAACTTAAACTTCTCACTAAACAACCATCCCAATAACAGCTCAGAATTACTAACTCCGGAGGAGGTATCCCCTTGTTTTCATAGTAAAAACAGGTGACCCAAGGGAACACCCTCCCCCCCCCCCCCCCCTTTTTCTTGCCCTGGGTCAAATAGCCCAGAGCGAAGAGGGCAGCCGAACGGAGACACTGCCGAAACAGACAGCCTACCTAGCTATAGTAGCAACTGTTAAGTGAATGACATTCTGAGCAGTAGATAATAGACCTAACAATAGAGGCCTCCAGAAATGGACTCGATATTTCTGAGATAAAATTCATGAATGTGGATGGCTGAGCGCAATGAGCAGCCTTCAAAAATCTATAATAGCAACACTATTAATGTAAGCCCAAGAAGTAGAAGAACTCTTACTTCATGAGCCGAAATCTTAAGCACAACTGCTAAGCCAATGATATACCATAAGCAGTACGCTAGTTAATAGAATCCATTAACAATAAAATGGAGCGTAACGTCCTTCTACTAGACATCAAAGACAGAAGAAGCTTACGCCCTTGTAATAAACAGATATCTGTTTATAAATACATAAACTGTACCCGGAAAGAGTAAAGGCCTATGCCCATACGAAGACGGAAGGACCTTAAAATAATAGGTTCCGGATAATAGGAGCCTAACTCTTATGCAACAATCCAACCTAAATAGTAACGGAAGTATTGATTCCGAAACTATGAAAGTGAAAATCATCCATCGATAGTGCATGAAACTCACTGACTCTACAGTAAAAGAGAAACCAACAGAATTACTGTCTAAAAGGTCAGAATTTGAAAACTACTGTTTCCAGAGGCTCAAATGATTACTTAGCTAAATAAGAACCGAAGTTAAAATCCGTATAGGAATTTAATCTAAAGATTCTAAGTCTATTTATCAAAAAGTTACTAACTGACTTAGATAAAGAGACAAAAGACTCAATTGTAAACTATCGTAGAGTGCATAGGTATGAGGTAACGTAAACCTATAACCTAAATAACAACAGGCTGCAGTAGATCTTGTGAAACAAGTATACTAAAAAATAGCAATGAGTAGTATGGAGGGATCAACAATATGAACATAATGATCCCTACACCATGACGGAAGAGCCTCCACTTTAGTCGCATAGAATAGCGAAGAAGAGGATCTCCTATAGTAAGAAATCGCGTCCAAAGCTCGTCCAGTACAGTGCTTACAATGCAATACGGACCACACAACGGAATACATGAAGGTTGCGACCTTGCTGGTTGTGATAAAGATGACACGATTTACCCAGTGAAAAAAGATCCTCACATAGAGGAAGATTTCACATTAAGATCCACAGTAGACAAGAGAGTAAATTACTCATGATCTCTTTGAAGATAGAGATGCTATCAACAGAAATGTATTGTGGTTGTTTATCTTAGCAATACCTGCTAAAACAACAGCGCCGGAGGATACGCGTATCCTATCATTCCGTCCTATAGATCAATAGAGCGTTAACAGTATTAGCTCAGAGATCTGGACAAGCCAACACATACGTCTGCAATTGATTAGCAAGCTGTGTCATAAATAAAACATCATTGGGCGCTCCCATAGATAGCAAATCTGATTGAATACTTGTTTGTTGAGAGTCCATTCTGACAGCAACAAGCGACCCGTAAGAGAACGGGAGTGCGATAAAACAATCAGACGACCCAGAATATGACGGACCAAAACGGAACTTGGTGTACTATAACCAACAGACGGATTCTTTCCATTAAATTGAATAACGGAAACGAAAGAGTGCCTCCCTGGTTCCGGAGATACGCCACTACTGTCGAATTAAAGGACAGGAATTTGGGCATGCGTTTCTGAATAATGTTCATGCAATGACATAAAGCAAGCCTAAAAAACATTATTCCGCGGAAGTTAAACTGATAGCTAAAAGACTGCGGAACCCAAAGACCCTGGCACTTCGAATCCGTAGGGATCAGTATATATCCCAATCTGTTTGACTGGCAACCGTCATAACAGCCACACTCGGGTCCGGCAACTGCGGCGGCACTCTCTGAGTCAACCACCGAATGTTTGCCCCAGTCTGAATCTCTTGTAACACTAGATAGACAAGAGAATGTATAAATCAAGCAATTCATGGATTGCCGGAAAGTTGCCGTCGAAGAGAAGCTCCTCCGAGAACGAAGCGACTCTGAGAGAGTTCTTAACCTACTATCCACGCGTGGATGTAGCTAGGGCTGCATCACGTCTAACCAACTCCAATCAGCCACTGAAGGGCGGAGTTATACGTGAACAAACTACTGCCCTCAAAAGAAATTACATTGAGAATAATATCCCGTAAATCTTTTCTTGAAGACGTAATGATAACGCCTCAGTAAGGCGGATTACGTATAATAAAGCGTCTAAGTTAAGTCTACTATACATAATGTCGTTCCCAACATTGAAATTGGAAAAGACATAAACGGCGAAAAAGAATATATGCAGTCTTTAATCACACCGTCTAGACGCATATGAACTCTCGGTATGCCCTGCTCTGCCAAAATAAACTATTTGTAAAAAAGATAAAATGGCAGAAATGAGCCACGCGGACAAGAAACTAAACTATCATGCTTAGTAGCAGGCTTGTATATATATATAAATATATAGCGTCGAAAAATAAAACACATGTTGTAATGACAATATTGGACTGCGTCGGTAAGTCAGGGACAAAGTCCCTGTACCGATCGAAAAATCCGAGTCCAATGACGCTATAAGTCTCTTATCCAAGATCGCAGCAATGAAGTCCGAAAAATAATCACTGGAAGAAATGCCAGAAGATATGAAAGGCATCTTCCGATACTACTAAAGGGAAAACTCGAAATCTTTCGAATCCCTTTCGCCATCCTGTCGGACCCTATAAAGCGTTTGGTCGTCCGTAGCTTGATGCAACCGCGGACCGCACCGACCCAGCGCCGTCGGATAATTCCTGATTCGACCGAGAAACTGTCAATTGCTGGGATGCTGCGAAACAACTGTGCTAACTCGGATAGCACGTCCGTCACTGAGGCCTGAGGAGCAGCGGTCTTACGATGCATTGCCGCAGGAAGCTCCGAGATCGTTACCCCGTGCATACTTCCAATATGCGAGCGAACGGAGTGTATAGGCCTCGTGTCCCTTGGCTACCGGATGGCGCGACCTATTCGCTGTGGAATCACTGAATGCCGAAACTGATCGGATACTCGAGGTCACGTAGCCAATGTGCGGTCGTGTGCCCTGCTGTGAGGATGAGGAAGCATTAAAGACAGTCTCTCGGACTGTCAATATAACGGAGCGTCCCGAGCAACGGACATATGCTCCGAATGTAAAATATCTGAACCACAACATGCGGTCCCCTATGTTGTTGGCTTCCTCCGATCTGTCCTCAATCTGCCGTCACTGGGTGAGTACTAAAGTAATTAAAGTGCTCGCATCACCCAAATCTCCTTCCTAGACCGCAACGGACGAACCCGGCAGCCGAACCATTCGATGAATGTACGCTACACCAGGTGAGCTAGCGAATGTCACTCCGTAAGCGATAGACATATTCCATGAGCACTTATTGCCGCTAACTCTTCATTAACTATGACGACAGAGGCACACTTTTGAAAGACATCTCCATAACTCTTCGAACAAGAAACCAGAAATGCTTGGATAGCAAGCATAAAATAATAATATATATAGCGTCGTTCAATAATTCGAAAGTTTGTGTGACATTATTGGACTATGTCGGAACTGAGGGACGATGTCCCTGAACCGAACCAAAAATTCTAAGTCCACCGACGCTATCAGTTTCTTATCCGGCATCGCAGCATATGTTGTTCCGAAAGGGAAAGCTTGAAATCCTCCGAATCCCTTTCGGTATCCCGTCGGACCGGATGAAACTTTCGGACGTCCGTACCCGCTTCCGCGGAGCGTCCCGACCCAGCATCGTCGGATAAAATATATGCGACAGATTCAGTTGATGCTGGGATGCTGCGATAAACTGTGCTATTGAGAAAAGCACGTCCGTTCCCGAGGCCTGTGCAGTAGCGGACTTACGATGCATTGCCGCTGGAAGCTCCGTGTACGTTGACTCCCGCACACTTCCTATGCGAACGTCCGGAGTCTGCAGGCCTCGAGTCCCCGGCTACCGACCCAGCGCTGTCGGATAATTCTCGATCCGACACCGTTTCTGTCGGCTGCTGGGATGCTGCGATAAGCTGTGCTATGTGCACAAGAATGTCCGGCGTCGAGACCTGCGGAGGCGCAGTCTATCGCTGCTTCGCCGAGGGCAGCTCCGCATCAGATGGCTCCCGCATACTTTTCCTATGCGAACGTCCGGAGTCCAGCGGTCTCGAATCCCTGGCTGCCGGATGGTGTGACCTGGTCGCCGAAGAATCCTTGATCGGCGAAGCTGGTAATATATCGGCGGTCACGCAGCCAAGGTGCGGTCGTGTGCGCTGACGAGAAGAGGAAGCCTTAGCAGTCTCAGCGGACTGCCTATACAACGGAGCGTCCCGAGCGACGGACGTATGCTCCGCTAGCGACACATTTGTACCACAACATCTGGGGCCAGATGTTGTTGAACGAGAGAGGGGCCTCTCTCGCTTGCCGTCCGGATGGACCGGAACGAGCTATGAACCGGACTAAAAGGCTTCCTCCGTTCTCCCTCCGATCCGCCGTCACTGGGTGTGCATTAAGTTAATTTTATAGTGCTCGCATCACCCCAAAATTCCTTCTAGACCGCAACGGACGAACCCGGCTGCCGAACCATTCGGTGAATGGACGCTACACCGGGCGAGCTAGCGGACGTCAAAGGCCGTCGAACCTACTAGGGTCCTCTTAGGCAATTGGCGTATTACATGAGCACTTTTCCGCTAGCCCTTCATTAATTGTGACGACGGAGGCACACTGTTGGAAGACATCACAGATACATCACCCTAATCTTGATCGTCTGAAATAGAAATTGATAAAGTAGAGTGACCCTGCGGGGAAAGGACCGGAGTGTCCAAATCCCCAACAACATACCGTGACATACGCTTCCCATATTGTCATCGAAATCATACGATACAGAACAGGAGTTAATGCGAGTACACTGACCACATATAGAATGATAATAAGGTCAGAGGAAGACTTCCTCTTAAAACAATTGATCAATATCCTTTCAATGTGAAAAGAAAACAAGTCCTGGTACTCGCACTAACCCCTGGCAATCAAAATACATAATAATAATATGATCCATTAATATAGAAAAAATAATTGAAATCAAAATATTTTGAAAAAATATTTTTTCAGAACAGCCCAAGTTTCTGAAAAGTAACGTTGAGCCCCAATGGATCCCAAGCCTAAGTGTGGACAAAAATTTTAAAAATATTTTAAACAATTTATTCAACACTTACGAACAATAATAATGTATCTAGTTATGATTAAAATAACATAAAGATATTATTATTTAGAAATCCCCCCCTCACACAGAGGGCTGTTGTAAATGTAAACAATGAGTGTAAAAACACTAAAATAAGACTCCAGGCACCCAGGCCCGAAATCAGTTACCAAAAATACACCATCTGATGCAAAACAGAGACTTCCAGGGAAGAAACTGCAGAACATCAGATGGTAGATGCAGAACACAACGCCTAACCACCCGTAGGTGAAGACGTAAACATGGGGAAAGAACAGAATTCATTCTGTTATTCAGCTAAAACTCCCAAGAAATTTTAGTAATAATAATTACAGAAACTATGCCAAAAGCATGGGAGAATAGCAAGGGGGAACTTAAAGGACAGGGAGAGAGGAAAACACTTGAAAAAACAGTGTAACTAAATAATCAGAATGACAACAAAATGGCTGCTGCCTTGAAAATAGGTAACTTAACATAATTTCATTAAAAAGTTTTAAGTTACAGCCCTGATAATATTCTGTCACACATTCTTTTCCTCTCCTCCTTTTCTATCCTCCTTAGAATCACCATTTCACTAATATTTATGTGTCTGGCATCATTTAAACTGAGATTTAAAAGCACAAAGATCAGTCAGATGTTAACTGATGAAGGGCCAAACTTAGAATGATAAATGGCGCCAATTTCGGAACGTCCTTGACACTGCGCATGCGCAGTAGGGGCGAAGTGTGGAGGGCCTTTCAGGACATGTTTTCTTTAGTTTTAGATGCAAATTTTGGGGATTGGGGGGCAAAATTTGTTTTTGGCCCTATATTTTAAGAGTTAGCACCAGCTATGTCTGGGTCATTGGTACAGTATAAAAATACTCATTTCCGGATTTTGGTCCAAAATTTCTGAGTCTGGACCGGGACCCCAAATTTTCAGCCAAAATATGAACCCAGGGACTTGGCTTGAACAAACTTGAATCTCACCCCCCTAAGGATGCTGCATACCAAATATCAAAAGATTCTTATTGGTAGATCTGAAGAAGAAGATTTTTAAAGAATATTCCTCATACTGCACTAATTTAAACATTTGGGCTCCCATAGAGAGCCCAAATATGGACCCAGGGAACTGATTTCAATAAACATGTGAAACAATCTTCCAAAGATGTTATATGTGAAATTTGAAAGCTTTTGGAGCAGTGGTTTGGGAGAAAAGTAGTCTTAAATGTTTTTCCCATCACCCACAGTGTTAAAAAATGCTGACTCAGGACTTTTTCAATGTCCCCCAAAAGTACCCCATGATAAAACTGATAGCAATTCACCATTCCATTCTGTTGGTCCTAAGGAAGCCTCACACCAAATAAGAATTCTCAGTGCCGTGTAGTTTTGGAGATACAGGCATTTTAATTTTTTTCTATTTTTATCTGCTGCGGTTCCCATGGGGTGACAGGAAAATTTTGTTTGGCATAAATTAACTATTTATGTCCCAATAAAACCTCATGACAAATTTGGTTCAAATCAGCCTATCGGTTTGGAAAATAGAAATTTTGGGCGGGGCAAAAATTCTTGCCCCTCCCATAACAATGGCAAATATAGCCCCTAGAACTTCTCTTGAACAAATCTAAGTCTACACCTCAAAAGGAAGCTGCACACCTAATATCAAGTCTCTGCTACTGCTGGTTCATGAGAAGATTTTTTAAGATTTAGGCTCACTTTTTGAGCATGGCCCTACAAAGGGGCAGGTCAACTTGATTTGAACAAACTTGAATTGACATATGATAGGGAACATGCACAGAAAATTTTGTAGAATTTAGTCCAGCAGTTCATGAAAAGTCGATAATGTAAAGTTAATGCTGGACAGATGGACGATGGACGGATGTTCTTACAGATGGCTACTTCTTATGTGGTTATTTTATGGACATGTTAGGTGGCTAACCTAAAACACATGTCCAACATAATAAAACAAGTTTTTGGGGGGAAAATTTTTGGGGGGTCAGCTAACCCTAACCCTACCCTTTAATGACCCTAACCCTACCCACCCCTAACCCTAAGCTAACCCTAACCCTAAACTAACCCTAACCCTAGCCACATAACTCTAACACCCTTCACTGACCCCCAGCCCAGCCCACCCCACCCCACCCCTAAACCTCACCCAGAATGCCCTAACCCTACTCTACATTTATGTTTTTAATTTTTGTCTCAAAAACAAGCTTAAGAATCCTCATTAGAATGAGCTCATTGAGATCATTCCAATGAGGGGTAATAAGCTATGTTTTTCTGACTTTTTTTTATAGTTACTCAAGAATTTATTTTCTAAGTGTCATCTGCTATCCGCACTGGGTGAAGGGATATCAAATTCTTGTCAGTACAGTGCAGCCCCGTTAACTGAATAACCACTTTGCCAGTAAAAATTATTCCATTAACAGGAGTATTCAATTAACAGGGATTAGTCATATTTCTATATTTCAGAGACAAACTGAACTTTAATTCTATTATATTTGGTTTGACAAAGCTCAAGGATTAAATACCAATATTTGATTTACTGAGGCAAAATTGATTAAAAACAAAAGGACTTTGGTGATTGTCAGGGTAATTTCTTGATATATCACAGCTTTATTTATTCAATTAGCAGGAGTATACTCTATAATGCATATGCAATTAACAGGTCAAATCTGTACTGAAGGTATGGCAAATCATTTTGTGTTTGGAAATTATATTCAACAAGTTAGCCCTAAAACAAATTTGGTTACAAACAATTCGTCCAAACTCAAGTTAAAATTTGTGGACAATACAAAAACCATGTTTCTAAGTCGAAAAAGAACCATTACTCTGGTGAAAATCAATGGACCATGTCCATTTCCAAACTCAACTTGCATTACCTCCCAAGTAAGCCGTTTATCTAATATGATTACGATGAATTCATCCAAAATCAAGTTGAAATTCAGACGCCAAAGTGTTTTGGATGGACGGACATCTCGATGCACGGATGGGGCATCTCAATGCATGGACAGACAGATGCATGGACGGACAGATGGACACCGCACATTACTATAAAAGAAAACTAAATTTACTGCATAGAAAGTTAAAAAATTTATAGTAATTTATATATTTTTTATACTTACCAATGACCCAGACGTAGCTGGTGCTAATTCTCAAAATCTAGGGCCAAACACAAATTTTGCCCCCCAATCCCCAAAATTTGCATCTAAAACCGAAAATATCATGTCCTAAATGGTCCTCCATACTTTTCCTCCACTGTGCATGCGCAGTGTCAAGGAGTTCTCGAAATTGGCACCAATTATCATTCTTACAAGCAGTGCCTGGTCAGCGCTATGTACTCAGCGGGGAGGTATGAGTTCCCAACTCCTGAGAGGGCCATCCCCGTCTGGGTCATTGGTAAGTATAAAAAATATATAAATTACTATAAATTGTTTAACATTTTAATACTGTACCAATGACCCAGACATAACTGAATAGAAAAAAGGCTGGAGGGCCTAGGACATAGAGGAAAATCCAATAAGCTCATTTATATATAATAGAGTTATCTCCTCGAGGAGAAAAGGAGTATCAGGCTTTACATGTATCTTTCTTATTTATGATAAATTAGAAAGACACAACACCCTTCATAATTGAGCATAATAACATCCATGTTCTCTATTAACATCCAGTATAACCCTTTATACTAATTATTTCTAAAGTAAGCCAATAAATAAAGTAAGCTATTAACATTCAGTATAACCCTTTATACTAATTATTTTTAAAGTAAGCCAATAAATAAAGTAAGTCCAGAGAATTGAGACTCTTTATACTCTTTAAAAGTGTCCGAGGATTGTATATTAACGCCCGTTTGACACGTGACATATACAAATGCTTCACACCGAGCTACACTTTAAAAATATGACATGAATGAATTTAAACATTAGCTTTACACTTTAAAACCATCCCGGTACCGACTCAGACTTACTGACTCCGGAGGAGGTATCCCCTTGCTTTTCACTATAAAGCAGGTGACCTAAGGGAACACCCTCCCCCTCCACTTCCCCTTGCCCTGGGTCAAATAGCCCAGAGCGAAGAGGGCAGCAGGACAGAGTCACTGCCTGAACAGAAAGTCTGCATAACTATAGTTGCAACTGTTTAGTGGACGACATTCTGAGCAACAGATAACGGACCTAAACAATGCAGGTCTCCAGAAATGGACTCAATATTTCTGAGATAAAAATTCGTAAAAGTGGATGGCTGAGACCAATAAGCAGCCTTCATTAAATCTGTAATAGCAACACTATTAGCATAAGCCCAGGAAGTAGAAAGAGCTCTTACTTTATGAGCAGAAATCTTAAGCACAGACTGCTGAGAAGAAGATAAATCTTCATAAGCAGTACGGATAGTTAATTGAATCCATCTAGCAATAGAATGGACTGAAATGTCCTTTCTATTAGGCATCAAAGACAGAAAGAAACGTTTCCATCCCTTTCTGATAAACTGAGATCTCTGTTTATAGATACGTAATGCTCTAACAGGACAGAGTAAAGGCCTACGCCCGTCTGAAGACGGAAGAGCCTTAATAACAATAGGTTCCGGATATTTATTAGGAGCCTGATTCTTAGCTAAAAAACCCACATTAGTAGTGAAGGTGATAGTGTTCCCAACACTACGATAATGAGAATCATCCACCGATAGTGCATGAAGCTCACTGACTCTTCTAGCAGAAGAGAAAGCTAAGAGAAAAGCTGTCTTATAAGATAAGAATTGAAATCTACTGTCCCAAGAGGTTCAAATGGCTTTTCCTTCAATTTAAGAAGAACCCAAGCTAAATTCCACTTAGGAATTAATCTAAGAGTTCTGGGTCTATTTATCGAAAAGTTTCTAACCAACTTAGATAAAGAGACATTAGATCCAATTTGTAAACTATCTCATGATGTGCATAGGTATCAGATAACATAGATCTATAACCCTTTATAGTAACAGGCTGCAGTTTGATTTCGTCAAACAAGTATACTAGAAAGTTTGCAATGTCTGGTATAGAGGGATCGAATATATCTACAGAATGATCCCTACACCAACGACGAAAAACCTTCCACTTAGCCGCATAGTTTAGCGAAGAGGAGGTCCTCCTACAGTTAGAAATCGCGTCCACTGCTCGTCCTGTAAAGTGCTTGCCATGCAAGAAGGACCGCACAACGGAAAAATGTGAAGGTTGAGACCTTGCGGGTTGTGATGGAGTTGGCGCGATTTCCCCTGCGAAAGAAGATCCTCCCGTGGAGGAAGCTTCCGCGGTAGGTCCCACAACAGACACCTGAGTAGATTTATCCATGGTCTCTGTGGCGACAGAGATGCTACCAACAGAATCTTGCATTGAGATCGTTTTATCTTTAGCAATACTTGTTGAATTAACGGCGCTGGAGGATACGCATATCCTATCATTCCGTCCCAAGGGATCGACAGAGCGTCTACTGCAAATGCTCTTGGATCCGGACACGGAGACACATACGTCTGCAACTGATTGTTGAGATGTGTCGCAAATAAGTCTATCATTGGCCGTTCCCATTGGTAGC
The DNA here is from genome assembly GCA_031216915.1 of Pictodentalium vernedei. NCBI lineage: Eukaryota > Metazoa > Mollusca > Scaphopoda > Dentaliida > Dentaliidae > Pictodentalium > Pictodentalium vernedei. The sequence goes on from CM062294.1 coordinate 483,926,090, forward strand.
AAATCTGATTGAATACTTGTTTGTTGAGAGTCCACTCCGACGGCAACAAGCGACCCTTTCGTGAAAGGGAGTCTGCTAGCACATTCAGACGACCCGGTATGTGACGGACCGAAAAAAGAACGTGATGTTCTAGCGCAAACAGAAGGATTCTTTCCGTTAGATTGAACAACGGAACTGAATGAGTGCCTCCCTGATTCCGTATATACGCCACTACTGTCGTATTGTCGGATAGGATTTGGACATGAGCATCGTGAATAATGTCCATCCAGTGACGTAACGCAAGCCAAATTGACATCATTTCCTTGATGTTTATGTGCTTGCACAGGAATTGCGGATCCCAAAGACCCTGGCATCTCGAATCCGTTGGGATTAATGATGCACCCCAACCTGTTTGACTGGCATCCGTCATAACGGTAAAACTCGGATCCAGCAACTGCAGCGGAACTCCCTGAGTTAACCACTGAATGTTTGCCCAAGTCTGAATCTCTTGTTTCACTTGATCTGACAAGAGAACGTCTACATCGAGCGAATGAATTTTCACACTCCAATTCTGAGTCAAGAAAATTTGAAGAGGACGTGTGCGTAACCGCCCCATCGGAATGAGATCCGCGGCGGCTCCGCACAGACCTATCAGTCTCATAAATTCTCTCGCCGTGACTTTGTCTGCGTGCAGACAATAGCGAGCGTAACAACAGACTAATTTCGCTCTGGTTAACGGCAGACGAACGAGATTGTTGTGCGTCTCGAAGCTCATTCCCAGATGAGTGAATGACTTGGACGGCACCAGATCCGACTTCTCCTCGTTTACTATAAAACCGAGATGTCGGAGCAATAGAAGAAGATTCTGAACATCGTTCTGAAGCGTTAACTCGTTGCCGTACCTCTGAAGAATGTCGTCCAGGTAGGCCGACGTTACCGCAGACGAATGAGTTCGGAAGTAGATCATTACCGAGTTCATTACCCGAGTGAAAGCCCAGGGTGCTAGATTCAATCCGAAGCACATCGCCCGGAATTGATACACCACTCCTAGGACTGCGAAGCGTAGATACTTTCGGAATGTCGGATGTACCATGACGTGAAAGTACGCATCTTTGAGATCTATGCTCGTTGCATAATCGTTCACCCGAATACTCGCTCTGACCGATCGAATCGTCTCCATATAAAACTTCGGAGCGACGATCAGCTTGTTTATCCAGCTCAAATCTATGACTGGACGGAACGAGCCGTCTGGTTTCGGAACCAGAAACAGATGGCTGTAGAATCCCGGAGATTCCTGGTTTTCTACGACCTCTACCGCGTTCTTCATTAAAAGAGACTGCACCTCTGATAACAGAGCGTCTCTTTTCTGCGGACTTGACGGAAGATGAGTCCACTTTGGACTTCGAGTTAATGGAGGCTTTCGTTTGAAGGATATCTTTAGACCTTCCGAAGTCACTCCTCTCACCCAAGGGTCGTCCGTAATCGACGCCCATTCTTGTGAAAAGCTCGACAACCTTCCGCCAACCGGAACGCGATAGAGGTTTAAGCCATCACCTCCTGGACCTGCGAGGCCTGCGGTAGGAGAAACCACGTCTTCCACGGCCTGCACCTCGCCCCGTCGACCTCGGGGCGTCCGACCGATTGTCCCGGCCTGAAGGACGTCCCGAACGAGAGTCGCTATCCTGACGGTCTCTCGAATAAGACCAAGAGGACGCACCGGAACCTCTATAGGAACCTCTCTTGGGCGCATTAGACCCAGAAGTGCCTGTCTTATTCGTGTCTGCTGTATCCGACTTCTTAGGAGCAGATTTGAACAAAAGAGAATCCTTAGCTTTCTTTGTAATTTTATCATAAATAGCGGAAAGCTTGCCGTCAAAGAGAAGTTCTCCTGAGACCGAAGCGACTCTAAGAGAGTTCTTCACCTTAGAATCCACTAGTGTGGATGTAGCTAGGGCTGCGTCACGTCTAACCAACTCCAGATTTGCCACTGAAAGGGCGGAGTTACACGTGGAATAAGCTACTGCCCTTGAAAGAAGTCTTAAAGAGGATTGTATATCCTGAAACTCTTTCCCCTGAAGGCGCAGTGATAACGCCTTAATAAGGTGATCTGCGTAAGATAAGGCATCTAAATTGGCTCTGTTAGACGCAATAGCTGTTTCCAACACCACGGTTGGAATAGAAGCTGATGACGGTAATGATAGCTCTAAGTCTTCCGCCTCGTCGTCCATACGCAGAGGAACTCTCAGTATACCCTGTCCTGCCGTATCGAATTTATTCCTTGCATTAATGAAAGGCAGGTTGAGAGTATTAGCGGACAAGAAACCTGCTTTCCCCGTCCTGGAAGCAAGTTTAAATATAGCGTCGTTCAATAATTCAAATGTTCTTGCAACATTATTGGACTGCGACGGAAACTCGGGAGCGATGTCCCTGAACCGCTCAAAAAATTCTGTGTCCAATGACGCTATCAGTCTCCTATCCGGCATCATAGCATTCTGGTCCGATGGAACAACCTCTGGAAGATAATGCCGGATAAAATCTACGGCATCTTTATGTTGTTCTGAAAGGGAAAGCTCCAGGTCCTCTGAATCCCTTTCGCCATCCTGTTGGACCCAATGACGCTATAATTCTCTTGTCCGGAACCGCAGCAGTCTGGCCCGATGGAACAACTTGAGGGAGAAAGTGCCGAATGAAGTCCACGGCAGCTTTATGTTGTTCCGAAAGGGATAGCTCCAAGTCATCCGTATCCCTTTCACCATCCGGTCGGACCTCATGATGTTCCCGGTCGTCCGCCCCCGATGCTTCGGCGGAGCGTACCGACCCAGCGCCGTCGGATAATTCTCGATCTGACACCGTTTCTGTCGGCTGCTGGGATGCTGCGATAAGCTGTGCTATCTGCACAAGAATGTCCGGCGTCGAGACCTGCGGAGGCGCAGTCTTTCGCTGCTTCGCCGAGGGCAGCTCCGCATCAGATGGCTCCCGCATACTTTTCCTATGCGAACGTCCGGAGTCCATCGGTCTCGAATCCCTGGCTGCCGGATGGTGTGACCTGGTCGCCGAAGAATCCTTGATCGGCGAAGCTGGTAATATATCGGCGGTCACGCAGCCAAGGTGCGGTCGTGTGCGCTGACGAGAAGAGGAAGCCTTAACAGTCTCGGCAGACTGCTTATACAACGGAGCGTCCCGAGCGACGGACGTATGCACCGCTAAAGACACATTTTGTACCACAACATCTGGTCCCAGATGTTGTTGTACGAGAGAGGGGCCTCTCTCGCTCGCGGCCCGGCTGGACCTGGACGAGCTAGGAACCGGACTCAAAGGCTTCCTCCGTTCTCGCTTACTATCCGCCGTCACTGGGTGTGCATCTATTATGTTTATAGTGCTCGCATCACCCAAAATTTCCTCTTGGACCGCATCGGACGAACCCGGCTGCCGAACCATTCGGTGAATGGACGCTACACCGGGCGAGCTAGCGGACGACATTTGTCTAATCTCCATGAGCACTTTTGCCGCTAGCTCTGAATTCATTTGTGACGACGGACGCACACTTGTAGAAGATAACATGGAAACATCACCCTATTCTGGTTCCTCTGAAATAGAAACTGAGAGAGTAGAGTGACCTTGCGGAGAAAGAGCCGGCATCGCCCTTTCTCCAGAAACAACATATCGTGACACACGTTTCCAATGTTTCTCATCCCAATATTCACATATAGGACAGGGATTAATGCGAGAACACTGACTACAATTAATACAAAGATCATGAAAGTCAGAGGAAGATTTCTTCCTATTACAATTTGAACAATGTCCCTTCATTGTGAAAGAACAACAATAAGTCCTAGTTACTCGCAAAAACCCCTGACACAAAGATACATAATAACATGATCCATTAATAAATGAAAAAACAATTGCAAATCAAAATAATTTTGAAAAAATATTTTTTCAGCGAAGCCCAAGTTGCTGAAAAGTAACATTGAGCCCCGATGGATCCGATGGCAAAGTGTGGTCAAAAATTTTAAATTTATATTAAATAATTAATGAGACACTTACGGATAATATAAATGTATCTTATAGTGAGATAAACTACAGCAAAGGCAAACAGCCCCCCTCAAAAAAGGCTGTTGCCAATGTAAACAAACAGTGTAAAAACACCAGAAAACATGACTCCAGGCACTGAAAAAACTGGCCCGGAATCAGTCATCAAATTACACTCTATCTGATGCAAAACAGAGACTCCCAGGGGAGAATCTGCAGAACATCAGATGGAAGATGCAGAACACAAACGTTATACACCCATGGGTGAAAACGTAACTATGGGGAAAATAACAGAAAACATTCTGTAACCAAGCAACTCTCCCAGGAAATTTTAGAAATGAAATTTCTCAAAAATATGCCAAAAGCATGGGGGAATTGCAAGGGGGGACTTTAGAAGGCTAGGGGAGAGGAAACACTGAATAAGCAGTGCAACATTTAGCAAGAATGACAACAAGAGGCCCATGCCTCGAAAGTTAAAAAATTTATAGTAATTTATATATTTTTTATACTTACCAATGACCCAGACATAGCTGGTGCTAACTCTTAAAATATAGGGCCAAACACAAATTTTGCCCCCCAATCCCCAAAATTTGCATCTAAAACAAACAAAAACATGTCCTGAAAGGCCCTCCACACTTTGCCCCTACTGCGCATGCGCAGTGTCAAGGACGTTCCGAAATTGGCGCTATTAATCATTCTAATAACCAGTGCCTGGTAAGCGCTATGTACTCAGCGGGGAGGCAAGAGTTCCCAACTCCTGGGAGGGCCATCCCCGTCTGGGTCATTGGTAAGTATAAAAAATATATAAATTACTATAAATTTTTTAACATTTTTATACTGTACCAATGACCCAGACATAGCTGAAAAGTAAAAAAGGCTGGAGGGCCAAGGACATTGAGCAAAATGGAATACGCTCAATAAAATAAAATAGAGTCATCCCCTGTAGGGAAAAAGAAGTAATAGGCCTTACATGTATCTTTCTTATTTATGATAAATTAGAAAGATACAACACCTTCCAAAATTGAGCTTCATACATCCATGTACTCCATTAATATCCAATATAATCCTTATACTAATAATTTTTAAAGTAAGCCAATAAATAAAGTAAGTCTAGAGAATAGAGACTCTTATACTCCTAAAAGTGTCTGAGGATTGCATAATCATGTCCGTTGACATATGCAATATTCAAAAGCTATACTTTAAAAACTAAGACTTGAATGAATTTTAAAAACCTAAACTTCTCACTAAACAACCATCCCAATAACAGCTCAGAATTACTAACTCCGGAGGAGGTATCCCCTTGTTTTCATAGTAAAACAGGTGACCCAAGGGAACACCCTCCCCCCCCCCCCCTTTTTCTTGCCCTGGGTCAAATAGCCCAGAGCGAAGAGGGCAGCCGAACGGAGACACTGCCAAAACAGACAGCCTACCTAGCTATAGTAGCAACTGTTAAGTGAATGACATTCTGAGCAGTAGATAATAGACCTAACAATAGAGGCCTCCAGAAATGGACTCGATATTTCTGAGATAAAATTCATGAATGTGGATGGCTGAGCGCAATGAGCGGCCTTCAAAAATCTATAATAGCGACACTATTAATGTAAGCCCAAGAAGTAGAAGAACTCTTACTTCATGAGCCGAAATCTTAAGCACAACTGCTAAGTCAATGATATACCATAAGCAGTACCGATAGTTAATAGAATCCATTAACAATAAAATGGAGCGTAACGTCCTTCTACTAGACATCAAAGACAGAAGAAGCTTACGCCCATAGTAATAAACAGATATCTGTTTATAAATACATAAACTGTACCCGGAAAGAGTAAAGGCCTATGCCCATACGAAGACGGAAGGACCTTAAAATAATAGGTTCCAGATAATAGGAGCCTAACTCTTATGCAACAATCCAACCTAAATAGTAACGGAAGTAGTGATTCCGAAACTACGAAGTGACAATCATCCATCGATAGTGCATGAAACTCACTGATTCTACAGTAAAAGAGAAACCAACAGAATTACTGTCTAAAAGGTCAGAATTTGAAAACTACTGTTTCCAGAGGCTCAAATGATTACTTAGCTAAATAAGAACCGAAGTTAAAATCCGTATAGGAATTTAATCTAAAGATTCTAAGTCTATTTATCAAAAAGTTACTAACTGACTTAGATAAAGAGACAAAAGACTCAATTGTAAACTATCGTAGAGTGCATAGGTATGAGGTAACATAAACCTATAACCTAAATAATAACAGGCTGCAGTAGATCTTGTGAAACAAGTATACTAAAAAATAGCAATGAGTAGTATGGAGGGATCAACAATATGAACATAATGATCCCTACACCACGACGGAAGAGCCTCCACTTTAGCCACATAGAATAGCGAAGAAGAGGATCTCCTATAGTAAGAAATCGCGTCCAAAGCTCGTCCAGTACAGTGCTTACAATGCAATACGGACCACACAACGGAATACATGAAGGTTGCGACCTTGCTGGTTGTGATAAAGATGACACGATTTACCCAGTGAAAAAAGATCCTCACATAGAGGAAGATTTCACGTTAAGACCCACAGTAGACAAGAGAGTAAATTACTCATGATCTCTGTGAAGATAGAGATGCTATCAACAGAAATGTATTGTGGTTGTTTATCTTAGCAATACCTGCTGAAACAACAGCGCCGGAGGATACGCGTATCCTATCATTCCGTCCTATAGATCAATAGAGCGTTAACAACATTAGCTCAGAGGTCTGGACAAGCCAACACATACGTCTGCAATTGATTAGCAAGCTGTGTCATAAATAAATCATCATTGGGCGCTCCCATAGATAGCAAATCTGATTGAATACTTGTTTGTTGAGAGTCCATTCTGACAGCAACAAGCGACCCGTAAGAGAACGGGAGTCCGATAAAACAATCAGACGACCCGGAATATGACGGACCAAAACTGAACTTGGTGTACTATAACCAACAGACGGATTCTTTCCATTAAATAGAATAACGGAAACGAAAGAGTGCCTCCCTGGTTCCGGAGATACGCCACTACTGTCGAATTAAAGGACAGGAATTTGGGCATGCGTTTCTGAATAATGTTCATGCAATGACATAAAGCAAGCCTAAAAAACATTATTCCGCAGAAGAAAACTGATTGCTAAGAGACTGCGGAACCCAAAGACCCTGGCACTTCGAATCCGTAGGGATCAGTATAATATCCCAATCTGTTTGACTGGCAACCGTCATAACAGGCACACTCGGGTCCGGCAACTGCGGTGACACTCTCTGAGTCAACCACCGAATGTTTGCCCCAGTCTGAATCTCTTGTAACACAAGATAGACAAGAGAACGTGTAAATCGAGCAATTCATGGATTGCCGAAAAGTTGCCGTCGAAGAGAAGCTCCTCCGAGAACGAAGCGACTCTGAGAGAGTTCTTAACCTTACTATCCATGCGTGTGGATGTAGCTAGGGCTGCGTCACGTCTAACTAACTCCAATCAGCCACTGAAGGGCGGAGTTATACGTGAACAAACTACTGCCCTCAAAAGAAATTACATTGAGAATAATATCCCGTAAATCTTTTCTTGAAGACGTAATGATAACGCCTCAGTAAGGCGGATTACGTATGATAAAGCGTCTAAGTTAAGTCTACTATACATAATGTCGTTCCCAACATTGAAATTGGAAAAGACATAAACGGCGAAAAAGAATATATGCAGTCTTTAATCACACCGTCTAGACGCATATGAACTCTCGGTATGCCCTGCTCTGCCAAAATAAACTATTCGTATAAATGATAAAATGGCAGAAATGAGCAACGCGGACAAGAAACTAAACTATCATGCTTAGTAGCAGGCTTGTATATATATATATATAGCGTCGAAAAATAAAACACATGTTGTAATGACAATATTGGACTGCGTCGGTAAGTCAGGGACAATGTCCCTGAACCGATCGAAAAATCCGAGTCCAATGACGCTATAAGTCTCTTATCCAAGATCGCAGCAATGAAGTCCAAAATAACAATCACTGGAAGATAATGAAAGGCATCTTCCGATACTACTAAAGGGAAAACTCGAAATCTTTCGAATCCCTTTCGCCATCCTGTCGGACCCTATAAAGCGTTCGGTCGTCCGTACCTGATGCAACCGCGGACCGCACCGACCCAGCGCCGTCGGATAATTCCTGATTCGACCGAGAAACTGTCAATTGCTGGGATGCTGCGAAACAACTGTGCTAACTCGGATAGCACGTCCGTCACTGAGGCCTGAGGAGAAGCAGTCTTACGATGCATTGCCGCTGGAAGCTCCCTGATCATTACCCCGTGCATACTACCAATATGCGAGCGAACGGAGTGTATAGGCCTCGTGTCCCTTGGCTACCGGATGGCGCGACCTATTCGCCGTGGAATCACTGAATGCCGAAACTGATCGGATACTCGAGGTCACGTAGCCAATGTGCGGTCGTGTGCCCTGCTGTGAGGATGAGGAAGCATTAAGGACAGTCTCTCGGACTGTCAATATAACGGAGCGTCCCGACCGACGGACATATGCTCCGAATGTAAAATATCTGAACCACAACATGCGGTCCCCTATGTTGTTGGACGAGAGAGGGACCTCTCTCGCTCACAGCCCGGACGGACCTGGACAAGCCAGGAACCGGACTAACAGGCTTCCTCCGATCTGTCCTCAATCTGCCGTCACTGGGTGAGTACTAAAGTAATTAAAGTGCTCGCATCACCCAAATCTCCTTCCTAGACCGCAACGGACGAACCCGGCAGCCGAACCATTCGATGAATGTACGCTACACCGGGTGAGCTAGCGAATGTCACTCCGTAGGCGATAGACATATTCCATGAGCACTTATTGCCGCTAACTCTTCATTAACTATGACGACAGAGGCACACTTTTGAAAGACATCTCCATAACTCTTCGAACAAGAAACCAGAAATGCTTGGTTAGCAAGCATAAAATAATAATATATATAGCGTCGTTCAATAATTCGAAAGTTTGTGTGACATTATTGGACTATGTCGGAACTGAGGGACGATGTCCCTGAACCGAACCAAAAATTTCTATGTCCACCGACGCTATCAGTTTCTTATCTGGCATCGCAGCATTCTGGTCCGACGAAAGAAGCTGTAGAAGACCAAGTCAGATGACATACACAACAGCATATGTTGTTCCGAAAGGGAAAGCTTGAAATCCTCCGAATCCCTTTCGGTATCCCGTCGGACCGGATGAAACTTTTGGACGTCCGTACCCGCTTCCGCGGAGCGTCCCGACCCACCATCGTCGGATAAAATATATGCGACAGATTCAGTTGATGCTGGGATGCTGCGATAAACTGTGCTATTAAGGAAAGCACGTCCGTTCCCGAGGCCTGTGCAGTAGCGGTCTTACGATGCATTGCCGCCGGAAGCTCCGTGTACGTTGACTCCCGCACACTTCCTATGCGAACGACCGGAGTCTGCAGGCCTCGTGTCCCTGGCTACCGGATGGTGTGACCTGGTCGCCGAAGAATCCTTGATCGGCGAAGCTGGTAATATATCGGCGGTCCCACAGCTAAGGTGCGGTCGTGTGCGCTGACGAGAAGAGGAAGCCTTAGCAGTCTCCGCGGACTGCCTATACAACGGAGCGTCCCGAGCGACGGACATATGCTCCGCTTGCGACACATTTTGTACCACAACATCTGGGGCCAGATGTTGTTGAACGAGAGAGGGGCCTCTCTCGCTTGCCGTCCGGATGGACCGGAACGAGCTATGAACCGGACTAAAAGGCTTCCTCCGTTCTCCCTCCGATCCGCCGTCACTGGGTGTGCATTAGGTTAATTTATAGTGCTCGCATCATCCCAAAATTCCTTCTAGACCGCAACGGACGAACCCGGCTGCCGAACCATTCGGTGAATGGACGCTACACCGGGCGAGCTAGCGGACGTCAAAGGCCGTCGAACCTACTAGGGTCCTCTTAGGCAATTGGCGTATTTACATGAGCACTTTTCCGCTAGCCCTTCATTAATTGTGACGACGGAGGCACACTGTTGGAAGACATCACAGATACATCACCCTAATCTTGATCGTCTGAAATAGAAATTGATAAAGTAGAGTGACCCTGCGGGGAAAGGACCGGAGTGTCCAAATCCCCAATAACATACCGTGACATACGCTTCCCATATTGTCATCGAAATCATACGATACAGAACAGGAGTTAATGCAAGTACACTGACCACATATAGAATGATAATAAAGTCAGAGGAAGACTTCCTCTTAAAACAATTGATCAATATCCTTTCAATGTGAAAAGAAAACAAGTCCTGGTACTCGCACTAACCCCTGGCAATCAAAATACATAATAATAATATGATCCATTAATATAGAAAAAATAATTGAAATCAAAATATTTTGAAAAAATATTTTTTCAGAACAGCCCAAGTTTCTGAAAAGTAACGTTGAGCCCCAATGGATCCCAAGCCTAAGTGTGGACAAAAATTTTAAAAATATTTTAAACAATTTATTCAACACTTACAAACAATAATAATGTATCTAGTTATGATTAAAATAACATCACGATATTGTTTTTTAGAAATCCCCCCCCTCACACAGAGGGCTGTTGTAAATGTAAACAATGAGTGTAAAAACACTAAAATAAGACTCCAGGCACCCAGGCCCGAAATCAGTTACCAAAAATACACTATCTGATGCAAAACAGAGACTTCCAGGGAAGAAACTGCAGAACATCAGATGGTAGATGCAGAACACAACGCCTAACCACCCGTAGGTGAAGACGTAAACATGGGGAAAAGAACAGAATTCATTCTGTTATTCAGCTAAAACTCCCAAGAAAATTTAGTAATAATAATTACAAAAACTATGCCAAAAGCATGGGAGAATAGCAAGGGGGAACTTAAAGGACAGGGAGAGAGGAAAACACTTAAAAAACAGTGTAACTAAACAATCAGAATGACAACAAAATGGCTGCTGCCTTGAAAATAGGTAACTTAACATAATTTCATTAAAAAATTTTAAGTTACAGCCCTGATAATATTCTGTCACACGTTATTTTCCTCTCCTCCTTCTCTATCCTCCTTAGAATCACCATTTCACTAATATTTATGTGTCTGGCATCATTTAAACTGAGATTTATAAGCACAAAGATCAGTCAGATGTTAACTGATGAAGGGCCAAACTTAGAATGATTAATGGCGCCAATTTCGGAACGTCCTTGACACTGCGCATGCGCAGTAGGGGCGAAGTGTGGAGGGCCTTTCAGGACATGTTTTTGTTTGTTTTAGATGCAAATTTTGGGGATAGGGGGGCAAAATTTGTGTTTGGCCCTATATTTTAAGAGTTAGCACCAGCTATGTCTGGGTCATTGGTACAGTATAAAAATATAGGCAACTTAACATAATTTCATCAAAAAATTTTAAGTACAGCCCTGATTATTTTTTGTCACTTCTTTTTCCTCTCCTCCTTTTATCCTCCTTAGAATCACATTTTCTCCAAAAATTACGTGTCTGGCATCCTTTAAACTGAGATTTACAAGCACAAAGATCAGCGAGATGTTGACTGATGAAGGGCCAAACAGAGAATGATAATTGGCGCCAATTTCGGGACGTCTACGTCACTGCGCATGCGCAGTAGAGGTGTAGTATGGAGGTCCTTTAGGACATGATTTCTTTTTGTTTTGGATGCAAATTTTGGGGATTGGGGGGCAAAATTTGTGTTTGGCCCTGGTTTTGTTAGAGTTAGCACCAGCTAAGTCTGGGTCATTGGTACAGTATAAAAATATCTATTTATAGTAACAGGGACCTTAACTCTAACCTACTGACCCCAAATGCAATCCCAATGATCGACACCTCAAATGCAATTACATTATGAAGTTATAGCTTCATACACACAAGAAAACTAAAGTTATTGCACGGAAATCAAAAATCTATTTATAGTAACAGTGACCGTGACCATTACAGATCGACACCTCAAATGCAATCAAAATATGAAGGTATAGCTTTGTACACAAAAGAAAACTAAAGTTATTGCACAGAAACCAAAAATCTATTTATAGTAACAGTGATCTTGACCTTTGACCTATTGACTCCAAATGCAATCCCAATGATCGACACTTCAAGTGCAATCACAATATGAAGTTATAGCTTCGTATACCAAAGAAAACTAAAGTTATTGCACGGAAACCAAAAATCTATTTTTGTAACAGTGACCTTCACCTTTCACCTACAGATCCCAAAAGCAATCCCAATCATCATCCCATTACAAGCAGCCTACCTGTGAAGTATGGGTACTGTGCAACTAACGGGAAAAAAGTTATTGCCTGGAAACGAGTGTGACGGAAGGTCAGATGGACGATCAGATGGACAGATGGATGGATGGACGAATGGGCAGAAGGATAAATGGACAAAGTGATTACTATATACCCCCCCCCCCTTTTATAAAAGGGGGGGAGGGTATAATGAATGGTGTATCCTGCAATTTCTGTTGAAAAGGACTTGATAACTTTCTTTCAAAACTGGGATTACAAAATTGAACTCAGCAAACAGGATGTAAATAGTACAGAAAATTACTTAAGATCTGACCTGGCCTGCTAGCATTGCATACATTAAAATTCCTAATGACCACCAATCCACTTCATGACCATAATGATAAGCTGCCAATATCTCTGGAGCTAAAAGAAAAACAAATATCAAACCAATGTCTATATGATTTAAATCTCTAGAGCAAAATGTTAAATGTTAAAAAAACAAAATGGCTGCTGCCTCGAAAGTTAAAAAATTTATAGTAATTTAATCTAATGATTCTAAGTCTATTTATCGAAAAGTTACTAACTGACTTAGATAAAGAGACATAAAACTCAATTGTAAACTATCATAGAGTGCATAGGTATGAGATAACATAGACCTATAACCTTAATAGTATCAGGCTGCAGTAGATCTTGTCAAACAAGTATACTAGAAAGTTGCAATGACTAGTATGGAGGGATCAACAATATCAACATAGTGATCCCTACAACAACGACGGAAGAGCCTCCACTTTAGCCGCATAGTCGGATAATACATGATGCGACAGATTCAGTTGTTGCTGGGATGCTGCGATAAGCTGTGCTATTTGGGATAGCACGTCCGTCACCGAGGCCTGTGCAGAAGCGATCTTACGATGCATTGCCGCCGGAAGATCCGTGTACGTTGACTCCTGCACACCTTCTTATGCAAACGTCCAGAGTCTGCAGGCCTCGTGTCCCTGGCTACCGGATGGTATGACCTGGTCGCCGATGATTCTCCGATTGGCGAAGCTGACTGGATATCCGAGGTCACGTAGCCAAGAGCGGTCGTGTGCGCTACCATGAGAATGAGGAAGCCTTATTGACAGTCTCTCCGGACTGACTATATGTCGGAGCGTCCCGAGCGGCGGACGTATGCTCCGAATGCGAAACATTTTGTACCACAACATCTGGGGGCCAGACATTGTTGTACGAGAGAGGGGCCTCTCTCGCTCGCCGTCCGGATGGACCTGGACGAACTAGGAACTGGACTAAAAGGCTTCCTCCGTTCTCCCTCTAATCCGCCGTCACTGGGTGTGCATTTGGTTGATTATAGTGCTCGCATCACCCCAAAACTCCTTCTAGACCGCAACGGACGAACCCGGCTGCCGAACCATTCGATGAATGGACGCTACACCAGGCGAGCTAGCGGACGTCAAATGCCGTCGAACCTACTAGGGTCCTCTTAGGCAATTGGCGTATTTACATGAGCACTTTTCCGCTAGCTCTTCATTAATTGTGATGACGGAGGCACACTTTTGGAAGACATCACGGATACATCACCCTAATCTTGATCGTCTGAAATAGAAATTGATAAAGTAGAGTGACCCTGCGGGGAAAGGGCCGGAATGTCCAATTCCCCACTAACATACCGTGACACACGCTTCCCATGTTGTCATCGAAATTATCACATACAGAACAGGAGCTAGTGCGAGTACACTGACTACATAGACAATGATTATAAAAGTCAGAGGAAGATTTCCTCTTAATACAATTGACCAAAATCCTTTCAATGTGAAAAGAAAACAAAGTCCGAGTACTCGCACCAACCCCTGACAATCAAAATACATAATAATATGATCCATTAACATGGAAAAAATAATTGAAATCAAAAATTTTGGAAAAATATTTTTTCAGAACAGCCCAAGTTTCTGAAAAGTAACGTTGAGCCCCAATGGGTCCCAAGCCTAAGTGTGGACAAAAATTTTAAAAATATTTTAAACAATTTACGCAACACTTATGAACAATAATAATGTATCTAGTTATGATTAAATTAACATCAAGATATTATTTTCAAGAAATCCCCCCTCACACAGAGGGCTGTTGTAAATGTAAACAATAAGTGTAAAAACACTAGAATAAGACTCCAGGCACCCAGGCCCGAAATCAGTTACCAATAATACACTATCTGAGGCAAAACAGAGACTTCCAGGGAAGAAACTGCAGAACATCAGATGGTAGATGCAGACCACTACGCCTAACCACCCATAGGTGAAGACGTAAACATGGGGAAAAGAACAGAATTCATTCTGTTATTCAGCTAAAACTCCCAAGAAATTTTAGTAATAAAATTACAGAAAATATGCCAAAAGCATGGGAGAATAGCAAGAGGGGACTTAAAGGAAAGGGAGAGAGGAAAACACTGAACAAGCAGTGTAACTTGATAACAAGAATGACAACAAAATGGCTGCTGCCTCGAAAGTTAAAAAATTTATAGTAATTTACATATTTTTTATACTTACCAATGACCCAGACATAGCTGGAGCTAACTCTTAAAATATAGGGCCAAACACAAATTTTGCCCCCCAATCCCCAAAATTTGCATCCAAAACCAAAGAAAACATGTCCTGAATGGCCCTCCATACTTCACCTCTACTGCGCATGCGCAGTGTCAAGGACGTTCCGAAATTGGCGCCATTAATCATTCTTATAACCAGTGCCTGGTAAGCGCTATGTACTCAGCGGGGAGGTATGAGTTCCCAACTCCTGGGAGGGCCATCCACGTCTGGGTCATTGGTAAGTATAAAAAATATATAAATTACTATAAATTTTTTAACATTTTTATACTGTACCAATGACCCAGACATAGCTGAATAGTAAAAAGGCTGGAGGGCCTAGGACATAGAGCAAGTTGGAATACGCTCAATTATATAAAATAGAGTCATCCCCTCTAGGGAAAAAGAAGTATTAGGCCTTACATGTATCTTTCTTATTTATGTTAAATTAGAAAGATACAACACCTTGCAAAATTGAGCATCATACATCCATGTACTCTATTAATATCTAGTATAATCCTTATACTAATAATTTTTAAAGTAAGCCAATAAATAAAGTAAGTCTAGAGAATAGAGACTCTTTATACTCCTAAAAAGTGTCTGAGGATTGTATAATAACGTCCGTTTGAGACGAGCTATATTCAAAAGCTATACTTTAAAAACTAAGACCTGAATGAATTTTTAAAACATAAACTTCTCACTAAAAAACCATCCCAGTAACAGCTCAGAATTACTAACTCCAGAGGAGGTATCCCCTTGTTTTCATAGTAAAACAGGTGACCCAAGGGAACACCCTCCCCCCCTCCCCCCCCCCCCCCCCCTTTTTCTTGCTCTGGGTCAAATAGCCCAGAGCGAAGAGGGCAGCAGAACGGAGTCACTGCCGAAACAGACAGCCTACCTAGCTATAGTAGCAACTGTTAAGTGAATGACATTCTGAGCAGTAGATAATAGACCTAACAAAAGAGGCCTCCAGAAATGGACTCGATATTTCTGAGATAAAAAATTCATGAATGTGGATGGCTGATTGCAATGAGCAGCCTTCAAAAATCTATAATAGCGACACTATTAATGTAAGCCCAAGATGTAGAAACAACTCTTACTTCATGAGCCGAAATCTCAAGCACAACTGCTGAGTCAATGATATACCATAAGCAGTACCAATAGTTAATTGAATCCATTAGCAATAGAATGGAGCGTAACGTCCTTCTATTAGGCATCAAAGACAGAAGAAGCTTACGTCCGTAGTAATAAACAGATATCTGTTTATAAATACGTAAACTCTAACCGGACAGAGTAAAGGCCTATGCCAGTACGAAGACGGAAGGACCTTAATAACAATAGGTTCCGGATATTTATTAGGAGCCTGACTCTTAACCAAAAATCCAACCTAAATAGTAAAGGAAGTAGTGATTCCGAAACTACGAAAGTGAGAATCATCCACCGATAGTGCATGAAGCTCACTGACTCTTCAGTAAAAGAGAAGCCAACAGAATTACTGTCTAAAAGGTCAGAATTTGAAAACTACTGTTTCCAGAGGCTCAAATGATTACTTAGCTAAATAAGAACCGAAGTTAAATTCCATATAGAAATTTAATCTAATGATTCTAAGTCTATTTATTGAAAAGTTACTAACTGACTTAGATAAAGAGACATAAGACTCAATTGTAAACTATCATAGAGTGCATAGGTATGAGATAACATAGACCTATAACCTTAATAGTATCAGGCTGCAGTAGATCTTGTCAAACAAGTATACTAGAAAGTTGCAATGACTAGTATGGAGGGATCAACAATATCAACATAGTGATCCCTACAACAACGACGGAAGAGCCTCCACTTTAGCCACATAGAATAGCAAAGAAGAGGTTCTCCTACAGTAAGAAATCACATCCCAAGCTCGTCCAGTACGATGCTTACAATGTAATAAGGACCACACAACGGAATACGTGAAGGTTGAGACCTTGCGGGTTGTGATGAAGATGACACGATTTTCCCCAGCGAAAGAAGATCCTCTCATGGAGGAAGTTTTCGCGTTAAGTCCCACAGAAGACATCTGAGTAAATTTACCCACGGTCTCTGTGAAGACAGAGATGCTATCAACTAAAATGTATTGTGGTTGTTTATCTTAGCAATACTTGCTGAAACAACAGCGCAGGAGGATACGCATATCCTATCATTCCGTCCTATTAGATCAATAGAGCGTTAACAACATAAGCTCAGAGATCCGGACATGCAAACACATACGTCTGCAATTGATTAGCAAGTTGTGTCGTAAATAAATTATCATTGGGTGCTCCCATTGATAGCAAATCTGATTGAATACTTGTTTGTTGAGAGTCCATTCTGACAGCAACAAGCGACCCTTACGTGAAAGGGAGTCCGGTAATACAATCAGACGACCCGGAATATGACGGACCGAATCAGAACTTGGTGTACTATAACAAACAGAAGGATTCTTTCCGTTAAATTGAATAACGAAATCGAATGAGTGCCTCCCAGGTTCCAGAGATACGCAACTACTGTCGTATTATCGGACAGGATTTGGACATGCGTTTCTGAATAATGTTCATCCAATGACATAAAGCAAGCCTAAAAAACATTATTCCATGGAAGATAAGTGCTTGCCTAGAGACTGCGGAACCCAAAGACCCTGGCACTACGAATCCGTTGGGAACAATATTGTACCCCAACCTGTTTGACTGGCAACCGTCATAATTATAAAACTCGAATCCGGCAACTGCAGTGGCACTCACTGAGCCAACCACCGAATGTTTGCCCCAGTCTGAATCTCTTGCTACACTTGATAGACAAGAGAACATGTATATCGAGCAATTCATGGATTGCTGAAAAGTTGCCGTCGAAGAGAAGCTTCTCCGAGACCGAAGCGATTCTGAGAGAGTTCTTCACCTTACTATCCACGCGCGTGGATGTAGCTAGGGCTGCGTCACGTCTAACCAACTCCAAGTTGCCACTGAAGGGAGGAGTTATACGTGGACAAACTACTGCCCTTGAAAGAAATCGCATTGAGGATCATATCCCGGAATTCTTTCTCTTGAAGACGTAATGATAACGCCTCAGTAAGGTGGACTACAAATGATAAAGCGTCTAAGTTAAGTCTATTAGACATCATTGTCGTTTCCAACATTGTGGTTGGAAAAGACATAGACGGCGAAAAAGATAATTCCCAGTCTTTAACCCTGCCGTCTAGACGCATAAAAACTCTCGGTATGCCCTGTTCTGCCAAAATAAAATATTCCTAGAAATGATAAAAGGCAGAATTGAGCATTGCGGACAAGAAACTAAACTATCATGCTTGGTAGCAGGCTTATATATATATAGCGTCGATAAATAATACAAATGTTCTAATGACATTATTGGACTGCGTCGGTAAGTCAGGGACAATGTCCCTGAACCGATCCAAAATTCCGTGTCCAATGACGCTATAAGTCTCTTATCCAACATCGCAGCAATGTAGTCCGAAGGAACAACCACTGGAAGATAATGCCGGAAGAAATGTATGGCAGCTTCCGTTGTTCCGAAAGGGAAAACTCGAAATCGTCCGAATCCCTTTCGCCATCCTGTCGGACCCTATAAAGCGTTCGGTCGTCCGAACCTGATGCAACAGCGGAACGCACCGACCCAGCGCCGTCGGATAATTCCTGATCCGACCGAGAAACTGTCGATTGCTGGGATGCTGCGATAAACTGTGCTAACTTGGATAGCACGTCCGTCACTGAGGCCTGTGGAGAAGCGGTCTTACGATTCATTGCCGCTGGAAGCTCCGTGATCGTTACCCCGTGCATACTTCTATTATGCGAGCAAACGGAGTGTATAGGCCTCGTGTCCCTTGGCTAACGGATGGCGTGACCTGTTCGCCGTGGGATCACTGCATGACGAAACTGGTCGGATACTCGAGGTCACGTAGCCAATGTGCAGTCGTGTGCGCTGCTGTGAGGATGAGGAAGCATTATCGACAGTCTCTCGGACTGTCAATATAACGGAGCATCCCGAGCGGCGGACATATGCTCCGAATGCGAAATATCTGAACCACAACAAGCGGTCCCCTATGTTGTTGTACGAGAGAGGGACCTCTCTCGCTCACAGCCCGGACGGACCTGGACGAGCCAGGACCCGGACTAACAGGCTTCCTCCGATCTGTCCTCAATCCGTCGTCACTGGGTGAGTACTAAAGTTATTATAGTGCTCGTATCACCCAAATCTCCTTCCTAGACCGCAACGGACGAACCCGGCTGTCGAACCATTCGATGAATGGACGCTACACCGGGTGAGCTAGCGAATATCACTCCGTCGATCCTACAAGGGACCTCTTAGGCGATAGACATATACCATGAGCACTTATTGCCGCTAGCTCTTCATTAACTATGATGACAGAGGCACAATTTGAAAGACATCTCTGTAACTTTGCGAACAAGAAACCAGAAATGCTTGGTAATAGCAAGCATATAATAATAATATATAGCGTCGTTCAATAATTCGAAAGTTTGTGTGACATTATTGGACTATGTCGGAACTGAGGGACGATGTCCCTGAACCGAACCAAAAATTTCTAAGTCCACCGACGCTATCAGTTTCTTATCCAGCATCGCAGCATTCTGGTCCGACGAAAGAACCTGTAGAAGATAAAGTCAGATGACATACACAACAGCATAAGTTGTTCCGAAAGGGAAAGCTCGAAATCCTCCGAATCCCTTTCGGCATCCCGTCGGACCGGATGAAATTTTCGGACGTCCGTACCCGCTTCCGCGGAGCGTCCCAACCCAGCATCGTCGGATAATACATGATGCGACAGATTCAGTCGTTGCTGGGATGCTGCAATAAGTTGTGCTATTTGGGACAGCACATCCGTCACCGAGGCCTGTGCAGTAGCGGTCTTACGATGCATTGCCACCGGAAGCTCCGTGTACGTTGACTCCCGCACACTTTCTTATGCGAACGTCCGGAGTCTGCAGGCCTCGTGTCCCTGGCTACCGGATGGTATGACCTGGTCGCCGATGATTCTCCGATTGGCGAAGCTGACTGGATATCCGAGGTCACGTAGCCAAGAGCGGTCGTGTGCGCTGCCATGAGAATGAGGAAGCCTTACTGACAGTCTCTCCGGACTGACTATATGTCGGAGCGTCCCGAGCGGCGGACGTATGCTCCGAATGCGAAACATTTTGTACCACAACATCTGGGGCCAGACATTGTTGTATGAGAGAGGGGCCTCTCTCGCTCGCCGTCCGGATGGACCTGGACGAGCTAGGAACCGGACTAAAAGGCTTCCTCCGTTCTCCCTCTAATCCGCCGTCACTGGGTGTGCATTTGGTTGATTTATAGTGCTCGCATCACCCCAAAACTCCTTCTAGACCGCAATGGACGAACCCGGCTGCCGAACCATTCGATGAATGGACACTACACCGGGCGAGCTAGCAGACGTCAAAGGCCGTCGGACCTACTAGGGTCCTCTTAGGCAATTGGCGTATTTACATGAGCACTTTTCCGCTAGCTCTTCATTAATTGTGACGATGGAGGCACACTTCTGGAAGACATCACGGATACATCACCCTAATCTTGATCGTCTGAAATAGAAATTGATAAAGTAGAGTGACCCTGCGGGGAAAGGACCGGAATGTCCAATTCCCCACTAACATACCGTGACACATGCTTCCCATGTTGTCATCGAAATTATCACATACAGAACAGGAGCTAGTGCGAGTACACTGACTACATATACAATGATTATAAAAGTCAGAGGAAGATTTCCTCTTATTACAATTGACCAAAATCCTTTCAATGTGTAAAGAAAACAAAGTCCTAGTACTCGCCCCAACCCCTGACAATCAAAATACATAATAATATGATCCATTAACATAGAAAAAATAATTGAAATCAAAAAATTTTGAAAAAATATTTTTTCAGAACAGCCCAAGTTTCTGAAAAGTAACGTTGAGCCCCAATGGATCCCAAGCCTAAGTGTGGACAAAAATTTTAAAAATATTTTAAACAATTTATGCAACACTTACGAACAATAATAATGTATCTAGTTATGATTAAATTAACATCAAGATATTATTTTCAAGAAATCCCCCCTCACACAGAGGGCTGTTGTAAATGTGAACAATAAGTGTAAAAACACTAGAATAAGACTCCAGGCACCCAGGCCCGAAATCAGTTACCAGTAATACACTATCTGATGCAAAACAGAGACTTCCAGGGAAGAAACTGCAGAACATCAGATGGTAGATGCAGAACACTACGCCTAACCACCCATAGGTGAAGACGTAAACATGGGGAAAAGAACAGAATTCATTCTGTTATTCAGCTAAAACTCCCAAGAAATTTTAGTAATAAAATTACAGAAAATATGCCAAAAGCATGGGAGAATAGCAAGAGGGGACTTAAAGGAAAGGGAGAGAGGAAAACACTGAACAAGCAATGTAACTTAATAACAAGAATGACAACAAAATGGCTGCTGCCTCGAAAATAGGTAACTTAACATAATTTCATTAAAAAATTTTAAGTTACAGCCCTGATAATTTTCTGTCACACATTTTACCTCTCCTCCTTCTATATCCTCCTTAGAATCACCATTTCACTAATATTTATGTGTCTGGCATCATTTAAACTGAGATTTACAAGCACAAAGATCAGTCAGATGTTAACTGATGAAGGGCCAAACTAAGAATGATTAATGGCGCCAATTTCGGAACGTCCTTGACACTGCGCATGCGCAGTAGAGGTGAAGTGTGGAGGGCCATTCAGGACATGTTTTCTTTGGTTTTAGATGCAAATTTGGGGGATTTGGGGGCAAAATTTGTGTTTGGCCCTATATTTTAAGAGTTAGCACCAGCTATGTCTGGGTCATTGGTACAGTATAAAAATATCAAAATCAATTACTTTCAACCCTTCTCAGTTTAAAGAAGTTTGACCCTTAAACGCCGATTTCCAACTTTATTGTACTCAGGACTAGGGCTGCGCAATATTTGAAACTGAATACTGGTATAGGTATTAAAAAAAATACCGCTGTATACCAGTATATCAAAAGACTGTTCAGATATCTGAAATACATCTCACAATCTGGACTTGAGCCATTACAGTCGGAACGAATCAGCATGTCTCGATGATGCAGTTCGAATAATCCTTTGCCCAACACATCACAATTTATTATTTTAAATATTAGTTTAGCAACAAAACCGTATCATGTGACTCTTCATTGGAACAAGCTCAATGAGCTTGTCCCAATCAGGGGTCACTTGATGTGGATTTGTTTAATTTTTCTGAAAAGTTAAAAAATTTATAGTAATTTATATATTTTTTATACTTACCAATGACCCAGACATAGCTGGTGCTAACTCTTAAAATATAGGGCCAAACACAAATTTTGCCCCCCAATCCCCAAAATTTGCATCTAAAACTAAAGAAAACATGTCCTGAAAGGCCCTCCACACCTCGCCCCCACTGCGCATGCGCAGTGTCAAGGACGTTCCGAAATTGGCGCCATTTATCATTCTAATAACCAGTGCCTGGTAAGCGCTATGTACTCAGCGCGGAGGCAAGAGTTCCCAACTCCTGGGAGGGCCATCCCCGTCTGGGTCATTGGTAAGTATAAAAAATGTTAAAAAATTTATAGTAATTTATATATTTTTTATACTTACCAATGACCCAGACATAGCTGGTGCTAACTCTTAAAATATAGGGCCAAACACAAATTTTGCCCCCCAATCCCCAAAATTTGCATCTAAAACTAAAGAAAACATGTCCTGAAAGGCCCTCCACACCTCGCCCCCACTGCGCATGCGCAGTGTCAAGGACGTTCCGAAATTGGCGCCATTTATCATTCTAATAACCAGTGCCTGGTAAGCGCTATGTACTCAGCGGGGAGGCAAGAGTTCCCAACTCCTGGGAGGGCCATCCCCGTCTGGGTCATTGGTAAGTATAAAAAATATATAAATTACTATAAATTTTTTAACATTTTTATACTGTACCAATGACCCAGACATAGCTGAATAGTAAAAAGGCTGGAGGGCCAAGGACATAGAGCAAAATGGAATACGCTCAATAAAATAAAATAGAGTCATCCCCTGTAGGGAAAAGAAGTAATAGGCCTTACATGTATCTTTCTTATTTATGATAAATTAGAAAGATACAACACCTTCCAAAAATTGAGCTTCATACATCCATGTACTCTATTAATATCCAATAATCCTTATACTAATAATTTTTAAAGTAAGCCAATAATAAAGTAAGTCTAGAGAATAGAGACTCTTATACTCCTAAAAGTGTGTGAGAATTGCATAATCATGTCCGTTGACATATGCAATATTCAAAAGCTATACTTTAAAAACTAAGACTTGAATGAATTTTATAAACTTAAACTTCTCACTAAACAACCATCCCAATAACAGCTCAGAATTACTAACTCCGGAGGAGGTATCCCCTTGTTTTCATAGTAAAAACAGGTGACCCAAGGGAACACCCTCCCCCCCCCCTTTTTCTTGCCCTGGGTCAAATAGCCCAGAGCGAAGAGGGCAGCCGAACGGAGACACTGCCGAAACAGACAGCCTACCTAGCTATAGTAGCAACTGTTAAGCGAATGACATTCTGAGCAGTAGATAATAGACCTAACAATAGAGGCCTCCAGAAATGGACTCGATATTTCTGAGATAAAATTCATGAATGGATGGCTGAGCGCAATGAGCAGCCTTCAAAAATCTATAATAGCAACACTATTAATGTAAGCCCAAGAAGTAGAAGAACTCTTACTTCAAGAGCCGAAATCTTAAGCACAACTGCTAAGCCAATGATATACCATAAGCAGTACGCTAGTTAATAGAATCGATTAACAATAAAATGGAGCGTAACGTCCTTCTACTAGACATCAAAGACAGAAGAAGCTTACGCCCTTGTAATAAACAGATATCTGTTTATAAATACATAAACTGTATCCGGAAAGAGTAAAGGCCTATGCCCATACGAAGACGGAAGGACCTTAAAATAATAGGTTCCGGATAATAGGAGCCTAACTCTTATGCAACAATCCAACCTAAATAGTAACGGAAGTATTGATTCCGAAACTATGAAAGTGAAAATCATCCATCGATAGTGCATGAAACTCACTGACTCTACAGTAAAAGAGAAACCAACAGAATTACTGTCTAAAAGGTCAGAATTTGAAAACTACTGTTTCCAGAGGCTCAAATGATTACTTAGCTAAATAAGAACCGAAGTTAAAATCCGTATAGGAATTTAATCTAAAGATTCTAAGTCTGTTTATCAAAAAGTTACTAACTGACTTAGATAAAGAGACAAAAGACTCAATTGTAAACTATCGTAGAGTGCATAGGTATGAGGTAACATAAACCTATAACCTAAATAACAACAGGCTGCAGTAGATCTTGTGAAACAAGTATACTAAAAACTAGCAATGCGTAGTATGGAGGGATCAACCATATGAACATAATGATCCCTACACCACGACGGAAGAGCCTCCACTTTAGTCGCATAGAATAGCGAAGAAGAGGATCTCCTATAGTAAGAAATCGCGTCCAAAGCTCGTCCAGTACAGTGCTTACAATGCAATACGGACCACACAATGGAATACATGAAGGTTGCGACCTTGCTGGTTGTGATAAAGATGACACGATTTACCCAGTGAAAAAAGATCCTCACATAGAGGAAGATTTCACGTTAAGATCCACAGTAGAAAAGAGAGTAAATTACTCATGATCTCTGTGAAGATAGAGAAGCTATCAACAGAAATGTATTGTGGTTGTTTATCCTAGCAATACCTGCTAAAACAACAGCGCCGGAGGATACGCGTATCCTATCATTGCGTCCTATAGATCAATAGAGCGTTAACAGTATTAGCTCAGAGATCTGGACAAGCCAACACATACGTCTGCAATTGATTAGCAAGCTGTGTCATAATAAAACATCATTGGGCGCTCCCATAGATAGCAAATCTGATTAAATACTTGTTTGTTGAGAGTCCATTCTGACAGCAACAAGCGACCCGTAAGAGAACGGGAGTGCGATAAAACAATCAGACGACCCCGAATATGACGGACCAAAACTGAACTTGGTGTACAATAACCAACAGACGGATTCTTTCCATTAAATTGAATAACGGAAACGAAAGAGTGCCTCCCTGGTTCCGGAGATACGCCACTACTGTCGAATTAAAGGACAGGAATTTGGGCATGCATTTCTGAATAATGTTCATGCAATGACATAAAGCAAGCCTAAAAAACATTATTCCGCGGAAGTTAAACTGATAGCTAAAAGACTGCGGAACCCAAAGACCCTGGCACTTCGAATCCGTAGGGATCAGTATATATCCCAATCTGTTTGACTGGCAACCGTCATAACAGCCACACTAGGGTCCGGCAACTGCGGCGGCACTCTCTGAGTCAACCACCGAATGTTTGCCCCAGTCTGAATCTCTTGTAACACTAGATAGACAAGAGAATGTATAAACCAAGCAATTCATGGATTGCCGGAAAGTTGCCGTCGAAGAGAAGCTCCTCCGAGAACGAAGCGACTCTGAGAGAGTTCTTAACCTACTATCCACGCGTGGATGTAGCTAGGGCTGCATCACGTCTAACCAACTCCAATCAGCCACTGAAGGGCGGAGTTATACGTGAACAAAATACTGCCCTCAAAAGAAATTACATTGAGAATAATATCCCGTAAATCTTTTCTTGAAGACGTAATGATAACGCCTCAGTAAGGCGGATTACGTATAATAAAGCGTCTAAGTTAAGTCTACTATACATAATGTCGTTCCCAATATTGAAATTGGAAAAGACATAAACGGCGAAAAAGAATATATGCAGTCTTTAATCACACCGTCTAGACGCATATGAACTCTCGGTATGCCCTGCTCTGCCAAAATAAACTATATGTAAAAAAGATAAAATGGCAGAAATGAGCCACGCGGACAAGAAACTAAACTATCATGCTTAGTAGCAGGCTTGTATATATATATAATATATAGCGTCGAAAAATAAAACACATGTTGTAATGACAATATTGGACTGCGTCGGTAAGTCAGGGACAAAGTCCCTGTACCGATCGAAAAATCCGAGTCCAATGACGCTATAAGTCTCTTATCCAAGATCGCAGCAATGAAGTCCGAAAAATAATCACTGGAAGAAATGCCAGAAGATATGAAAGGCATCTTCCGATACTACTAAAGGGAAAACTCGAAATCTATCGAATCCCTTTCGCCATCCTGTCGGACCCTATAAAGCGTTCGGTCGTCCGTAGCTTGATGCAACCGCGGACCGCACCGACCCAGCGCCGTCGGATAATTCCTGATTCGACCGAGAAACCGTCAATTGCTGGGATGCTGCGAAAGAACTGTGCTAACTCGGATAGCACGTCCGTCACCGAGGCCTGAGGAGCAGCGGTCTTACGATGCATTGCCGCAGGAAGCTCTGAGATCGTTACCCCGTGCATACTTCCAATATGCGAGCGAACGGAGTGTATAGGCCTCGTGTCCCTTGGCTACCGGATGGCGCGACCTATTCGCTGTGGAATCACTGAATGCCGAAACTGATCGGATACTCGAGGTCACGTAGCCAATGTGCGGTCGTGTGCCCTGCTGTGAGGATGAGGAAGCATTAAAGACAGTCTCTCGGACTGTCAATATAACGGAGCGTCCCGAGCAACGGACATATGCTCCGAATGTAAAATATCTGAACCACAACATGCGGTCCCCTATGTTGTTGGCTTCCTCCGATCTGTCCTCAATCTGCCGTCACTGGGTGAGTACTAAAGTAATTAAAGTGCTCGCATCACCCAAATCTCCTTCCTAGACCGCAACGGACGAACCCGGCAGCCGAACCATTCGATGAATGTATGCTACACCGGGTGAGCTAGCGAATGTCATTCCGTAAGCGATAGACATATTCCATGAGCACTTATTGCCGCTAACTCTTCATTAACTATGACGACAGAGGCACACTTTTGAAAGACATCTCCATAACTCTTCGAACAAGAAACCAGAAATGCTTGGATAGCAAGCATAAAATAATAATATATATAGCGTCGTTCAATAATTCGAAAGTTTGTGTGACATTATTGGACTATGTCGGAACTGAGGGACGATGTCCCTGAACCGAACCAAAAATTTCTAAGTCCACCGACGCTATCAGTTTCTTATCCGGCATCGCAGCATATGTTGCTCCGAAAGGGAAAGCTTGAAATCCACCGAATCCCTTTCGGTATCCCGTCGGACCGGATGAAACTTTCGGACGTCCGTACCCGCTTCCGCGGAGCGTCCCAACCCAGCATCGTCGGATAAAATATATGCGACAGATTCAGTTGATGCTGGGATGCTGCGATAAACTGTGCTATTAAGGAAAGCACGTCCGTTCCCGAGGCCTGTGCAGTAGCGGACTTACGATGCATTGCCGCTGGAAGCTCCGTGTACGTTGACTCCCGCACACTTCCTATGCGAACGTCCGGAGTCTGCAGGCCTCGAGTCCCCGGCTACCGACCCAGCGCTGTCGGATAATTCTCGATCCGACACCGTTTCTGTCGGCTGCTGGGATACTGCGATAAGCTGTGCTATGTGCACAAGAATGTCCGGCGTCGAGACCTGCGGAGGCGCAGTCTATCGGTGCTTCGCCGAGGGCAGCTCCGCATCAGATGGCTCCCGCATACTTCCTATGCGAACGTCCGGAGTCCATCGGTCTCGAATCCCTGGCTGCCGGATGGTGTGACCTGGTCGCCGAAGAATCCTTGATCGGCGAAGCTGGTAATATATCGGCGGTCACGCAGCCAAGGTGCGGTCGTGTGCGCTGATGAGAAGAGGAAGCCTTAGCAGTCTCAGCGGACTGCCTATACAACGGAGCGTCCCGAGCGACAGACGTATGCTCCGCTAACGACACATTTGTACCACAACATCTGGGGCCAGATGTTGTTGAACGAGAGAGGGGCCTCTCTCGCTTGCCGTCCGGATGGACCGGAACGAGCTATGAACCGGACTAAAAGGCTTCCTCCGTTCTCCCTCCGATCCGCCGTCACTGGGTGTGCATTAAGTTAATTTTATAGTGCTCGCATCACCCCAAAATTCCTTCTAGACCGCAACGGACGAACCCGGCTGCCGAACCATTCGGTGAATGGACGCTACACCGGGCGAGCTAGCGGACGTCAAAGGCCGTCGAACCTACTAGGGTCCTCTTAGGCAATTGGCGTATTACATGAGCACTTTTCCGCTAGCCCTTCATTAATTGTGACGACGGAGGCACACTGTTGGAAGACATCACAGATACATCACCCTAATCTTGATCGTCTGAAATAGAAATTGATAAAGTAGAGTGACCCTGCGGGGAAAGGACCGGAGTGTCCAAATCCCCAACAACATACCGTGACATACGCTTCCCATATTGTCATCGAAATCATACGATACAGAACAGGAGTTAATGCGAGTACACTGACCACATATAGAATGATAATAAGGTCAGAGGAAGACTTCCTCCTAAAACAATTGATCAATATCCTTTCAATGAGAAAAGAAAACAAGTCCTGGTACTCGCACTAACCCCTGGCAATCAAATACATAATAATAATATGATCCATTAATATAGAAAAAATAATTGAAATCAAAATATTTTGAAAAAATATTTTTTCAGAACAGCCCAAGTTTCTGAAAAGTAACGTTGAGCCCCAATGGATCCCAAGCCTAAGTGTGGACAAAAATTTTAAAAATATTTTAAACAATTTATTCAACACTTACGAACAATAATAATGTATCTAGTTATGATTAAAATAACATAAAGATATTATTATTTAGAAATCCCCCCCTCACACAGAGGGCTGTTGTAAATGTAAACAATGAGTGTAAAAACACTAAAATAAGACTCCAGGCACCCAGGCCCGAAATCAGTTACCAAAAATACACCATCTGATGCAAAACAGAGACTTCCAGGGAAGAAACTGCAGAACATCAGATGGTAGATGCAGAACACAACGCCTAACCACCCGTAGGTGAAGACGTAAACATGGGGAAAGAACAGAATTCATTCTGTTATTAAGCTAAAACTCCCAAGAAATTTTAGTAATAATAATTACAGAAACTATGCCAAAAGCATGGGAGAATAGCAAGGGGGAACTTAAAGGACAGGGAGAGAGGAAAAACACTTGAAAAAACAGTGTAACTAAATAATCAGAATGACAACAAAATGGCTGCTGCCTTGAAAATAGGTAACTTAACATAATTTCATTAAAAAATTTTAAGTTACAGCCCTGATAATATTCTGTCACACATTCTTTTCCTCTCCTCCTTTTCTATCCTCCTTAGAATCACCATTTCACTAATATTTATGTGTCTGGCATCATTTAAACTGAGATTTAAAAGCACAAAGATCAGTCAGATGTTAACTGATGAAGGGCCAAACTTAGAATGATAAATGGCGCCAATTTCGGAACGTCCTTGACACTGCGCATGCGCAGTGGGGGCGAGGTGTGGAGGGCCTTTCAGGACATGTTTTCTTTAGTTTTAGATGCAAATTTTGGGGATTGGGGGGCAAAATTTGTGTTTGGCCCTATATTTTAAGAGTTAGCACCAGCTATGTCTGGGTCATTGGTACAGTATAAAAATATATAAATTACTATAAATTTTTTAACATTTTTATACTGTACCAATGACCCAGACATAGCTGAATAGTAAAAAGGCTGGAGGGCCAAGGACATAGAGCAAAATGGAATACGCTCAATAAAATAAAATAGAGTCATCCCCTGTAGGGAAAAGAAGTAATAGGCCTTACATGTATCTTTCTTATTTATGATAAATTAGAAAGATACAACACCTTCCAAAAATTGAGCTTCATACATCCATGTACTCTATTAATATCCAATAATCCTTATACTAATAATTTTTAAAGTAAGCCAATAATAAAGTAAGTCTAGAGAATAGAGACTCTTATACTCCTAAAAGTGTGTGAGAATTGCATAATCATGTCCGTTGACATATGCAATATTCAAAAGCTATACTTTAAAAACTAAGACTTGAATGAATTTTATAAACTTAAACTTCTCACTAAACAACCATCCCAATAACAGCTCAGAATTACTAACTCCGGAGGAGGTATCCCCTTGTTTTCATAGTAAAAACAGGTGACCCAAGGGAACACCCTCCCCCCCCCCCCCCTTTTTCTTGCCCTGGGTCAAATAGCCCAGAGCGAAGAGGGCAGCCGAATGGAGACACTGCCGAAACAGACAGCCTACCTAGCTATAGTAGCAACTGTTAAGTGAATGACATTCTGAGCAGTAGATAATAGACCTAACAATAGAGGCCTCCAGAAATGGACTCGATATTTCTGAGATAAAATTCATGAATGGATGGCTGAGCGCAATGAACAGCTTTCAAAAATCTATAATAGCAACACTATTAATGTAAGCCCAAGAAGTAGAAGAACTCTTACTTCATGAGCCGAAATCTTAAGCACAACTGCTAAGCCAATGATATACCATAAGCAGTACGCTAGTTAATAGAATCCATTAACAATAAAATGGAGCGTAACGTCCTTCTACTAGACATCAAAGACAGAAGAAGCTTACGCCCTTGTAATAAACAGATATCTGTTTATAAATACATAAACTGTACCCGGAAAGAGTAAAGGCCTATGCCCATACGAAGACGGAAGGACCTTAAAATAATAGGTTCCGGATAATAGGAGCCTAACTCTTATGCAACAATCCAACCTAAATAGTAACGGAAGTATTGATTCCGAAACTATGAAAGTGAAAATCATCCATCGATAGTGCATGAAACTCACTGACTCTACAGTAAAAGAGAAACCAACAGAATTACTGTCTAAAAGGTCAGAATTTGAAAACTACTGTTTCCAGAGGCTCAAATGATTACTTAGCTAAATAAGAACCGAAGTTAAAATCCGTATAGGAATTTAATCTAAAGATTCTAAGTCTATTTATCAAAAAGTTACTAACTGACTTAGATAAAAAGACAAAAGACTCAATTGTAAACTATCGAAGAGTGCATAGGTATGAGGTAACATAAACCTATAACCTAAAAAACAACAGGTTGCAGTAGATCTTGTGAAACAAGTATACTAAAAACTAGCAATGCGTAGTATGGAGGGATCAACCATATGAACATAATGATCCCTACACCACGACGGAAGAGCCTCCACTTTAGTCGCATAGAATAGCGAAGAAGAGGATCTCCTATAGTAAGAAATCGCGTCCAAAGCTCGTCCAGTACAGTGCTTACAATGCAATACGGACCACACAACGGAATACATGAAGGTTGCGACCTTGCTGGTTGTGATAAAGATGACACGATTTACCCAGTGAAAAAAAGATCCTCACATAGAGGAAGATTTCACGTTAAGATCCACAGTAGACAAGAGAGTAAATTACTCATGATCTCTGTGAAGATAGAGATGCTATCAACAGAAATGTATTGTGGTTGTTTATCTTAGCAATACCTGCTAAAACAACAGCGCCGGAGGATACGCGTATCCTATCATTCCGTCCTATAGATCAATAGAGCGTTAACAGTATTAGCTCAGAGATCTGGACAAGCCAACACATACGTCTGCAATTGATTAGCAAGCTGTGTCATAAATAAAACATCATTGGGCGCTCCCATAGATAGCAAATCTGATTAAATACTTGTTTGTTGAGAGTCCATTCTGACAGCAACAAGCGACCCGTAAGAGAACGGGAGTGCGATAAAACAATCAGACGACCCAGAATATGACGGACCAAAACTGAACTTGGTGTACTATAACCAACAGACGGATTCTTTCCATTAAATTGAATAACGGAAACGAAAGAGTGCCTCCCTGGTTCCGGAGATACGCCACTACTGTCGAATTAAAGGACAGGAATTTGGGCATGCGTTTCTGAATAATGTTCATGCAATGACATAAAGCAAGCCTAAAAAAAAAAACATTATTCCGCGGAAGTTAAACTGATAGCTAAAAGACTGCGGAACCCAAAGACCCTGGCACTTCGAATCCGTAGGGATCAGTATATATCCCAATCTGTTTGACTGGCAACCGTCATAACAGCCACACTAGGGTCCGGCAACTGCGGCGGCACTCTCTGAGTCAACCACCGAATGTTTGCCCCAGTCTGAATCTCTTGTAACACTAGATAGACAAGAGAATGTATAAATCAAGCAATTCATGGATTGCCGGAAAGTTGCCGTCGAAGAGAAGCTCCTCCGAGAACGAAGCGACTCTGAGAGAGTTCTTAACCTACTATCCACGCGTGGATGTAGCTAGGGCTGCATCACGTCTAACCAACTCCAATCAGCCACTGAAGGGCGGAGTAATACGTGAACAAACTACTGCCCTCAAAAGAAATTACATTGAGAATAATATCCCGTAAATCTTTTCTTGAAGACGTAATGATAACGCCTCAGTAAGGCGGATTACGTATAATAAAGCGTCTAAGTTAAGTCTACTATACATAATGTCGTTCCCAACATTGAAATTGGAAAAGACATAAACGGCGAAAAAGAATATATGCAGTCTTTAATCACACCGTCTAGACGCATATGAACTCTCGGTATGCCCTGCTCTGCCAAAATAAACTATATGTAAAAAAGATAAAATGGCAGAAATGAGCCACGCGGACAAGAAACTAAACTATCATGCTTAGTAGCAGGCTTGTATATATATATATAATATATATAGCGTCGAAAAATAAAACACATGTTGTAATGACAATATTGGACTGCGTCGGTAAGTCAGGGACAAAGTCCCTGTACCGATCGAAAAATCCGAGTCCAATGACGCTATAAGTCTCTTATCCAAGATCGCAGCAATGAAGTCCGAAAAATAATCACTGGAAGAAATGCCAGAAGATATGAAAGGCATCTTCCGATACTACTAAAGGGAAAACTCGAAATCTTTCGAATCCCTTTCGCCATCCTGTCGGACCCTATAAAGCGTTCGGTCGTCCGTAGCTTGATGCAACCGCGGACCGCACCGACCCAGCGCCGTCGGATAATTCCTGATTCGACCGAGAAACCGTCAATTGCTGGGATGCTGCGAAACAACTGTGCTAACTCGGATAGCACGTCCGTCACTGAGGCCTGAGGAGCAGCGGTCTTACGATGCATTGCCGCAGGAAGCTCCGAGATCGATACCCCGTGCATACTTCCAATATGCGAGCGAACGGAGTGTATAGGCCTCGTGTCCCTTGGCTACCGGATGGCGCGACCTATTCGCTGTGGAATCACTGAATGCCGAAACTGATCGGATACTCGAGGTCACGTAGCCAATGTGCGGTCGTGTGCCCTGCTGTGAGGATGAGGAAGCATTAAAGACAGTCTCTCGGACTGTCAATATAACGGAGCGTCCCGAGCAACGGACATATGCTCCGAATGTAAAATATCTGAACCACAACATGCGGTCCCCTATGTTGTTGGCTTCCTCCGATCTGTCCTCAATCTGCCGTCACTGGGTGAGTACTAAAGTAATTAAAGTGCTCGCATCACCCAAATCTCCTTCCTAGACCGCAACGGACGAACCCGGCAGCCGAACCATTCGATGAATGTACGCTACACCGGGTGAGCTAGCGAATGTCACTCCGTAAGCGATAGACATATTCCATGAGCACTTATTGCCGCTAACTCTTCATTAACTATGACGACAGAGGCACACTTTCGAAAGACATCTCCATAACTCTTCGAACAAGAAACCAGAAATGCTTGGATAGCAAGCATAAAATAATAATATATATAGCGTCGTTCAATAATTCGAAAGTTTGTGTGACATTATTGGACTATGTCGGAACTGAGGGACGATGTCCCTGAACCGAACCAAAAATTTCTAAGTCCACCGACGCTATCAGTTTCTTATCCGGCATCGCAGCATATGTTGTTCCGAAAGGGAAAGCTTGAAATCCACCGAATCCCTTTCGGTATCCCGTCGGACCGGATGAAACTTTCGGACGTCCGTACCTGCTTCCGCGGAGCGTCCCGACCAACATCGTCGGATAAAATATATGCGACAGATTCAGTTGATGCTGGGATGGTGCGATAAACTGTGCTATTAAGGAAAGCACGTCCGTTCCCGAGGCCTGTGCAGTAGCGGACTTACGATGCATTGCCGCTGGAAGCTCCGTGTACGTTGACTCCCGCACACTTCCTATGCGAACGTCCGAAGTCTGCAGGCCTCGAGTCCCCGGCTACCGACCCAGCGCTGTCGGATAATTCTCGATCCGACACCGTTTCTGTCGGCTGCTGGGATGCTGCGATAAGCTGTGCTATGTGCACAAGAATGTCCGGCGTTGAGACCTGCGGAGGCGCAGTCTATCGGTGCTTCGCCGAGGGCAGCTCCGCATCAGATGGCTCCCGCATACTTCCTATGCGAACGTCCGGAGTCCATCGGTCTCGAATCCCTGGCTGCCGGATGGTGTGACCTGGTCGCCGAAGAATCCTTGATCGGCGAAGCTGGTAATATATCGGCGGTCACGCAGCCAAGGTGCGGTCGTGTGCGCTGACGAGAAGAGGAAGCTTTAGCAGTCTCAGCGGACTGCCTATACAACGGAGCGTCCCGAGCGACGGACGTATGCTCCGCTAACGACACATTTGTACCACAACATCTGGGGCCAGATGTTGTTGAACGAGAGAGGGGCCTCTCTCGCTTGCTGTCCGGATGGACCGGAACGAGCTATGAACCGGACTAAAAGGCTTCCTCCGTTCTCCCTCCGATCCGCCGTCACTGGGTGTGCATTAAGTTAATTTTATAGTGCTCGCATCACCCCAAAATTCCTTCTAGACCGCAACGGACGAACCCGGCTGCCGAACCATTCGGTGAATGGACGCTACACCGGGCGAGCTAGCGGACGTCAAAGGCCGTCGAACCTACTAGGGTCCTCTAAGGCAATTGGCGTATTACATGAGCACTTTTCCGCTAGCCCTTCATTAATTGTGACGACGGAGGCACACTGTTGGAAGACATCACAGATACATCACCCTAATCTTGATCGTCTGAAATAGAAATTGATAAAGTAGAGTGACCCTGCGGGGAAAGGACCGGAGTGTCCAAATCCCCAACAACATACCGTGACATACGCTTCCCATATTGTCATCGAAATCATACGATACAGAACAGGAGTTAATGCGAGTACACTGACCACATATAGAATGATAATAAGGTCAGAGGAAGACTTCCTCTTAAAACAATTGATCAATATCCTTTCAATGTGAAAAGAAAACAAGTCCTGGTACTCGCACTAACCCCTGGCAATCAAAATACATAATAATAATATGATCCATTAATATAGAAAAAATAATTGAAATCAAAATATTTTGAAAAAATATTTTTTCAGAACAGCCCAAGTTTCTGAAAAGTAACGTTGAGCCCCAATGGATCCCAAGCCTAAGTGTGGACAAAAATTTTAAAAATATTTTAAACAATTTATTCAACACTTACGAACAATAATAATGTATCTAGTTATGATTAAAATAACATAAAGATATTATTATTTAGAAATCCCCCCCTCACACAGAGGGCTGTTGTAAATGTAAACAATGAGTGTAAAAACACTAAAATAAGACTCCAGGCACCCAGGCCCGAAATCAGTTACCAAAAATACACCATCTGATGCAAAACAGAGACTTCCAGGGAAGAAACTGCAGAACATCAGATGGTAGATGCAGAACACAACGCCTAACCACCCGTAGGTGAAGACGTAAACATGGGGAAAGAACAGAATTCATTCTGTTATTAAGCTAAAACTCCCAAGAAATTTTAGTAATAATAATTACAGAAACTATGCCAAAAGCATGGGAGAATAGCAAGGGGGAACTTAAAGGACAGGGAGAGAGGAAAAACACTTGAAAAAAAACAGTGTAACAAATAATCAGAATGACAACAAAATGGCTGCTGCCTTGAAAATAGGTAACTTAACATAATTTCATTAAAAAATTTTAAGTTACAGCCCTGATAATATTCTGTCACACATTCTTTTCCTCTCCTCCTTTTCTATCCTCCTTAGAATCACCATTTCACTAATATTTATGTGTCTGGCATCATTTAAACTGAGATTTAAAAGCACAAAGATCAGTCAGATGTTAACTGATGAAGGGCCAAACTTAGAATGATAAATGGCGCCAATTTCGGAACGTCCTTGACACTGCGCATGCGCAGTGGGGGCGAGGTGTGGAGGGCCTTTCAGGACATGTTTTCTTTAGTTTTAGATGCAAATTTTGGGGATTGGGGGGCAAAATTTGTGTTTGGCCCTATATTTTAAGAGTTAGCACCAGCTATGTCTGGGTCATTGGTACAGTATAAAAATATAGTATTTTTTTCAACTACTCACTTTGTATATTATGCGGGCGTGGTTGGCCAATTCATTACCTAACGGGATAATATTCATTCGGGACTACAGTTTAAATGAAATTGTCAATGACGCTGTAGCTCCACTTGACAAACTAGAACTTGGTAAGTTATAAATGAAAGAACTATATAAAACTAAGTTCAAAGATCATTGCCAGTGGCAACATTTTTTGACATACAGAATTGGAAGAAAATCGATACCTCCCATCTAGAGGTCACCCCAAACAAGCATGCCAGGTTTCAAAGCAATCTGAAGATAAAAGTGTTCTGTAGGGTGTGCCAAAGGGAAATAATGAGGTCTGACTAAACTAAGTTCTAAGAACGTTGTCCGCGGCAACATTTTTTGACGGAAATGGAAGAAAATCGTACGTTCCCATCTAGAGGTCTCCCCAAACAAGCATACCAGGTTTCAAAGCAATCCAATCATAAATGTGCCCTGCAGGGTGTGTCAAAGGGAAATATTGTGGTCTGACTAAACTAAGTTCTAAGAACGTTGGCTGCAGCAACATTTTTTGACGGAAATTGAAGAAAATCGATAGCTCCCATCTAGAGGTCACTCTAAACAGGCATGCCAGGTTTCAAAGCAATCCAATCATAAATGTGCCCTGTAGGGTGTGCCAAAGAGAAATATTGAGGTCTAACTGAACAGAGTTCTAAGAACATTGGCTGTGGCAACATTTTTTGACAGAAATTGAAGAAAATCGATAGCTCCCATCTAGAGGTCACCCCCAAACAAGCATACCAAGTTTAAAAGCGATCTGATCATAAATGCAACCTGCGAGGTGTGCCAAAGGAAATTGTGGATGTACATACGTACGTACTAATGTATGTACGTATGCCGACGGACGAGAAGTGATGGCAATAGCTCAGCTTGACTTTGTTAAGTTGAGCTAAATATACTTGAAACATCTTGAAAGTTAAAAAATTTATAGTAATTTATATATTTTTTATACTTACCAATGACCCAGACATAGCTGGTGCTAACTCTTAAAATATAGGGCCAAACACAAATTTTGCCCCCCAATCCCCAAAATTTGCATCTAAAACTAAAGAAAACATGTCCTGAAAGGCCCTCCACACTTCGCCCCTACTGCGCATGCGCAGTGTCAAGGACGTTCCGAAATTGGCGCCATTAATCATTCTAATAACCAGTGCCTGGTAAGCGCTATGTACTCAGCGGGGAGGCAAGAGTTCCCAACTCCTGGGAGGGCCATCCCCGTCTGGGTCATTGGTAAGTATAAAAAATATATAAATTACTATAAATTTTTTAACATTTTTATACTGTACCAATGACCCAGACATAGCTGAATAGTAAAAAGGCTGGAGGGCCAAGGACATAGAGCAAAATGGAATACGCTCAATAAAATAAAATAGAGTCATCCCCTGTAGGGAAAAAGAAGTAATAGGCCTTACATGTATCTTTCTTATTTATGATAAATTAGAAAGATACAACACCTTCCAAAATTGAGCTTCATACATCCATGTACTCTATTAATATCCAATATAATCCTTATACTAATAATTTTTAAAGTAAGCCAATAAATAAAGTAAGTCTAGAGAATAGAGACTCTTATACTCCTTAAAAGTGTCTGAGGATTGCATAATCATGTCCGTTGACATATGCAATATTCAAAAGCTATACTTTAAAAACTAACACTTGAATGAATTTTAAAAACCTAAACTTCTCACTAAACAACCATCCCAATAACAGCTCAG
This sequence comes from Pictodentalium vernedei, assembly GCA_031216915.1. NCBI lineage: Eukaryota > Metazoa > Mollusca > Scaphopoda > Dentaliida > Dentaliidae > Pictodentalium > Pictodentalium vernedei. The sequence continues at coordinate 483,963,952 of CM062294.1, forward strand.
AATTACTAACTCCGGAGGAGGTATCCCCTTGTTTTCATAGTAAAACAGGTGACCCAAGGGAACACCCTCCCCCCCCCTCCCTTTTTCTTGCCCTGGGTCAAATAGCCCAGAGCGAAGAGGGCAGCCGAACGGAGACACTGCCGAAACAGACAGCCTACCTAGCTATAGTAGCAACTGTTAAGTGAATGACATTCTGAGCAGTAGATAATAGACCTAACAATAGAGGCCTCCAGAAATGGACTCGATATTTCTAAGATAAAATTCATGAATGTGGATGGCTGAGCGCAATGAGCGGCCTTCAAAAATCTATAATAGCGACACTATTAATGTAAGCCCAAGAAGTAGAAGAACTCTTACTTCATGAGCCGAAATCTTAAGCACAACTGCTAAGTCAATGATATACCATAAGCAGTACCGATAGTTAATAGAATCCATTAACAATAAAATGGAGCGTAACGTCCTTCTACTAGACATCAAAGACAGAAGAAGCTTACGCCCTTTGTAATAAACAGATATCTGTTTATAAATACATAAAATGTACCCGGAAAGAGTAAAGGCCTATGCCCATACGAAGACGGAAGGACCTTAAAATAATAGGTTCCGGATAATAGGAGCCTAACTCTTATGCAACAATCCAAGCTAAATAGTAACGGAAGTATTGATTCCGAAACTATGAAAGCGAAAATCATCCGTCGATAGTGCATGAAACTCACTGACTCTACAGTAAAAGAGAAACCAACAGAATTACTGTCTAAAAGGTCAGAATTTGAAAACTACTGTTTCCAGAGGCTCAAATGATTACTTAGCTAAATAAGAACCGAAGTTAAAATCCATATAGGAATTTAATCTAAAGATTCTAAGTCTATTTATCAAAAAGTTACTAACTGACTTAGATAAAGAGACAAAAGACTCAATTGTAAACTATCGTAGAGTGCATAGGTATGAGGTAACATAAACCTATAACCTAAATAATAACAGGCTGCAGTAGATCTTGTGAAACAAGTATACTAAAAAATAGCAATGAGTAGTATGGAGGGATCAACAATATGAACATAATGATCCCTACACCACGACGGAAGAGCCTCCACTTTAGCCGCATAGATAAGCGAAGAAGAGGATCTCCTATAGTAAGAAATCGCGTCCAAAGCTCGTCCAGTACAGTGCTTACAATGCAATACGGACCACTCAACGGAATACATGAAGGTTGCGACCTTGCTGGTTGTGATAAAGATGACACGATTTACCCAGTGAAAAAGATCCTCACATAGAGGAAGATTTCACGTTAAGACCCACAGTAGACAAGAGAGTAAATTACTCATGATCTCTGTGAAGATAGAGATGCTATCAACAGAAATGTATTGTGGTTGTTTATCTTAGCAATACCTGCTAAAACAACAGCGCCGGAGGATACGCGTATCCTAGCATTCCGTCCTATAGATCAATAGAGCGTTAACAATATTAGCTCAGAGATCTGGACAAGCCAACACATACGTCTGCAATTGATTAGCAAGCTGTGTCATAAATAAATCATCATTGGGCGCTCCCATAGATAGCAAATCTGATTGAATACTTGTTTGTTGAGAGTCCATTCTGACAGCAACAAGCGACCCGTAAGAGAACGGGAGTCCGATAAAACAATTAGACGACCCGGAATATGACGGACCAAAACTGAACTTGGTGTACTATAACCAACAGACGGATTCTTTCTATTAAATTGAATAACGGAAACGAAAGCGTGCCTCCCTGGCACTTCGAATCCGTAGGGATCAGTATTATATCCCAATCTGTTTGACTGGCAACCGTCATAACAGCCACACTCGGGTCCGGCAACTGCGGCGGCACTCTCTGAGTCAACCACCGAATGTTTGCCCCAGTCTGAATCTCTTGTAACACTAGATAGACAAGAGAAAACGTATAAATCGAGCAATTCATGGATTGCCGAAAAGTTGCCGTCGAAGAGAAGCTCCTCCGAGAACGAAGCGACTCTGAGAGAGTTCTTAACCTTACTATCCACGCGTGTGGATGTAGCTAGGGCTGCGTCACGTCTAACTAACTCCAATCAGCCACTGAAGGGCGGAGTTATACGTGAACAAACTACTGCCCTCAAAAGAAATTACATTGAGAATAATATCCCGTAAATCTTTTCTTGAAGACGTAATGATAACGCCTCAGTAAGGCGGATTACGTATAATAAAGCGTCTAAGTTAAGTCTACTATACATAATGTCGTTCCCAACATTGAAATTGGAAAAGACATAAACGGCGAAAAAGAATATATGCAGTCTTTAATCACACCGTCTAGACGCATATGAACTCTCGGTATGCCCTGCTCTGCCAAAATAAACTATTTGTATAAATGATAAAATGGCAGAAATGAGCAACGCGGACAAGAAACTAAACTATCATGCTTAGTAGCAGGCTTGTATATATATATATATATAGCGTCGAAAAATAAAACACATGTTGTAATGACAATATTGGACTGCGTCGGTAAGTCAGGGACAATGTCCCTGAACCGATCGAAAAATCCGAGTCCAATGACGCTATAAGTCTCTTATCCAAGATCGCAGCAATGAAGTCCGAAATAATAATCACTGGAAGATAATGCCAGAAGATATGAAAGGCATCTTCCGCTACTACTAAAGGGAAAACTCGAAATCTTTCGAATCCCTTTCGCCATACTGTCGGACCCTATAAAGCGTTCGGTCGTCCGTAGCTGATGCAACCGCGGACCACACCGACCCAGCGCCGTCGGATAATTCCTGATTTGACCGAGAAACTGTCAATTGCTGGGATGCTGCGAAACAACTGTGCTAACTCGGATAGCACGTCCGTCACTGAGGCCTGAGGAGAAGCGGTCTTACGATGCATTGCCGCTGGAAGCTCCGTGATCGTTACCCCGTGCATACTTCCAATATGCGAGCGAACGGAGTGTATAGGCCTCGTGTCCCTTGGCTACCGGATGGCGCGACCTATTCGCCGTGGAATCACTGAATGCCGAAACTGATCGGATACTCGAGGTCACGTAGCCAATGTGCGGTCGTGTGCCCTGCTGTGAGGATGAGGAAGCATTAAAGACAGTCTCTCGGACTGTCAATATAACGGAGCGTCCCGACCAACAGACATATGCTCCGAATGTAAAATATCTGAACCACAACATGCGGTCCCCTATGTTGTTGGGCGAGAGAGGGACCTCTCTCGCTCACAGCCCGGACGGACCTGGACAAGCCAGGAACCGGACTAACAGGCTTCCTCCGATCTGTCCTCAATCTGCCGTCACTGGGTGAGTACTAAAGTAATTAAAGTGCTCGCATCACCCAAATCTCCTTCCTAGACCGCAACGGACGAACCCGGCAGCCGAACCATTCGATGAATGTACGCTACACCGGGTGAGCTAGCGAATGTCACTCCGTAGGCGATAGACATATTCCATGAGCACTTATTGCCGCTAACTCTTCATTAACTATGACGACAGAGGCACACTTTTGAAAGACATCTCCATAACTCTTCGAACAAGAAACCAGAAATGCTTGGATAGCAAGCATAAAATAATAATATATATAGCGTCGTTCAATAATTCGAAAGTTTGTGTGACATTATTGGACTATGTCGGAACTGAGGGACGATGTCCCTGAACCGAACCAAAAATTTCTAAGTCCACCGACGCTATCAGTTTCTTATCCGGCATCGCAGCATTCTGGTCCGACGAAAGAAGCTGTAGAAGACCAAGTCAGATGACATACACAACAGCATATGTTGTTCCGAAAGGGAAAGCTCGAAATCCTCCGAATCCCTTTCGGTATCCCGTCGGACCGGATGAAACTTCAGACGTCCGTACCCGCTTCCGCGGAGCGTCCCGACCCAGCATCGTCGGATAAAATATATGCGACAGATTCAGTTGATGCTGGGATGCTGCGATAAACTGTGCTATTAAGGAAAGCACGTCCGTTCCCGAGGCCTGTGCAGTAGCGGTCTTACGATGCATTGCCGCCGGAAGCTCCATGTACGTTGACTCCCGCACACTTCCTATGCGAACGTCCGGAGTCTGCAGGCCTCGTGTCCCTGGCTATCGGATGGTGTGACCTGGTCGCCGAAGAATCCTTGATCGGCGAAGCTGGTAATATATCGGCGGTCACGCAGCCAAGGTGCGGTCGTGTGCGCTGACGAGAAGAGGAAGCCTTAGCAGTCTCAGCGGACTGCCTATACAACGGAGCGTCCCGAGCGACGGACGTATGCTCCGCTTGCGACACAATTTGTACCACAACATCTGGGGCCAGATGTTGTTGAACGAGAGAGGGGCCTCTCTCGCTTGCCGTCCGGATGGACCGAACGAGCTATGAACCGGACTAAAAGGCTTCCTGCGTTCTCCCTCCGATCCGCCGTCACTGGGTGTGCATTAAGTTAATTTATAGTGCTCGCATCACCCCAAAATTCCTTCTAAACCACAACGGACGAACCCGGCTGCCGAACCATTCGGTGAATGGACGCTACACCGGGCGAGCTAGCGGACGTCAAACCTACTAGGGTCCTCTTAGGCAATTGGCGTATTTACACGAGCACTTTTCCGCTAGCCCTTCATTAATTGTGACGACGGAGGCACACTGTTGGAAGACATCACAGATACATCACCCTAATCTTGATCGTCTGAAATAGAAATTGATAAAGTAGAGTGACCCTGCGGGGAAAGGACCGAAGTGTCCAAATCCCCAACAACATACCGTGACATACGCTTCCCATATTGTCATCGAAATCATACGATACAGAACAGGAGTTAATGCGAGTACACTGACCACATATAGAATGATAATAAAGTCAGAGGAAGACTTCCTCTTAAAACAATTGATCAATATCCTTTCAATGTGAAAAGAAAACAAGTCCTGGTACTCGCACTAACCCCTGGCAATCAAAATACATAATAATAATTTGATCCATTAATATAGAAAAAATAATTGAAATCAAAATATTTTGAAAAAATATTTTTTCAGAACAGCCCAAGTTTCTGAAAAGTAACGTTGAGCCCCAATGGATCCCAAGCCTAAGTGTGGACAAAAATTTTTAAAATATTTTAAACAATTTATTCAACACTTACGAACAATAATAATGTATCTAGTTATGATTAAAATAACATAAAGATATTATTATTTAGAAATCCCCCCCTCACACAGAGGGCTGTTGTAAATGTAAACAATGAGTGTAAAAACACTAAAATAAGACTCCAGGCACCCAGGCCCGAAATCAGTTACCAAAAATACACTATCTGATGCAAAACAGAGACTTCCAGGGAAGAAACTGCAGAACATCACCCGTAGGTGAAGACGTAAACATGGGGAAAGAACAGAATTCATTCTGTTATTCAGATAAAACTCCCAAGAAATTTTAGTAATAATAATTACAGAAACTATGCCAAAAGCATGGGAGAATAGCAAGGGGGAACTTAAAGGACAGGGAGAGAGGAAAACACTTAAAAAAACAGTGTAACTAAATAATCAGAATGACAACAAAATGGCTGCTGCCTTGAAAATAGGTAACTTAACATAATTTCATTAAAAAATTTTAAGTTACAGCCCTGATAATATTCTGTCACACATTCTTTTCCTCTCCTCCTTCTCTATCCTCCTTAGAATCACCATTTCACTAATATTTATGTGTCTGGCATCATTAAAACTGAGATTTAAAAGCACAAAGATCAGTCAGATGTTAACTGATGAAGGGCCAAACTTAGAATGATTAATGGCGCCAATTTCGGAACGTCCTTGACACTGCGCATGCGCAGTAGGGGCGAAGTGTGGAGGGCCTTTCAGGACATGTTTTCTTTAGTTTTAGATGCAAATTTTGGGGATTGGGGGGCAAAATTTGTGTTTGGCCCTATATTTTAAGAGTTAGCACCAGCTATGTCTGGGTCATTGGTACAGTATAAAAATATCAAATTGTGGGTAAATAAATAATGACGATAAACTGATATTTTTGTACTTACACCAGTATTCAATCGATACTGGTTTGAACGCCGGTAAATATCAGTTTATCGACATACTGTGCAGCCCTACTCAAGACAGGTGCAATTAACATGCAATCCTGAGGTGGTCCTGCTGACAATAAGCAAATTACCAAGGTATTGGTTTCCAGTAAATTCTTGGCTGGTGTGAATTCAGGATAACTCTCTAGGCCCTTAAGAGTTAAGGTCATGTCATTTTCCCCAACTGTGACACAAAATCAAGATTAGACAATTGATTTTAACTATGCCTATCCACTTTAACTCCTTGTGTGCTGCTGGTGGATATTCTTGCCCAGGACAGGATTTCTCTTGCCCACCAAAATAAGTACAATTTGGCCACATTATATTAACTTTTCCTCATATAAGCTGTATCAATTTTGCTACCATTGACTTCTTGAGTTAAATTTAGATGAATTTTCCATCCAATCTCGTTATTTATTTATTTACTGGTGTTTAAGGTGACATATTTATACACAATGGCTAATCAGGACCGTGACAGTTTTTACGGGTAAAGGAAGCCGGAGTACCCGGAGAGAACCACCGAGCAACGACGAGCAGCTGCCAGCTCCCCAACATCGTAACTCCGCACTGCAGCACAGGCAGGGTTAGATTGGTTGAAGACATGCGCATCATTGACGTGCAGTATGCCTTAGTACACGGCATCATCATGCCCCCATGCGGGTAATGGAGATGAAGTGTCTTGCCCAAGGACACAACGTGGTTGCCGCAGGTGGGATTCGAACCGAGGACCTCTCGGCTTGCAGCCTGCACCTCTACCTAGTGAACCACTGCGCTCCCATCCAATCTGGTTGCAGCTGCTTCATTAGACAAAATTTGATAAAAATTATCCAGAAATACATGTTAATAGTTAACCCTCAAAGGCCTAATTCCGATTTTGATAATTTTGAACAGCAACAGGTGCCCCAACATGTATTGTTTGGGTAAACTCAAAACTTGTTTTCTAAGTATCTTGTCAGTTGTTTCTAGGCAAGTCTAGGCTGCCTCTGTAGGCAGCCAAGACTTGACTAGAAACAATTGCAAAGTCACAGGATGTAGCCTTTCAACATATAGCAGAAATGTATAAAAGTTAAAAAATTTATAGTAATTTATATATTTTTTATACTTACCAATGACCCAGACATAGCTGGTGCTAACTCTTAAAATATAGGGCCAAACACAAATTTTGCCCCCCCAATCCCCAAAATTTGCATCTAAAACCGAAAATATCATGTCCTAAATGGTCCTCCATACTTTTCCTCCACTGTGCATGCGCAGTGTCAAGGAGTTCTCGAAATTGGCACCAATTATCATTCTTACAAGCAGTGCCTGGTCAGCGCTATGTACTCAGCGGGGAGGCAAGAGTTCCCAACTCCTGGGAGGGCCATCCCCGTCTGGGTCATTGGTAAGTATAAAAAATATAGAAATTACTATAAATTTTTTAACATTTTTATGCTGTACCAATGACCCAGACATAGCTGAATAGTAAAAAGGCTGGAGGGCCAAGGACATAGAGCAAAATGAAATACGCTCAATAAAATAAAATAGAGTCATCCCCTGTAGGGAAAAAGAAGTAATAGGCCTTACATGTATCTTTCTTATTTATGATAAATTAGAAAGATACAACACCTTCCAAAATTGAGCTTCATACATCCATGTACTCTATTAATATCCAATATAATCCTTATACTAATAATTTTTAAAGTAAGCCAATAAATAAAGTAAGTCTAGAGAATAGAGACTCTTATACTCCTAAAAGTGTCTGAGGATTGCATAATCATGTCCGTTGACATATGCAATATTCAAAAGCTATACTTTAAAAACTAAGACTTGAATGAATTTTAAAAACCTAAACTTCTCACTAAACAACCATCCCAATAACAGCTCAGAATTACTAACTCCGGAGGAGGTATCCCCTTGTTTTCATAGTAAAACAGGTGACCCAAGGGAACACCCTCCCCCCCCCCCCCCCCTTTTCTTGCCCTGGGTCAAATAGCCCAGAGCGAAGAGGGCAGCCGAACGGAGACACTGCCGAAACAGACAGCCTACCTAGCTATAGTAGCAACTGTTAAGTGAATGACATTCTGAGCAGTAGATAATAGACCTAACAATAGAGGCCTCCAGAAATGGACTCGATATTTCTGAGATAAAATTCATGAATGTGGATGGCTGAGCGCAATGAGCGGCCTTCAAAAATCTATAATAGCGACACTATTAATGGAAGCCCAAGAAGTAGAAGAACTCTTACTTCATGAGCCGAAATCTTAAGCACAACTGCTAAGTCAATGATATACCATAAGCAGTACCGATAGTTAATAGAATCCATTAACAATAAAATGGAGCGTAACGTCCTTCTACTAGACATCAAAGACAGAAGAAGCTTACGCCCATAGTAATAAACAGATATCTGTTCATAAATACATAAACTGTACCCGGAAAGAGTAAAGGCCTATGCCCATACGAAGACGGAAGGACCTTAAAATAATAGGTTCCGGATAATAGGAGCCTAACTCTTATGCAACAATCCAACCTAAATAGTAACGGAAGTAGTGATTCCGAAACTACGAAAGTGAAAATCATCCATCGATAGTGCATGAAACTCACTGACTCTACAGTAAAAGAGAAACCAACAGAATTACTGTCTAAAAGGTCAGAATTTGAAAACTACTGTTTCCAGAGGCTCAAATGATTACTTAGCTAAATAAGAACCGAAGTTAAAATCCATATAGGAATTTAATCTAAAGATTCTAAGTCTATTTATCAAAAAGTTACTAACTGACTTAGATAAAGAGACAAAAGACTCAATTGTAAACTATCGTAGAGTGCATAGGTATGAGGTAACATAAACCTATAACCTAAATAATAACAGGCTGCAGTAGATCTTGTGAAACAAGTATACTAAAAAATAGCAATGAGTAGTATGGAGGGATCAACAATATGAACATAATGATCCCTACACCACGACGGAAGAGCCTCCACTTTAGCCGCATAGAATAGCGAAGAAGAGGATCTCCTATAGTAAGAAATCGCGTCCAAAGCTCGTCCAGTACAGTGCTTACAATGCAATATGGACCACACAACGGAATACATGAAGGTTGCGACCTTGCTGGTTGTGATAAAGATGACACGATTTACCCAGTGAAAAAAGATCCTCACATAGAGGAAGATTTCACGTTAAGACCCACAGTAGACAAGAGAGTAAATTACCCATGATCTCTGTGAAGATAGAGATGCTATCAACAGAAATGTATTGTGGTTGTTTATCTTAGCAATACCCGCTGAAATAACAGCGCCGGAGGATACGCGTATCCTATCATTCCGTCCTATAGATCAATAGCGCGTTAACAACATTAGCTCAGAGATCTGGACAAGCCAACACATACATCTGCAATTGATTAGCAAGCTGTGTCATAAATAAATCATCATTGGGCGCTCCCATAGATAGCAAATCTGATTGAATACTTGTTTGTTGAGAGTCCATTCTGACAGCAACAAGCGACCCGTAAGAGAACGGGAGTCCGATAAAACAATCAGACGACCCGGAATATGACGGACCAAAACTGAACTTGGTGTACTATAACCAACAGACGGATTCTTTCCATTAAATTGAATAACGGAAACGAAAGAGTGCCTCCCTGGTTCCGGAGATACGCCACTACTGTCGAATTGAAGGACAGGAATTTTGGGCATGCGTTTCTGAATAATGTTCATGCAATGACATAAAGCAAGCCTAAAAAACATTATTCCGCGGAAGAAAACTGATTGCTAAGAGACTGCGGAACCCAAAGACCCTGGCACTTCGAATCCGTAGGGATCAGTATTATATCCCAATCTGTTTGACTGGCAACCGTCATAACAGCCACACTCGGGTCCGGCACCTGCGGTGGCACTCTCTGAGTCAACCACCGAATGTTTGCCCCAGTCTGCATCTCTTGTAACACTAGATAGACAAGAGAACGTGTAAATCGAGCAATTCATGGATTGCCGAAAAGTTGCCGTCGAAGAGAAGCTCCTCCGAGAACGAAGCGACTCTGAGAGAGTTCTTAACCTTACTATCCACGCGTGTGGATGTAGCTAGGGCTGCGTCACGTCTAACCAACTCCAATCAGCCACTGAAGGGCGGAGTTATACGTGAACAAACTACTGCCCTCAAAAGAAATTACATTGAGAATAATATCCCGTAAATCTTTTCTTGAAGACGTAATGATAACGCCTCAGTAAGGCGGATTACGTATGATAAAGCATCTAAGTTAAGTCTACTATACATAATGTCGTTCCCAACATTGAAATTGGAAAAGACATAAATGGCAAAAAAGAATATATGCAGTCTTTAATCACACCGTCTAGACGCATATGAACTCTCGGTATGCCCTGCTCTGCCAAAATAAACTATTCGTATAAATGATAAAATGGCAGAAATGAGCAACGCGGACAAGAAACTAAACTATCATGCTTAGTAGCAGGCTTGTATATATATATATATAGCGTCGAAAAATAAAACACATGTTGTAATGACAATATTGGACTGCGTCGGTAAGTCAGGGACAATGTCCCTGAACCGATCGAAAAATCCGAGTCCAATGACGCTATAAGTCTCTTATCCAAGATCGCAGCAATGAAGTCCGAAATAACAATCACTGGAAGATAATGCCAGAAGATATGAAAGGCATCTTCCAATACTACTAAAGGGAAAACTCGAAATCTTTCGAATCCCTTTCGCCATCCTGTCGGACCCTATAAAGCGTTCGGTCGTCCGTACCTGATGCAACCGCGGACCGCACCGACCCAGCGCCGTCGGATAATTCCTGATTCGACCGAGAAACTGTCAATTGCTGGGATGCTGCGAAACAACTGTGCTAACTCGGATAGCACGTCCGTCACTGAGGCCTGAGGAGAAGCGGTCTTACGATGCATTGCCGCTGGAAGCTCCGTGATCGTTACCCCGTGCATACTACCAATATGCGAGCGAACGGAGTGTATAGGCCTCGTGTCCCTTGCCTACCGGATGGCGCGACCTATTCGCCGTGGAATCACTGAATGCCGAAACTGATCGGATACTCGAGGTCACGTAGCCAATGTGCGGTCGTGTGCCCTGCTGTGAGGATGAGGAAGCATTAAGGACAGTCTCTCGGACTGTCAATATAACGGAGCGTCCCGACCTACGGACATATGCTCCGAATGTAAAATATCTGAACCACAACATGTGGTCCCCTATGTTGTTGGACGAGAGAGGGACCTCTCTCGCTCACAGCCCGGACGGACCTGGACAAGCCAGGAACCGGACTAACAGGCTTCCTCCGATCTGTCCTCAATCTGCCGTCCCTGGGTGAGTACTAAAGTAATTAAAGTGCTCGCATCACCCAAATCTCCTTCCTAGACCGCAACGGACGAACCCGGCAGCCGAACCATTCGATGAATGTACGCTACACCGGGTGAGCTAGCGAATGTCACTCCGTAGGCGATAGACATATTCCATGAGCACTTATTGCCGCTAGCTCTTCATTAACTATGACGACAGAGGCACACTTTTGAAAGACATCTCCATAACTCTTCGAACAAGAAACCAGAAATGCTTGGTTAGCAAGCATAAAATAATAATATATATAGCGTCGTTCAATAATTCGAAAGTTTGTGTGACATTATTGGACTAAGTCGGAACTGAGGGACGATGTCCCTGAACCGAACCAAAAATTTCTAAGTCCACCGACGCTATCAGTTTCTTATCCGGCATCGCAGCATTCTGGTCCGACGAAAGAAGCTGTAGAAGACCAAGTCAGATGACATACACAACAGCATATGTTGTTCCAAAAGGGAAAGCTCGAAATCCTCCGAATCCCTTTCGGTATCCTGTCGGACCGGATGAAACTTTCAGACGTCCGTACCCGCTTCCGCGGAGCGTCCCGACCCAGCATCGTCGGATAAAATATATGCGACAGATTCAGTTGATGCTGGGATGCTGCGATAAACTGTGCTATTAAGGAAAGCACGTCCGTTCCCGAGGCCTGTGCAGTAGCGGTCTTACGATGCATTGCCGCCGGAAGCTCTGTGTACGTTGACTCCCGCACACTTCCTATGTGAACGTCCGGAGTCTGCAGGCCTCGTGTCCCTGGCTACCGGATGGTGTGACCTGGTCGCCGAAGAATCCTTGATCGGCGAAGCTCGTAATATATCGGCGGTCACGCAGCCAAGGTGCGGTCGTGTGCGCTGACGAGAAGAGGAAGCCTTAGCAGTCTCCGCGGACTGCCTATACAACGGAGCGTCCCGAGCGACGGACGTATGCTCCGCTTGCAACACATTTTGTACCACAACATCTGGGGCCAGATGTTGTTGAACGAGAGAGGGGCCTCTCTCGCTTGCCGTCCGGATGGACCGGAACGAGCTATGAACCGGACTAAAAGGCTTCCTCCATTCTCCCTCCGATCCGCCGTCACTGGGTGTGCATTAGGTTAATTTATAGTGCTCGCATCACCCCAAAATTCCTTCTAGACCGCAACGGACGAACCCGGCTGCCGAACCATTCGGTGAATGGACGCTACACCGGGCGAGCTAGCGGACGTCAAAGGCCGTCGAACCTACTAGGGTCCTCTTAGGCAATTGGCGTATTTACATGAGCACTTTTCCGCTAGCCCTTCATTAATTGTGACGACGGAGGCACACTGTTGGAAGACATCACAGATACATCACCCTAATCTTGATCGTCTGAAATAGAAATTGATAAAGTAGAGTGACCCTGCGGGGAAAGGACCGGAGTGTCCAAATCCCCAATAACATACCGTGACATACGCTTCCCATATTGTCATCGAAATCATACGATACAGAACAGGAGTTAATGCGAGTACACTGACCACATATAGAATGATAATAAAGTCAGAGGAAGACTTCCTCTTAAAACAATTGATCAATATCCTTTCAATGTGAAAAGAAAACAAGTCCTGGTACTCGCACTAACCCCTGGCAATCAAAATACATAATAATAATATGATCCATTAATATAGAAAAAATAATTGAAATCAAAATATTTTGAAAAAATATTTTTTCAGAACAGCCCAAGTTTCTGAAAAGTAACGTTGAGCCCCAATGGATCCCAAGCCTAAGTGTGGACAAAAATTTTTAAAATATTTTAAACAATTTATTCAACACTTACGAACAATAATAATGTATCTAGTTATGATTAAAATAACATCAAGATATTATTTTTTAGAAATCCCCCCCTCACACAGAGGGCTGTTGTAAATGTAAACAATGAGTGTAAAAACACTAAAATAAGACTCCAGGCACCCAGGCCCGAAATCAGTTACCAAAAATACACTATCTGATGCAAAACAGAGACTTCCAGGGAAGAAACTGCAGAACATCAGATGGTAGATGCAGAACACAACGCCTAACCACCCGTAGGTGAAGACGTAAACATGGGGAAAAGAACAGAATTCATTCTGTTATTCAGCTAAAACTCCCAAGAAAATTTAGTAATAATAATTACAAAAACTATGCCAAAGGGCATGGGAGAATAGCAAGGGGGAACTTAAAGGACAGGGAGAGAGGAAAACACTTAAAAAACAGTGTAACTAAATAATCAGAATGACAACAAAATGGCTGCTGCCTCGAAAATAGGTAACTTAACATAATTTCATTAAAAAATTTTAAGTTACAGCCCTGATAATATTCTGTCACACATTTTTTTCCTCTCCTCCTTCTCTATCCTCCTTAGAATCACCATTTCACTAATATTTATGTGTCTGGCATCATTTAAACTGAGATTTATAAGCACAAAGATCAGTCAGATGTTAACTGATGAAGGGCCAAACTTAGAATGATTAATGGCGCCAATTTCGGAACGTCCTTGACACTGCGCATGCGCAGTAGGGGCGAAGTGTGGAGGGCCTTTCAGGACAGGTTTTCTTTGGTTTTAGATGCAAATTTTGGGGATTGGGGGGCAAAATTTGTGTTTGGCCCTATATTTTAAGAGTTAGCACCAGCTATGTCTGGGTCATTGGTACAGTATAAAAATATCTCCACTCCCTTAAGAGTTATTTATTTATTTATTTATTGGTGTTTAAGGTCACATATTTATGCACAATGGCTAATCATGACCGTGACAGTTTTACGGGTAGAGGAAGCCGGAGTACCCGGAGAGAACCACCGAGCAACGACGCCCTCAAGAGTTAAATGACTCACACCCAATTCACTGGTTACCAGGTCTTACAATACAGGAAAAGCTTATCTACTAACGTACAGGTCTGTGATTACAAAAGTGGGCAAAATTTTGATTGAGTTCCAACCCTGTTATGATCTGGTCAAAATTATCTTTCCGCTTTTCTCCCTTACTTTACAGAATCTCACCAATCGGAAAAGAAATGCGAAAGCATTGATATTGAGATAATATTTTCATTTGATTTTCTTGATTCAATCTTGATTTCACAATATTTTATTTATGAAATCTCAATCCATGATGTGTAAAATGTGTTGCAATCTCTGTATCTTACGACAAGAATGTATTCCCCTATACAATTCAAGTGAAAACGTCTAGAGAAAATACTGTAGTGATAGTAGCAAACACACATGCGAAAGATAATGTTTTTTACTTGTACTCATCGAAAACTGATCACACATGTTGAGGCCACCGTTTTTTATAACAGTAATTAAATGATAAACTAGAGGTACTGTGAGCACACTGCCGGAACAGAAAGCCTACCTAGCTATAGTAGCAACTGTTAAGTGAATGACATTCTGAGCAGTAGATAATAGACCTAACAATGGAGGCCTCCAGAAATGGACTCAATATTTCTGAGATAAAAATTCATGAATGTGGATGGCTGAGCCCAATGTGCAGGCTTCATAAAATCTATAATAGCGACACTATTAATGTAAGTCCAAGATGTAGAAAGAGCTCTTACTTCATGAGCCGAAATCTCAAGCACAAACTGCTGAGTTAATGATATACCATAAGCAGTACCTATAGTTAATTGAATCCATTAGCAATAGAATGGAGCGTAATGTCCTTCTATTAGGCATCAAAGACAGAAGAAGCTTACGTCCTTACTAATAAACTGATATCTGTTTATAAATACGTAAACTCTAACCGGACAGAGTAAAGGCCTATGTCCGTACGAAGATGGAAGGACCTTAATAACAATAGGTTCCGGATATTTATTAGGAGCCTGATTCTTAACCAAAACCATTAGTAGTAAAGGAAATAGTGTTTCCGATACTACGAAAGTGAGAATCGTCCACCGAAAGTGCATGAAGCTCACTGACTCTTCAGCAGAAGAGAAGACTAAGAGAATTACTGTCTTAAAAGGTCAGAATTTGAAAACTACTGTTTCCAAAGGCTCAAATGATTACTTAGGTAAATAAGAACCGAAGCTAAATTCCGTATAGGAATTTAATCTAAGGATTCTAGGTCTATTTATCGAAAAGTTTCTAACTGACTTAGATAAAGAGACATAAGACTCAATTGTAAACTATCATAGAGTGCATAGGTATGAGATAACATAGACCTATAACCTTAATAATAACAGGCTGCAGTTGATCTTGTCAAACAAGTATACTAGAAAGTTGCAATGTCTAGTATGGAGGGATCAAAAATATCAACATAATGATCCCTACACCAACGACGGAAGAGCCTCCACTTTAGCCGCATAGTATAGCGAAGAAGAGGTTCTCCTACAGTAAGAAATCGCGTCCATAGCTCGTCCTGTACAATGCTTGCCGTGCAAGAAGGACCACACAGCGGAATACGTGAAGGTTGAGACCTTGCGGGTTGTGATGAAGTTGACACGATTTCCCCAGCGAAAGAAGATCCTCTCATGGAGGAAGTTTCGCGGTAAGTCCCACAGTAGACACCTGAGTAAATTTACCCACGGTCTCTGTGAAGACAGAGATGCTAATTGTATTGTGGATGTTTATCTTAGCAATACTAGCTGAATCAACAGCGCTGGAGGATACACGTATCCTATCATTCCGTCCTATTAGATCAATAGAGCGTTAACAACATAAGCTCAGGGATCCGGACATGGAAACACATACGTCTGCAATTGAATGGTGAGTTGTGTCACAAATAAATTATCATTGGGCGCTCCCACTGATAGCAAATCTGATTGAATACTTGTTTGTTGAGAGTCCATTCTGACGGCAACAAGCGACCCTTACGTGAAAGGGAGTCTGCTAATACAATCAGACGACCCGGAATATGACGGACCAAAGCAGAACTTGGAGTACTATAACAAACAGAAGGATTCTTTTCCCGTTAAATTGAATAACGGAATCGAATGAGTGCCTCCCTGGTTCTGGAGATACGCAACTACTGTTGTATTAATGGACAGGATTTGGACATGCGTTTCTGAATAATGTTCATCCAATGACATAGTGCAAGCCTAAATAACATCATTTCCTGGAAGTTAAGTGTTTGCCTAGAAACTGCGGAACCCAAAGACCTTGGCACTTCGAATCAGTTGGGATCAATATTGTACCCCAACCTGTTTGACTGGCATCCGTCATAATCATAAAACTCGGATCCGGCAACTGCAGTGGCACTCTCTGAGTCAACCACCGAATTTTTGCCCCAGTCTGAATCTCTTGCTACACTTGATAGACAAGAGAACGTGTATATCGAGCAATTCATAGATTGCTGAAAAGTTGCCGTCGAAGAGAAGCTTCTCCGAGACCGAAGCGACTCTGAGAGAGTTCTTCACCTTACTATCCACGCGCGTGGATGTAGCCAGGGCTGCGTCACGTCTAACCAACTCCAGGTTACCACTGAAGGGCGGAGTTATACGCAGAAAAACTACTGCCCTTGAAAGAAATCACATTGAGGATCATATCCTGGAATTCTTTCTCTTGAAGACGTAATGATAACGCCTCAGTAAGGTGGTCTACGTATGAGAAAGCGTCTAAGTTAAGTCTATTAGACATCATTGTCGTTTCCAACATCGTGGTTGGAATTGACAGACGGCGAAAAAGATAATTCCCAGTCTTCAGCACCGCCGTCTAGACGCATATGAACTCTCGGTATGCCCTGTTCTGCCAATATAAATTATTTCCTAGAATTGAAAAAAGGCAGAATAGAGCATTGCGGACAAGAAACTAGACTATCATGCTTGGTAGCGAGCTTATATATAGTGTCGTTAAATAATTCGAATGTTCTAAACACTTTATTGGACTGTGTCGGTAAGTCAGGGACAATGTCCCTGAACCGATCCAAACTCCGTGTCCAATGACGCTATTAGTCTCTTATCCAGCATCGCAGCAATGTAGTCCGACGGAACAACCTCTGGAAGATAATGCCGGAAGAAATGTATGGCAGCTTCTGTTGTTCCGAAAGGGAAAGCTCGAAATTGTCCGAATCCCTTTCGCCATCCTGTCGGACCCTATAAAGTGTTCGGTTGTCCGAACCTGATGCAACAGCGAAGCGCACCGACCCAGCGCCGTCGGATTATTCCTGATCCGACCGAGAATTTGTCGTTTGCTGGGATGCTGCGATAAACTGTGCTATTTTGGATAGCACGTCCGTCACTGAGGCCTGTGGAGAAGCGGTCTTACGATGCATTGCCGCTGGAAGCTCCGTGTTCGTTACCTCGTGCATACTTCTATTATGCGAGCGAACGGAGTGTATAGGCCTCGTGTCCCTTGGCTACCGGATGGCGTGACCTGTTTGCCGTGGAATCACTGAATGACGAAGCTGGCCGGATACTCGAGGTCACATAGCCAATGTGCGGTCGTGTGCGCTGCTGTAAGGATGAGGAAGCATTATCGACAGTCTCTTGGACTGTCAATATAACGGAGCGTCCCAAGCGACGGACATATGCTCCAAATGCGAAATATCTGTACCACAACATCCGGTCCCATATGTTGTTGTACGAGAGAGGGACCTCTCTCGCTCGCAGCCCGGACGGACCTGGACGGGCTAGGAACCGGACTAACAGGCTTCCTCCGATCTGTCCTCTAATCCGTCGTCACTGGGTGTGTACTAAAGTCTATTATAGTGCTCGCATCACCCAAAACTCCTTCCTAGACCGCAACGGACGAACCCGATTGCCGAACCATTCGATGAATTGACGCTACATCGGGTGAGCTAGCGAATGTCAACTACGTCGATCCTACTAGGGACCTATTAGGCGATTGACGTATTCCATGAGCACTTATTGCCGCTAGCTCTTCATTGACTATGACGACAGAGGCACACTTTTGAAAGACATCTCAGTAACTTTGCGAACAAGAAACCAGACATGCTTGTTTATAGCAAGCATATAATAATATATATAGCGTCGTTCAATAATTCTTAAGTTTGTGTGACATTATTGGAGTGTGTCGGAACTGAGGGACGATGTCCCTGAACCGAACCAAAAATTTCTGTGTTCACCGACGCTATCAGTTTCTTATCCGGCATCGCAGCATTCTGGTCCGACGAAAGAACCTCTAGAAGATAAAGTCAGATGACATACACAGCAGCTCATGTTGTTCCGAAAGGGAAAGCTCGAAATCCTCCGAATCCCTTTCGGCATCCCGTCGGACCGGAAGAAATTTTCGGACATCTGTACCTGCTTCCGCGGAGCGTCCCGACCCAGCATCGTCGGATAATACATAATGCGACAGAGATTCTGTCGTTGCTGGGATGCTGCGATAAGCTGTGCTATTTGGGATAGCACGTCCGTCACCGAGGCCTGTGCAGTAGCGGGCTTACAATGCTTTGCCGCTGGAAGCTCCGTGTACGTTGACTCCCGCACACTTTCTTATGCGAACATCCGGAGTCTGCAGGCCTCGTGTCCCTGGCTACCGGATGGTGTGACCTGGTCGCCGATGATCCTCTGATTAGCGAAGCTGACTGGATATCCGAGGTCATGTAGCCAAGAGCGGTCGTGTGCGCTACCATGAGGATGAGGAAGCCTTATTGACAGTCGCTCTGGACTGACTATATATCGGAGCGTCCCGAGCGGCGGACGTATGCTCCGAATGCGTACGAGAGAGGGGCCTCTCTCGCTCGCAGTCCGGATGGACCTGGACGAGCTAGAAACTGGACTAAAAGGCTTCCTCTGTTCTCTCCTCTAATCCGCCGTCACTGGGTGTGCATTTGGTTGATTTATAGTGCTCGCATCACCCAAAACTCCTTCTAGACCGCAAAGGACGAACCCGGCTGCCGAACCATTCGATGAATGGATGCTACACCGGGCGAGCTAGCGGACGTCAAAGGCCGTCGAACCTACTAGGGTCCTCTTAGGCAATTGACGTATTACATGAGCACTTTTCCGCTAGCTCTTCATTAATTGTGACGATGGAGGCACACTTTTGGAAGACATCACGGATACATCACCCTGTTCCTGATCGTCTGAAATAGAGATTGATAAAGTAGAGTGACCCTGCAGGGAAAGTACCGGAATGGCCAATTCCCCACTAACATACCGTGACACACGCTTCCCATGTTGTCATCGAAATCATCAGATACAGAACAGGAGTTAATGCGAGTATACTGACCACATATATAATGATTATAAAAGTCAGAGGAAGACTTCCTCTTATTACAATTGATCAAAATCCTTTCAATGTGAAAAGAAAACAAAGTCCTGGTACTCGCACCAACCCCTGACAATCAAAATACATAATAATAATATGATCCATTAACATAGAAAAAATAATCAAAATCAAAATATTTTGAAAAAATTTATAGTAATTTATATATTTTTTATACTTACCAATGACCCAGACTTAGCTGGTGCTAACTCTAACAAAACCAGGGCCAAACACAAATTTTGCCCCCCAATCCCCAAAATTTGCATCCAAAACAAAAAGAAATCATGTCCTAAAGGACCTCCATACTACGCCTCTACTGCGCATGCGCAGTGACGCAGACGTCCCAAAATTGGCGCCAATTATCATTCTCACTGGCAGTGCCTGGTCAGCGCTATGTACTCAGCGGGGAGGCAAGAGTTCCCAACTCCAGGGAGGGCCATCCCCGTCTGGGTCATTGGTAAGTATAAAAAATATATAAATTACTATAAATTTTTTAACATTTTTATACTGTACCAATGACCCAGACTTAGCTGAATAGTAAACAGGCTGGAGGGTTTAGGACATAGAGGAAAATCCAATAAGCTCAACTATATAGTAAAGAGGTAACCCCTTAAGGAGAAAAGGAGTATTAGGCTTTACATGTATCTTTCTTATTTAATATTAAATTAGAAAGATACACTACCCTTAATAATTGAGCACAATAACATTCATGTTCTCTATTAACATCCAGTATAACCCTTATACTAATTATTTTTAAAGCAAGCCAATAAATAAAGTAGTCCAGAGAATTGAGACTCTATATAGTCATTTAAAAGTGTCCGAGTATTGTATATTAAAGCCCGTTTGACACTTGACATATACAAATGCTTCACACCGAGCTACACTTTGAAAATAAGACATGAATGAAATTTAACATTAATATTACACTTTAAAACCATCCCGGAAGCGACTCAGAAATACTGACTTGGAGGAGGCATTCCCTTGCTTTTCACTATAAAGCAGGTGACCTAAGGGAACACCCGCCCCACCCCCCTTCCCCTTGCCCTGGGTCAAATAGCCCAGAGCGAAGAGGGCAGCCGGACGGAGTCACTGCAGGAACAGAAAGCCTGCATAACTATAGTTGCAACTGTTTAGTGGACGACATTCTGAGCAACAGATAACGGACCTAAACAATGCAGGTCTCCAGAAATGGACTCAATATTTCTGAGATAAAAATTCGTAAATGTGGATGGCTGAGACCAATAAGCAGCCTTCATTAAATCTGTAATAGCAACACTATTAGCATAAGCCCAGGAAGTAGAAAGAGCTCTTACTTCATGAGCAGAAATCTTAAGCACAGACTGCTGAGAAGAAGATAAATCTTCATAAGCAGTACGGATAGTTAACTGAATCCATCTAGCAATGGAATGGACTGAAATGTCCTTTCTATTAGGCATCAAAGACAGAAAGAAACGTTTCCGTCCCTTTCTGATAAACTGAGATCTCTGTTTATAGATACGTAATGCTCTAACAGGACAGAGTAAAGGCCTACGCCCGTCTGAAGACGGAAGAGCCTTAATAACAATAGGTTCCGGATATTTATTAGGAGACTGATTCTTAGCTAAAAAAACCCACATTAGTAGTGAAGGTGATAGTGTTCCCAACACTACGATAATGAGAATCATCCACCGATAGTGCATGAAGCTCACTGACTCTTCTAGCAGAAGAGAAAGCTAAGAGAAAAGCTGTCTTATAAGATAAGAATTTGAAATCTACTGTCCCAAGAGGTTCAAATGGCTTTTCCTTCAATTTAAGAAGAACCCAAGCTAAATTCCACTTAGGAATTAATCTAAGAGTTCTGGGTCTATTTATCGAAAAGTTTCTAACCAACTTCGATAAAGAGACATTAGATCCAATTTGTAAACTATCATGATGTGCATAGGTATCAGATAACATAGATCTATAACCCTTTATAGTAACAGGCTGCAGTTTGATTTCGTCAAACAAGTATACTAGAAAGTTTGCAATGTCTGGTATAGAGGGATCGAATATATCTACAGAATGATCCCTACACCAACGACGAAAAACCTTCCACTTAGCCGCATAGTTTAGCGAAGAGGAGGTCCTCCTACAGTTAGAAATCGCGTCCACTGCTCGTCCTGTAAAGTGCTTGCCATGCAAGAAGGACCGCACAACGGAAAAACGTGAAGGTTGAGACCTTGCGGGTTGTGATGGAGTTGGCGCGATTTCCCCTGCGAAAGAAGATCCTCCCGTGGAGGAAGCTTCCGCGGTAGGTCCCACAACAGACACCTGAGTAGATTTATCCACGGTCTCTGTGGCGACAGAGATGCTACCAACAGAATCTTGCATTGAGATTGTTTTATCTTTAGCAATACTTGTTGAATTAACAGCGCTGGAGGATACGCATATCCTATCATTCCGTCCCAAGGGATCGACAGAGCGTCTACTGCAAATGCTCTTGGATCCGGACACGGAGACACATACGTCTGCAACTGATTGTTGAGATGTGTCGCAAATAAGTCTATCATTGGCCGTTCCCATTGGTAGCAAATCTGACTGAATACTTGTTTGTTGAGAGTCCACTCCGACGGCAACAAGCGACCCTTTCGTGAAAGGGGGTCTGCTAGCACATTCAGACGACCCGGTATGTGACGGACCGAAAGAAGAACGTGATGTTCTAGCGCAAACAGAAGGATTCTTTCCGTTAGATTGAACAACGGAACTGAATGAGTGCCTCCCTGATTCCGTATATACGCCACTACTGTCGTATTGTCGGATAGGATTTGGACATGAGCAACGTGAATAATGTCCATCCAGTGACGTAACGCAAGCCAAATTGACATCATTTCCTTGATGTTTATGTGCTTGCACAGGAATTGCGGATCCCAAAGACCCTGGCATCTCGAATCCGTTGGGAGTAATGATGCACCCCAACCTGTTTGACTGGCATCCGTCATAACGGTAAAACTCGGATCCGGCAACTGCAGCGGAACTCCTTGAGTTAACCACTGAATGTTTGCCCAAGTCTGAATCTCTTGTTTCACTTGATCTGTCAAGAGAACGTCTACATCGAGCGAATGAATTTTCACACTCCAATTCTGAGTCAGAAAATTTGAAGAGGACGTGTGCGTAACCGCCCCATCGGAATGAGATCCGCGGCAGCTCCGCACCGACCTATCAGTCTCATAAATTCTCTCGCCGTGACTTTGTCTGCGTGCAGACAATAGCGAGCGTAACAACTGACTAATTTCGCTCTGGTTAACGGCAGACGAACGAGATTGTTGTGCGTCTCGAAGCTCATTCCCAGATGAGTGAATGACTTGGACGGCACCAGATCCGACTTCTCCTCGTTTACTATAAAACCGAGACGTCGGAGCAATAGAAGAAGATTCTGAACATCGTTCTGAAGCGTTAACTCGTTGCCGTACCTCTGAAGAATGTCGTCCAGGTAGGCCGACGTTACCGCAGACGAATGAGCTCGGAAGTAGATCATTACCGAGTTTATTACTCGAGTGAAAGCCCAGGGTGCTAGATTCAATCCGAAGCACATCGCCCGGAATTGATACACCACTCCTAGGACTGCGAAGCGTAGATACTTTCGGAATGTCGGATGTACCATGACGTGAAAGTACGCATCTTTGAGATCTATGCTCGTTGCATAATCCTTCACCCGAATACTCGCTCTGACCGATCGAATCGTCTCCATATAAAACTTCGGAGCGGCGATCAGCTTGTTTATCCAGCTCAAATCTATGACTGGACGGAACGAGCCGTCTGGTTTCGGAACCAGAAACAGATGGCTGTAGAATCCCGGAGATTCCTGGTTTTCTACGACCTCTACCGCGTTCTTCATTAAAAGAGACTGCACCTCTGATAACAGGGCGTCTCTTTTCTGCGGATTTGACGGAAGATGAGTCCACTTTGGACTTCGAGTTAATGGAGGCTTTCGTTTGAAGGATATCTTTAGACCTTCCGAAGTCACTCCTCTCACCCAAGGGTCGTCCGTAATCGACGCCCATTCTTGTGAAAAGCTCGACAACCTTCCGCCAACCGGAGCGCGATAGAGGTTTAAGCCATCACCTCCTGGACCTGCGAGGCCTGCGGTAGGAGAAACCACGTCTTCCACGACCCGCACCTCGCCCCGTCGACCTCGGGGCGTCCGACCGATTGTCCCGGCCTGAAGGACGTCCCGAACGAGAGTCGCTATCCTGACGGTCTCTCGAATAAGACCAAGAGGACGCACCGGAACCTCTATAGGAACCTCTCTTGGGCGCATTAAACCCAGAAGTGCCTGTCTTATTCGTGTCTGCTGTATCCGACTTCTTAGGAGCAGATTTGAACAACAGAGAATCCTTAGCTTTCTTTGTAATTTTATCATAAATAGCGGAAAGCTTGCCGTCAAAGAGAAGTTCTCCTGAGACCGAAGCGACTCTAAGAGAGTTCTTCACCTTAGAATCCACTAGTGTGGATGTAGCTAGGGCTGCGTCACGTCTAACCAACTCCAGATTTGCCACTGAAAGGGCGGAGTTACACGTGGAATAAGCTACTGCCCTTGAAAGAAGTCTTAATGAGGATTGTATATCCTGAAACTCTTTCCCCTGAAGGCGCAGTGATAACGCCTTAGTAAGGTGATCTGCGTAAGATAAAGCATCTAAATTGGCTCTGTTAGACGCAATAGCTGTTTCCAACACCGCGGTTGGAATAGAAGCTGACGACGGTAATGATAGCTCTAAGTCTTCCGCCTCGTCGTCCATACGCAGAGGAACTCTCGGTATACCCTGTCCTGCCGTATCGAATTTATTCCTTGCATTAATGAAAGGCAGGTTGAGAGTATTAGCGGACAAGAAACCTGCTTTCCCCGTCCTGGAAGCAAGTTTAAATATAGCGTCGTTCAATAATTCAAATGTTCTTGCAACATTATTGGACTGCGACGGAAACTCAGGAGCGATGTCCCTGAACCGCTCAAAAAATTCAGAGTCCAATGACGCTATAATTCTCTTGTCCGGAAGCGCAGCAGTCTGGCCCGACGGAACAACTTGAGGGAGAAAGTGCCGGATGAAGTCCACGGCAGCTTTATGTTGTTCCGAAAGGGATAGCTCCAAGTCATCCGTATCCCTTTCACCATCCGGTCGGACCTCATGATGTTCCCGGTCGTCCGCCCCCGATGCTTCCGCGGAGCGTACCGACCCAGCGCCGTCGGATAATTCTCGATCCGACACCGTTTCTGTCGGCTGCTGGGATGCTGCGATAAGCTGTGCTATCTGCACAAGAATGTCCGGCGTCGAGACCTGCAGAGGCGCAGTCTTTCGCTGCATTCGCCGAGGGCAGCTCCGCATCAGACGGCTCCCGCATACTTTTCCTATGCGAATGTCCGGAGTCCATCGGTCTCGAATCCCTGGCTGCCGGATGGTGTGACCTGGTCGCCGAAGAATCCTTGATCGGCGAAGCTGGTAATATATCGGCGGTCACGCAGCCAAGGTGCAGTCGTGTGCGCTGACGAGAAGAGGAAGCCTTAACAGTCTCTGCGGACTGCTTATACAACGGAGCGTCCCGAGCGACGGACGTATGCTCCGCTAAAGACACATTTTGTACCACAACATCTGGTCCCAGATGTTGTTGTACGAGAGAGGGGCCTCTCTCGCTCGTGGCCCGGCTGGACCTGGACGAGCTAGGAACCGGACTCAAAGGCTTCCTCCGTTCTCGCTTACTATCCGTCGTCACTGGGTGTGCATCTATTATGTTTATAGTGCTCGCATCACCCAAAATTTCCTCTTGGACCGCATCGGACGAACCCGGCTGCCGAACCATTCGGTGAATGGACGCTACACCTGGCGAGCTAGCGGACGACATTTGTCTAATCTCCATGAGCACTTTTGCCGCTAGCTCTGAATTCATTTGTGACGACGGACGCACACTTGAAGAAGATAACATGGAAACATCACCCTGTTCTGGTTCCTCTGAAATAGAAACTGAGAGAGTAGAGTGACCTTGCGGAGGAAGAGCCAGCATCGTTCTTTCTCCAGAAACAACATATCGTGACACACGTTTCCAATGTTTCTCATCCCAATGTTCACATATAGGACAGGGATTAATGCGAGAACACTGACTACAATTAATACAATGATCATGAAAGTCAGAGGAAGATTTCTTCCTATTACAATTTGAACAACGTCCCTTCATTGTGAAAGAACAACAATAAGTCCTAGTTACTCGCAAAAACCCCTGACACAAAGATACATAACAACATGATCCATTAATAAATGAAATGAAAGTGTCAATGACACTGTAGCTCAACTTGTCAAGACAAAGACATGTACATGTATAGTATGTGACACAGCAATGACAAACATCTAGGTAATGACCTGATAACAAAGGTACATATAAAGTATTGTAACGGTCTGTACATAAATACTGACCGTTGCCTGTAACAAATGTATAGGTAAAGTATTGTAAAGGTGGGTGACAGTCAGATGCTGAACTAGAAAAAATCTTTGAGTCCCAGAGTGGGTCTGACTGAACCCCAAAATATTTGTTCTCATAGCACAATGATAACAAAGGCACCCCAAAACACACTCGTTCCTGTCCCAAGGTGAAAACAAAAGTACTCAAGAAGTTTTGTGAAGATCAGTTCATAAATACGAGCTGTATAGAACTTGTGACAAAAAACTGATTGGACCTAATTTCGGTACAAAATGGCCACTGGCAGCCATCTTGAATTTTGGACCGTACCCAGAAACACTCATTCTCATCCCAAGGAGATAACAAAGGTACCCAAGAAGTTTTGTGAAGATCGGTTCATAAATACAGCCTCTACCCTGAGCCGTATTGCATGTGTGCTTACATTGTGTAAGTAGCACTGAATAAATCAAAGTTCATCTAATTTGCATAATTTCTGCACGAAAAAAAACCCCTTACAATATGTGATGTATTCCATGTTACTAAACATTCATACAAAAATTTATTAAAATCAGAACTTTCATACAGAAGTTCTATACAAAAGACTGATTGCACTAATTTTGGTACAAAATGGCTGCTGGTGGCCATCTTGAATTTCGGACCACACCCAAAAACACTCGTTCTCATCCCACGGTGATAACAAAGGTACCCAAGAAGTTTCGTAAAGATTGGTTCATAAATATGGCCTCTAGTCTGAGCTGTATAGAAGTTGTGTACAAAAAACTGATTAGACCTAATTTCGGTACAAAATGGCCACTAGCAGCCATCTTGAATTTTAGACCGCACCCAGAAACACTCGTTCTCGTCCCAAGGTGTTAACAAAGGTACCCAAGACATTTCGTGAAGATCAGTTCATAAATACAGACTCTAGTCTGAGCCGTATTGACATGTGTACTTACTGTGTGTAAGTCGCACTGAAAAAATCAAAGTTCATCTAATTTGCATAATTTCTGCACGAGAAAAAACCCCGTATTATATGTGATGCATCCCATGGTACTAAACATTCACACAAAAAAATTATTCAAATCAGGGCTTTCATATGGAACTTCTGTGCAAAAATCTGATTGCACCTAATTTTGTACAAAATGGCTGCCATCGGCCATCTTGAATTTCGGACCGGACCCAAAAACACTCGTTCTCGTCCCACGGTGATACCAAAGGTACCCAAGAAGTTTCGTAAAGATTGGTTCATAAATACGGCCTCTAGCCCGAGCCATAGCAGCTTGGCACTTACAGCTCTGAAAGTAACACTAAATAAATCAAAGTCAGTCTAATTTGCATAATTTACGCACGAGAAAAAAACCCGTATTATATGTGATGTATCCCATGGTACTAAACATTTATACAAAACTTTATTCAAATCAGAACTTTCATACAGAAGTTCTGTACAAAAAACTGATTTTTGCATCATCGGTACAAAATGGCCACTGGCAGCCATCTTGAATTTCGGACCACACCTAAAAACACTCGTTCCCGTCCCAGGGTCATAACAAAGGTACACAAGAAGTTTCGTAAAGATCGGTTCATAAATACGACCTCTAGCCCGAGCCATAGCCAATTGTTGACGTACGGACAGACGGACAGACGGACAGATGGCCAGATGGACAGACGGACAGACGGACAGACGGACAGACGGACGACGGACGACGGGCCATGACAATAGCTCAAATTTGACTTCGTCAAAGTTGAGCTAAAAACAATTGCAAAACAAAATAATTTTGAAAAAATATTTTTTCAGCGAAGCCCAAGTTGCTGAAAAGTAACGTTGAGCCCCGATGGATCCGATGGCAAAGTGTGGTCAAAAATTTTAAATTTATATAAAATAATTAATGAGACACTTACGGATAATATAAATGTATCTTATAGTGAGATAAACTACAGCAAAGGCAAACAGCCCCCCTCAAAAAAGGCTGTTGCCAATGAAAACAAACAGTGTAAAAACACCAGAAAACATGACTCCAGGCACTGAAAAAACTGGCCCGGAATCAGTCATCAATTACACTCTATCTGATGCAAAACAGAGACTCCCAGGGGAGAATCTGCAGAACATCAGATAGAAGATGCAGAACACAAATGTTATACACCCCTGGGTGAAAACGTAACTATGGGGAAAATAACAGAAAACATTCTGTAACCAAGCAACTCTCCCAGGAAATTTTAGAAATGAAATTTCTCAAAAATATGCCAAAAGCATGGGAGAATTGCAAGGGGGGACTTTAGAAGGCTAGGGGAGAGGAAACACTGAATAAGCAGTGCAACAATTAGCAAGAATGACAACAAGAGGCCCATGCCTCGAAAATAGGCAACTTAACATAATTTCATCAAAAAATTTTAAGTACAGCCCTGATTATTTTTTGTCACTTCTTTTTCCTCTCCTCCTTCTATCCTCCTTAGAATCACATTTTCTCCAAAAATTACGTGTCTGGCATCCTTTAAACTGAGATTTACAAGCACAAAGATCAGTGAGATGTTGACTGATGAAGGGCCAAACAGAGAATGATAATTGGCGCCAATTTCGGGACGTCTGCGTCACTGCGCATGCGCAGTAGAGGCGTAGTATGGAGGTCCTTTAGGACATGATTTCTTTTTGTTTTGGATGCAAATTTTGGGGATTGGGGGGCAAAATTTGTGTTTGGCCCTGGTTTTGTTAGAGTTAGCACCAGCTAAGTCTGGGTCATTGGTACAGTATAAAAATATATTTTTTCAGAACAGCCCAAGTTTCTGAAAAGTAACATTGAGCCCCAATGGATCCCAAGCCTAAGTGTGGACAAAAAATTTTAAAATATTTTAAACAATTTATGCAACACTTACGAACAATAATAATGTATCTAGTTATGATTAAATTAACATCAAGATATTATTTTCAAGAAATCCCCCCCTCACACAGAGGGCTGTTGTAAATGTAAACAATGAGTGTAAAAACACTAAAATAAGACTCCAGGCACCCAGGCCCGAAATCAGTTACCAAAAATACACTATCTGATGCAAAACAGAGACTTCCAGGGAAGAAACTGCAGAACATCAGATGGTAGATGCAGAACACAACGCCTAACCACCCATAGGTGAAGACGTAAACATGGGGAAAAGAACAGAATTCATTCTGTTATTCAGCTAAAACTCCCAAGAAATTTTAGTAATAATAATTACAGAAACTATGCCAAAAGCATGGGAGAATAGCAAGAGGGGACTTAAAGGAAAGGGAGAGAGGAAAACACTTAAAAATCAGTGTAACTAAATAACAAGGATGACAACAAAATGGCTGCTGCCTCGAAAATAGGTAACTTAACATAATTTCATTAAAAAATTTTAAGTTACAGCCCTGATAATATTCTGTCACACATTTTTCCTCTCCTCCTTCTCTATCCTCCTTAGAATCACCATTTCACTAATATTTATGTGTCTGGCATCATTTAAACTGAGATTTACAAGCACAAAGATCAGTCAGATGTTAACTGATGAAGGGCCAAACTTAGAATGATTAATGGCGCCAATTTCGGAACGTCCTTGACACTGCGCATGCGCAGTAGAGGTGAAGTGTGGAGGGCCATTCAGGACATGTTTTCTTTGGTTTTAGATGCAAATTTTGGGGATTGGGGGCAAAATTTGTGTTTGGCCCTATATTTTAAGAGTTAGCACCAGCTATGTCTGGGTCATTGGTACAGTATAAAAATATAGGTAACTTAACATAATTTCATTAAAAAATTTTAAGTTACAGCCCTGATAATTTTCTGTCACTCATTTTTCCTCTCCTCCTTCTATATCCTCCTTAGAATCACCATTTCTCTAATATTTATGTGTCTGGCATCATTTAAACTGAGATTTACAAGCACAAAGATCAGTCAGATGTTAACTGATGAAGGGCCAAACAAAGAATGATTAATGGCGCCAATTTCGGGACGTCCTTGACACTGCGCATGCGCAGTAGAGGTGAAGTATGGAGGGCCATTCAGGACATGTTTTCTTTGGTTTTAGATGCAAATTTTGGGGATTGGGGGGCAAAATTTGTGTTTGGCCCTATATTTTTAAGAGTTAGCACCAGCTATGTCTGGGTCATTGGTACAGTATAAAAATATAATATCTTTTCAACTGCTGAAGTTGCATATTACGTGGGAGTGTGGGGGGGGGGGGGGGGGTATGCGGCAGATTTGTTGGGTAAAGGGTTGAACAAACATATGTATTCCTATGTTTCAGGCACCATTTATGTCCTATCCATGAACAACGTTATCGTCCCTTGAAAGTATAAAGGTGCCATTTAAATATATACAGGAAATCATTTGAAAAACTGTCAATGAGATCATTAGAACATCTTTTAAAATAACGCTTTAGTCTAACAACCTATACTTTTCGTAAAATTCCTGACGAATATTAGGCGCTAAGAATTCTGTTTCTCAAATTATTCCACGCCAAAAGAGTTGAACCTTAAAAATAAAACACGACAGACAAAATTTATGGAATGGGCTATTTGATGCTCTTATGTGATAAATTTAACCACCCAATGTCTCAACAACTTCTGTTGCCAGTTCATATTTGAACAAACAAATACTCAAGTTTAGAGATTTGATCACTGGAGCAAACAGAAGCCAATCAGATTCAAGTTTTACAGAAATATTACAGAAGTCCAATTTCTAGGATTCCCCAAAAAAATTAGGCCTGCTGTTGCTGCTTCAAGACAAAATTTGTGACCTCAAAACAGAATAAAATATTCCTATTAGGTCAATAAAAAAATTTCTCATTTCAAAAAGGTAATTTTTCCTCAATTTTTTGAGGAGGGAGAGATACTTTTGTTTCTTGTTTATTGACAAAACAGTTCCAAAAATGGTTGGAATCAGAAATTTAACTACTTACACTATTATGTGGCAAACCAACATTTTCAACAGTGAAAATTTAACCAACTATATATTGTTTGACAGAGCTCTGTAAGTTCTGTCAAACAAGGTATAGTTGGTTAAATATTTGTTCTATAAGTGCAATATAGTGTCATTGAAGAGATTTCCAGATTGAAAAACAATTTCTATGACAAGGGAGGTGCCTGAGAAACAAGAATATTTTTTTAAAAGCCTTACACACCCATATACTGTAGAGTCCCACATATAGTTCTGGTCTTCAGTCCTCTTTGAAGCCACTTCCCCAAACCAAAATCTGTGAGCTGAATGTGTCCTGGAAAAGAACAATGTATCACAGATACATTAAAGCTTAACAGAAGTGATACATAAAGATTTAAACTTACACAGGTTACTTTTCAAAGTAAGTACACAAAGCACAAAGTTATACAGGTCTCAGGCAGATCCCACAGTGCTGCGGGCTCAGAGTACGTAAAATTCTGGCATACGTTTTGGGACTGCATACCCTGACAAATTTGTCAAAGCTATTTTAATCCCATGAGAACAATATTTCATCAAAATGGTTTGAGAGCAGTGATTTTATATTCTAAAACATCTTTCTTCCTTGCATTCACAAGAAAATAACCAAGCACTTCATCAGGCTATTCTTTAGAATACCATTCAAAGATGGTGTTCAGTGATTTGTCATTTAAATATTTAAAAAATGACAATGGGATCACTGATCCAATGTCGAGTTATGACAGCACAAACGTGGGTTTAATCATTATCAACTTATCATTGGGAAGCCAATTGTTTACGATTTACTATGTTCAGGGTCACTGTAACCGTGTCCGTTCACTCTCATGGGTCCAAAATCACTGTGACCTTGACCTTTTGAGTCCAAAATAAATAGGGGTCTTCCACTAACCGAGGACAACCTACTTATGAAGTTTCATGAATGTGGGTCGAACCATTATCAAGTTATCATCCCGAAACCAATTGTTTGTGATTTACTATGTTCAGGATCACTGCGACCATGACCATTCATTTTGCAAGGTCCAAAATAAATAGGATTCTTCCTCTCACCAAGGCGAATCTATATATGAAGCTTCACATATGTGGGTTGAACCATTGTCAAGTTATCATCCGGAAACCAATTGTTTACGATTTAGTATGTTCAAGGTCACTGTGACCTTGACCTAGCAAATCCAATACAGATAAGGTTCTTCCTCTCACCGAGGCCAACGAACCTATGAAGTTTCATGAATGTGGGTTGAACCATTGTCAAATTATCATCCGGAAACCAATAGTTTATGATTTATTATATTCAAGGTCACTGTGACCTTGACCGTAACCTAGCAAGTCCAATATATATAGGGTTCTTGCTCTCACCAAGGCCAACCTAGCTATGGAGATTCATGATTGTGGGTTGAACCATTATCAAGTTATTGTGCAGAAACCAACTGATCATGATTTACTATGTTCAGGGCCACTGTGACCTTGACCTTCGACCTAGCACATCCAATGTACACAGGGTTCTTCCCCTCACTAAGGCCAAACCACCTATGAAGTTTCCTGAATGCGGGTCAAACCATTATCAAGTTATCGTCTGGAAATCAATTGTTTTGATTACTGTGTTCAGGGTCACTGAGACCTTGACCTTTCACCTAGCAAGTCCAAAATAAATAGGGTTCTTCCTCTCACCAAGGCCAACCTACATATGAAGTTTCGTGACTGTGGGTTCAACCATAGTCAAGTTATCCTCCGGAAACCAATTGTTTACCATTTATTATGTTCAAGGTCACTGTGACCTTTGACCTAACACATCCAATATAGATAGGGTTCTTCCTCTCACTAAGGCCAAACTACCTACGCATTTTCATGAATGTGGACCAAACCATTATCAAGTTATCATCCGGAAACCAACTGTTTTGATAACTCTGTTCAGGGTCACTGAGACCTTGACCTTTCACCTAACAAGTCCAAAATAAATAGAGTTCTTCCTTTCACTAAGGCCAACCTACATATGAAGTTTCATGAATGTGGGTTCAACCATAGTCAAGTTATCATCTGGAAACCAATTGTTTGCGATTTAGTATGTTCAAGGTCACTGTGACCTTGAACATTGACCTAGCAAGTCCAAAATAGATAGGGTTTTTCCTCTCACTGAGGCCAACCAACCTATGAAGTTTCATGAACATGGGTCAAACCATTATCAAGTTATCATCCGGAAACCAATTGTTTACCAAACCTGCGCACCTGCCTGCCAAACCACCCGCCCACCATTCATCGAACTATAAGTTGAATTTGACTTTGTCACAACTCGACTAAAAATGCTATAGCTGCCAAGTTATTAATCATGGTATTAATGGGCACTAATTTTGGACAATATGGTTTACATTTCTTTTAATGTTTACTTGTTTTTTTTTAACATTTGAAAGTAATTGTAACTGTATTTTTAGACATGTGCGTCTTCTTGATACAATTTTTTAGCTACATTTATCTACCTCTTTCATGGAGAATGTTGTGTGAGTTTGTATACCCAGCAAAAACCTGAACATAGCTGCAGCAGGGTTCATACAGGCTGGGAAAAATTAAGTTCAAACACTTTCATGTTAATTATGTTAAAGAGCATAATGTGCTCTGTCAAACCAGATTGAATAGACCATTTTAGCATAGTGCCATCTTACATCCAGGACTCGGTATGCCCGTTCAGACCGGCTTTGTTTATCAACATTGCATACATGTGTACTGAACAGCTGATCAGCACTGAAGGCTCCATCTTTCATCTCTGTTTTATCAAATAAAATTTGACAGTTTACCAACTTTGTGTTTGCTTTCATACCCAAAGAGAACAAGGTTGTGTGTAAGAAATTTGAGTATTTTACAACATTATATTTCCATATTTATCATTTTCGTGTAACAATCCTTCATATTTGTTCTGACATTCGTCACAACTCTTAACTTCAAGTCAACATCAACATTATTTTATCAACAAAATGAAAGTGTCAATGACACTGTAGCTCAACTTGACAAACTGAAACTTGTTAAGTTATAAATGAAATGGCAAAATTGAAGATCCTTGGTTGTGCACAACATCAGATTAATCCATGCATTTTTAAATGTAAACTTAAGACTGGCTAAAGGAAGAATGTTCATACACAAATGCAGTATGTTCAGAGGTTATTGTAAATGGCAACTTTTTTCACAGAAATGAATGCTAATCAATAGCTCTTATCTAAAGGTCTTGTCTAATGAGCACAACAAGTTCAAAAAAAATCCTACGATAAATGTGACCTGCAGGCCATGTCAAAAAATGTTGATGCACAAATGCAATAAATTCAAAGATTGTTGCCAACAGCAACAGTTTTGGATGGAAATGAAAAGAAAATCAATAGCTCCTATCTCTGTCACCCTGCATAAGCATACAAAGTTTCAAAACAACCTGATAATGAATGTGCCCTCTGAGGCATGCCAAAGGAAGATGTTAATGCACTAAGTTCAAGGTCATTGCTTGTGGCAATGGGTTTTTTATGGAAATTCATAAATATACCCTGCAGAGAGTGCAAAAGAGATGAGTTGATGCACAAATGCAGTTAGTTCAAAGGCTGGTGATAACAACAAAAATTTTTTATGGAAATGAAAAGAGAGCAATAGCTCACATATAGAGGTCAAAGTGATCGGATCATAAATGTGCCCTAACGGGTGTGTTAAAGGGAAATATTGAGGTCTGACTAAACTAAGTTCAAAGGTCAGCGGCAACATTTTTTGACAGAAATGGAAAAAAATCGACAGCTCCCATATAGATGTCACCCCACACAAGCACACCGAGTTTGCAAGTGATCCAGTCATAAATGTGCCCTGCAGGGTGTGTCAAAGGGAAATATTGATGTTTAACTGCACTAAGTTTTTACTAAGTTCATCGAATGTCATTGCCAGCGGCAACATTTTTTGACGAAAATCAATAGCTCCAATCCAGAGGTAACCCCAAACAAGCATACAAAGTTTCAAACTAAAGTCTGACTAAACTAAGTTCTAAGAACGCTGGCCGCGGCAACATTTTTTGACGGAAATCGAAGAAAATCGATAGCTCCCATCTAGAGGTCACCCAAAGCAAGCATGCCAGGTTTCAAAGCAATCCAATCATAAATGTGCCCTGTAGGGTGTGCCAAAGGGAAATATTGAGGTCTGACTAAACTAAGTTTTAAGAACGTTGGCCTTGGCAACATTTTTTGATGGAAATGAAAGAAAAACGATACCTCCCATCTAGAGGTCACCCCAAACAAGCATACCAGGTTTCAAAGCAGTCCGATCATAAATGTGCCCTGTAGGGTGTGCCAAGGAGAAATATTGTGGTCTGACTAAACTAAGTTGTAAGTACGTTGGCCGTGGCAACATTTTTTGACGGAAATTGCAGAAAGTTAAAAAATTTATAGTAGTTTATATATTTTTTATACTTACCAATGACCCAGACATAGCTGGTGCTAATTCTCAAAATCTAGGGCCAAACACAAATTTTGCCCCCTAATCCCCAAAATTTGCATCTAAAACCGAAAAAATCATGTCCTAAATGGTCCTCCATACTTTTCCTCCACTGCGCATGCTCAGTGTCAAGGAGGTCTCGAAATTGGCGCCAATTATCATTCTTACAAGCAGTGCCTGGTAAGCGCTATGTACTCAGCAGGGAGTTCCCAACTCCTGGGAGGGCCATCCCTGTCTGGGTCATTGTTAAGTATAAAAAATATATAAATTACTATAAATTTTTTAACATTTTTATACTGTACCAATGACCCAGACATAGCTGAATAGTAAAAAGGCTGGAGGGCCTAGGACATAGAAGAAAATCCAATAAGCTCAACTATATATAATAGAGTTATCCCCTCGAGGAGAAAAGGAGTATTAGGCTTTACATATATCTTTCTTATTTATGATAAATTAGAAAGATACAACACCCTCCATAATTGAGCATAATAACATTCTCTATTAACATCCAGTATAACCCTTTATACTAATTATTTTTAAAGTAAGCCAATAAATAAAGTCAGTTCAGAAAATTGAGACTCTTTATACTCTTTAAAAGTGTCAGAGGATTGTATATTAACGCCCGTTTGACACATGACATATACAAATGCTTCACACCGAGCTACACTTTAAAAATATGACATGAATGAATTTTAAACATTAACTTTACCCTTTAAAACCATCCCGGTACCGACTCAGAATTACTGACTCCGGAGGAGGTATCCCCTTGCTTTTCACTATAAAGCAGGTGACCTAAGGGAACACCCTCCCCCCTCCCCTTGCCCTGGGTCAAATAGCCCAGAGCGAAGAGGGCAGCAGGACAGAGTCACTGCCAGAACAGAAAGCCTGCATAACTATAGTTGCAACTGTTTAGTGGATGACATTCTGAGCAACAGATAACGGACCTAAACAATGCGGGTCTCCAAAAATGGACTCAATATTTCAGAGATAAAAATTCGTGAATGTGGATGGCTGAGACCAATATGCAGCCTTCATTAAATCTGTAATAGCAACACTATTTGCGTAAGCGCAAGACATAGAAAGAGCTCTTACTTCATGAGCCGAAATCTTAAGCACAGACTGCTGAGTTGAAGATAGATTATCATAAGCAGTACGGATAGTTAATTGAATCCATCTCGCAATAGATTGGACCGTAATGTCCTTTCTATTAGGCATCAGAGACAGAAAGAAGAGTTTTTGTCCCTTTCTGATAGATACGTAAAGCTCTAACCGGACAGAGTAAAGGCCTATGCCCATCTGAAGACGGAAGAGCCTTAATAACAATAGGTTCCGGATATTTATTAGGAGCCTGATTCTTAGCCAAAAATCCAACATTAGTAGTAAAGGTAATAGTGTTCCCGACACTACGATGGTGAGAATCGTCCACCGATAGTGCATGAAGCTCACTGACTCTTCTAGCAGAAGAGAAAGCTAAGAGAAATGCTGTCTTATAAGATAAGAATTTGAAGTTCACTGTCTCAAGAGGCTGAAATGGCTTTTCTTTTAATTTAAGAAGAACCCAAGCTAAATTCCATTTAGGAATTAATCTAAGGGTTCTAGGTCTATTTATCGAGAAGTTTCTGACTAATTTAGATAAAGAGACATTAGATCCAATTTGTAAACTATCATGGTGTGCATAGGTATCAGATAACATAGACCTATAACCTTTAATAGTAACAGGCTGCAGTTTGATCTCATCAAACAAGTATACTAGAAAGTTTGCAATGTCTGGAATGGAGGGATCAAAAATATCAACAGAATGATCCCTACACCAACGCCAAAAGACCTTCCACTTAGCCGCATAGTTTAGCGAAGAGGAGGTCCTCCTACAGTTAGAAATTGCGTCCACTGCTTGTCCTGTAAAATGCTTGCCGTGCAAGAAGGACGACACAATGGAAATACGTGAAGGTTGAGACCTTGCGGGTTGTGATGTAGTTGACGCGATTTCCCCTGAGAAAGAAGATCCTCTCGTGGAGGAAGCTTCCGCGGTAAGTCCCACAGCAGACACCTGAGTAGATTTATCCATGGTCTCTGTGGAGACAGAGATGCTACCAATAGAATTTTGCATTGAGATTGTTTTATCTTTAGCAATATCTGCTGAATCAAGGGCGCTGGAGGATACGCATATCCTATCATTCCGTCCCACGAGATCGATAGAGCGTCTACTGCATATGCTCGGGGATCCGGACATGGAGACACATACGTCTGCAACTGATTGTTGAGCTGTGTCGCAAATAAGTCTATCATTGGCCGCTCCCATTGGTAGCAAATCTGACTGAATACCTGTTTGTTGAGAGTCCATTCTGACGGCAACAAGCGACCCTTCCGTGAAAGGGAGTCTGCTAATACATTCAGACGACCCGGAATATGACAGACCGAAAGTAGAACCTGGTGTTCTAGAACAAACAGAAGGATTCTTTCTGTTAAATTGAATATCGGAACGGAATGAGTGCCTCCCTGGTTCCGAATATACACTACTACTGTCGTATTGTCGGACAGGATTTGGACATGTGCTTTCTGAATAATGTTCATCCAATGAAGTAGTGCAAGCCAAATTGACATCATTTCCTTGATGTTTATGAGCTTGCCTAGAAACTGCGGATCCCAAAGACCCTGGCACTTCGAATCCGTTGGGATCAATGTTGAACCCCAACCTGTTTGACTGGCATCCGTCATAATCGTAAAACTCGGATCCGACAACTGCAGTGGAACTCCCTGAGTCAACCACTGAATGTTTGCCCAAGTCTGAATCTCTTGTTTCACTTGATTTGACAAGAGAACGTCTATATCGAGCGAATGAATCTTTACACTCCAATTCTGAGTCAAGAAAATTTGGAGAGGACGAGTGCGTAACCGCCCCATCGGAATGAGATCCGCAGCAGCTCCGCACAGACCTATCAGTCTCATGAACTCTCTCGAAGTGACTTTGTCTGAGTGAAGACAATAGCGAGCGTAACAACTGATTAATTTCGCTCTGGTTAATGGCAGACGAATGAGATTGTTGTGCGTCTCGAAGCTCATTCCCAGATGAGTGAATGACTTGGACGGCACCAGATCCGACTTCTCCTCGTTTATTATAAAACCGAGACGTCAGAGTAATAGAAGCAGATTCTGCACATCGTTCTGAAGTGTTAACTCATTGCCGTACCTCTGAAGAATGTCGTCCAGGTCGGCCGACGTTACTGCAGACGAATGAGCTCGGAAATATATCATTAACGAGTTCATTATTCGAGTGAAAGCCCAGGGCGCTAGGTTCAAACCGAAGCACATCGCTAGGAACTGATATACAACTCCTAGGACTGCGAAGCGTAGATACTTTCTGAATGTCGGAGGTACCATGACGTGAAAGTACGCATCCTTGAGATCTATGCTTGTAGCATAGTCGTTCACCCGAATACTTGCTCTGACTGATCAAATTGTCTCCATATAGAACTTCGGAGCGACAATCAGCTTGTTTATCCAGCTCAGATCTATGACTGGACGGAACGAGCTGTCTGGTTTCAGAACCAGAAACAGATGGCTGTAGAAACCCGAAGATTCCTGGTCTTCTACGACCTCTACCGCGTTCTTCTTCAGAAGAGACTGTACTTCTGATAAAAGAGCGTCTCTTTTCTGCGGATTTGACGGAAGCTGAGTCCATTTTGGTCTTCGAGTTAATGGAGGCTTTCGTTTGAAGGATATTCTTAGTCCTTCCGAAATTACCCCTCGAACCCAGGGGTCGTCCGTAATTGACGCCCAATCGTTTATAAAACTCGAACATCTTCCGCCTACCGGAACACGATAGAGGTTCAAACCATCACCTCCTGGACCTGCAAGACTTGCGGAAGGAGAAACTATGTCCTCTACGACCCGCACCTCGCCCAGTCAACCTAGGGATGTCTGACCGGTTATCTCGGCCAGAATAACGTCCCCCACGTGAGTCGCTGCCTTCACGGTCTCTAGAATAAGACCTAGAGGATGCATAGGAACCTCTATAGGAACTTCTCTTGGGCGTACTTGTCCCAGAAGTGCCTGTCTTACTCTTTTCTGCTGTATCCGACTTTTTGGAAGCGGATTTGAAAAGCAGAGAATCCGAAGCTTTCTTAGTTATCTTATCATAGATTGCTGAAAGCTTGCCATCGAAGAGAAGCTCTCCGGAGACCAAAGCGACTCTGAGAGAGTTCTTCACCTTACCATCCACGCGCGTGGATGTAGCTAGGGCTGTGTCACGTCTAACCAACTCCAGGTTTGCCACTGAAAGGGCGGAGTTATACGTGGAATAAGCTACTGCCCTTGAAAGAAGTCTTAATGAGGATTGTATATCCTGGAATTCTTTCCCTTGAAGACGTAATGATAACGCCTTAGTAAGGTGATCTGCGTATGATAAAGCGTCTAAGTTAACTCTGTTAGACATTATTGTTGTTTCCAACGTCGTGGTTGGAATTGACATAGACGACGGTATAGACAATTCCAAGTCTTCAGCCTCGTCGTCTAGACGCAGAGGAACTCTTGGTATGCCCTGTCCTGCCGTTTCGAATTTATTCCTTGAATTGATGGAAGGCAGATTTAGAGCATTTGTGGATAAGAAACCGGACTTGCCCGTTTTGGTAGCAAGCATATATATATAGCGTCATTCAATAATTCGAATGTTCTTGTGACCTTATTGGACTGTGTCGGAAACTCAGGGACGATGTCCCTGAACCGATCAAAAAATTCTGTGTCCAATGACGCTATCAGTCTCTTATCCGGCATCGCAGCATTCTGGTCCGGCGGAACAACCTCTGGAAGATAATGCCAGATAAAATCTACGGCAGCTTTATGTTGTTCCGAAAGGGAAAGCTCCAAATCCTCCGAATCCCTTTCGCCATCCTGTCGGACCCTATCAAGTTCTCGGTCGTCCGTACCTGATGCTTCAGCAGAGCGTACTGACCCAGCGTCGTCGGATAATTCCTGATCTGACAGAGATTCTGTCGTTTGCTGGGATGCTGCGATAAGTTGTGCTATTTGGGATAGCACGTCCGTCACTGAGGCCTGTGGAATAGCGGTCTTACGTTGCTTTGCCGCTGGAAGCTCCGTGTATGTTGACTCCTGCATACTTCTTTTATGCGAACGTCCGGTGTCTACAGGCCTCGTTATCCCTGGCTACCAGATGGCATGACCTGGTCGCCGTGGAATCCCTGATCGGCAAAGCTGGCTGGATATCCGTGGTCACGTAGCCAAGGTGCGGTCGTGTGCGCTGCCGTGAGGATGAGGAAGCCTTATCGACAGTCTCTCCGGACTGTCTATATAACGGAGCGTCCCGAGCGGCGGATGTATGCTCCGAATGCGAATCGTTTTGTACCACAACATCTGGTCCCAGATGTTGTTGTACAAGAGAGGGACCTCTCTCGCTCGCAGCCCGGATGGATCTGGACGAGCTAGGAACCGGACTAATAGGCTTCCTCCGTTCTCACCTCTGATCCGTCGTCACTGGGTGTGCACTTTATCTTATTATAGTGCTCGCATCACCCAAATCTCCTTCCTGGACCACAACAGATGAACCCGGCTGCCAAGCCATTTGATGAATGGTCGCTACACCGGACGAGCTAGCGGACGACAATGCCGTCGATCCTACTAGGGACTTCTTAGGCAATTGATGTATTTCCATGAGCACTTTTGCCGCTAGCTCTTCATTTAACTGTGACGACGGAGGCACACTTTTGGAAGACATCACGGAAAGATCACCCTGTTCTTGTTCCTCTGAAATAGAGATTGATAAACTAGAGTGACCCTGCGCAGAAAGGACCGGCATGGCCTTTTCCCCGCTAACAACATACCGTGACACACGTTTCCAATGTTTGTCATCCCAATAGACACATACTGAACAAGAGTTAGTGCGAGTACACTGACTACAATTAATACAATGATTATGAAAGTCAGAGGAAGATTTCCTCTTATTACAATTTGAACAATATCCTTTCATTGTGAAAAGAACACAAAAAGTCCTAGTACTCGCACCAACCCCTGAAAACAAAGATACATAATAACATGATCCATTAACATAGAAAAAATAATTGAAATCAAAAAAATTTTTTGAAAAAATATTTTTTCAGAAAAGCCCAAGTTTCTGAAAGTAACGTTGAGCCCCAATGGATCCCCAAAAAGCCTAAGTGTGGACAAAAATTTTTAAAATATTACAAAAAAATTAATGCAACACTTACATATAATAATAATGTATCTTGTTATGATTAAGCTAATACAAAGACAAGAAATCCCTCTCCACAGAAACCGTTGTCAATGTAAACAAGAAGTTTGTAAACACCGGAAACATGACTCCAGGCACTGATAAACATGGCCCGAAATCAGTTACCAATAACAACACTATCTGATGCAAAACAGAGACTTCCAGGGAAGAAACTGCAGAACATCAGATGGTACATGCAGAACACAACGCCTAAACACCCATGGGTGAGGACGTAAACATGGGGAAAAGAACAGAATTGATTCTGTTACCCAGCTAAAACTCCCAAGAAATTTTAGTAATAATATTACAAAAAATATGCCAAAAGCATGGGAGAATAGCAAGGGGGGACTTAAAGGAAAGGGAGAGAGGAAACACTGAACAAGCAGTGTAACTTTATAGCAAGAAAGACAACAACAGGCCCATGCCTCGAAATTAGGCAGCATAACATAATTTTGTAAAAAAAAATTATGTTACAGCCCTGATTATTTCCTGCCACTCATTTTCCTCTCCTCCTTCTAATTCCTCTTTAGATCCACCATTTCTCTAATATTTATGTGTCTGGCATCATTTAAACTGAGATTTTCAAGCACAAATATCAGTCAGATGTGAACTGATGAAGGGCCAAACAAAGAATGATAATTGCCGCCAATTTCGAGACCTCCTTGACACTGCGCATGCGCAGTGGAGGAAAAGTATGGAGGACCATTTAGGACATGAGTTTTTCGGTTTTAGATGCAA
Source organism: Pictodentalium vernedei (assembly GCA_031216915.1). Classification (NCBI taxonomy): domain Eukaryota; kingdom Metazoa; phylum Mollusca; class Scaphopoda; order Dentaliida; family Dentaliidae; genus Pictodentalium; species Pictodentalium vernedei. The sequence continues at coordinate 484,006,180 of CM062294.1, forward strand.
ATTTTGGGGATTGGGGGGCAAAATTTGTGTTTGGCCCTAGATTTTGAGAATTAGCACCAGCTATGTCTGGGTCATTGGTACAGTATAAAAATAGCTCCCATCTAGAGGTCACCCTAAACAAGCATACCAGGTTTCAAACCAATCCGATCATAAATGTGCCCTGTAGGGTGTGCCAAAGAGAAATATTGTGGTCTGACTAAACTAAGTTCTAAGAACGTTGGCCGCAGCAACATTTTTTGACGGAAATTGAAGAAAATCGATAGCTCCCATCTAGAAGTCACCCTGAACAAGCATGCCAGGTTTCAAAGCAATCCGACCCTAAATGTGCCCTGTAGTGTGTGCCAAAGGGAAATATTGAGGTCTTCTGACTAAACTAAGTTCTAAGAACGTTGGCTGCAGCCACATTTTTTGACGGAAATTGAAGAAAATCAATAGCTCCCATCTAGAGGTCACCCCAAACAAGCATACCAAGTTTCAAAGCGATCCAATCATAAATGTGCCCTGTAGGGTGTGCCAAAGGGAAATATTGAGGTTTGACTAAACCAAGTTCTAAGAACGTTGGCCGCGGCAACATTTTTTGACGGAAATTGAAGAAAATCGATAGCTCCCATCTAGAGGTCACCCCAAACAAGCATATCAAGTTTCAAAGCGATCTGATCATAAATGCGACCTGCGAGGTGTGCCAAAGGAAATTGTGGACGTACGTATGTACATACATATGCCGACGGACGAGAAGTGATGGCAATAGCTCAGCTTGACTTTGTCAAGTTGAGCTAATTACTGAATAATCAAACCATTTTCACGAATGATCTTCGCATTTTAATTTTGATTCTTGACAACAATTTTTACGTTAAATAAACCATGCTATCTACATGAAATATGTCTCCCGACACATTTTGTTTTTACACACTGTTCTTGTATATTTTCGTTAGCGTTTTGTGTGTGTTTGCAAGTTTTGTTTTCTAAAGGTGTGAAAATATTTTTTCCAAGCTGTTTTGAATAATTTTTCTGTCACCAAATAATTTTTTTCCAACAGTTTTTCCTTCGGTCAGCGCTCAGAAGAATCAAATATACTGCACATCACATGTGGATGCAATTTTTAGTAACAGACCTGATTGGCTGGTTTAGATGGACATGTCGTGTCCCTGATGTAAGATGGCCCTCTTCTAAAATGGTCTATTGATTCCTAGTTGCATTATGGGAAAAGTTTGTGAAATTTTGATATCTCAACATGAGTGTGCAGAGAGCTAATACTGCTCAAAAGGCACTTGAGAATCTATTCAATCTTAAAAAGGAGTTTTACTGAAGAATACACTTCTACAAACTGAGTAACATAAAGAAGAAGACTCCTCACCATTTGGATCAAACAGAATATTCTCCATCTGAAATGAAACAACAAATTTCACTGTTAGCACCAACCTTCAACTTATTCACAAGAAGTGAGCAAAATGGGATTAATTCTGGATATGTGCGTCAACTTAGTTTTTAATGATTTACTGGTTATGGTCTTGATTATTTTGGGTGGTCTGAATTTGTTATTCAAAAGTAATTTGTAATAGAACAAATTTATATAAACAAAATATTATGCGTGTTTGACTGAATATGAAATAAGAATAAGCTCCGATAGGCTTCCAGCACTCATCCAGTTAAGTTTTAATGTTATGCACTATATGACGTTCAGGTGGTAACAGGAGATAAGCAGCAGGAAATCCCATTTTATCCTTCATAATTATAACTTTCCATCTCTCACTGTAAGCTGACCAATCATATAAGGTCATAACTATAGTTTGCGAGACAAAAATGATACCACGATTTGAAATGATACTTGCAAATGTTTTTCTTGAAAAGTTAAAAAATTTATAGTAATTTATATATTTTTTATACTTACCAATGACCCAGACATAGCTGGTGCTAACTCTTAAAAATATAGGGCCAAACACAAATTTTGCCCCCCAATCCCCAAAATTTGCATCTAAAACCAAAGAAAACATGTCCTGAATGGCCCTCCCTACTTCACCTCTACTGCGCATGCGCAGTGTCAAGGACGTCCCGAAACTGGCGCCATTAATCATTCTTATAACCAGTGCCTGGTAAGCGCTATGTACTCAGCGGGGAGGTATGAGTTCCCAACTCCTGGGAGGGCCATCCCTGTCTGGGTCATTGGTAAGTATAAAAAATATATAAATTACTATAAATTTTTTAACATTTTTATACTGTACCAATGACCCAGACATAGCTGAATAGTAAAAAGGCTGGAGGGCCAAGGACATAGAGCAAAATGGAATACGCTCAATAAAATAAAATAGAGTCATCCCCTGTAGGGAAAAAGAAGTAATAGGCCTTACATATATCTTTCTTATTTATGATAAATAAGAAAGACACAACACCTTCCATAATTGAGCATCATAACATCCATGTACTCTATAATATCCAGTATAATCCTTATACTAATAATTTTTAAAGTAAGCCAATAAATAAAGTTAGTCTAGAGAATAGAGACTCTTATACTCCTTAAAAGTGTCTGAGGATTGTATAATAACACCCGTTTGACACGTGATATATTCAAAAGCTATACTTTAAAAACTATGACCTGAATGAATTTTTAAAACATAAACTTATCACTTAAAAACCATCCCAGTAACAGTTCAGAATTACTAACTCCGGAGGAGGTATCCCCTTGTTTTCATAATAAAACAGGTGACCCAAGGGAACACCCTCCCCCCCCCCCCCCCCCCCCCCCCCCTTCTCCTTGCCCTGGGTCAAATAGCCCAGAGCGAAGAGGGCAGCAGGACGGAGTCACTGCCGGAACAGAAAGCCTACCTAGCTATAGTAGCAACTGTTAAGTGAATGACATTCTGAGCAGTAGATAATAGACCTAACAATGGAGGCCTCCGGAAATGGACTCAATATTTCTGAGATAAAAATTCATGAATGTGGATGGCTGAGCCCAATGTGCAGCCTTCATAAAATCTATAATAGCGACACTATTAATGTAAGCCCAAGATGTAGAAAGAGCTCTTACTTCATGAGCCGAAATCTCAAGCACAAACTGCTGAGTTAATGATATACCATAAGCAGTACCGATAGTTAATAGAATCCATTAGCAATAGAATGGAGCGTAATGTCCTTCTATTAGGCATCAAAGACAGAAGAAGCTTACGTCCTTACTAATAAACTGATATCTGTTTATAAATACGTAAACTCTAACCGGACAGAGTAAAGGCCTATGCCCGTACGAAGACGGAAGGACCTTAATAACAATAGGTTCCGGATATTTATTAGGAGCCTGATTCTTAACCAAAAATCCAACATTAGTAGTAAAGGAAATAGTGTTTCCGATACTACGAAAGTGAGAATCGTCCACCGATAGTGCATGAAGCTCACTGACTCTTCAGTAGAAGAGAAGACTAAGAGAATTACTGTCTTAAAAGGTCAGAATTTGAAAACTACTGTTTCCAGAGGCTCAAATGATTACTTAGCTAAATAAGAACCGAAGCTAAATTCCATATAGGAATTTAGTCTAAGGATTCTAGGTCTATTTATCGAAAAGTTTCTAACTGACTTAGATAAAAAGGCATAAGACTCAATTGTAAACTATCATAGAGTGCATAGGTATGAGATAACATAGACCTATAACCTTAATAGTAACAGGCTGCAGTTGATCTTGTCAAACAAGTATACTAGAAAGTTGCAATGTCTAGTATGGAGGGATCAAAAATATCAACATAATGATCCCTACACCAACGACGGAAGAGCCTCCACTTTAGCCGCATAGTATAGCGAAGAAGTTCTCCTACAGTAAGAAATCGCGTCCATAGCTCGTCCTGTACAATGCTTGCCATGCAAGAAGGACCACACAACGGAATACGTGAAGGTTGAGACCTTGCGGGTTGTGATGAAGTTGACACGATTTTCCCAGCAAAAGAAGATCCTCTCATGGAGGAAGTTTTCGCGGTAAGTCCCACAGTAGACACCTGAGTAAATTTACCCACGGTCTCTGTGAAGACAGAGATGCTATCAACAGAATTGTATTGTGGATGTTTATCTTTGCAATACTTGCTGAATCAACAGCGCTGGAGGATATGCATATCCTATCATTCCGTCCTATTAGATCAATAGAGCGTTAACAACATAAGCTCAGGGATCCGGACATGGAAACACATACGTCTGCAATTGAATAGTGAGTTGTGTCGCAAATAAATTATCATTGGGCGCTCCCATTGATAGCAAATCTGATTGAATACTTGTTTGTTGAGAGTCGATTCTGACGGCAACAAGCGACCCTTACGTGAAAGGGTGTCTGCTAATACAATCAGACGACCCGGAATATGACGGACCGAAGCAGAACTTGGTGTACTATAACAAACAGAAGGATTCTTTCCGTTAAATTGAATAACGGAATCGAATGAGTGCCTCCCTGGTTCCGGAGATACGCAACTACTGTCGTATTAACGGACAGGATTTGGACATGCGTTTCTGAATAATGTTCATCCAATGACATAGTGCAAGCCTAAATAACATCATTTCCTGGAAGTTAAGTGCTTTCCTAGAAACTGCGGAACCCAAAGACCCTGGCACTTCGAATCCGTTGGGATCAATATTGTACCCCAACCTGTTTGACTGGCATCCGTCATAATCATAAAACTCGGATCCAGCAACTGCAGTGGCACTCTCTGAGTCAACCACCGAATGTTTGCCCTAGTCTGAATCTCTTGCTACACTTGATAGACAAGAGAACGTGTATATCGAGCAATTCATAGATTGCTGAAAAGTTGCCGTCGAAGACAAGCTTCTCCGAGACCGAAGCGACTCTGAGAGAGTTCTTCACCTTACTATCCACGCGTGTGCATGTAGCTAGGGCTGCGTCACGTCTAACCAACTCCAGGTTGCCACTGAAGGGCGGAGTTATACGTGGAAAAACTACTGCCCTTGAAATAAATCACATTGAGGATCATATCCTGGAATTCTTTCTCTTGAAGACGTAATGATAACGCCTCAGTAAGGTGGTCTACGTATGATAAAGCATCTAAGTTAAGTCTATTAGACATCATTGTCATTTCCAACATCGTGGTTGGAATTGACATAGACGGCGAAAAAGATAATTCCCAGTCTTCAGCACCGCCGTCTAGACGCATATGAACTCTCGGTATGCCCTGTTCTGCCAATATAAATTATTTTCTAGAATTGAAAAAAGGCAGAATAGAGCATTGCGGACAAGAAACTAGACTATCATGCTTGGTAGCAAGCTTATATATAGCGTCGTTAAATAATTCGAATGTTCTAAAGACATTATTGGACTGTGTCGGTAAGTCAGGGACAATGTCCCTGAACCGATCCAAAACTCCGAGTCCAATGACGCTATTAGTCTCTTATCCAGCATCGCAGCAATGTAGTCCGACGGAACAACCTCTGGAAGATAATGCTGGAAGAAAAGTATGGCAGCTTCTGTTGTTCCGAAAGGGAAAGCTCGAAATCGTCCGAATCCCTTTCGCCATCCTGTCGGACCCTATAAAGTGTTCGGTCGTCCGAACCTGATGCAACAGCGGAGCACACCGACCCAGAGCCGTCGGATTATTTCTGATCCGACCGAGAATTTGTCATTTGCTGGGATGCTGCGATAAACTGTGCTATTTTGGATAGCACGTCCGTCACTGAGGCCTGTGGAGAAGCGGTCTTACGATGCATTGCCGCTGGAAGCTCCGTGTTTGTTACCCCGTGCATACTTCTATTATGCGAGCGAACGGAGTGTATAGGCCTCGTGTCCCTTGGCTACCGGATGGCATGACCTGTTCGCCGTGGAATCACTGAATGACGAAGGTGGCCGGATACTTGAGGTCACGTAGCCAATGTGCGGTCATGTGCGCTGCTGTGAGGATGAGGAAGCATTATCGACAGTCTCTCGGACTGTCTATATAACGGAGCATCCCAAGCGACGGACATATGCTCCGAATGCGAAATGTCTGTACCACAACATCCGGTCCCATATGTTGTTGTACGAGAGAGGGACCTCTCTCGCTCGCAGCCCGGACGGACCTGGACGAGCTAGGAACCGGACTAACAGGCTTCCTCTGATCTGTCCTCTAATCCGTCGTCACTGGGTGTGTACTAAAGTCTATTATAGTGCTCGCATCACCCAAATCTCCTTCCTAGACCACAACGGACGAACCCGACTGCCGAACCATTCGATGAATGGACGCTACACCAGGTGAGCTAGCGAATGTCAACTCCGTCGATCCTACTAGGGATCTCTTAGGCGATTGACGTATTCCATGAGCACTTATTGCCGCTAGCTCTTCATTAACTATGACGTCAGAGGCACACTTTTGAAAAACATCTCAGTAACTTTGCGAACAAGAAACCAGACATGCTTGTTAATAGCAAGCATATAATAATATACATAGAGTCGTTCAATAATTCGAAAGTTGTGTGACATTATTGGACTGTGTCGGAACTGAGGGACGATGTCCCTGAACGGAACCAAAAATTTCTGGGTCCACCGACACTATCAGTTTCTTATCCGGCATCGCAGCATTCTGGTCCGACGAAAGAACCTCTAGAGATAAAGTCAGATGACATACACAGCAGCTTATGTTGTTCCGAAAGGGAAAGCTCGAAATCCTCCGAATCCCTTTCGGCATCCCGTCGGACCAGATGAAATTTTCGGACGTCCGTACCTGCTTCCACGGAGCGTCCCGACCCAGCGTCGTCGGATAATACATAATGCGACAGAGATTCTGTCGTTGCTGGGATGCTGCGATAAGCTGTGCTATTTGGGATAGCACGTCCGTCACCAAGGCCTGTGCAGTAGCGGTCTTACGATGCTTTGCAGCTGGAAGCTCCGTGTACGTTGACTCCCGCACACTTTCTTATGCAAACGTCCGGAGTCTGCAGGCCTCGTGTCCCTGGCTACTGGATGGTGTGACCTGGTCGCCGATGATTCTCTGATTGGCGAAGCTGACTGGATATCCGAGGTCACATAGCCAAGAGCGGTCGTGTGCGCTACCATGAGGATGAGGAAGCCTTATTGACGGTCTCTCCGGACTGACTAGATATCGGAGCGTCCCGAGCGGCGGACGTATGCTCCGAATGCGAAACACTTTGTACCACAACATCTGGGGCCAGAAGTTGCTGTACGAGAGAGGGGCCTCTCTCGTTCGCAGTCCGGATGGACCTGGACGAGCTATGAACCGGACTAAAAGGCTTCCTCCGTTCTCTCCACTAATCCGCCGTCACTGGGTGTGCATTTGTTTGATTTATAGTGCTCGCATCACCCAAAACTCCTTCTAGACCGCAACGGACGAACTCGGCTGCCGAACCATTCAGAGAATGGACGCTACACCGGGCGAGCTAGCGGACGTCAAAGGCCGTCGAACCTACTAGGGTCCTCTTAGGCAATTGACGTATTTACATGAGCACTTTTCCGCTAGCTCTTCATTAATTGTGACGACGGAGGCACACTTTTGGAAGACATCACGGATACATCACCCTGTTCTTGATCGTCTGAAATAGAGATTGATAAAGTAGAGTGACCCTGCGGGGAAAGGACCGAAATGGCCAATTCCCCACTAACATACCGTGACACACGCTTCCCATGTTGTCATCGAAATTAACACATACAGAACAGGAGTTAGTGCGAGTACACTGACTACATTATACAATGATTATGAAAGTCAGAGGAAGATTTCCTCTTATTACAATTGAACAATATCCTTTCATTGTGAAAAGAAAACAAAGTCCTAGTACTCGCACCAACCCCTGACAATCAAAATACATAATAACATGATCCATTAACATAGAAAAAATAATTGAAATCAAAAAATTTTGAAAAAATATTTTTTCAGAACAGCCCAAGTTTCTGAAAAGTAACGAGCCCCAATGGATCCCAAGCCTAAGTGTGGAAAAAAATTCTAAAAATATTTTAAACAATTTATGCAACACTTACGAACAATAATAATGTATCTAGTTATGATTAAATTAACATCAAGATATTATTTTCAAGAAATCCCCCCTCACACAGAGGGCTGTTGGAAATGTAAACAATAAGTGTAAAAACACCAGATCAAGACTCCAGGCACCCTGGCCCGAAATCAGTTACCAATAATACACTATCTGATGCAAAACAGAGACTTCCAGGGAAGAAACTGCAGAACATCAGATGGTAGATGCAGAACACTATGCCTAACCACCGATAGGTGAAGATGTAAACATGGGGAAAAGAACAGAATTCATTCTGTTATCCAGCTAAAACTCCCAAGAAATTTTAGTAATAATATTACAGAAAATATGCCAAAAGCATGGGAGAATAGCAAGAGGGGACTTAAAGGAAAGGGAGAGAGGAAAACACTGAACAAGCAGTGTAACTTGATAACATGAATGACCACAACAGGCTGTTGCCTCGAAAATAGGTAACTTAACATAATTTCATTAAAAAATTTTAAGTTACAGCCCTGATAATTTTCTGTCACTCATTTTTCCTCTCCTCCTTCTATATCCTCCTTAGAATCACCATTTCTCTAATATTTATGTGTCTGGCAGCATTTAAACTGAGATTTACAAGCACAAAGATCAGTCAGATGTTAACTGATGAAGGGCCAAACAAAGTATGATTAATGGCGCCAATTTCGGGACGTCCTTGACACTGCGCATGCGCAGTAGAGGTGAAGTATGGAGGGCCATTTAGGACATGTTTTCTTTGGTTTTAGATGCAAATTTTGGGGATTGGGGGGCAAAATTTGTGTTTGGCCCTATATTTTTAAGAGTTAGCACCAGCTATGTCTGGGTCATTGGTACAGTATAAAAATTAAAAAATTTCATTTGTAACTCTAAAACACAGGAGATAATCCTTCAACAGAACAAGACGAGCAGCTGCCAGCTCCCCAACATCGTAACTCTGCACTGCAGCACAGGCAGGGTTAGATTAGTTGAAGACTTGCGCACCATCGACGTGCAGTACGCCTTAGTACACGGCGTCATCATGCCCCCATGTGGACAATCCGGGTTAAGTGCCTTGCCCAAGGACACAACGCGGGAGTCTGAATTGATCGCTCAGACGGTCACCCATCCGAGGACTAACCTGGCTCGACGATGCTTAACTTTGGTGATCTGACGAGAACCGGTTACCGAAAGATTATGATCACAATTACTTTAAATTTTGGTATTTATGATTATGACTATCATTTTTAAAACTAATGATAAAAAGAACAAATTTCTTTGCAAATTACATAACTGATACTGTTTCAATTTCAAATTGTTTTCCCAGTTCAGTAAATGGTATATTTCTGTGCCAACTAGAATGGCTGTTCGTACAAAATAGGCATTATGAGCACCTTCCATCTTAAAGATGTGTGCCCCACCCCCCATATGACCTTTGTGTACAAAACAAATCACACATGGAACATTAGCAGTGCACACACCATGTCAGACCATGATTGACATGAATATTTGATTCAACATTAAATAACTATTGGTATATTAAGCACTTAACAAACTATGTTAACATTAACTTTTATATAAATTCAGTCAACAACTTCTTTAATTTTGGTACATAACATCAATTTTTTATTAAACTGCATTTCTAGCCCCGAAGCAGACAGTAAAGGCTGTCGAAACGTTGGCTATTAACCCTTAAGGGCTTAATTCCAACTTTGATCACATTTACTGCTACAGAACAGGCGTCCCAACATGCCGTGTCAGGGTTAATATTCAGGTTAAATTCTAAATTTGTTGGTAGTTGTTTTTTGGCAAGACCTGCCTAAAACAACTGCAAAGCCACAGGATGTAGACTGTCAAGAGCGTAGCGGAATATTCAGGGTTAACCTTTTACCCAATGTTCACGTCATCAAAATTTATTATTTTAATTACTGGTTTTTCATTTTTTTTCATATATTTATTTATTTATTTATTTATTGGTGTTTAAGGTCACATATTTTTGCCGTCTCAGGTGAACTCGCAAGTTAAATTCTAGATTTTTTGGCAGTTGTTTTTTGGTAGGTCTTGGCTGCCTATATACACAGCCAAAGCCTGCCTAAAACAACTGCAACGCCACAGGATGTAGACTGTCAGAGTGTAGCGAAATATTTACAATAAATCTCCAGGGTAAAAGATTTTACTCACTTTTATATGTTTCAATGTGAAAAGAAGATTACACCTGTAAAAAACAATCTCGAATAACTAAATAATTTAATCATTTACCCAAATATAGCTTATAATTCCTCACTGAAATAAGTTCACTTCAGTGAAGGATCATAAGCTATATACAATGGCGACTTTTGTAAACAGCACTGATGGATATTTATATTATGCTGATTAAACAGTTAAACTGTTACTAATTCTCTCTTTACCAAATTGGTGTTTACTGAGTCGTCTATTGGACTGCTAATGTTTTCTTTACACCATATTGAAGAGAATAATTATAAATTTGGTAGCACTTGTTAGCTGGTAGAGTGCTGGAAGCCCATATCTGGGCTTTATTCTGAGGTACAGATACTCCCAGATTAAAGACTTCATTATTTAGTCTATCAGAATTTGCCTTGTTATAGTCTATGGGAGAGTACAGATTTTAACAAAACGAAGCCAATTGAACAAATTTAGATGATTTAGCACTCGACCAGTTAAGGACATTGTACCAGTAGCAATATTCATTCAGATAAACCCTACAAGTCTTGTTACTCCTGAGAATGGGACAAGGGAATCTGCTAACAAAAGATGGTGACAACTTGCAACATTTTCCCATGGAAATAGTTACAATATTTCAAATGCTGAAGAAATTATATAAACAAACCTTCAAATCTCTGTAGATCACACCAGAATTATGCAGATAATCTGTAAAAGAGAAAGCAGCAATTAACAAGTTTCAATTATTCTTTGTTTACTATAGTTTAACCCTTGGGTCGGGAAGTTATTATACTATATGCTAATCTTGTGTGATGTGGACCGCACTGACTAATGTTGGTGGGCTGGTCCAAGAAATAGCAGTTCGATGTGGTCAAGTACATAGGTAGGCAGTCTGTTTTTTACCACTGAACTGGCCCAAGGTATTCCACAAGAGTGTTTTCGATTTTTATCTAATATAGAACACTTTTTATGCCTTCCGTGTAAGTATGCAATGCTGGAGGGTGACTGCAGGTTTTTACAGTACGTGGAGAGTGTACTATCATTAAATCACCCATAGAGTGGAGATCCCAGCCAAGCAATAATAGTAAATTTGTTGCAAAGCATAACAAGCACAAGCAAAGTTCCAGCCAATGGACCTCCGGGTTAAACCCGGAGGTCCATTGGCTGAAACATTGCTGGTGTTTTTTGTCCATATGTACAATAATTTGAAAGTGATACTTTGGGTGATAACTCCACTCCACGGGTGATTTAGTCATTTATATTTATTCATTTATTTATTTATTGGTGTTTAAGGTCATATATTTATGCACAATGGCTAATCATGACCGTGACAGTTTTATGGGCGAAGGAAGCCGGAGTACCCGGAGAGAACCACCGAGCAACGACAAGCAGCTGCCAGCTCCCCAACATCGTAACTCCGCACTGCAGCACAGGCAGGGTTAGATTGGTTGAAGACATGCGTACCATCGATGTGTAGTACGTCTTAGTGGACAAATGGGGTTAAGTGGCTTGCCCAAGGACACAACGCGGGAGTCCGAATTGATCGCTCAGATGGTCACCCATCCAATGATTAACAGGGTGATTTAGTTACAATCCGTCTGGAGGGCCATTGGCTGAAATATTGCTTGTTTTTTGTCCATATGTACAATAATTTGAAAGTGATACTTTGGGTGATAACTCCACTCCACAGGTGATTTAGTTACAATCCACTCTCCACATACTGTAGTGGATATCAGACATGTTTAATAAACTCTCAGCAAAAATAAAGAATTCTATCAAGTATTATGGGTTTGTAACAAGCAAACTTCATTTAGTTTAACCAATATTTATTCAAAATTTTTCAGAATAATATAAATTATACAACATAATCAGGCCTGAAAATAAGCAGTCTGACATTTGCAAAATGAGATTCCCAGAGGGTGAATTTGATGAAGATATCCCATACTGTTGGCCAATTTATCCTCTGAGGGCATGGTAGCTCAGTAGGTAAAGGTACAAGCTGCAAGCCGAGAGGTCCTCAGTTTGAATCCCACCCACGGCAACCGTGTTGTATCCTTGGGCAAGACACTTCATCCCCCTGTCCATGTGGGGGCATGGTGGCATTGTGTACTAAGGAATACTGTTCATCGATGATGCACTTGCCTTCAACCAATGCTAACCCTGCTTGTGTGGAGTTAGTATGCTGGGGAGCTGACAGTTGCTCACTGGTTCTCTCTGGCTTCCTCCACCCGTAAAACTGTCGCAGTCAAGATTAGCCATCATGCAGAAATATATGGCCCAAAACACAAATAAATAAATAAATAAATTTATCCTATGGGTACCTCTTTCTGTTTAGTTTTGAGACCCTGATTCAGATTGAGGTTGACAGAGGGTAAACTTAGTGATGCTATCCTGCTGTGCAGGGTAGCATCACTAAGTTTACCCTCTGGGGACCTCATTTTGCAGATGACAGTCTGCTTATTTTCAGGCTTGAACATAATAGATGGTGGATCCGACAGAAAGCCAAAAAGCTTATACAAGGTCGTTTCCACATACAACATTTACAGTATTACAATATAACAGGATCAATAATAGTCAAACAGTTGCATATATATTGTTTGAACTATGCTCATTAAAGTCAGAAATGTCGAAGAATATGAAGAGAATTATGTATGAAGAGAAAAGGCAGGAAGCCAACCAGGGTGCAAACTAAGCCGATGACGATACCAGCCAACTACAAGCGGTATTTGTTCTGATGCTGGCGTTTGTGAAATAAGACTGATACAGATTCAAAATGGCAGGACTCAATCTAGCAACTGCATCTGATTTGCATGATATAGAATTTTTCTGGTGTGTAGATCCAGAAGACAGCTGCCGTACTAGTGTGAAACCACTACAGGAGTCTGGGAGTATCAATTGGTAGCCTGGCAAGCATGTATATTAGAAGTAAAAATTTTAGGACTTTTCAGGCTATTACCCCCAACTCCCACTTCCCTCTTAGGGAAGTGGCAGGAGGGGGTAGTGACTGGAGTATCTTAGTTAGGACTGTGCCTTCACAAACTCTAGAATATAAAAATGTAGTTATGATTATGTGCTTTGTCGGCATTTTATTTTGTGAATATTCAAGGCTTTTTAAGGCCTCAAGACACATTTTCCAGTATTTCAAAGGCTTGAATGGCACTTAAGTCAATTTCAAGGCTCTTCCTTGAAATGAAGCCCCCATGGGAACCCTGGATCCGTGGATGAAAAACCTCAATCAATTTACAGAGCAGAAAAAACACAAATACCATGGTTACAGGCCTGTACAAACTGGGCAAATGATTGTTTCGCTTGCCTGTTGTTCATCTAACAAGAAATAGGGCAACTGATTTTAATATTTGTCGACCTTACTAAATATTCAACACATATATTTATTCTAATTGCCTTTGTATATTCATTTATACATTCTCCCAGAACCATGACAGTCTTTATAATGAGAGTAAAACTTAAGTGTTATTTGACTATGATAATGAAGTGCTGTGATGTAACATACTGTTGTCTTAAGCTTAATAATTTTACAAGGGCTGGCAAGCAAGTTATATAACTTATATTACTGACTCTCCTTGGGCCAATGGTATGGGTATGTGGGATCTGTAGTGGCAACTTTGCAATGTCTCTCTTCTCCAATACTACAAAGGGTTCTTTAGCCTGCATGGAGTGTGTTTCTCTCTCCACAGGGGACAGCCATTTCCAATGTCATCCCAATGGGAGGGTACGCTGTGTGGGCATCAACCCTACAATTGATGCTGACAGATAGTGTTACGACAGATCAAGAACTATCCCAGTCCAGGGAACAATTCCAGGATTTCTGGCATGAGATACCAGCACACTTATCCACTTTTCCACAATTCTCTCTAGCCACTCTGCCACCACTTTCTCTGAGCCCTTTCCAACAGTGTACTACAACACAACATATTATCAGATTACTGACAGAAACTCAGTAAATAACCTAAAGTGTTCTACAATGTTGATGCCAGACTTGGCCCTTACAATGGAATATATTATGAGTATCACTTTGCCTTTATCTTGCTTACAAAATGTGAAAAAATGGGTTATATCTTAAAAAAAACGTTAGGGCCTAAAAAAATTAAAAAGATAAAAAATTTATAGTAATTTATATATTTTTTATACTTACCAATGACCCAGACATAGCTGGTGCTAACTCTTAAAATATAGGGCCAAACACAAATTTTGCCCCCCAATCCCCAAAATTTGCATCTAAAACTAAAGAAAACATGTCCTGAAAGGCCCTCCACACTTCGCCCCTACTGCGCATGCGCAGTGTGAAGGACGTTCCGAAATTGGCGCCATTTATCATTCTAATAACCAGTGCCTGGTAAGCGCTATGTACTCAGCGGGGAGGCAAGAGTTCCCAACTCCTGGGAGGGCCATCCCCGTCTGGGTCATTGGTAAGTATAAAAAATATATAAATTACTATAAATTTTTTAACATTTTTATACTGTACCAATGACCCAGACATAGCTGAATAGTAAAAAGGCTGGAGGGCCAAGGACATAGAGCAAAATGGAATACGCTCAATAAAATAAAATAGAGTCATCCCCTGTAGGGAAAAGAAGTAATAGGCCTTACATGTATCTTTCTTATTGATGATAAATTAGAGAGATACAACACCTTCCAAAAATTGAGCTTCATACATCCATGTACTCTATTAATATCCAATAATCCTTATACTAATAATTTTTAAAGTAAGCCAATAATAAAGTAAGTCTAGAGAATAGAGACTCTTATACTCCTAAAAGTGAGTGAGAATTGCATAATCATGTCCGTTGACATATGCAATATTCAAAAGCTATACTTTAAAAACTAAGACTTGAATGAATTTTAAAAACTTAAACTTCTCACTAAACAACCATCCCAATAACAGCTCAGAATTACTAACTCCGGAGGAGGTATCCCCTTGTTTTCATAGTAAAAACAGGTGACCCAAGGGAACACCCTCCCCCCCCCCCCCCCCTTTTTCTTGCCCTGGGTCAAATAGCCCAGAGCGAAGAGGGCAGCCGAACGGAGACACTGCTGAAACAGACAGCCTACCTAGCTATAGTAGCAACTGTTAAGTGAATGACATTCTGAGCAGTAGATAATAGACCTAACAATAGAGGCCTCCAGAAATGGACTCGATATTTCTGAGATAAAATTCATGAATGTGGATGGCTGAGCGCAATGAGCAGCCTTCAAAAATCTATAATAGCAACACTATTAATGTAAGCCCAAGAAGTAGAAGAACTCTTACTTCATGAGCCGAAATCTTAAGCACAACTGCTAAGCCAATGATATACCATAAGCAGTACGCTAGTTAATAGAATCCATTAACAATAAAATGGAGCGTAACGTCCTTCTACTAGACATCAAAGACAGAAGAAGCTTACGCCCTTGTAATAAACAGATATCTGTTTATAAATACATAAACTGTACCCGGAAAGAGTAAAGGCCTATGCCCATACGAAGACGGAAGGACCTTAAAATAATAGGTTCCGGATAATAGGAGCCTAACTCTTATGCAACAATCCAACCTAAATAGTAACGGAAGTATTGATTCCGAAACTATGAAAGTGAAAATCATCCATCGATAGTGCATGAAACTCACTGACTCTACAGTAAAAGAGAAACCAACAGAATTACTGTCTAAAAGGTCAGAATTTGAAAACTACTGTTTCCAGAGGCTCAAATGATTACTTAGCTAAATAAGAACCGAAGTTAAAATCCGTATAGGAATTTAATCTAAAGATTCTAAGTCTATTTATCAAAAAGTTACTAACTGACTTAGATAAAGAGACAAAAGACTCAATTGTAAACTATCGTAGAGTGCATAGGTATGAGGTAACATAAACCTATAACCTAAATAACAACAGGCTACAGTAGATCTTGTGAAACAAGTATACTAAAAAATAGCAATGAGTAGTATGGAGGGATCAACAATATGAACATAATGATCCCTACACCACGACGGAAGAGCCTCCACTTTAGTCGCATAGAATAGCGAAGAAGAGGATCTCCTATAGTAAGAAATCGCGTCCAAAGCTCATCCAGTACAGTGCTTACAATGCAATACGGACCACACAACAGAATACATGAAGGTTGCGACCTTGCTGGTTGTGATAAAGATGACACGATTTACCCAGTGAAAAAAGATCCTCACATAGAGGAAGATTTCACGTTAAGATCCACAGTAGACAAGAGAGTAAATTACTCATGATCTCTTTGAAGATAGAGATGCTATCAACAGAAATGTATTGTGGTTGTTTATCTCAGCAATACCTGCAAAAACAACAGCGCCGGAGGATACGCGTATCCTATCATTCCGTCCTATAGATCAATAGAGCGTTAACAGTATTAGCTCAGAGATCTGGACAAGCCAACACATACGTCTGCAATTGATTAGCAAGCTGTGTCATAAATAAAACATCATTGGGCGCTCCCATAGATAGCAAATCTGATTGAATACTTGTTTGTTGAGAGTCCATTCTGACAGCAACAAGCGACCCGTAAGAGAACGGGAGTGCGATAAAACAATCAGACGACCCAGAATATGACGGACCAAAACTGAACTTGGTGTACTATAACCAACAGACGGATTCTTTCCATTAAATTGAATAACGGAAACGAAAGAGTGCCTCCCTGGTTCCGGAGATACGCCACTACTGTCGAATTAAAGGACAGGAATTTGGGCATGCGTTTCTGAATAATGTTCATGCAATGACATAAAGCAAGCCTAAAAAACATTATTCCGCGGAAGTTAAACTGATAGCTAAAAGACTGCGGAACCCAAAGACCCTGGCACTTCGAATCCGTAGGGATCAGTATATATCCCAATCTGTTTGACTGGCAACCGTCATAACAGCCACACTCGGGTCCAGCAACTGCGGCGGCACTCTCTGAGTCAACCACCGAATGTTTGCCCCAGTCTGAATCTCTTGTAACACTAGATAGACAAGAGAATGTATAAATCAAGCAATTCATGGATTGCCGGAAAGTTGCCGTCGAAGAGAAGCTCCTCCGAGAACGAAGCGACTCTGAGAGAGTTCTTAACCTACTATCCACGCGTGGATGTAGCTAGGGCTGCATCACGTCTAACCAACTCCAATCAGCCACTGAAGGGCGGAGTTATACGTGAACAAACTACTGCCCTCAAAAGAAATTACATTGAGAATAATATCCCGTAAATCTTTTCTTGAAGACGTAATGATAACGCCTCAGTAAGGCGGATTACGTATAATAAAGCGTCTAAGTTAAGTCTACTATACATAATGTCGTTCCCAACATTGAAATTGGAAAAGACATAAACGGCGAAAAAGAATATATGCAGTCTTTAATCACACCGTCTAGACGCATATGAACTCTCGGTATGCCCTGCTCTGCCAAAATAAACTATTTGTAAAAAAGATAAAATGGCAGAAATGAGCCACGCGGACAAGAAACTAAACTATCATGCTTAGTAGCAGGCTTGTATATATATATAAATATATAGCGTCGAAAAATAAAACACATGTTGTAATGACAATATTGGACTGCGTCGGTAAGTCAGGGACAAAGTCCCTGTACCGATCGAAAAATCCGAGTCCAATGACGCTATAAGTCTCTTATCCAAGATCGCAGCAATGAAGTCCGAAAAATAATCACTGGAAGAAATGCCAGAAGATATGAAAGGCATCTTCCGATACTACTAAAGGGAAAACTCGAAATCTTTCGAATCCCTTTCGCCATCCTGTCGGACCCTATAAAGCGTTCGGTCGTCCGTAGCTTGATGCAACCGCGGACCGCACCGACCCAGCGCCGTCGGATAATTCCTGATTCGACCGAGAAACTGTCAATTGCTGGGATGCTGCGAAACAACTGTGCTAACTCGGATAGCACGTCCGTCACTGAGGCCTGAGGAGCAGCGGTCTTACGATGCATTGCCGCAGGAAGCTCCGAGATCGTTACCCCGTGCATACTTCCAATATGCGAGCGAACGGAGTGTATAGGCCTCGTGTCCCTTGGCTACCGGATGGCGCGACCTATTCGCTGTGGAATCACTGAATGCCGAAACTGATCGGATACTCGAGGTCACGTAGCCAATGTGCGGTCGTGTGCCCTGCTGTGAGGATGAGGAAGCATTAAAGACAGTCTCTCGGACTGTCAATATAACGGAGCGTCCCGAGCAACGGACATATGCTCCGAATGTAAAATATCTGAACCACAACATGCGGTCCCCTATGTTGTTGGCTTCCTCCGATCTGTCCTCAATCTGCCGTCACTGGGTGAGTACTAAAGTAATTAAAGTGCTCGCATCACCCAAATCTCCTTCCTAGACCGCAACGGACGAACCCGGCAGCCGAACCATTCGATGAATGTACGCTACACTGGGTGAGCTAGCGAATGTCACTCCGTAAGCGATAGACATATTCCATGAGCACTTATTGCCGCTAACTCTTCATTAACTATGACGACAGAGGCACACTTTTGAAAGACATCTCCATAACTCTTCGAACAAGAAACCAGAAATGCTTGGATAGCAAGCATAAAATAATAATATATATAGCGTCGTTCAATAATTCGAAAGTTTGTGTGACATTATTGGACTATGTCGGAACTGAGGGACGATGTCCCTGAACCGAACCAAAAATTCTAAGTCCACCGACGCTATCAGTTTCTTATCCGGCATCGCAGCATATGTTGTTCCGAAAGGGAAAGCTTGAAATCCTCCGAATCCCTTTCGGTATCCCGTCGGACCGGATGAAACTTTCGGACGTCCGTACCCGCTTCCGCGGAGCGTCCCGACCCAGCATCGTCGGATAAAATATATGCGACAGATTCAGTTGATGCTGGGATGCTGCGATAAACTGTGCTATTAAGAAAAGCACGTCCGTTCCCGAGGCCTGTGCAGTAGCGGACTTACGATGCATTGCCACTGGAAGCTCCGTGTACGTTGACTCCCGCACACTTCCTATGCGAACGTCCGGAGTCTGCAGGCCTCGAGTCCCCGGCTACCGACCCAGCGCTGTCGGATAATTCTCGATCCGACACCGTTTCTGTCGGCTGCTGGGATGCTGCGATAAGCTGTGCTATGTGCACAAGAATGTCCGGCGTCGAGACCTGCGGAGGCGCAGTCTATCGCTGCTTCGCCGAGGGCAGCTCCGCATCAGATGGCTCCCGCATACTTTTCCTATGCGAACGTCCGGAGTCCATCGGTCTCGAATCCCTGGCTGCCGGATGGTGTGACCTGGTCGCCGAAGAATCCTTGATCGGCGAAGCTGGTAATATATCGGCGGTCACGCAGCCAAGGTGCGGTCGTGTGCGCTGACGAGAAGAGGAAGCCTTAGCCTGGGGCCAGATGTTGTTGAACGAGAGAGGGGCCTCTCTCGCTTGCCGTCCGGATGGACCGGAACGAGCTATGAACCGGACTAAAAGGCTTCCTCCGTTCTCCCTCCGATCCGCCGTCACTGGGTGTGCATTAAGTTAATTTTATAGTGCTCGCATCACCCCAAAATTCCTTCTAGACCGCAACGGACGAACCCGGCTGCCGAACCATTCGGTGAATGGACGCTACACCGGGCGAGCTAGCGGACGTCAAAGGCCGTCGAACCTACTAGGGTCCTCTTAGGCAATTGGCGTATTACATGAGCACTTTTCCGCTAGCCCTTCATTAATTGTGACGACGGAGGCACACTATTGGAAGACATCACAGATACATCACCCTAATCTTGATCGTCTGAAATAGAAATTGATAAAGTAGAGTGACCCTGCGGGGAAAGGACCGGAGTGTCCAAATCCCCAACAACATACCGTGACATACGCTTCCCATATTGTCATCGAAATCATACGATACAGAACAGGAGTTAATGCGAGTACACTGACCACATATAGAATGATAATAAGGTCAGAGGAAGACTTCCTCTTAAAACAATTGATCAATATCCTTTCAATGTGAAAAGAAAACAAGTCCTGGTACTCGCACTAACCCCTGGCAATCAAAATACATAATAATAATATGATCCATTAATATAGAAAAAATAATTGAAATCAAAATATTTTGAAAAAATATTTTTTCAGAACAGCCCAAGTTTCTGAAAAGTAACGTTGAGCCCCAATGGATCCCAAGCCTAAGTGTGGACAAAAATTTTAAAAATATTTTAAACAATTTATTCAACACTTACGAACAATAATAATGTATCTAGTTATGATTAAAATAACATAAAGATATTATTATTTAGAAATCCCCCCCTCACACAGAGGGCTGTTGTAAATGTAAACAATGAGTGTAAAAACACTAAAATAAGACTCCAGGCACCCAGGCCCGAAATCAGTTACCAAAAATACACCATCTGATGCAAAACAGAGACTTCCAGGGAAGAAACTGCAGAACATCAGATGGTAGATGCAGAACACAACGCCTAACCACCCGTAGGTGAAGACGTAAACATGGGGAAAGAACAGAATTCATTCTGTTATTCAGCTAAAACTCCCAAGAAATTTTAGTAATAATAATTACAGAAACTATGCCAAAAGCATGGGAGAATAGCAAGGGGGAACTTAAAGGACAGGGAGAGAGGAAAACACTTGAAAAAACAGTGTAACTAAATAATCAGAATGACAACAAAATGGCTGCTGCCTTGAAAATAGGTAACTTAACATAATTTCATTAAAAAATTTTAAGTTACAGCCCTGATAATATTCTGTCACACATTCTTTTCCTCTCCTCCTTTTCTATCCTCCTTAGAATCACCATTTCACTAATATTTATGTGTCTGGCATCATTTAAACTGAGATTTAAAAGCACAAAGATCAGTCAGATGTTAACTGATGAAGGGCCAAACTTAGAATGATAAATGGCGCCAATTTCGGAACGTCCTTGACACTGCGCATGCGCAGTAGGGGCGAAGTGTGGAGGGCCTTTCAGGACATGTTTTCTTTAGTTTTAGATGCAAATTTTGGGGATTGGGGGGCAAAATTTGTGTTTGGCCCTATATTTTAAGAGTTAGCACCAGCTATGTCTGGGTCATTGGTACAGTATAAAAATATCTGTTTCTCGGGCCCTCCCGCATGGTTCTTTTGGCTGCCGCATGCTCTCTTTTTATAACCAATTTAAACTTTAAAAAAATCAAAATTAAATGGTTTATGTCTCATATTTTACCCAAGTTAAAAAAATTGATGAATTTGTCCCTTGAGTGCAAGAAGCATTGCAAAGCCTTCTTGCACTCAATGGATGAAATACACCACCACCCATGCTATTCTGTAGATTATGAAGCCTAAAACTTGAACCAAGAACATGAACTTTTGATGGCAAAGAAGAAATTACTGAAATAAAAAATAAAATAAAAAACCTCTCGCCCGCATGCAATTTCACAAATAACAGCCTGAGAAACAGAAGATTTACTTTGTGTGGCCTAAGGTAACCTTTTTTCAATTCACCTTAATTTCTAATTTGAGCACACCTGGTTCATACACACATTTAAGGCCTAAAAAAGTTAAAAACCTGTTTCTCAGGCCATCCAGCATGGTCCTATTGGCTGCTTCATGCTGTCTTTTTATAACCAATGCAAACTTAAAAAAAAATAATAATTAAATGGTTTATGTCTGATATTTACCCAAGTTAATCAAACTAATAAATTTGTCCCTTGAGTGCAACAAGAAGCCTGCAACACAGAGCACTGCTAATGCCCCTGACTGCAAATTTTTTTTCTAAGTCAAAAGAGTGAAAAAGTGCCATAATTCTGGAAAAAATGTATGGAAGAAACTCACGCTATACTAGATACCCCTTCGACTTTTCAAGTCAGGGACATAACAAGGCTTTGCAATGCTTTAGTATTGCAAAGCCTTCTTGCACTCAAGGGATGAAATTTACCACTACCCATGTTATTCTGTAGATTATGAGGCGTAAAACATAAAATAAACCAAGAGCATGAACTTTTGATGGCAAAGAAATAATTACAAAAATAAAACTAGAGGCTCAAGAGAGCCTAAAACACTCACCTGGACCAAGTTGTCCTAAACTGTAAAGGTTATGGGTGTGGAGAAAATGTAATCTGAATGAACCATATGACAGATTTGCCACCAATTTTTTTGTCCAATTGTTTCAACTGCTCAGAAGAAAGCTTCATACCAAATACAAAATCTCTAGTCCATGCAGTTTGGGAAATATTGGACATTTAATTTTTTTCTATTTTTAGCGCCAGATGTTCCCACGCGAAAAATTTTGGGGGCTTGAATGAAGCACTTTGGGTCAACTAATGCCACATATAAAATTTGGTTCAATCGCTCCACTGGTTCTTGAAATAGAAATTTCTAGGGGAGCTCAAAAGTGAGCCCATCCTCTGGAGAGCCCAAATATGGACCTATCAACTTTCTTTGAACAACTTTTAATCTTGAACACCAGAGGAAGTTTCATACCAAATATCAAAGCATTCCCACTTGTGGTTCATGAGAAGATTTTTAAAGAATTTCATCATATTTGGGCATAAGACCATGCCCCAAAAGGGCGGAGACCCCATCTGAACAAAACTGAAACAGAATACCCCCAAGATGATGTGGCCCATATATGTTTCAATTTGGGCCACTGGTTTGTGAGGAGAAGATTGTTTTTCACATTGGCCTCTCAATTTGGGAAATAAAAATTTTGTGTGGGACACAAAATTTGGATCTTCCCGTAGTGAGTTCAAATATTGACCTAGAAACTTTCGTTGGACAAATTGGAATTTTGGGTACCAAAAGAGGTTGCATATCAAATATCAAAGTATTCTGATCTGTGGTTAAGGAAAACAAGTTGTACAAAAGGAATGCAGGTATTTAGGCATCAGGGATCAGAACCACAGAGATAAAAAATTTTTTAGTGTACTTACTTATTGGTGTTTAAGGTCACATATTTATGCACAATCACTAATCGTGACACAACATGGAGATAAAGTCAAGTTTTGTAAATCGTTTATACCAATGTTGCCCATTTTAGAGGACTTCCACCCCAAGCATTGGTGACTGGGTCCTATTTTACCAGTGTAACAGGACTTGTTTACCACAGCAAACAACCACTGCTGCACTTCCCGGAGTTCCCACGGGGGAGTAAAAGTGTATGTTAACCCTAATAATTTTGGATACTAAATATAACTTTTTAGTGTTCTGTGATTTGAGAATAAATGGGGAATGGGAAGGCTGTGGGTATTGAATTTGTTTCTATTTTTTGCTCCTAGGGTTCCCACTGGGCACAAAAAAATACCCCCTGAACAAACTTGAATCACACCTCCCTAAGAATTATATACACCAAATATCAAAAGATTCTGACTGCTGGATCTGAACAATGTGATTTTTAAAGAATATTCTTCATATTGAGCAAAGTTACAATTTGTGTTAACCCTAATAATTTTGGATACAAAATAAAATTTTTTAGTGTTCTGTGATTTGAGAATAAATGGGGATTGGGAAGGCTATGGGTATGTGAATTTGTTTCTATTATTTGCTCCTGGGGTTCCCACTGAGCACAAAAAAATACCCCCTGAACAAACTTGAATCACACCTCCCTAAGGATGATATACACCAAATATCAAAAGATTCTGACTGCTGGATCTGAATAAAGAGATTTTAAAAGAATATTCCTCATATTGAACAAAGTTACAATTTGGGCTCCCACAGGGAGCCCAAATATGAACCCAGGGACTTGGCTTGAACAAACCTGAATTTCTCTTCCCTAAGGCTGCTGTATACCAAATATCAAAAGATTCTGACTGGTGGATCTGGAGAAAAAGATTTGTTAAGAATATCCCTCAGATTGCACTAATTTGAACATTTGGGCTCCTGTAGAGTGCCCAAATATGGACCAAGGGGTTAAATGTCAACAACCATGTGAATCAATCTTCCATAGATGTTATATGTGAAATATGAAAGCTTTTGGAGCAGTGGTTGGGGAGAAAAAGATTATTTTATATTTTTTCCATTATCTTCAGTGTTAAATAATGCTGACTCAGTATTTTTTCAAAGTCCCAAAACTGTACCTTGGGACAAAACCGATAGCGATTTTTTTCACCATTCCTTTCTATTGGTCCTAAGGAAGCTTTGCACCAAATAAAAAGTTTCAGTGCCATGCAGTTTTGGAGATATGGGCGTTTGAATTTTTTTCTATTTTTAGCTCCTGCTCAGGTTCCCACGGGGCAGCAGGAAAATTTTTTTTGGCATGAATCAAATACTTAGGACACAATAATACCTCATAGCAAATTTTCTCCGTTCAGAAAATAGAAATTTTGGGTGGGGCACAAAATGGGGATCCCCCCGTAGCGAGCCCAAATATTGACAGAGAAAATTTCTTTGAACAAACTTGAAACTTGAGTACCAAAGGAGCTTATATACCAAATATCACAGCATTTTGACTGGTGGTTCATAAGAAGAGTTCAGGAGAAATTGATGCTTTGGGGGCATCACACCCACCCCAGTGGGGACACCAAGTTCATTTTAACAAACTGGAAAGAGGATACCCCCAAAATATTGTATGACAAATTTGTTTGGGTTTGGGCTAGTGGTTTTGAAGAAGACTGAGTCGCAAAAGTTGATGCACGACTGATGCCAAGTGGTGGCAAAAGCTCACACTGACTTTCAGTCAGGTGAGCTAAAAAACAAGAGGCCTAAGTAGGCCTTAGGCGCTCACCGAATGCTCAATATTGTCGAAGGATTAGAACAAACTTGAATCAGATAACGCTAATATAGTGAGCTCAAATATGAACACAGGGGGCAGATTTGAACAAACTTGAATCAGATCTACCCCATAATGCTGCATACAAAATATAAAAAATATTCTACCTGCTGGTCTGGAGAGGAAAGATTTTAAAGCAATTTGCCTGAAATGCAATAAGTTCAAATTCAGGCTCCAATAGTGAGCCCAAGTATGAACCCAGGGGGTCGTTTTGAACAAACTTGAAGCAGATCCACTCCACAATGTTGCATACCGAATATCAAAATATTCTGTTTGCTGGATCTGGAGAAGAAGATTTTTAAAGAAATTTCCTTGAAATGCACTGAGTTCAAATTCGGGGACCAATAGTGAGCCCAAATATGAATGCAGGGGGCCGATTTGAACAAACTTCAATCAGATACACCCCACAATACTGCATACCAAATATCGAAAGATTCTGCCTGCTGGATCTTGAGAAGAAGATTTTTAAAGAAATTTGCCTGAAATGCACTAAGTTCAAATTCGGGCTCCTATACTGAGCCCAAATATGAACCCAGGGTGCCGATTTGAACAAACTTGAATCAGATCCACCCCACAATGTTGCATACCAAATATCAAAAGATTCTGCCTGCTGGATCTGGAGAAGAAGATTTTTTAAGAAATTTGCCTGAAATGCACTAAGTTCGAATTTGGGCTTTTATAGTGAGCCCAAACATGAATCCAATTGATTTGAACAAGCTTGAATTGACACATGGTAATGAACATCCATACCAAGTTTCGAGAAAATCAACCTAGCGGTCTCAGGGGAGAAGTCGTTTGAAAAAAGTTCACCAGGACGGACGACGGATGGACGATGGACGGCAAGTGATAAGTTGAGCTCCCTTCGGTGAGCTAATAAAATACAAAAACACCCACCAACATGCAATTTTACAAAAAATGGCCTGAGAAACAGAAGATCTACTTTGTGGGGGCCTAAATAACCTGGATATATTTTTCAAAGATTGTCCATGCTTTTTTCCACTGAAGTCTCTTTTTCAAACACTTTCAAGGTCCTGGGTTTTCCATTTTAAAATTTACGCACTTTTATCTCATCTGTGACTGCCGCACTTTTATCTCATCTGTGACTGCAAAGAAATCTAAGTTTTCACTAATGCCTTTAAGCTCCTGATGAAATGTATTTCATATTTCATCATTAACTGGAAAAATATGGAATTTCTTTTCCTTGTTAGAATTTGTTCACATATCTCTGCCTTTTCACAATTAATGAGAATGTGCCAAGGCACTCTCTATAACTTAGAGCTGTAGGTTAACCGAAACTGAACCGAGGTTTTCAGTTTTTTTTAAAAAACCGAAACCCAAACCCAAACCGTCGACATCCCGTAATCTAAGGTTTTTCGTTTTTTATTAAATACTCTCTTGCTGCAGAAATTCACAGAATGTTAAAAAATTTATAGTAATTTATATATTTTTTATACTTACCAATGACCCAGACATAGCTGGTGCTAACTCTTAAAATATAGGGCCAAACACAAATTTTGCCCCCCATCCCCAAAATTTGCATCTAAAACTAAAGAAAACATGTCCTGAAAGGCCCTCCACACTTCGCCCCTACTGCGCATGCGCAGTGTCAAGGATGTTCCGAAATTGGCGCCATTAATCATTCTAATAACCAGTGCCTGGTAAGCGCTATGTACTCAGCGGGGAGGCAAAAGTTCCCAACTCCTGGGAGGGCCATCCCCGTCTGGGTCATTGGTAAGTATAAAAAATATATAAATTACTATAAATTTTTTAACATTTTTATACTGTACCAATGACCCAGACATAGCTGAATAGTAAAAAGGCTGGAGGGCCAAGGACATAGAGCAAAATGGAATACGCTCAATAAAATAAAATAGAGTCATCCCCTGTAGGGAAAAAGAAGTAATAGGCCTTACATGTATCTTTCTTATTTATGATAAATTAGAAAGATACAACACCTTCCAAAATTGAGCTTCATACATCCATGTACTCTATTAATATCCAATATAATCCTTATACTAATAATTTTTAAAGTAAGCCAATAAATAAAGTAAGTCTAGAGAATAGAGACTCTTATACTCCTAAAAGTGTCTGAGGATTGCATAATCATGTCCGTTGACATATGCAATATTCAAAAGCTATACTTTAAAAACTAACACTTGAATGAATTTTAAAAACCTAAACTTCTCACTAAACAACCATCCCAATAACAGCTCAGAATTACTAACTCCGGAGGAGGTATCCCCTTGTTTTCATAGTAAAACAGGTGACCCAAGGGAACACCCTCCCCCCCCCCTTTTTTTCTTGCCCTGGGTCAAATAGCCCAGAGCGAAGAGGGCAGCCGAACGGAGACACTGCCGAAACAGACAGCCTACCTAGCTATAGTAGCAACTGTTAAGTGAATGACATTCTGAGCAGTAGATAATAGACCTAACAATAGAGGCCTCCAGAAATGGACTCGATATTTCTGAGATAAAATTCATGAATGTGGATGGCTGAGCGCAATGAGCGGCCTTCAAAAATCTATAATAGCGACACTATTAATGTAAGCCCAAGAAGTAGAAGAACTCTTACTTCATGAGCCGAAATCTTAAGCACAACTGCTAAGTCAATGATATACCATAAGCAGTACCGATAGTTAATAGAATCCATTAACAATAAAATGGAGCGTAACGTCCTTCTACTAGACATCAAAGACAGAAGAAGCTTACGCCCTTTGTAATAAACAGATATCTGTTTATAAATACATAAACTGTACCCGGAAAGAGTAAAGGCCTATGCCCATACGAAGACGGAAGGACCTTAAAATAATAGGTTCCGGATAATAGGAGCCTAACTCTTATGCAACAATCCAACCTAAATAGTAACGGAAGTATTGATTCCGAAACTATGAAAGTGAAAATCATCCATCGATTTTGCATGAAACTCACTGACTCTACAGTAAAAGAGAAACCAACAGAATTACTGTCTAAAAGGTCAGAATTTGAAAACTACTGTTTCCAGAGGCTCAAATGATTACTTAGCTAAATAAGAACCGAAGTTAAAATCCGTATAGGAATTTAATCTAAAGATTCTAAGTCTATTTATCAAAAAGTTACTAACTGACTTAGATAAAGAGACAAAAGACTCAATTGTAAACTATCGTAGAGTGCATAGGTATGAGGTAACATAAACCTATAACCTAAATAATAACAGGCTGCAGTAGATCTTGTGAAACAAGTATACTAAAAAATAGCAATGAGTAGTATGGGGGGATCAACAATATGAACATAATGATCCCTACACCACGACGGAAGAGCCTCCACTTTAGCCGCATAGAATAGCGAAGAAGAGGATCTCCTATAGTAAGAAATCGCGTCCAAAGCTCGTCCAGTACAGTGCTTACAATGCAATACGGACCACACAACGGAATACATGAAGGTTGCGACCTTGCTGGTTGTGATAAAGATGACACGATTTACCCAGTGAAAAAGATCCTCACATAGAGGAAGATTTCACGTTAAGACCCACAGTAGACAAGAGAGTAAATTACTCATGATCTCTGTGAAGATAGAGATGCTATCAACAGAAATGTATTGTGGTTGTTTATCTTAGCAATACCTGCTAAAACAACAGCGCCGGAGGATACGCGTATCCTATCATTCCGTCCTATAGTTCAATAGAGCGTTAACAATATTAGCTCAGAGATCTGGACAAGCCAACACAAACGTCTGCAATTGATTAGCAAGCTGTGTCATAAATAAATCATCATTGGGCGCTCCCATAGATAGCAAATCTGATTGAATACTTGTTTGTTGAGAGTCCATTCTGACAGCAACAAGCGACCCGTAAGAGAACAGGAGTCCGATAAAACAATCAGACGACCCGGAATATGACGGACCAAAACTGAATTTGGTGTACTATAACCAACAGACGGATTCTTTCCATTAAATTGAATAACGGAAACGAAAGAGTGCCTCCCTGGTTCCGGAGATACGCCACTACTGTCGAATTAAAGGACAGGAATTTGGGCATGCGTTTCTGAATAATGTTCATGCAATGACATAAAGCAAGCCTAAAAAACATTATTCCGCGGAAGAAAACTGATTGCTAAAAGACTGCGGAACCCAAAGACCCTGGCACTTCGAATCCGTAGGGATCAGTATTATATCCCAATCTGTTTGACTGGCAACCGTCATAACAGCCACACTCGGGTCCGGCAACTGCGGCGGCACTCTCTGAGTCAACCACCGAATGTTTGCCCCAGTCTGAATCTCTTGTAACACTAGATAGACAAGAGAACGTGTAAATCGAGCAATTCATGGATTGCCGAAAAGTTGCCGTCGAAGAGAAGCTCCTCCGAGAACGAAGCGACTCTGAGAGAGTTCTTAACCTTACTATCCACGCGTGTGGATGTAGCTAGGGCTGCGTCACGTCTAACTAACTCCAATCAGCCACTGAAGGGCGGAGTTATATGTGAACAAACTACTGCCCTCAAAAGAAATTACATTGAGAATAATATCCCGTAAATCTTTTCTTGAAGACGTAATGATAACGCCTCAGTAAGGCGGATTACGTATAATAAAGCGTCTAAGTTAAGTCTACTATACATAATGTCGTTCCCAACATTGAAATTGGGAAAGACATAAACGGCGAAAAAGAATATATGCAGTCTTTAATCACACCGTCTAGACGCATATGAACTCTCGGTATGCCCTGCTCTGCCAAAATAAACTATTTGTATAAATGATAAAATGGCAGAAATGAGCAATGCGGACAAGAAACTAAACTATCATGCTTAGTAGCAGGCTTGTATATATATATATATATATAGCGTCGAAAAATAAAACACATGTTGTAATGACAATATTGGACTGCGTCGGTGAGTCAGGGACAATGTCCCTGAACCGATCGAAAAATCTGAGTCCAATGACGCTATAAGTCTCTTATCCAAGATCGCAGCAATGAAGTCCGAAATAATAATCACTGGAAGATAATGCCAGAAGATATGAAAGGCATCTTCCGATACTACTAAAGGGAAAACTCGAAATCTTTCGAATCCCTTTCGCCATCCTGTCGGACCCTATAAAGCGTTCGGTCGTCCGTACCTGATGCAACCGCGGACCGCACCGACCCAGCGCCGTCGGATAATTCCTGATTCGACCGAGAAACTGTCAATTGCTGGGATGCTGCGAAACAACTGTGCTAACTCGGATAGCACGTCCGTCACTGAGGCCTGAGGAGAAGCGGTCTTACGATGCATTGCCGCTGGAAGCTCCGTGATCGTTACCCCGTGCATACTACCAATATGCGAGCGAACGGAGTGTATAGGCCTCGTGTCCCTTGGCTACCGGATGGCGCGACCTATTCGCCGTGGAATCACTGAATGCCGAAACTGATCGGATACTCGAGGTCACGTAGCCAATGTGCGGTCGTGTGCCCTGCTGTGAGGATGAGGAAGCATTAAAGACAGTCTCTCGGACTGTCAATATAACGGAGCGTCCCGACCAACGGACATATGCTCCGAATGTAAAATATCTGAACCACAACATGCGGTCCCCTATGTTGTTGGGCGAGAGAGGGACCTCTCTCGCTCACAGCCCGGACGGACCTGGACAAGCCAGGAGCCGGACTAACAGGCTTCCTCCGATCTGTCCTCAATCTGCCGTCACTGGGTGAGTACTAAAGTAATTAAAGTGCTCGCATCACCCAAATCTCCTTCCTAGACCGCAACGGACGAACCCGGCAGCCGAACCATTCGATGAATGTACGCTACACCGGGTGAGCTAGCGAATGTCACTCCGTAGGCGATAGACATATTCCATGAGCACTTATTGCCGCTAACTCTTCATTAACTATGACGACAGAGGCACACTTTTGAAAGACATCTCCATAACTCTTCGAACAAGAAACCAGAAATGCTTGGTTAGCAAGCATAAAATAATAATATATATAGCGTCGTTCAATAATTCGAAAGTTTGTGTGACATTATTGGACTATGTCGGAGTTGAGGGACGATGTCCCTGAACCGAACCAAAAATTTCTAAGTCCACCGACGCTATCAGTTTCTTATCCGGTATCGCAGCATTCTGGTCCGACGAAAGAAGCTGTAGAAGACCAAGTCAGATGACATACACAACAGCATATGTTGTTCCGAAAGGGAAAGCTCAAAATCCTCCGAATCCCTTTCGGTATCCCGTCGGACCGGATGAAACTTCCGGACGTCCGTACCCGCTTCCGCGGAGCGTCCCGACCCAGCATCGTCGGATAAAATATATGCGACAGATACAATTGATGCTGGGATGCTGCGATAAACTGTGCTATTAAGGAAAGCACGTCCGTTCCCGAGGCCTGTGCAGTAGTGGTCTTACGATGCATTGCCGCCGGAAGCTCCGTGTACGTTGACTCCCGCACACTTCCTATGCGAACGTCCGGAGTCTGCAGGCCTCGTGTCCCTGGCTACCGGATGGTGTGACCTGGTCGCCGAAGAATCCTTGATCGGCGAAGCTGGTAATATATCGGCGGTCACGCAGCCAAGGTGCGGTCGTGTGCGCTGACGAGAAGAGGAAGCCTTAGCAGTCTCAGCGGACTGCCTATACAACGGAGCGTCCCGAGCGACGGACGTATGCTCCGCTTGCGACACATTTTGTACCACAACATCTGGGGCCAGATGTTGTTGAACGAGAGAGGGGCCTCTCTCGCTTGCCGTCCGGATGGACCGGAACGAGCTATGAACCGGACTAAAAGGCTTCCTGCGTTCTCCCTCCGATCCGCAGTCACTGGGTGTGCATTAGGTTAATTTATAGTGCTCGCATCACCCCAAAATTCCTTCTAGACCGCAACAGCGAACCCGGCTGCCGAACCATTTGGTGAATGGACGCTACACCGGGCGAGCTAGCGGATGTCAAAGGCCGTCGAACCTACTAGGGTCCTCTTAGGCAATTGGCGTATTTACATGAGCACTTTTCCGCTAGCCCTTCATTAATTGTGACGACGGAGGCACACTGTTGGAAGACATCACAGATACATCACCCTAATCTTGATCGTCTGAAATAGAAATTGATAAAGTAGAGTGACCCTGCGGGGAAAGGACCGGAGTGTCCAAATCCCCAACAACATACCGTGACATACGCTTCCCATATTGTCATCGAAATCATACGATACAGAACAGGAGTTAATGCGAGTACACTGACCATATATAGAATGATAATAAAGTCAGAGGAAGACTTCCTCTTAAAACAATTGATCAATATCCTTTCAATGTGAAAAGAAAACAAGTCCTGGTACTCGCACTAACCCCTGGCAATCAAAATACATAATAATAATATGATCCATTAATATAGAAAAAATAATTGAAATCAAAATATTTTGAAAAAATATTTTTTCAGAACAGCCCAAGTTTCTGAAAAGTAACGTTGAGCCCCAATGGATCCCAAGCCTAAGTGTGGACAAAAATTTTAAAAATATTTTAAACAATTTATTCAACACTTACGAACAATAATAATGTATCTAGTTATGATTAAAATAACATCAAGATATTATTTCTTAGAAATCCCCCCCTCACACAGAGGGCTGTTGTAAATGTAAACAATGAGTGTAAAAACACTAAAATAAGACTCCAGGCACCCAGGCCCGAAATCAGTTACCAAAAATACACTATCTGATGCAAAACAGAGACTTCCAGGGAAGAAACTGCAGAACATCAGATGGTAGATGCAGAACACAACGCCTAACCACCCATAGGTGAAGACGTAAACATGGGGAAAGAACAGAATTCATTCTGTTATTCAGCTAAAACTCCCAAGAAAATTTAGTAATAATAATTACAAAAACTATGCCAAAAGCATGGGAGAATAGCAAGGGGGAACTTAAAGGACAGGGAGAGAGGAAAACACTTAAAAAAACAGTGTAACTAAATAATCAGAATGACAACAAAATGGCTGCTGCCTTGAAAATAGGTAACTTAACATAATTTCATTAAAAAATTTTAAGTTACAGCCCTGATAATATTCTGTCACACATTCTTTTCCTCTCCTCCTTCTCTATCCTCCTTAGAATCACCATTTCACTAATATTTATGTGTCTGGCATCATTTAAACTGAGATTTATAAGCACAAAGATCAGTCAGATGTTAACTGATGAAGGGCCAAACTTAGAATGATTAATGGCGCCAATTTCGGAACGTCCTTGACACTGCGCATGCGCAGTAGGGGCGAAGTGTGGAGGGCCTTTCAGGACATGTTTTCTTTAGTTTTAGATGCAAATTTTGGGGATTGGGGGGCAAAATTTGTGTTTGGCCCTATATTTTAAGAGTTAGCACCAGCTATGTCTGGGTCATTGGTACAGTATAAAAATGTAGCCATTCCAGAGTAGTGGGAGTACCCAGACACTGCCAATGGCAGTGTCTGGTTACTCTCACTACTCTCGGAAGGCTACATTCTGTGGATTTCCGACTTTTCAGCTTAGTTGTGTTTGCAGCTTTCCTCAAGTTGCGTGTAGGTGTCAGACCTTGGAAAATGGCCAAGCACAATAAAAGTTCTGTATATTCAGGTAATTATTATATTGGCCTTCCTGATTCTTCATGTATTACAGCTTATTTCGGGCATTCACTGAGTTTCACTCAGTTTCACTGCCATTCAGTCATGACTCTGGACATAAGAATGAGTTTTATTGAATTTTACTTGGCCTCATGAACAAACTGAAAACCGAACCGAACCAAGGTTTTACTCCACCTGAAAAACCAAAACCAAAACCGAACAAGAAATTTAAAAACCTACAGCTCTACTATAAATTATAACAAAGAAATGACTACAGATGACATATAGCAGAAATAAATTCACTTCAAAGATAATGTGAACCACAGCCACAGAATATGTTAAATTGTCAACTTAATTTAATTTCAAATTTGTGCTTATTGCCATGTGGTACCTGTAATTATGAGTGGAGCCAAAACCAGTTAACAAAAAATAAAATAAAATAAAAATTAAAAAATATAGTCTCCCTCCCTCACCGATTTGAAAAATTAACTGCTTGTGAACCAAATGTACTTTTTATTTGGCCTGCTATTATCAAAATATTTCTGAATCATACTTTCACTTACCTAATACCATTGCCAACTCGGCAGAATACAAACATACAAGCTTTTCTGGAAAGAACCCATGAAACGTCCATAGGGTGAACAAATCTCCATGTGGTACATAATCCAACACTAAAAAAAGAAAATATCTTATCTTAAAGGTGTCTGTACTTCACAAGCTATTTATCAGAAATTTGTTTTACTTTAACCATTTCTGGCCTGACAGTTTGAGTATGATCACATGGAGGTTACGTAAAATGAAAAACAAGCGAATGAAAAACGGGTCACGCCAAATTGTCACCGGGTCACACAAAATTTTTGCCAAGTTGAATGATCTAGAATGAATGAATGGTGGAATGATGTTGAGCGTCAAGCAATCACAAGCTTCATAGGTGTTTGCATCTGCCTGAAGAATAGCTGCTCTGTTGGCCAGTCATTAGCCAACAGAACAGCTATACTTCAGGCATATGCAAACACCTATGCTGATGACTGGTTGATGCTCAATATCATTTTAAACTGTAGAGATGAGCCGATTAGTAAAATGCCCCTTAAGTCGAATGCCAATTATTTTAGACAACAATCGGGTGATACCGAATGCCGATGTCAGATGGTTTCTTTATTATTCAAGGTCACTGCAGAAACTGGCTGATTTACAGTAAACTGAGTAATCAGAATTTAATTTACCATACTGCACCGTCCCGTCAGTAAGCTCACTCTCGTGGGTAAGCACACCCCTCAACTTTTTAGAAAACGTATTTTTTTAGGTATCACCCAAAAATAAGACCACCTCATATTTCTCTGAATTAAAGTTTTGACTACCGCCAGTACCGGTAGTCCGGTACCAGTCATCACGAAAGTGTGCACGAAAGTTAAAAAATTTATAGTAATTTATATATTTTTTATACTTACCAATGACCCAGACTTAGCTGGTGCTAACTCTAACAAAACCAGGGCCAAACACAAATTTTGCCCCCCAATCCCCAAAATTTGCATCCAAAACAAAAAGAAATCATGTCCTAAAGGACCTCCATACTACGCCTCTACTGCGCATGCGCAGTGACGCAGACGTCCCGAAATTGGCGCCAATTATCATTCTTACTAGCAGTGCCTGGTCAGCGCTATGTACTCAGCGGGGAGGCAAGAGTTCCCAACTCCAGGGAGGGCCATCCCCGTCTGGGTCATTGGTAAGTATAAAAAATATATAAATTACTATAAATTTTTTAACATTTTTATACTGTACCAATGACCCAGACTTAGCTGAATAGTAAACAGGCTGGAGGGCCTAGGACATAGAGGAAAATCCAATAAGCTCAACTATATAGTAAAGAGGTAACCCCTTAAGGAGAAAAGGAGTATTAGGCTTTACATGTATCTTTCTTATTTAATATTAAATTAGAAAGATACACTACCCTTAATAATTGAGCACAATAACATTCATGTTCTCTATTAACATCCAGTATATCCCCTATACTAATTATTTTTAAAGCAAGCCAATAAATAAAGTAGTCCAGAGAATTGAGACTCTTTATAGTCATTTAAAAGTGTTCGAGTATTGTATATTAAAGCCCGTTTGACACTTGACATATACAAATGCTTCACACCGAGCTACACTTTAAAAATAAGACATGAATGAAATTAACATTAATATTACACTTTAAAACCATCCCGGAAGCGACTCAGAAATACTGACTTGGAGGAGGCATTCCCTTGCTTTTCACTATAAAGCAGGTGACCTAAGGGAACACCCGCCCCCCCCCCCCCCTTCCCCTTGCCCTGGGTCAAATAGCCCAGAGCGAAGAGGGCAGCCGGACGGAGTCACTGCCAGAACAGAAAGCCTGCATAACTATAGTTGCAACTGTTTAGTGGACGACATTCTGAGCAACAGATAACGGACCTAAACAATGCAGGTCTCCAGAAATGGACTCAATATTTCTGAGATAAAAATTCGTAAAAGTGGATGGCTGAGACCAATAAGCAGCCTTCATTAAATCTGTAATAGCAACACTATTAGCATAAGCCCAGGAAGTAGAAAGAGCTCTTACTTCATGAGCAGAAATCTTAAGCACAGACTGCTGAGAAGAAGATAAATCTTCATAAGCAGTACGGATAGTTAATTGAATCCATCTAGCAATAGAATGGACTGAAATGTCCTTTCTATTAGGCATCAAAGACAGAAAGAAACGTTTCCGTCCCTTTCTGATAAACTGAGATCTCTGTTTATAGATACGTAATGCTCTAACAGGACAGAGTAAAGGCCTACGCCCGTCTGAAGACGGAAGAGCCTTAATAACAATAGGTTCCGGATATTTATTAGGAGCCTGATTCTTAGCTAAAAAACCCACATTAGTAGTGAAGGTGATAGTGTTCCCAACACTACGATAATGAGAATCATCCACCGATAGTGCATGAAGCTCACTGACTCTTCTAGCAGAAGAGAAAGCTAAGAGAAAAGCTGTCTTATAAGATAAGAATTTGAAATCTACTGTCCCAAGAGGTTCAAATGGCTTTTCCTTCAATTTAAGAAGAACCCAAGCTAAATTCCACTTAGGAATTAATCTAAGAGTTCTGGGTCTATTTATCGAAAAGTTTCTAACCAACTTAGATAAAGAGACATTAGATCCAATTTGTAAACTATCATGATGTGCATAGGTATCAGATAACATAGATCTATAACCCTTTATAGTAACTGGCTGCAGTTTGATTTCGTCAATATACTTGATACTAGAAAGTTTGCAATGTCTGGTATAGAGGGATCGAATATATCTACAGAATGATCCCTACACCAACGACGAAAAACCTTCCACTTAGCCGCATAGTTTAGCGAAGAGGAGGTCCTCCTACAGTTAGAAATCGCGTCCACTGCTCGTTCTGTAAAGTGCTTGCCATGCAAGAAGGACCGCACAACGGAAAAACGTGAAGGTTGAGACCTTGCAGGTTGTGATGGAGTTGGCGCGATTTCCCCTGCGAAAGAAGATCCTCCCGTGGAGGAAGCTTCCGCGGTAGGTCCCACAACAGACACCTGAGTAGATTTATCCATGGTCTCTGTGGCGACAGAGATGCTACCAACAGAATCTTGCATTGAGATTGTTTTATCTTTAGCAATACTTGTTGAATTAACGGCACTGGAGGATACGCATATCCTATCATTCCGTCCCAAGGGATCGACAGAGCGTCTACTGCAAATGCTCTTGGATCCGGACACGGAGACACATACGTCTGCAACTGATTGTTGAGATGTGTCGCAAATAAGTCTATCATTGGCCGTTCCCATTGGTAGCAAATCTGATTGAATACTTGTTTGTTGAGAGTCCACTCCGACGGCAACAAGCGACCCTTTCGTGAAAGGGAGTCTGCTAGCACATTCAGACGACCCGGTATGTGACGGACCGAAAGAAGAACGTGATGTTCTAGCGCAAACAGAAGGATTCTTTCTGTTAGATTGAACAACGGAACTGAATGAGTGCCTCCCTGATTCCGTATATACGCCACTACTGTCGTATTGTCGGATAGGATTTGGACATGAGCATCGTGAATAATGTCCATCCAGTGACGTAACGCAAGCCAAATTGACATCATTTCCTTGATGTTTATGTGCTTGCACAGGAATTGCGGATCCCAAAGACCCTGGCATCTCGAATCCGTTGGGATTAATGATGCACCC